>JAUIMM010000791.1:3705000-4905000 GCA_031769625.1 Taudactylus pleione
CTGCCTTATAAATTCTGTGGGAAGCAGTACCCACTGTGAGAGCTGCTGTTTCGAATTTGGGGTGCGTACAGCCATACATTAGCGTATCTATAATCGTTTTTGTTTACATTAGATCGAAATCTTATTGCAGATTAAATTGATCAGTGATGCAGATACACGATGCCGGGAACACACAGCATCATCATAATCTTCCAGGTAAACGCCACATACACAGTTGGTTATTTTGTTTTAAAATGGACAAATAATGTTTAAAAAATTGCACAGAGTATGGGCACCTTAAATCTAATCCCCTCTCCTCACAGCCTAACCCTAATACACCGTATTTTGTTCTTAAACTTAAAATTCACCAGAGTTGCCTATGCCTAAACACACCTCCCCAAAACATTAACCCTTACCTACCCTAGGTTTAAACCAAAATACCCCTTCCAGTTGCACAACCCAAAACCTTCCTGTTTGGTCCCTAATCCTAAAATACTACGTGGGTGCTCTAAAGCTAACCACAACGTATATTGGAATTAAACTAACCTGCATTGTGTGTCATTATACCCCCCAACAAAATATTCCATGATTTATTTAAGGATAATACTGGAGAATACTATCCTTTTTGAACAAGATATTGTAAGCTTGACAATAGCTATGCATTACATGCAATTTTTTGGGGGGTACCTAGCGCTTTTCAAGAACATAAAATGTTCCACAGATTATTGCAAAGAAAGGCTCAAACAATCAGGGCTGTCATTGTTTTTGCTGCCTGGTATAGAGACTTCCGGGTTTTAAACTCTGAAGTCCTTCTAAGGTACAGTACTTCTATGCATTCACAGATGCAGACAGTTATTCGGATTAAAAATTGACTTTTGCAAACTATTAATTAAAGATAAAAAATCTGCCAAATATATTACATTAGTAAAATATTATAAGATGATTAATTTATAAAGATCATTACTCACCTAATAACCAGCCTTCCGGAAAATGATTATTTAAAAAAATTTCAAATATTTTTGAATGTCTTAATATATAGGAAGCATGAGTTGATCCCGGGAAGGCTACATAAATATTCATATATCTCAACTTTGCATTGAAAGATTGCTTGAAAGTTCATTGAGTGGAATTTTTTACACACCTCATCTGGCTCTTGACTTGGAGTGAAAGCAACATGTGTGCAGTCAATAGCTCCAACTGCATTTGGAAATTTGGCTATGTCATAGAATTGTTGTTTCAGGCCATTCCACTCATTTAATATATGTGGAAAGTGTATATAATCTTTACTGTGTTTCATGATTGTGTTGAGTACCTTTTAAAAAAAAGACCCAACTAAACGATGATTGGCTTATACCACAGATCACCGAAACTGAATTTTGAAAAGATCCAGATGATAAAAAATTCAGTGTGGCCAAAAACTTAGTAAGACCGGAGATAGCTTGACTTCTTCTGGTTTGAGGAGATACATCATATTTAATCTTTTTATACAATTGTATGATGGCTTTACTAGGTAATCAAAACATTTTACATATGTAACGTTCTCTCAAACTAGTTCTACATTTAAACATTCTCTTCCTACGAAGTTTTGCAAATCTTGGATCTGATGAAATCACCCTGGATTGCACATTTTTCACTACTCCTGTTCTGGCAAGTATCAATGTCATGACCAATCTCAAAATCCCGAGTTTATAATTCATCTGTAAAAGTACACAAATCTATTTTATGATAATATTAGTAAGACTACTTGTAAGTAAAGAAAAAATGTTAATATATAAATATGTCTGACATTTGGAGGAAAAAAAATGAAAATCCTATAAACAAAGTTATTTTTTATCATTTTTAAGTTTTAACTAAAAGCTTGATAAGTATATACAAAATGGAATTAATTTTATATGTAAACATTATTACATTTTCATCTTAATATCATATATACAATTTTGTGGGGATTTGTAACGGTCAGGTCATTCCAAAAAATTTTGGTGGAACATAACTAACTTTTTACTCAATTTACCTTGAGTGGCTACACTTGAAGACTAGACTTTTAAGGTCTATAATAGTGGAAGTTTATTCCTCCAAGGCTTTCAAAAATTTTCCTCAAAAATCAAAACTGCTCAGAAACGTTGATGGAATAATCAATATTTTTGTTAATCTAATAAAAAAAATTGGAAAACAGCTTAGTTAATTACATTTACGAAAAATCTCATATCTAAAATGTTAAAAATTGTATATTCATGCTTTACAGAGATATATGGGTATGCTTTAAAGTGCAGGTATATATAAGGAGATTTGGCTCATAGTAAACATTCACATTGTATTTAACATTTACCTATGATGATTCCTGCGATGCTGTAAAGCAGTGCACACCTATCCCTTTTGTTCACTTTTGTTATCTTTGTGAGCCTTAAAAAATAACTTTTTATTGGGTTATTACAGGACTGACCCTAGTTGAGTGTAAATGGGGACAACTTGGGAATAAGCTGGGTTGATGGTGCAGTGTGAAAGGGATATGACTCACATAGCAGTTGGGTTGAACCTGTGATCAAAAGCACAACTCACAGCTGGGTTTGCGCTGTGAAAGGGTTATAACTTACATCATAATGACTACAGCAATGCTGTAAATACAGCTGATTATTTATAATGGGTATATGTGAGCCGTATACTCATGCACCTTGGTATGGAGAGCCCACACCACATCACCCTGCATCAGGAGCATATCTACAAGGAGTGCAGGCTGTGCGGTGTTCACAGGGCCCTGGGGTCAGGGGGGGCCTGCTCTGCAAACCCTGAACCCATAAAATCTAACAATTACCTCTCCTAAGGTCCAACGTTGGGTGTCTTGGCCCTGCACAAAACACTGGGAAATGAGGGCCACAACCTTTTTTTCCAGGAAACCTGCACATGCACAGTAAAATTTAGGCACACTCTAGTGCCCTGAGTCTACTTTTGCGGCAGTCATCGGTCAAACGGATCAGTCTGCTGCCGTGCGCCAGGGTAGAGGGTCCCAGACGGTGATTGAACACGGGCTCCATCCTCTCTTGAAACGCCCCTGCCCCATAATTTTTACTTACTTATCCAAATCAATGTCACACGTCTGACGGTGGAAAATACAAAAAAACACTTATGTCTCTTGCAGAAACGTTAGAAACTACATGAAAACTCTAGTGCCATTTGGAGTCTACTACAACTGTGAACAAATGATGGACACTGTATACAAAGGATGGGGCAAGATGGTTTAAATTGTACTCTGTTCCCCTCTTGTATTCATCCCTATATTACATTACTTGAACAAAGAAACATGCTATTAATTATGTAGCACCAACTATAATACACAGCACTGTACAGGGAAAACTAAATTATCCATATCAATCCCTGAGCCATTAGCATAAGGACAATAAATTACCTACGCTAGTAGTATGGTATTTGTACTATGAAACAAACACAAACTCGCATCATGTACTCTCATGCCACCTTTATAAAAATAATTAGCAAATTGTCAAAATGAAACAATGCTTTCAATGAAAACTCATATGTAGCCAGAAGACCCCAAAAAAATGTTGCCCAAGGAATATAAGAACTACTTATATATATATATGAGAAGTTCTAATTCAGCGTCAATCGTCAAAACTAATATAAATTATATATATATTATTATACATCAAATAACAGGAATTCATCATTTCTAAATTTTTATGTCATACCCATCATCAGACTGATGTAGCAAAATTATGGATTTTAATAAACCCAAAACATATTTGTTAATTGCAGGTAGTAAAACTAAAAATGAGTGCCTCTGAGTTTAGTTTCTTGCATATTTTTTTTGTAGAACCACAACATTCAGATCATATTTATGGGACTGCTGAAAAATAAGACATTTGCATATCTATATATACAGTATATAAATATATATAAAATAATGTACATTATTATTCGCACACTAAATATATATATATATATATACATTTATATAATATATATGTATATTTAAATTAGTTATACATTCCAAGAATGCTAGTTAAAAAGGTTCCTGCTCAAAACAAAACTATATGCAGACTAAACTACTTGTATATGCTGTATGACCTAGTTAATCGCCACCAAAATGAGCCATGCAATGCTGTTTATTAACGGGATCTCCTATGATACATATGACTTCACGGAAGCCCACCGCGTCTGCCAATGGGAGGACTAAACGCCACAATATTAGAGCGGGATTTCATAGTTGCGATGACATGTTTTTTAATGAAAACTTTATTGATACATACGCTAAAGACACCATCATTGCGGTAAGCGGTGTTTATCGCTGTGTTAAACCATAGTACATCCTGCCCTAAGTGTTATATATAATAATTGCTTGTAGAGGGAAAGGGAAAGCTTGCTACCATATACTCATAGAGGATGTAAAGATTGGGAATTCTAGGCTAACTATGAGATAGGTGCAGGAATCTGTCTCATATTGCACCCGCTTATAAAAATGAGATATTATGTTGCAGGACTGCTGCATGTGAGCCTGGCATTTATTCTTCTGTTAGTTCCTGTGATGGTGGAGCATGGGTGCGGCCATCTTGGATTTTCACACATGCCCACATCTGCCAACCAGATTCCAGCAGCCGTGCTCACATGACCTGTTCGGCCAATAGAGAGCATCCTATTTAAGCCATCTCCTGTGTGCTGTGGCTTCCAGCTCTGCTCCAGTATCTGTATCTGATGCAACCTTCAGTGAACAGCGCTTACAAAGTGCATCTGCCTACAAGCACCATGGGTAATTGAATCTGGACCATAGACATTAAAGATGCTACTACAAGCAATATTTTAAAAAGAAAGTTGAACTACAAAATAAGGTAGCTCAAAAATGCTAGGAAGGACTTACAAGTAACTGTGGGGGTGCTTCAGAGGTGGATACAAAGCAGTAGCAGCTGCGACTTGTGTGGCCACACCATCGGACTTCTGAGCAATCCTGTCAGGTTGCGGCCTAGGTTTGGCCGTTACTTATCCCAGCGCCGTTTTCCCCTGATCCCTCGGGTGGTCAGACACCAGATGCGGCAGCGAGTGACGCACTGAGCATTATACCTAGAGCCATGTGGACATCCATGAGCTGTGCCGTGCCTTGGTTACTGCGGTTGCCATCATGGACGCAGCCATGACAGTCTGCATCACCTGACTACCCTTTACCCAACGGTAGCATGGCGATGGTCAGCTGACGCTGTCCACTAATGATCTGCTACTTCAGGGTATAAAGCCAGTCTCCGGACAGTAGGAAGTTGCCTGTGCAACGTTGCGGCTACCTTGTGTATACTTGCCGTCACCTCGTTCCAGGTCTGATCTCTACAGTGGTCAGATGCCAGGTGTGGCGGCGAGTGACACGCTGAGGATTATACCTGGGGTCTGCTAAGACATCCATGTGCTTGCTCCGTGATGTGGTTTCTGCAGTTACCACCATGGACGCAGCCATGACAGTCTGTTTTCACCTGACTAACCCTTTACCCAATGGACATCTACCTTAGGGTACAGAACCTGGCTCTGGACAACAGGAAGTTGCCTGTACAACGTCGTTACTGTCAGTGTAAACTTGCTGTTGCAGCGTTCCAGGTTCCAAGCTCCGTCCTTTCTAGTGACTTATTCCTAGTGTTTTCCACGATGTACTCAGAACATCTTCTGAGTACAATTTGTTAGTCATCTTCTATGCTAAGGTCCGAGTCTGAATCCTCAGCATGTACTTGTACCATCTCATGATTCCAGTCTCCTGTGTCAGTGTTGCATCTGAAGCCACAGTGTGCGTACTTAGTACATCATCCAAGTACCAGTTCATATACCAGTCTCCTCTGTCAGTGTTGCTTCTGAAACCACAGCATGCGTACTTAGTACATAATCTAAGTACCAGCTCATAATATCAATCTCCTGTGTCAGTGCCTCATCTGAAGCCACAGTGTGCGTAATTAGTACATCATCCAAGTACCAGCTCATAATACCAGTCTCCTCTGTCACTGCCCGGTCTGAAGCCACAGTGTGCGTACTTAGTATATCACCCAAGTACCATCTACTATCATTCTTCAGTGCCAGCTCTGCGTCTGAGGCCATTGAGTGTGTACTTAGTACATTATCCAAGTACTTTCTCCTAGTGCTAATCTCCTGTGCCAGCATTGCGACTGGAACCACTAAGTGTGCACTCAATACACCATTTCAGTACAAACCTCCAATATCTTTCTCCTGTGTGTTCCCTGTGATAGTGTTCTTCCATTTTCCCACTTGTGCCAAAGGGCCGCGTCCTGCTTGCTGGGTGCAGTTTAAGCCCAAATCCCGCTTGGAGGGGTCACTGGTAAACACCTCCCAGAAAGTTAGACTCCACGCCTTTGGTCAGGTCTCGCCAATATCCGGTACTGGTGGATGAGGAAGTTACTAATCCAGGCCCCTCGCCTCCCATTCTCTCCTCAACCTGGGTCCACGTCTTCTAACCCCGTGGCAGAGAATTACCTCAGACAGATTGTGACAAACCCTATGGTTGCTTAGACTGTCCAACCACTGGAATTTGGCCTCCAGGATCAAAGGATCTTTGACACAGTCCCCCACACCATCACGCCCGTGTCATGACCACTGACTCGAGCTATCCCCTGTCACCGCCCAGGAATGTCTATCGGAATTGCATGGATGTGCAGGCCTGATTCAGAGTTGTATGTTATGTCGATGTTCACAGTTAACAATTTATTACTGAAGCGCAAGCACAAAATGCAGTGGAATTCCCATTGTGCAAGCGAAAACTAAGTTGGAGATGGCATTCGCAATGTCTCAGTGATTGCAAGGTCCTAAGCAGACCACTGCGACCCATGGGAGTTCCTAGGTGGAGTCAGGGAGGTGGTCGGAAGTGTTCACAAAAAGAGGCCGGTCTGTGGGCATGTTATGGGAGGTCCACAGTTGACCTGGAATCTGCACAGCCCAGGACTTACTCGAGCAGTCGATGGGGTTTTGAAGTTGCATAGATGTTGGTGTGTTCTCAACCCTGGAGGATCTGCACACAACGCATATAGGGGAAGTGGGTGTAGCAACAATTGCACAGTCCATCACACACTATTTCAGGGAATCTGTTGCGAGCGCAAACGTATTTGAGAATGCAATAGCATACAACTCTGTACCCTGCGATGACCCTGTGCATAAGTAAAACATTTCGCGCTTGCACCTGACGTTTTACTTGCGTCCTGGGCCTGCATCAGGCCCTGTTTTACATTTTCATTTTGCATGTTTAAGTTTATTGGCTATTCTCTCGCAAATGCTGGTGCATACCTAGAGCAGGAAGTGGATTTGCACCTGTGTTCACATAAAACGCTTCAATAGGTGCAGACCTGTGTTTTTAAAGCTTCATAAATCACCTTTATGGTTTGCAGATCATTTTATACGGTACACTGTCCTAAGTTAAGGCATGACAATCATCTTGTAAGGAGACGTTGCAATTGTTTATTTTCTCATATCCATTAGAGTAATCTTGACATCTTTATAACATGTTTGTATAGAATGGACAAAAAACTAAATTGATGAGTTTTACTACTCTTAGTAATAATTTATTTATGACAATGTCATATTTAAATGATGTAACCGCTAGTCCAAATGGTAAATTGTAAGACATATAGGGGTATATTTACTAAAGTGAAAGTTTTTAAAAGTGGAGATGTTGCCCATAGCAGATTCTAGCTATTATCTTCTAGAAGGTGCTAATTAAATGTATGGGCAACATGTCCACTTGTAAAAACTCTCACTTTAGTAAATATATCCCGTAATGTCACTTTGGTTACTGGTCCTCCTGTGAATAATTCAGTACAGTTATTTTCAACTCCAATCCTCAATCCTGTTTTTTGGATCTCTTTAATCATGCACAGGTAAATTATTTACCTGGGTCAGTATTTATCCTCCTGTTGGCACACAGAAAACATGTAAATATGACCTATTGGGGGCACATGTGGATTACAGTTTTAAACTACTCCACTAGAGGATTAGTATCCTCTTGCCTCTTTATATAACACTTTAACTGATGTTGTACATCTGTTTTCACATAGATCCACGTATTCTACTAGCACAAATGTCTTGTAGTGTAACACCATGGTATATCACATTGTATATATGTAAGAAGCTGGATCATCTTGATAAATAATAGTGAATACTATTTAGTTTATTTACATTATGGTTCTATTGATATGTATCTATAATGGGTGTGGGGTGTCCCAACAATTCCGCTGATGCTGGTGTAATCATTGGGAGAATGGAATGGTTGTTATTTTCCTAGAAATCTGCACAGTGCCAGCATCTGCGCGGCACAATCATTGGCAAAAGAAGGGTGGCCACACGAGCCTCTACTTTATTAAACAGCCCCGGGTTGGTTTCCATTCTACATATAACACTGAGGTGGTGGTAATGCTATATTGCCATGCATATATACAAATAGTTGTTTTTCTAGTTTTTTTTGTATTTTAGTATGTGACATATATGTTTTTGTTATTTTTTTTTTTACCATTTTATATTAAGTATTTTTGTTCTCTAGCAGGTCAGTCACCAGTATTTCACTGTACATTTGTAGCTGTCTTTATAATAATCTATAATCCTGTACTAAGCCACTTTAATGCTGTTTGATCACAAGCTTCACCTTACAACTTCTCTATCATCTCTGCAAAGGCTGGAGGGAACCTTATGGCTACTCTTTGAAGCAATAACAAGGTTAATCATGCAGTCTAGATAATTTAAATGCACATTTTAAAAAGATAAAACCGTATAAGGATTATGGAGGGGAATACGCAGTCAGAAGTATAATATTTCTAGATAAATGCACATTTAAATCTGTTTTGCATCCAGTACTTTTTTATATTTGGACTTTTATATGCTAAAGTCAAAAAGAAGATATATTTTAGCTGAAAATACAGCTGTATAATAAAATTCATTTCATTTTGAAGTTTTATGGTGGCCACTAGCGGTTTGCTAATTAGGCATATTATTACAACCAGTTACTTCAGGTAACCTATGATACATTAACTCTAAAAAAAAAAAGTAATCTGTCTATCTCTAGCCCTCCTTATATCTTAAGGTTTGGTAGAATCAATGCCATTAAAATTAATGTTTTATGCCCAATCGTTTGTACATGTTCCAAATGATAACAGTTTAAATTATGGGACCGTTTCTGAAATCATAACAAGCAGTCTGGTGCAAGTTTTTTTGGAATGGATGGGGGAACGGGGAAGGATCTTGCTTAGGAAAATTTACTGTAGTAAGAGGTATAGGCCTTCCTGTCTCTGACGGATATGGGGGGAAATGTATCAAGACTTGGAGAAAGTGGAGAATTTATGCAAAGCAACAAATCAGTTACTAAGGCTGGGTACACACCTAAAGATTATCTGTCCAACCATCCAACTAGTTGATTGGTTGGAATGAAAATCCGGGAAGTATGAAAGCAAATGACAATCAGTAATTTGCTCCCAGATGCCGGAAAATGGACAAAAACTGTTGTTTGAACAAATTGATTAGATCAAACTTTTAACAAACTTGTCTTACCGACCATTTTCATCTGTTTTCTGGCATTTAGGAGCAAATTGCTGATCATCAGTTACTCCCATACGTTATCAGATTTTCATTCCAACCAATCAACTAGTTGGATGGTTGGACAGATAATCTTTAGGTGTGTATGCAGCTTTACTGTCATTTATCTAGCGCAGCCTTTGAAATGACAGTTAGACCCTGATTGGTTGCTTCGGGAAACTACTCCACTTTATCTCTCTTCAAGGCTTGAGGCATCTCCCCTACTGTCACGCTAGATAGCTAAGCCATATTGAGCCCTGACACGTTATGAGCCAAACAGACTTGGCTTGCATATCTTTAGGTTTTTTGAGTTACTTGCTGATGGTGTAACATTTCTAGAGCATGGCCTACCTAAAGTTGAAGGCAAAATAGTATTAAAATCAGACCTGTTTAATTTTACTTAATTCTGATGAAGATAGTAAAGCATCTTAGTTGTGCAGTGTTTGTGGCATAAATATTAGCTAATGTAATGTCTTGAAATCCTACTTTTCTCACAAGAATAAGAACAGACATCATGATCAAATCTACGTAAAAGTGAACGTTTCTAAGGAGTGTTAAATCCCTTAGCATTTATGGAAACAAACTTACGGTAAATGACATGTACATAAATCTTAACATGAAGTTTGTATTTAGCAGAGGGGTGTGGATTTTTATATTAAATAAATAATTAAAAAAATGGACAGTTTGGGAAAGAAAGGGAAAGGAAACATTATTATTTGGTATGTGGCCAGGAAAGACCTGGGAAAAGCTGCTCTCCAGGTATGGGTAAGCCGCATGTCTCTGCTCTCAGAGATTTTATGGTTTTGTCTCAAAGCTTAGATTTTAGCATAAAGTTATAGAACTAGCTGTTTGCAGGCTCTGATGTTTTTGGATGTGGTTGATCTTCACTATAAGCTGCATCTTCTTCGCACATGCTCCATGATAGTCTGATAAGCCACACCACCTAGACAATATAGTTCATTTCATACTCCAAATAAATGTATTACAAATAATTTGTAGATATGTAGTAACAGTGTCTCGTATGCTAACAAGTAGTGATTGTAATAAGTAAAGGGAAGACTTTTATTGTATTCATTTCATATCCTGGAGATATTCAGTGATGACCATTTGGACAGATACTTGTGTATATTAGCGATGAGTGTGGGATCAGCTGCTTAGTAGAAGAGTTTATGTTATTTGAAATACCCTGAAGTATATTATTTTGGATGGTCTCATTGTAGGTCATAGCTATGTTCCAAGAGGTTTTTGGTATGTATTGAGATATTTAGCAGGAAGGCTTCTAATTTCTTATTATTAATAAGGATAAGTTTATTTCATAAGTTATGAAGGGCAGCTAGTGAGGGTGATCAGTATATTATCTGTAAATAATAAAATGTAATGAGGTATTATACATTTTTCTTAGGTTTTAACTGTAGCAGCAACGGAGTCAATGCTAAAATAAAAACTCAGAGGGGAAGTAGACACCTATTTTGAATGCTATTTTAGATTTTAAAGCAAGTAGATACGAATCAATCAGCTGTAAAGACTATTTATGGCTTATAATACAACATGTTGATGGTCGTAAAAAAAATTGCCTTTATATCCTGTTGAAAGTCTTTTATGCTTCCACAGCTAGAATCAAGGAAGGTATTTCATGGCTGTTAAGGTGGTTAATTTGGGTTATTGTTTTTGTGCGAGTACTTCAGAAAATTGTTTGAGGTCTGTATTTAGCACAGCAATAGATCTTTAATTAGAGCAGATAGTTGGGTCTCTACCATGTTTTAGAATAACAATTTGGGCTTTAGTAATTTCAGAGTAGAGGGGCTTCAAATGTAAGATTTTATTATATAGCTTTGTTTATTGGGGCACAAAGAAATTGAGCAATAGTTGTATAATATACTGTGCTATATTAAATACTGTGGCTTGAATTGTTTTACCCCAATTAATCAAGCTATAGAATAAAATCTGAAATGTCATAAACCTATTTTTGTGTGTTAATTGCAAAGTTTATTTCTTCAGTGATATCTTTGTCCAATAGTTTGCCTACATCTGAATGTCCAGATGACAACTGATAAGATTAGACTGTTTAGAGTAGTATACAAGTTAATTTGAACAAAATTAATTTTGTGTTGTATTTCTGTTTGACAGGACATAGAGAATGATAATAATATTTACAAAGCCTATCACTACTATTGACTGATGATGTACTGTAATCCTTGGAACAACCCCGCTGTTAGGTGACACAGCCCTGGACGATCAGCACAGTAAGTCTGTAAATGTAAATAATTCAAAATCTATTTTAATAAACAAAAACACAGCAAACAATAAGCTTTGCCCCAATTCATTTGCAGATCACTGTATATGAAGACCAAATGGAGAAAGTTAGACTGTAGAATGATTCATGATGGCTTTTAATGAGTTGATTTGATGTGGTCATGATGTAGTGTTCAGTTTTTTTTCTCTCAACCTTTAAATATAGCCTGTAAATCTTTGCGATCAGCTTGTTCACTATTTGGGTTGTCTAATTTCATTTGTCATAGATTTTTTTGATTAAGCCAGTGTAAAGTTTGTTGTTCTAAGAGTATGACATTCAATTTTCCTCTTGCTTTAAGATTTTTCGATTTAAAATATTTTTTATGGTTTCTTTCTAACCTATCCATTTGTGTTGTTAAGATATTGATCTAATAGAGTTGTTGCTTTTTTTGTGTTATAAAAAGCATCATTAATGGGCTCGTGTCTTGGTGCTTTGTGGGCTTTACATATTTGGTTCATGGATAGAGCCAAAGTGTAGATTGTTATGAATTGGGGTCTTTGTAAGATGTTAGGAAATAGAAGAACATTTTCCTTATGTGGAAGATATGCTTGACAATTTAATGCATCAAGGACTACAAAGAGTTTTACACATTACTGACTGCTTTTTAAAATACTATGCACTGCTATATGCTGCTTACAAGGCTATAATTATAAGTTTGGTGTTTGCATGATTTGCCATATTCATCGTTGCAGCTCTCTATTTACAGTATGGTTTACTGACTCAGGAAATCACCAGGTTACACATATTAAGGAGGGACCTCTGTGTTCTGTAGATGTGTCTACATACATCTTACCTCAGTGCCCTGCAAGTCGCATAAAACATAACGCGTGAGCACCGGTGACTCAGTAGTGCTGAGCGTCTTTTTGTGCATTATTTTACCTTTGAATGCAACTTATTTGCAAAGCAATGTGAATAGGATGCACAAGCAGCTTCTGCTGATTAAAATGATATGCGACGTGCCTATATTCTGTGTCCGACTGCAGCTATACCTGTATGCAAAATGCTACGTTACAGTGTCAGCGGTTGTGACACTGTAACGTAGCATTACATAAGCAGATACACTCGCAGTTGCACACAGAATATAGGCACGTAGCATATCATTTTAATCAGAAGATGCATGTGCATCCTATTCACATTGCTTTGCAAATAAGTCGCAATTGAAGGTAAAATGTCACACGAAAAGACGCTCAGTGCTAACGAGTCACTCCGCGGCATGGCACAACTAGAAGGGCTATTTAAGGTGCAAGGAAGTAAGATGTATGTGGACACATCTGTACTGTAGAATCCACTAAAGCAGCAAAACACACACTGCTAGCAGTGTCTTCCACCTTATAAGCAGTAACTCATGTTCCAATGATTACATCTGTGTGACCGCTGAGCCGAGAATCGATAGATGATTTTGTGTCTGTAAACTGCAGCACTATTTCTGACTAACCCACAAATGTTTATCACCACCAAATACGGAGAGACTGTACAGTAGGCTCACAGTTTTCTCATGAGCCGATGATCCTAAATTACAATAGAAAAATATATTGACCTTCAAAATATGTGCATGAGCAGCCTTAATTAGTATATCCAAATGAAATGGGTATCACCACACCCATAAAACAACAGAAGCAGAACTATTTTTTAGATAAGGAAACACAGCAAAAAGCACTAATACATATTATATAACTAAATTGTACAAATCAATAAAGTATCCAATATGTCCCCTTTTTTTCTCTGCAAAAGTATGTTGGTAAGTGTTCTTCTTTCCTTTCTCCTCCCCAATTCAACTGTGATTATATTCAGGTGCATAAAATGAAAAGTATAATAGATATACAATGAGTGGTATTGTTTGGTAAGTTATATTAAACAATATAAGTTTTCTTTCTTCAATAGTGATCTTTAATTAGTTTCAAATGGTAGTCCTGGCGTGCCGTACTCACACTAAGACACTTGATATTGTTAAATATATAAAGGTATCTTTCCTTTTTCCTTCCATATACACCATTCACCCCAGTGAATATATGAGAAAGCAGGCGTACCCAAAATCACTTTTAAATTAAAATTTAAAGTAAAATGCATAAAGTAAAATGCATAAAGGTTTCTTTATAGACAGGTGTTAAATGATCAGCAATAAGCGTACCACACTCATAGCAACAGGTGCAGATATCCTCCAATCTGGATTTCTTTATATCCAATTAGGGTCCATACTGGCCAGAAATAGGTTTAAGCAGGTTAATCAACAAATAAACATCAGAATGTACTCCAGAATGGATAAAGATTTATTTATTTACATCCAAAAAGGTCCAGATAAAAATAGGCATATAGAACATAATTAATAAAGACCTTGGCTAATAAAAAAAACTACCATGCAGACTGGGCAAAACACCCACTTGAATAAAAAAAGGGAACCCGGGCCATTTAAAATAAAAGTAGATGATGGATTAACTCAAAGTCTGCATGGAGAAACAGAGAATAAAATCTTCACAGCACCTCAGACCGGTTTCGGCTCATTCAGAGCCTTTATTCAAGTTTAGCCTAAAACAAGAACCTTTTCTTAAAGTGGTGAGATGGGCTATATTCAATGAATATTTAATATAGTAAGTTATCCAATTTTATCAATGATTTGTGTTTCTTCTTTTAGATTACTTCAAACAATGTGATCTATTTTTAAAGGAAAAGACATTCTGATCATGATGATTACTTAATTTTGTACTTTTAGTGATCATAAAGGGGTGTTGTCACACATCAGAGACTTAATCCCTGTTACTCAATTTGGTGCTGTCTTCTGAGTGCCATCCGGGTCAATCCTAGCTGAGTTGGCGTTTCTGTGAGGTGTGGCCACTCTGTAGTTTCTAAGTTAGAGTCTCCCTCCTGGCGGTTACTGCATCTGAGGTACATGGGCGCCACCATCTTGGTTTGAGTTATCTGACAGACTCCAACCAACTGGAGTCTAGCCTGCTCCAATCACGTGGCCGCTCAGCCTATCAGCATGTAGGGTGCCCTACTTGAACCTGGACTTGCTCACTTACAGGTGCCAGAACAATATCTCTACCCAGAGACCATCTCCCTGGCTACAGGCTGTTTGCCGTTGTTCCAGTATTTGCCTCCAGCTGTCCACTCCAGTATGCACAGGCAGCATCTGTCTCCTTGTCTGCTTCAGTGTGCAAAGGCACCATTTGTCTCCAAACAAAAATAGTAGGGGTGGTGGGTGTGGAGAGATATACTGTAAGATGTGGGGATAAGAAATGAACTTCCCATTTGTAGTGTGTCAATGAGCTTCAATGCAATTTAGGAATATAATTGACATAAAACCACATACACTCATAGTACAATACTACCTGAAGTTAATAATAAAATTGAGAATAAGTTATAAACGTTCCTTGCATAGTTCGGCTTCAATATAGTTCAAGCATATGAAAAGACATAAAAAATACACAATCTCATAGTGCGATACTCTATATAAATAGCTTAAACCAATGTACTTGTCATCTTTATTATGAAACCATACACATGATAGTGACAAGATATAGAATTACAAGGTACTTATTAAAGCTTTATAAATAAAATATATCAACAGGAGATAGATAACAATGAATCAAAGTTCAAAAAAGTTCCAACTAGGGACTATAACCAGAAAGGTGAGTCAAATGGGCGTATTGTATAAAGTCCGGATTCTCAAACCTCCATTCTGGACATCACTCAGTCATGGTATTGTCCTTCTTGCTTTGGGGTCCAAGGAGATTACTCTGCCATTTCTAAGTACAGTCTCCTGGGTGTTTCAACATCTGTGGTGGATGGGTGTCACTATCTTGATGTGAGTCACCTAATAGTCTCCAACCAACCAGATTCCAGCCTGCTCCAATCACATGTTTACTCAGCATATCGGTGTGTAGGGCACCCTACTTAAACCTGGACTCTCACACTTACCGGTGCCAGAACATCTTCACTCAGAGACCATCTCCCTGGCACCAGGCTCTATTTTCTGTTGTTCCAGTATCTACCTCTAACTGTCCTCTCCAGTATTCACAGGCACCATATGTCTCCATTTGTCTGCTTCAGTCTACAAAGGTGCCATTTGTCTCCAGTTATTGACAAGAATAGTGGTGTATTCAAAAAGGGTGCTAGTAGGGGTGATGGATGTGGAGAGGTATACAGTAAGATGTGGGGATAAGGAATGAACATTCCTTTTGTAGTGCATTGAGCTTCATTTCAATTTATGAATATGAAATGACAAAAAAAAACACATATACTCATAGTACAATACTATCTGATGTTGATAATAAAAATGATAACAGAGGTTTTCTCATTTATTAGGAACCAACATACAATGCAATGGGTGTAGTAGGTATTACTGCCAGATGCAGAGCCGGCGGTTCAAATCCCGACCTCGGCAGCCCGGCAAGGGTGAAAATCCTGATCGTCCCTAAGGTAAGTATCGCTAACCGAATTCCCCCACCCTAACCCTCCCCCCCAAGTGCATAACCCTAACCTCCCCAAGTGCCTAACCCTAATGCCCCATCTAAGTGCCTAAACCTAAACCCCCTTCCCCGCAGCCTAAGCCTCCCAGGGGGGTGCCTAACCCTAACCTACCCCCGGGGGTGCCTACCCCTAACCCCCCTTCCCATAGCTTAAAACTAACTCTCCCGGGGAGGGTGCCTAACCCTAAATCTCCCCGGGAGCCCTAAACCTAACCCTACCCCCGCGGTTGCCCACGCCCGGCTTACCTTCGTTTGGTATACCGGGCGCCGGTCTTCCGGCGTCTGGTTAATGACAGGATTAGAAAGTCTGGAAGCCGGTGGTCGGCATTTAGACCATCAGCTTCCAAACTACATCCCAATGCAATGGGCCACAGAGTGATCTATAGAAGCAGTGTTTACAATGTACTTGATTTACAATATGCCAATAGTAGCTAATCTAGAATAGTTGAATGACAACTCTTTTGCAATAGTTGTTATATGTTAGCAAAGAGTCTCTATGTCTAAACACTATAACTAGAAATTGGAAGGATGTACAACTTCTAAGTTGTGATACTGAACTCTATAAATGTTGCAGTGAGCAGATTCAAATAGAGGTAGATTGAGTAATAGAGGATGCAGAAATTATTTTTATCATACAGATATGCAGTGGGAAGTTTATTTACTATACACTGCTTATTTTTCTGTTTTTAATTGGACTCAATGGATTTTAGTCAAATCAAATAAAGTTGAATTTTAATATATAAAATATCAAATTTGTCCTTGAGTGCACCACATACTGTAACTTCTTGCACTTCTGTGTTTCTGGTGGGGCAAATCATGCAAAGTATAAATTAACAAACCATAAGGGATGAGTAATTGTTAATGTCAAATAAAGAAAAACACTATATATATATATACACAGTATATATAGATATATATAGATACAAAAAACAATATATATATATATATAATTATATATATAATAAAAACAGAAAACTCAGCACTCACCATTGTTAAATCGCTCACTATAATACATGGGGTTTTGGTTCATGGATTGATCAATGCAAGCCTGCAGCCCACATCACGGGACCCCATTTCTCTGCAGTTCCTACAATATCTGTCATACTTATGGAAACCTGGTAGCTGCTATCACAGAGTTTAAACTGAATTTTTTTTAACTGATTTAAAGCTCACCTGCCAACTAAGTTATGGCTTTTAAAGGCAAGGCAGTCATCAAACATAGCTTCTATCATACTACCAAAAAGGCAGCTGACACAGCTTAATATAAATGAGCTTGCACAGGGGTGCATGAGACAGCTGTGATCACAAAAAGGTTAATACAAAATTAACCAAATAAACAAAGTCACTCCCAGATTTGGGGTGCACACCTGCACTCGCCATTCCCAGGCCTGGGGTGCAAGTGGCTTGTGATTACATTGCTTAAATAAATAAAAACAGAAAACTCAGCACTCACCATTGTTAAATCACTCACAATAATACATAATGGGGTTTTGGTTCATGGATTGATCTCGCCAGTTAACATTTTTTCAGCTTAAACTCTGTGATAGCAGCTACCAGGTTTCCATGCCTGATAGTGTAGGACCTGCAGAGAAATGGGGGTACCGTGATATGGGCTGCAGGCTTAAATGCATTGATCAATCCATGAACCAAAACCCCATTATTTATGTATTATGTTGAGTGATTTTAGCAATGGTGAGTGCTGAGTTTTCTGTTTTATTTATTTAAGCAATGTGGTCACAAGCCACTTGCACCCCATTCCTGGGAACGGCGAATGCAGGTCTGCAACCCAAATCTGGGAGTGGCGAGTGCAGTGGATTTCTGACTTTATATATATATATATATACATACTCCGAAAAGGTGGAACAGAGAATGGTGGAGGCATGCAAGTGTCGTCAAAGAACAATAAGAGCTTGTTTATGCAAATATTATGATTGTAGAGATTTATTTGCATTATTTATATGATATTTGCGATAAATCTGCGTCAGGAAAGCAGATTCCCGTTGGTTTTGTATAGGAGAAGAAAACAGATGTTGTATTTTTCAAGGCAAATGTGTCTTAGTGTGACACCCCAACAGATTGGGCAAATTGAGTGGGGGTGAGGTCTCTACTCTTACCAGATTCTGAGTCTCTTGATTTTCTTTCTCACTTCAGAAAGGTAAAGAGGGTGTAGAGGCATAAATAGTTTGGTTTCAAACACAAATCATAATTTATTGAACAGACAATATCACACAATGGGGTAAAGTTACTAAGCTTAGAGTTTGTGTGAGTTTGCAAACTCACGTGAGTTTAGGCATTTAATTCTTCTCGCAAATTTACTAGATAAACTCGAGTGAGTTTGGAAGTGAATTCTGTCTTTTCACAGTTAAAAGTCATGTGAGATTGCAAATTCGAAAAAAATCAACATCGGCCAAATTAGGAAGTACTTTACATGAAAAAGATGCAACTCGCAAATTTACTAAGAATCGAGTTTCCAATCTCGTGTGAGATTGTAGCAAACTCACTGTGAAAAAGAAATTTCAAATAGACCACGTCCTGAGCTGCGAGTTTGGCAGAAACATACACAGATCAGTGTAATTTGTGTATGTTTCTGCCTGTATACCTAATATAAAGTAGGGGTGTGCACCGGCCACTTTTCGTGTTTTGTGTTTTGGTTTTGGATCTGGATCTTTCTTCGTGTTTTGGATCTGGATTGGTTTTGCCAAAACCACCCTTCCGTGTTTTGGGTTCTGGGTTTTGTGTTTTGGATCTGTATTTTTTTGAAAAAAAGCATAAAAACAGCTAAAATCACAGAATTTGTAGGTTTTTCTGCTCCTATGCTATTATTAACCTCAATAACCTTAATTTCCACTCATTTCCAGTCTATTCTGAATACCTCACACCTCACAATAGTGTTTTTATGTCCAAAAGGTTGCACCGAGGTAGCTGGATGACTATGCTAAGCGACACGAGTGGGCGGCACAAACACGTGACCCATCTAGGCGTGAAACTGCAGTGGCAGACAGGATGGCATTGAAAAACTAGGCCCCAAACTGTACATAATGCAAAGAAAAAAAAGAGGTGCAAGATGGAATTGTCCTTGGGCCCTCCCACCCACCCTTATGTTGTATAAACAGGACATGCACACTTTAACAAACCAATCATTTCAGCGCCAGGGTCTGCCACACAACTGTGGCTGAAATGATTGGTTCGCTTGGGCCCCCACAAAACAAGCTGGCAATTAATCTGTCCCTGCACAAACTGGCTCTACGGAGGCAAGATGTCATCCTCATCCTCCTCATCCACCGATTCCTCACCCTCTTCAGTGTGTACATCCTCATCCTCACAGAGTATTAATTTGTCCCTGCTGGAACCACAGGTCCCTCTGTACGTTCTGGAGGCTGGTCTCCCTGGAAGAGTTGATAATTCATTTTATGAACATCATCTTCTCCACATTTTGTGGAAGCAACCTCCTACGCCTTTCGCTGACAAGGTTCCCGGCTGCACTAAACACTCTTTCGGAGTACACACTGGAGGGGGGGCAACTCAGGTAAAATAGAGCCAGTTTGTACAGGGACCTCCAAATTGCTTCTTTTTCCTGCCAGTACAGGTACGGACTGTCTGACATGCCTACTTGGATGCTGTCACCGATGTAATCCTTTAACAGACAGACGCACGCTTGTCGCTGCTGCTTTGAGGATTCAAGTGCGGCTACAGCCCACACAATTCACAAAGACAGAAAAAAAAAAAGAATATTTTTATTGTTTGTGGAGCACACTTTGAGGGTTACACCACCCTTTAACAGACAGACGCACGCTTGTCGCTGCTGCTTTGAGGATGCAAGTGCGGCTACAGCCCACACAATTCACAAAGACAGAAAAAAGAAGAAGAATATTTTAATTGTTTGTGTAGCACACTTTGAGGGTGTCACCACCCTTTAACAGACAGATGCACGCTTGTCGCTGCTGCTTTAAGGATGCACGTGCGGCTACAGCCCACACAATTCACAAAGACAGAAAAAAGAAGAATATTTTTATTGTTTGTGTAGCACACTTTGAGGGTGTCACCACCCTTTAACAGACAGACGCACGCTTGTCGCTGCTGCTTTGAGGATGCAAGTGCGGCTACATCGCACACAAGTCACAAACACATTAAAAAAATAGTTTTTTATTTTTTGGAGCACTTTGAGAGTTACACCACCCTTTAACAGACAGACGCACGCTTGTCGCTGCTGCTTTAAGGATGCAGGTGCGACTACAGCCCACACATTTCACAAAGACCGAAAAAAAAAGAACAATATTTTAATTGTTTGTGTAGAACACTTTGAGGGTGTCACCACCCTTTAACAGACAGACGCACGCTTGTCGCTGCTGCTTTAAGGATGCAGGTGCGGCTACAGCCCACACAATTCACAAAGACAGAAAAAAGAAGAAGAATATTTTTATTGTTTGTGTAGCACACTTTGAGGGTGTCACCACCCTTTAACAGACAGACGCACGCTTGTCGCTGCTGCTTTGAGGATGCAAGTGCGGCTACATCGCACACAAGTCACAAACACATTAAAAAAATTTTTTTTATTTTTTGGAGCACTTTGAGAGTTACAACACCCTTTAACAGACAGACACACGCTTGTCGCTGCTGCTTTGAGGATGCAAGTGCGGCTACAGCCCACACAATTCACAAAGACAGAAAAAAAAAGAACAATATTTTAATTGTTTGTGTAGCACACTTTGAGGGTGTCACCACCCTTTAACAGACAGACGCACGCTTGTCGCTGCTGCTTTAAGGATGCAGGTGCGGCTACAGCCCACACATTTCACAAAGACAGAAAAAAAAGAACAATATTTTAATTGTTTGTGTAGCACACTTTGAGGGTGTCACCACCCTTTAACAGACAGACGCACGCTTGTCGCTGCTGCTTTGAGGATGCAGGTGGAATCTAGACGGGAATTGGAACCGAGGACACACTACCTCCATCAATTGTCTAAATCCCACTGCACTAATGTCGGATACCGGACGCACGTCTAACACCAACATAGCAGTCAAGGCCTCAGTTATACGTTTTGCTTCAGGATGACTGCTGTCGTACTTCATCCTCATCGCTAGGGACTGTTGGAGGGTCAATTGTTTAGTAAAAGTAGTGATGTTCCTACTTCCTCTCTGGGATGATGAACAACTCCCAGCAGCAGCAACAGCACTAGGAGGAAGTGGTTCTTGATCTTTCCCTATTTTATTTTTATCGGAGAAAGTTTGGTCCTCCATTTATGTTATATTGATATATAATATACGTGCGGCTAAAGCGCACACAAACACAGAAAATATTTTTTTATTTTTGCTGGAGAGTAGTGCACTTTGTGGGTTACACCACCCTTTAAGAAATGAGCCAGCCGGCTCTTTACTTATGGGACACAGGCGCACGCTTGGCGCTGCTCCTTTGTTGATGCACGTGCAGCCACAGTGCACACAAGTCACAAACACAGAAAATATATATTTTTTTGGTTTGGAGTGTACTTTGGGGGTTACAGAACCCTTTAACGGTCAAGCCAGCCGGCCCTTTACTTATGACACAGGCGCACGCTTGGCACTACTTTGTTGATGCACGTGCGGCTACTGCGCACACAATTCACAAACACAGAAAATAATTTTTTTTTTGGTTTGGACTGGACTGTACTTTCAGGGGTTACAGCACCCTTTAACGGTCTAGCCAGCCGGCCCTTTACTTATGACACAGGCGCACGCTTGGCACTACTTTGTTGATGCACGTGCGGCTACTGCGCACACAATTCACAAACAGAAAATAATTTTTTTTTTGGTTTGGACTGGAGTGTACTTTGGGGGTTACAGCACCCTTTAACGGTCAAGCCAGCCGGCCCTTTACTTATGACACAGGCGCACGCTTGGCACTACTTTGTTGATGCACGTGCGGCTACTGCGCACACAATTCACAAACACAGAAAATAATTTTTTTTTTGGTTTGGACTGGACTGTACTTTCGGGGGTTACAGCACCCTTTAACGGTCAAGCCAGCCGGCCCTTTACTTATGACACAGGCGCACGCTTGGCACTACTTTGTTGATGCACGTGCGGCTACTGCGCACACAATTCACAAACACAGAAAATATTTGTTTTTTTGGTTTGGACTGGAGTGTACTTTCGGGGGTTACAGCACCCTTTAACGGTCAAGCCAGCCGGCCCTTTACTTATGACACAGGCGCATGCTTGGCACTACTTTGTTGATGCACGTGCGGCTACTGCGCACACAATTCACAAACACAGAAAATAATTTTTTTTTTGGTTTGGACTGGAGTGTACTTTCGGGGGTTACAGCACCCTTTAACGGTCAAGCCAGCCGGCCCTTTACTTATGACACAGGCGCACGCTTGGCACTACTTTGTTGATGCACGTGCGGCTACTGCGCACACAATTCACAAACACAGAAAATAATTTTTTTTTTGGTTTGGACTGGACTGTACTTTTGGGGGTTACAGCACCCTTTAACGGTCAAGCCAGCCGGCCCTTTACTTATGACACAGGCGCACGCTTGGCACTACTTTGTTGATGCACATGCAGCTACTGCGCACACAATTCACAAACACAGAAAATAATTTTTTTTTTGGTTTGGACTGGAGTGCACTTTGGGGGTTACAGCACCCTTTAACGGTCAAGCCAGCCGGCCCTTTACTTATGACACAGGCGCACGCTTGGCACTACTTTGCTGATGCACATGCGGCTACTGCGCACACAATTCACAAACACAGAAAATAATTTTTTTTTTGGTTTGGACTGGAGTGTACTTTGGGGGTTACAACACCCTTTAACGGTCAAGCCAGCCGGCCCTTTACTTATGACACAGGCGCACGCTTGGCACTACTTTGTTGATGCACGTGCGGCTACTGCGCACACAATTCACAAACACAGAAAATAATTTTTTTTTTGGTTTGGACTGGAGTGTACTTTCGGGGGTTACAGCACCCTTAACGGTCAAGCCAGCCGGCCCTTTACTTATGACACAGGCGCACGCTTGGCACTACTTTGTTGATGCACGTGCAGCTACTGCGCACACAATTCACAAACACAGAAAATAATTTTTTTTTTGGTTTGGACTGGAGTGTACTTTCGGGGGTTACAGCACCCTTAACGGTCAAGCCAGCCGGCCCTTTACTTATGACACAGGCGCACGCTTGGCACTACTTTGTTGATGCACGTGCGGCTACTGCGCACACAATTCACAAACACAGAAAATTTTTTTTTTTTTGGTTTGGACTGGAGTGCACTTTCGGGGGTTACAGCACCCTTAACGGTCAAGCCAGCTGGCCCTTTACTTATGACACAGGCGCACGCTTGGCACTACTTTGTTGATGCACGTGCGGCTACTGCGCACACAATTCACAAACACAGAAAATAATTTTTTTTTTGGTTTGGACTGGAGTGTACTTTCGGGGGTTACAGCACCCTTTAACGGTCAAGCCAGCCGGCCCTTTACTTATGACACAGGTGCACGCTTGGCACTACTTTGTTGATGCACGTGCGGCTACTGCGCACACAATTCACAAACACAGAAAATAATTTTTTTTTTGGTTTGGACTGGACTGTACTTTCGGGGGTTACAGCACCCTTTAACGGTCAAGCCAGCCGGCCCTTTACTTATGACACAGGCGCACGCTTGGCACTACTTTGTTGATGCACGTGCGGCTACTGCGCACACAATTCACAAACACAGAAAATAATTTTTTTTTTGGTTTGGACTGGAGTGTACTTTCGGGGGTTACAGCACCCTTTAACGGTCAAGCCAGCCGGCCCTTTACTTATGACACAGGCGCACGCTTGGCACTACTTTGTTGATGCACGTGCGGCTACTGCGCACACAATTCACAAACACAGAAAATAATTTTTTTTTGGTTTGGACTGGAGTGTTCTTTCGGGGGTTACAGCACCCTTTAACGGTCAAGCCAGCCGGCCCTTTACTTATGACACAGGCGCACGCTTGAAACTACTTTGTTGATGCACGTGCGGCTACTGCGCACACAATTCACAAACACAGAAAATAATTTTTTTTTTGGTTTGGACTGGACTGTACTTTCGGGGGTTACAGCACCCTTTAACGGTCAAGCCAGCCGGCCCTTTACTTATGACACAGGCGCACGCTTGGCACTACTTTGTTGATGCACGTGCGGCTACTGCGCACACAATTCACAAACACAGAAAATAATTTTTTTTTTGGTTTGGACTGGAGTGCACTTTGGGGGTTACAGCACCCTTTAACGGTCAAGCCAGCCGGCCCTTTACTTATGACACAGGCGCACGCTTGGCACTACTTTGTTGATGCACATGCGGCTACTGCGCACACAATTCACAAACACAGAAAATAATTTTTTTTTTGGTTTGGACTGGAGTGTACTTTGGGGGTTACAGCACCCTTTAACGGTCAAGCCAGCCGGCCCTTTACTTATGACACAGGCGCACGCTTGGCACTACTTTGTTGATGCACGTGCAGCTACTGCGCACACAATTCACAAACACAGAAAATAATTTTTTTTTTGGTTTGGACTGGACTGTACTTTCGGGGGTTACAGCACCCTTTAACGGTCAAGCCAGCCGGCCCTTTACTTATGACACAGGCGCACGCTTGGCACTACTTTGTTGATGCACGTGCAGCTACTGCGCACACAATTCACAAACACAGAAAATAATTTTTTTTTTGGTTTGGACTGGAGTGCACTTTGGGGGTTACAGCACCCTTTAACGGTCAAGCCAGCCGGCCCTTTACTTATGACACAGGCGCACGCTTGGCACTACTTTGCTGATGCACATGCGGCTACTGCGCACACAATTCACAAACACAGAAAATAATTTTTTTTTTGGTTTGGACTGGAGTGTACTTTGGGGGTTACAGCACCCTTTAACGGTCAAGCCAGCCGGCCCTTTACTTATGACACAGGCGCACGCTTGGCACTACTTTGTTGATGCACGTGCGGCTACTGCGCACACAATTCACAAACACAGAAAATAATTTTTTTTTTGGTTTGGACTGGAGTGTACTTTCGGGGGTTACAGCACCCTTAACGGTCAAGCCAGCCGGCCCTTTACTTATGACACAGGCGCACGCTTGGCACTACTTTGTTGATGCACGTGCAGCTACTGCGCACACAATTCACAAACACAGAAAATAATTTTTTTTTTGGTTTGGACTGGAGTGTACTTTCGGGGGTTACAGCACCCTTAACGGTCAAGCCAGCCGGCCCTTTACTTATGACACAGGCGCACGCTTGGCACTACTTTGTTGATGCACGTGCGGCTACTGCGCACACAATTCACAAACACAGAAAATTTTTTTTTTTTTGGTTTGGACTGGAGTGTACTTTCGGGGGTTACAGCACCCTTAACGGTCAAGCCAGCCGGCCCTTTACTTATGACACAGGCGCACGCTTGGCACTACTTTGTTGATGCACGTGCGGCTACTGCGCACACAATTCACAAACACAGAAAATAATTTTTTTTTTGGTTTGGACTGGAGTGTACTTTCGGGGGTTACAGCACCCTTTAACGGTCAAGCCAGCCGGCCCTTTACTTATGACACAGGTGCACGCTTGGCACTACTTTGTTGATGCACGTGCGGCTACTGCGCACACAATTCACAAACACAGAAAATAATTTTTTTTTTGGTTTGGACTGGACTGTACTTTCGGGGGTTACAGCACCCTTTAACGGTCAAGCCAGCCGGCCCTTTACTTATGACACAGGCGCACGCTTGGCACTACTTTGTTGATGCACGTGCGGCTACTGCGCACACAATTCACAAACACAGAAAATAATTTTTTTTTTGGTTTGGACTGGAGTGTACTTTCGGGGGTTACAGCACCCTTTAACGGTCAAGCCAGCCGGCCCTTTACTTATGACACAGGCGCATGCTTGGCACTACTTATTTGATGCACGTGCGGCTACTGCGCACACAATTCACAAACACAGAAAATAATTTTTTTTTTGGTTTGGACTGGAGTGTTCTTTCGGGGGTTACAGCACCCTTTAACGGTCAAGCCAGCCGGCCCTTTACTTATGACACAGGCGCACGCTTGGCACTACTTTGTTGATGCACGTGCGGCTACTGCGCACACAATTCACAAACACAGAAAATAATTTTTTTTTTGGTTTGGACTGGAGTGTACTTTCGGGGGTTACAGCATCCTTTAACGGTCAAGCCAGCCGTCCCTTTACTTATGACACAGGCGCACGCTTGGCACTACTTTGTTGATGCACGTGCGGCTACTGCGCACACAATTCACAAACACAGAAAATAATTTTTTTTTTGGTTTGGACTGGAGTGCACTTTGGGGGTTACAGCACCCTTTAACGGTCAAGCCAGCCGGCCCTTTACTTATGACACAGGCGCACGCTTGGCACTACTTTGTTGATGCACATGCGGCTACTGCGCACACAATTCACAAACACAGAAAATAATTTTTTTTTTGGTTTGGACTGGAGTGTACTTTGGGGGTTACAGCACCCTTTAACGGTCAAGCCAGCCGGCCCTTTACTTATGACAGAGGCGCACGCTTGGCACTACTTTGTTGATGCACGTGCAGCTACTGCGCACACAATTCACAAACACAGAAAATAATTTTTTTTTTGGTTTGGACTGGAGTGTACTTTCGGGGGTTACAGCACCCTTAACGGTCAAGCCAGCCGGCCCTTTACTTATGACACAGGCGCACGCTTGGCACTACTTTGTTGATGCACGTGCGGCTACTGCGCACACAATTCACAAACACAGAAAATAATTTTTTTTTTGGTTTGGACTGGAGTGTACTTTCGGGGGTTACAGCACCCTTAACGTTCAAGCCAGCCGGCCCTTTACTTATGACACAGGCGCACGCTTGGCACTACTTTGTTGATGCACGTGCGGCTACTGCGCACACAATTCACAAACACAGAAAATAATTTTTTTTTTGGTTTGGACTGGAGTGTACTTTCGGGGGTTACAGCACCCTTTAACGGTCAAGCCAGCCGGCCCTTTACTTATGACACAGGCGCACGCTTGGCACTACTTTGTTGATGCACGTGCGGCTACTGCGCACACAATTCACAAACACAGAAAATATATTATTTTTTTAGCACTTGGGGGGAGCACCCCTGATGGACAGAGCACCCCCTGGACAACACTACAGCACCCCTTTAGGACTGGGACACTGCACAGGACTTTGGAGTGGACACAGCCCCTATGGAGAACTGACTGCACAACACAGTCCAGCCAGCCCCTATGGACTTTGAAGTAGTGGACACAGCCCCTATTAACAACAGCAGCACAGCACAACACAGCCAGCCCCTATGGACTTTGAAGTAGTGGACAACAGCAGCACTACACTACACTACACTACACAGCCCTAACTCCCACCCTCCCTCTTCACTGTCCACAGCCGAGTGAGAAAATGGCGCCGACGCGGGTACCTTATATAGGATCCAAAACCCGCGAGACTCGGAAGGCGGGATGATGACGTTTTGCCTCGATTTCAGATCCGAGTCAGGCGGGAAAAGTCGAGCCTGATTCGGATCGGACTCGGATCGGGGGGGCTCGGGGGGGTTCGGATTTCAGAAATCCGAACCCGCTCACCCCTAATATAAAGTGTTTTTATTTTTTTTTAAAATGACATAGGGTCCTCCCCCGCTAAAGTATAACCAGCCCCGGACTTGCCAGCCAGTCTTGGTTCCTAATATTATGGTGAACAAAATGAATAGGGTTCCACTGTAATTTAAGAACCAGCACCAGACCTGGCTTTAAATATACCGAGAAAATAAATGGCGTGAGGTCCCCCGTATATTTAAAACCAGCTCCAGACCCTTTCTAGTGGGGGACTGATGCCACGGCCAGGGGAGCCCTTTCACTGGGCCCCCCAGCCCTGACTACTAGTCAGCCAAGGCCAGGGATCCCTGGGGACCTCTCCAATAAAGGGGTCCCCCTCTCTAGGGCATACCTGTCCTGGGCTGGTAGCCCGAGGCTATCCCCGGCACCCTAGGTGCCGGGTTGATAGTGTTAGTGTTTAGCGTAAAATCAATGGTTAAATATTGTCTTTAGTTGTGAAACTACATTTACCAGCAAGCCTCCCATGCATGCTGGTATTTGGAGAACCACAAATACCAGCATGAGGGGCCGCTGGTACTTGCACTTCTACAACCAAAGCAATACGAAAAAAAACCACAACATACACAGTGAAAGTAAAATTTACTATAACATACATGCACACTCACACATACTCACCTAGCATCCGAAGTAATCCATAGGGGAACCTATGAAAAAAATCCATACTCACCTCACCTATGCGTAGTTCACGTCCTCTTCTCCAGGTAGGCATCCAAGGGGTTAAAACAAAAAAAATGGGTGCTCCCGATTCCAAGCCGGACTGAGCAAAGCTGTGTTTCCACATAGCTTTACTCCGTGTGAATGACCAGGGAACACATGTGCCCCGTCATTGAAGGAGCCGCCAGCCAATCAGCGGGCATCTCCGTCGGAGCAGCTTGCTGATTGGCTGTGTGTGGTCAGCCTATCTCCACCATAGACTTAAATGGGGAGAATTCTCCATTGAAGTCTACGGTGGGAACCGCTACATTGTATCATTGATGTAACCACAAGGTTCACCTCCATTAACCTTGTGGTTACATCAATGAAACAATGTAGCGGCTTTTGTTTTAACCCCATGGATGCCTACTTGGAGAAGAGGACGTGAACTACACATAGGTGAGGTTAAGTATGGATTTTTGTTAGAGGTACCCCTAGTGATTACATAGGATACTAGGTGAGTATGTGTGAGTGTGCATGTATGTTATAAAATGTTACTTTCATGGCGTATCGTTTTGGTTGTGGAACTACAAGTACCAGCGGCCCTTAATGCCCCGTATGCTGGTATTTGTGGTTCTTCAAATACCAGCATGCAGGGGAGGCTTGCTGGTATGTGTAGTTCCACAACTAAAGACAATATTTAACCCTTGATTTTATGCTAAACACTAACACCATCAACCCGGCACCTAGGGTGCCGGGGATAGCCCCGGGCTATCAGCCCAGGACAGGGGTGCCCTAGCGAGGGGGACCCCTTTATTGGAGAGGTCCCCAAGTCCCCAGGGATCCCTGGCCTGACTAGCGGTCAGGGCTGATGCTGCGGCTGTGGGCCCAGTGAAAGGGCTCCCCTGGCTGTTGCATCAGTCCCCCGCTAGAAAGAGTCTGGAGCTGGTTTTAAATATACGGGGGACCTCACGCCATTATTTTTCTCTGTATATTTAAAACCAGGTCTGGCCCTGCTGCCTGGTGCTGGTTTTTAAATTACGGTGGAACCCTACTCATTTTGTTCCCCGTAATTTTAGGAACCAGGACTGGCAAGTCTAGTGCTGCATATGCCTTTGGGTGGGGGGGAGGGTGGGCCATGTAATTTTTTATCTAACATTTAACAATTTTTTTACAGATTCAATACACAAGCAGCCTTCACATATTTCACTGATATGTGCAGGCTGCTTGCTCGGGTGAGTTTCACAGAGAGAAAACACTGCAATCTCGAGTAAGTAATCTCATCAAAACTTTCTTTAAACTCTCCTCTAAACTCCCAATTTTGGGTAAAAACACTGGATCTGCTTCACCATCGAAAAACTCACTTCTTAGTCAAATTGCGAGTTTTAAAATTGAAGTAAAATGAGTTTAAAGCTAAAAAACCCGACCAAACTCGATTCTTAGTAAATTTACCCCAATGAGTAACAACCAGCATATGGCAATTTACAATATCATTTTAATACATACAGTAGAAAATTACACTGTAACCAAACTGAAGGTATAATTTTGCTGCAACAGTTGAATGGCTGCTCTTTTCAACAAAAATACAGTAACAACAGCTGTGGAATTGAAGTGGGTGAGTAAAACAAGCACATATCTTTCATCAGTATCATATGGCAATGTAAGCAAGAACAAAGACAATGCAACAATTTATAAAAAAAAAATCACAAAAAATTTACCTTAGATAGTGGTGTCACAAGGGGGGTGCGGGTCGCAGCCGTGTGTCACACATCGAGGAGTGACACCAAGGTGCAGACTCTCCCTCAGTGACAGCAGCCAAGTGCTGCACTGTAGTATTAAGCGCAGCACTCGGCTCATTGACACTGTGAGGGAGCCGACACTGCACATAGGGCTGTCCGCACCCCCCCGGAGTAAAAAGCACAGGACCACGGGGGTTCGGGCCACATGGCTATGGCCCTGCCCCCTTTTCGGTGCCGTGCGGCCTTGCACAGTGTCCCTCCTCGCATCGGGTGACACCGCGGGGAGGCCACTGCCTTTTGAATATACTCAAAACTCAATTTTCACTAACTATGGCCCTGATTCAGCAAGGAATGCAACTGCGAATGGAATAGCGATTACGCACGCAGTTCATCTGCGATAGTGTGCCAATCCATTGCGATCGCAATGCCACCGCTGCACTACATAAGAACGCCCACTTTACATTACACACAACCGTATAGTAGTAAGACTGCAAAAACATCAGTACAATTGAGTACCATCATAGCCTAATGCACACTTGCACAAGCCCTGACCTTACTCTGAAATTGCAAACTACCATGCACGCTATGAGGCTGCGTACGGCAGTGCAGGGGATAATTTATACACGCCCATGCAACGTTGTTCAAACACACAGGCACGCCTGCGTTCGGCCGACCAACCCACCCATCACCACCCACAAACGGCACTTCCTGTCAATCACTCTGCAATGGGTCTGCGTAGTCACTGCAATCACAGTCCCGATCACAGTAGCTGATTCGCGCACTGCGATGCATACACATGCGCAGTATGCAACAATCAGCCAATTGCATTTGAATTAACAACTGCGTTCCTTGCTGAATCAGGCCCTATATTTACTGTTTACAATATGGTCCTGAGCCCGTTCTTGAAGGTGGTGCACGTTAATCAATTGTCTTTTGGCTCACTTAAATCCCACTTTGTGAAAAATATTATATGTTTGCTGTGGGGCAATATACTGCTGACCGTTTCCCGGGTTATTTTAGAATAAAAAACTGTCCATTCCACTATAGCACTTTTAAAGGTAAATCTGGGGCACAGATTTAGTCCCGTTATGTCCTGCAAATTACTTAAAAGAATCTAGTTAGTTTCTTCTTTTAACACTCTGGATGGGATGTACTAAATTTTGCCATGTTGATGCGATATCGGTTACTATACGTTGCGTATACCTTTATACCGGATATGTGTTTGCCGGTATGAACTAAAAAATGTCCAGTCACACCTCCATTGTGGTCACACACAGCAATGTGGTAAGTTCCCGACCGCGGTGTACACTGGCTCCTCCCCCCTTCTCTCTCTACTGTGCACGTAGCCTTCTCATCAACAGCTGACATGCGCAGTAGGTTTTAGAAGATGCCGGATGTCAGTGGAGATCAGCGCCATTGCAGCAGGACTCGGAGTGACCGGAGAGGGCTACAGTCTGGCGTCAGGTAGAAAATACATAAGAAGCTGGCGTAGGTTGTGAAGTGTAAGAAAAGGGTCTGTAGTTATCACTGACAGACTGGGCTGGGACATGTGTGTAATATTCAATAGACTCTGCTGTACATACACCATGGAACCCATGCAGTGTATTGTTTTCCTTTTCTACTATTGCATACATGGATATTATTTTGCAGATAAGTTAGCACTACTACCATGGCATCCATGCAGTGTGTCCTCACTCTTCTGCATGTCATTTTTTGTGTACAGTGATGTATTAGATATAACTTAATGTTACTATGAAGTACGTCTCCTCCTATTTGTCTTTGTTATGAATGTTAAATAGCCTATTTATTAGTGTTCCTATCATATAAAGCATGGTGTGTTTCTTCTACTATGGGTGACGTGTTCAGGGATGTTAATTCACAAATAATTCTGCTATTGCTTTATGTAGACATGTGTATGGTGATGTTATTTTAGATTTGTTCCCATGAAGTGCGTCTTCTTTTAGTCATTCTGTTATGACTGTTATTTTCCCTATATGTTAGTGTTCCTATCATATGAAGCAGGGTGTATCTCTTCTACTATGGGTGACGTGTTCATGAATGTTAAATCACATATAACTGCGCTATTGCTTTATGCAGATGTGTATGGTGAGGTTATTTTAGATATAACTTAGTGTTCCTATGAAGTGTGTTTCCTCCTATTTGTCTTTTTGTTCCGAATGTTATATAGCCTATATATTAGTGTTCCTATCAAATGAAGCATGGTGTTTCTTCTACTATGGGTGACATGTTCAGGGATGTTATTTTACATATACAATACTGTGCAAAAGTTTTAGGCAGGTGTGGAAAAAATTGTGCAAAGTAAGAATAATTTAAAAAATAGAAGTCTTAATAGTTTATTTTTTATCAATTAACAAAATGGAAAGTGAATGAACAGAAGACAAATCTAAATCAAATCAATATTTGGTGTGACCACCCTTTGCCTTCAAAACAGCATCAATTCTTCTATGTACACTTGCCCAAAGACAGGGATTTTGTAGGATTATAGGCCCTGATTCAGACCCGCTCGCTGGTCTGAAGGGCGTTTTTTTTTTTAAGTCCGGCCTTCTGGCCGCTTGCTAAGCTGTGGGTGACCACCCACAGCTTTTGCGAGCGGCCAGGTGATGGTCGTGACCATTGGGCTTGCGACGAGACCCTTCTGGTAGGGTCTCGTCTGCCGAAACCCCAGTGAGCTTCCGGCTCTAATAAAGCCGGAAGCTCACTATTGACATCACTCGTGAACGTCTCCGTTAGGCCACAAAATGGGGCGAGCTGTCGATCAACATGGATAGCCGCCCCGTTTGTAGCGCGCTCCGGAGCGAGATAATTTCTTTCTCACTCCGGGGCTTGCGCATGCGCAGTGCGCGCACACTGCCCGGCCATTGACCTGCTTGCGAGCGCATAGCGCTTGCGAGCGGGTCTGAATCAGGCCCATAGTCAGGTGTATGATTAACCAAGTGATCATCATTTTCATATGTAGGTTTAAAACACAGGGCCTCATTCAGACCCGCTCCCGAGTGGGTTGATGGTGGCCCAGTGCGCACGCCCCGTAGCGAGTGAGAACTTCACTCGCTCCAGGGTTCGCAACAAAATGGGACGGCTGTCGATGTTGATCGACAGCTCGCCCCGTGTTGTAGGCGGGGGGGGTGGTGGCTGCACAAACGGGGGCGTACCCGAAGTAACGCCTGCCGTTTGTGGGCGGCCCTATTAGAGTAGGAAGTCCACTCGACATTGCGAGTGCTGAGACCCTACCTTAGGGTCTCCTCGCACTGCCGATGGTCGCGATAATCGCGACCATCTCCAGCCCGCTCGCAAAAGCTGTGGGTGGGCACCCACAGCTTAGCCAGCGGGCAGGAGAAAAAAATAAATAAAATCCCCGCCCTGATTCAGAGCGAGCGCTCGCAAACAGCGAGCGCCTCTGAAGCAGGCCTCCAGTTATTAACTGAAACAGAAGGAATGGGGATGATATCCCGACACTTGTGATGCCGGCTGTCCCTATACAGACAGCGGCATCCCAATGAGGACAAACCCGACAGGGAACGGTAATTAGTGTTCCCCTGTCCTAATTACCCCCCCAACCCTCATTGCCTGTGCACTGATACTAACCTTCTCCACACGGCACCCTAACTCTCCCGGTAACTGCCTAAACCTCCCCCTATTGCCTAATGCTAATCTCCCCCGGTGGTGCCTGAACCCTCCCTGTCTGGACCCTAACTACCCCCCTCCTGCAGCCTAAATCCCCCCGGGGTGACTAATCCTAACCCACCCCCCCTGCGGCTAACACCTACCTGGCCTCGCTATACTTACGTTCGGGATACCGATTGTCAGGATTCCGGGTTCGGCATCTCCAGCCATGTCGGGATTCCATGGCCAGTCATCCAACGCTGATTGGGATTCCGGCAGTCGGCAACCCGGGTGTCGGTATATTAACCGCATCCGAAAACAGAAACAGCTGTGCAGGAGGCTTAAAACTGGGTGAGGAACAGACAAACTCTGCTACAAAAGTGAGGTTGTGGAAGACGGTTTTATGTGACAGGTCATACACCATGGAGAGACTGAGCACAGCAACAAGACACAAGGCATCAGCAAGGTCTCTCCCAGGCAAAGATTTCAAAGCAAACTGGGGTTTCCAGATGTGCTGTTCAAGCTCTTTTGAAGAAGCACATTTGAAGATTCTATTTAGATTTCTCTTCCGTTCATTGTTTGCATTAGTAAACTATTAACATTTGGAAGCATTCTTACATTGCAGCATTTTTTCTACACCTGCCTAAAACTTTTGCACAGTACTGTAATTTATATATATATATTCTGATATACACACTGCTGCGACTGCTTTAGCATCTTAGACTTAATGCTAATGCTCGTATAAGCCTTTCCCCTGGTGTACATGTATTTGTATGTACATGCATGGTCTGAGACACTCATTGTGACTGTCCTTAGACACTGTAATACAGCTTGGAGTGTCTTTAGGCGATACCCTTGGACAACACATTGAAACTTGCACCTGTCCTATGCTAGGTGCAAATTCTCTATCAGAGTATGGGCTGCAATTATTAGCATTAAAGCATCTGAGGCCGGGTACACACCTGTGCCTCAGATGAGATCATGTGTCCCCACTTTGTACACAATGTGCAACCATTGTGACCGATGCCTGTGTTAACTCCCCATTGCACACATGCAGTATATACATTTGGTACGTACATATCCCGGTTGATTACCGCGGTATGTACTTAGAATGTCACATGGGAAATCTCTTTTGCTAAGTGCAGTCCTCTGAGATGTCCCTGGATAGAGGAACTTCTGGGGTTAGCACCCTGAGGTCCCCCTGGCATCTATCTGTGCATGCGCAGAAGGCCGCGGGGGGAGATGGGAGGGATCCGATTGGATCCCTCAGGGAAGACATCCCGAATAGAAGCCTATAGGTTTCTATTGGGTAACGCCACCTGAAGATGGCGTTACCCACCGGGATGAAGCACTGCATCGCATCCGATGCTTTGTACATAACGAGAATGCAGTATTTTCCCCTTTAGTACAATCCCGTCCTGTGCCTTTAGGATTCAATTTTTTTTACCTATGCTTTCCTGCAATTAATATGTGATTTTTGGTCGCGAGTCCAATGACATTTGAAATTATTGTAGAAAAAATGTATGCAGTGTGTTTTGTCGTGACAACCTGCTTTTTTCAAATAAAGTGCCATCTACGTGAGTGTTAGCGCTGCGCCTCGCGGCTGTCACTCTTGTTGAATTTATTTGTGAACCCTCTGGAGGATGTGTGCAAAAATTCTTTATTTGATTTAACATGATGGTAAAATGAATATCTCCTGAAACAATATCCCAGCTCTAAGCACTTTACAAAGTATTGACTTGACACCATATAATTATAAAATTGTAGATATATTTATTAATATGTAACTAAATATAAATATATCTAGAGAGGTATATTTTATATATATTTAAAATAATAATTTTTTTATGTATAAATATATTCCTATTTTAAAACATATTTATGTACAGTATGTATAAAATTATATACTTTTGTAAATATATATCTAGGTAAAAATAAATTCTGTAGAATATAAAATGTTAACAATCTCACTGACAGTTGGTGCACATGCATGTGGCTCCAATCAAGCACCCAGAGCAATATATAGTCAAATATATGAGACATTTGACTCTATATATTGCTCTGGGTACTTGATTGGAGCCACATGCATGTGCACCAACTGTCAGTGAGCTTGTTAACATTTTTGAGTGCCTGGGCTTGGGGTGGTGCCTTCTCATGTGATGTGTTCAATTTGCCAACTTTGCATGTTGCCAGACACATATGGATGAGCTTGTCTTCCCCCATGCTCTTCCCTCACAGTGATTAGACTCTGAGCACATGTGCATGGCATATACTCTGTTGGCGTTTTTGGTCATCACTACTATTCACCCCCTAAGACGCATTGTTCCAGTAAGGCAAACTAAATAGGGGAAGTAGTTTAAGAGGGATCCTGCAAAAAAGGACAGGGCACATTTTGTCCTTATAATAATGGCTAGGGTGCCAGGGTTTGCCAAAACTGCCTAGTGTAAACTTTATGATGTTTTAATTTCTTAAAGGTTAAGCATTATATATATATATATACAGTATATATATATATATATATATTTTGTCAACCTTAATCCCCCCTGGCCATAAATACCCTTTCACAAGCACGAGAGTCCTCCCCATCAAGTGCCAACCTAATGCTTAACTCTATCACTAGTCACACCACATTCAGTAATGTTGATGGGATGAAATTTTGACATATTTTATCTTTCAAGTTAATGTATTTTGTTGCTAGGTTGTGGTTCGATGGTAATACACCACCTCTTATACTGTATATATATTTAACATAATTATTTTTTATGTAGTTTTTTTTTTTAAGTATTTTCTTATTATAAATATATTAGAAAAATGTAATCTATTTATTTTCTTTTTTCAAGCAAATATGTCAGGCTCACATTATGAGATTTCTTTAAATTCTTCAGATAACAAATCTATAGAACCTTCATGGGATGAAGATAGTTCTATTGTCAGAGGCGGAAAGAAAACTGAAAAAACCAAGCATGCTCCAAAGTTCACCTATTTAGAAAATGTGGCTTTGATACAGGGAGTAGTTGAAACTACTAATCTATTTTCTGCAAACAATCCACATTAAACTTTTCCTTTGAAAAATGTGAAAAAATTTGGAAGAAAATTGCTAGCAGTTACAGCAGTAGGGAAAGTGCCAAAGAATGCATGTTTGTAAAAAATAGTGATTGTAAGATCATGGTAAAGAAAAAGCTTTCTCAAATTCACAATCATTTTAGAAAACTGGTGGTGGAGGACCATTACATTGATTTCAATGATTGGGAGAAGCTTTGAGAAAATTGACACCAACAGCAATCATAGGAATACCCCAAGGTATTGACTCAGAATCTCTATCATCCCTCAAATGTGACAAAGGTAACCCAACTTTTAATATTATAGTATATAAATCTTTCTTTATACTAAATACCAGTTTTTATGATAATTTTACACTACCATTTATTAAGAGTTGATGTAGTTTTCTCAAAATTCTGAAAGTTTTTAAAAATTGTTTTATAGTTTATATTATATTTTATAAAAATAATGCTTGTTTTAGTGGAATATAATGTAGCTTAAAATTTTTTTTTAAGTAAAAAAGGGCGGGATATATTAAGCATTGCGTCCGCGATGAGGTACATCCTGCCTCTCATTGGGTACATACCGTGGTTGATTAGCGCAGTATGTACCTAGAATATCGCAAAGGTCAGCTCTCATTTGCGATTCCCCGGATATAGGGACTTCCAGGTTAACATCCAGAATTCCCTTTGGCGTCCTTTTGTGCATGCGAAGTATGCAGGCCTTTGGGGGAGATGGGAGGGATCTGATTGGATCCCTCTTGAAAGAGACGTCAAGAAAAGATGCTCATATGTTTCAAATCCCCCAGACAAAGCACCAGAATGCATGGTATTCCGGATACTTTTTACATAAGGAAAATGTGGTAAAACCTCCGAAAATAGCTTTTTTGGGACATTTACCACATTTCATCCTTTTTTTTAAAATTAACAATGTAATTACTACATAATTAAATATGTTTTGAATTATTTCTAAGTAATGGGTATCAAGTAGTTCTAAACAACTAAATGTATCTATATTATATAAATATATATATATATTTTTTTTAAAACAATTCTATGATATCTACATTTTTAACACTTTACAAAAAAACATAAAAGTCCTGATGGTTGTGGCCTTTGTAATCATTTTTTTTTTTTTATAAAATCTTGCTTTAACTTTTTCAATTTAAATAATTTAAAATAACTTAAATTTTTAATTTTGATTTATTTACAAATCTAAATATTTTCCAACTTTTTATTATAGTTGTCTCTATAAACAAGAAAACAAATAATATGAATGACCACAAAATAAAAGACCATTCCAATATTGAAGCAATGGATCTCAAAAGAAAAAAGTAGGATCTCTCATAAGAGGTAATGATCAATCTATTAATTTGAACATAATATATTTTTAAATGTTTTTAGTTTTTTTATATGTCCCATTTTATTTTTATTTATGTTATAGATTTAAAAATATTTTCAAATCTCAAAATGATTTATATTTTAGACAAAAGAATAAGTAGGCTTTTTTTCAAAACATTTATTTTTTATTATATTAAAAAATTTCAAACATCTTTGAAGTTTTTTTTTCAACATACAAAAAATTTTCTTACATAAATAAACAATTGACATTGTTTTCTTAAATTTTTGAAATTTTCTTGCAAGTTTATTTTTAGATTAATCAAGAAAGTTTTTATATAAAGTTTTTAGTTTGATGATTTATATATATTTTTTTAAAACTTTTAACTTGTCTTTTGGCCCACAGTTTTTTAAATGTCTTAGGAAAACAAAACAAGTGCCAAAGATTTTTTAAAAAACCTAGAGTTATTCTTATAAAATTATGCAGCTTCTTAAATCCTTATATATTTTAAAACTCATGGTTTATTACTTAAAACCTTTGTTAAAAAATATATTATATTAAACATTGGTTTTATTTCTATTTGGACGACTATAAGAATTCCTCAAACATGAACAATGTTATTTCAGACAATGACGCAGATGAATCTTACGTGGCAATAGTTGAAATTTCAACATCACAAACAAGAAACGAATCACCAACACCCAAAAAAAAAACAATCCGCTATGTCATCGTGGAGGCAAGATCATCTATGAAAAAGACATATCTAATTTCAACTCGGAGATGATAAATTTAGATGACACATCATCTGAAAAACCCTCAAAGAAACAACTAACCATGCCCTGCACTAGTGAACTAATGATCTGATTAATGCAGAATTAGAAGCTAATAAAAAACAATTAAACTCCCAAAATGCAAAGAATCTTCTGGAATTTAAAAATTTAAAGAATGTCACTCATGTCACTTGTCTACACCATCTACATGAAAAGTTTGAGCATATTTCAACAAATATTTGTGAAATGAAAAATTGGCAAAGAGAAATGTTACAGTATAAGAGGAAAAAGTTTAAGATTCTTATTCAAACTTGCAATTCTAACACGGAAGAAGGCCCGGCATTTGAAGAAAAACTGCACGAACAAAATATTGTTGCAGCAATATCACCATGTGATATATATGCAGAGGTTACAGTTTCAACATCCAGACCTAAACGATTATTCAAAAAGCCAAAAAGATTCACTAAGGGAAACGGTAAGTTATGTATATTTGTTTACCATTTTTATTTTTAAACTTAAATGTTTGTTTTTTAAATACAGGTGGAATGGTATAGAAAAGTTATATTACCTTGAGTGTTATGCAAAAAAGTGTAAATATCTCTAAAAACACCCAATAAATACAATTTAGGGGGTATAATTACATTACCCATATGTGCAATGTCCCGGTATACAATGCAAACTGGTGCTTCATTCGTGGATGGTATAGCCAATTTCATGTGGCGTTGTCCAAAAGAAAGCCCTGGATGTAATTTAGCAAAAGCCTCTTGGGCTGGGTAAATGAAGCATTGATTCTGCAATGCAGTACTACTCGCTACTTATGAACATTCCGCAGTTGTTTACTGCCGTATGTCCCTACAAATCATAGGAAAAACAAATTGGCAAGCTCTTCCCAATAGTTGTCCTTTGCAATGCCCTCAGATAAAGGGACCTATGGGTTTAACACCCAGAGATCCATCTGACTCCGTTCGTGCATGCGCACAAGGATGCCAGAGCCGTGGGGGTAGATGGGAGAATTCCAATTTTCTCCCTCTCAGGGATCATTTTGAAATGAAGGCCATATATTTCAATTGTGTAATGGCATCCAAAGATGGCGTTACACACCTCATTTAATCACCAGAATTATTTGTGTCTAGTACATATGGGAAATGAGGTTAAACCACCATAAAGATTATTTTCAGGGATATGTAAACTTTATTGCCTTTATTACATCCTTCCATATGAGAGGTTTTCATTTAGGGGTGGCCAAAACATCTATAACGATCATCCGGACGACCACAGACACGGAGTCAAGTAAACAATAGTTTATAAAATAATTATATGTATAGGTTTACCATACTGTAATATTATATATTTTTTTTAATATTTTGCTATATAATAGAAGCAGCAATATATATTGAAGTATTGTTTAAGATAGCAGGAAGTCAGATATTTTTCTTAATCTACAAAAACGCTTATATAAAGTAGAACGTCAGTGGCATAAATCTCGTAATCCGAGTGTCTTCCTCATATAATGCTCTGGACACTGCCAAACATATTTTTGACCCCACAAATGAAGATGAAGTATCTATCCTCCTCTCCTCTGGATCCTATACCCTCAAAAATTGGTAAAGCTGTCTCCTGTGCTCATCCCACCCTTAACTAAAATCTGTAATCTCTTTCTCTACTGATATATCTTTCCATCACTGTTCAAGCATGCAGTGATTACTCCCATTTTGAAAAACTAAATTCTGACCCTAAGGGGTAAATTTACTAACAATCGAGATAGGTCGGGATGACCATCTCGGGTGATTTGATTTTTTCCCTGCCTGCAAAGTTACTACAGTCAAAGTCGGGTGAGTTAGAGAGAGATTTCTCCCATGTCACTCGTAAAACTTGGGTGAGATAGCAATCTTGAATCTTATCACCATAGGGCCAAATCGGAAGTACTTTTAACCTAAAACATACATCTCTCAAATTTACCAAGAATCGGGATGACAAGCTCGGGTGAGATAGGAGCAAACTCTCTGTCAAAATCACTTTTCAAACTCTCACCCCCTGAGCTGCGAGATGGTCAGAAACATACACAAATCATTTTTTTCTGTAAATGGATAAAATAGGGTTAATTTACTTAAAAAATTACATGAGCTCCCCCCCCCAAAACACTAACCAGCCCAGGACATGCCAGCTATTGCTGGTTCTTATCATTACAGGGAAAAAAATGTGTAGGCATTCACTTCAATTTAAGTACCAGCACAAGGCAGCAGGGACAGAGCTGGTTTTAAATATATGGAGAAGAAAATTGACGTGAGGTTCCCTGTATATTTAAAACCAGCTCTGGGCCCTTTCTAACGGGGACTGATGTCACAGCCAGGGGTGCCCTTTCACCTGGCCCCCCTGCCGCAGCATCAGGTCTGACAGTCAGCCCAGGCCAGGGATCAGTGGCCCTTAATGCCCAGCATGCTGGTACTTGTGGTTCTCCAAGTACCAGCATGCGGGGGAGGCTTGCTCGGACCTGTAGTTCCACTGTAAAGACAATGTTGAAAAATCTAATTTTTACACTACACCTTACATTATCAACCCGCCACCCAGGGATGGCGGGGATAGCCCCGGGCTATCAGCCTAGGACAGGAGTGCCCTGGAGAGGGTGACCCCTTTATTGGGTCTTACACATAAAGCTATTACCCAAACCACACAACATACATTTCTTCACTGATATCAAAATATCTTTCAACCCGACATCTCCGCTCATTCATACATCATATTACTTGTTCCTATGCACGGTTATAGGACTTTTTTCGGGCTGCACCCACCCTGTGGAATGCCCTACCACGCACAATAAGACTTACCGCTAGTCTCCAAACATTCAAGCGTTCCCTGAAAACTCACCTCTTCAGATAAGTTTATCAGATTCCAGAACTGCCCACATAACCTTCATAGCTTCCCTTCTTACAGTATACACATATCATCATATATTTTCCTTTATCAATTTCACGTCCTCCTAACCCTAGGCCAACTTTCCTGTGTAACTGGATCATACAGCACACCAATAACCTCTGCAATCTGGCTGGACCAATTTGCAATATGTAGCACCTTTCCTTGTGTATCTACACCTATTTACCTATAGATTGTAAGCTTACAAGCAGGGCCCTCTTACCTTTATGTCTGTTTGTTACTATCCAGTGTTGTTCTATTAATGTTGTTTCCATTTGTAAAGAGCAATGGAATATGCTGCACTATATAAGAAACTGTAAATAATAATAAAAATATAAAGCAAAATTTGGTAGCATAATTAGAAAAGAGGCTAAAATTCCAATTGTAGGTAAATGTCAATTCAAATGGAAAAAGTCAACCAACTCATATATCATCTTTTTAAATCGCAAAATATTTTCTTTATCTTAATTTAAATTGGATTAGGAAAAAATAGAGTGTAATTAACACATGTATCAGACTATATAGGTCAATTATCTGCCATTTTTATAATTTGGATTACAGTCAATAATTTTCTAATTATTATGTGTTTAAAAAATGTATATAATTCATGTTTTTAGGTTAGATGTATGATACATGTAAATAAGCATTTCCTCACATGTTGTGATATTTAGGTTTTTTTAAACTATATAATATTTTTGTAGCCAGGTTCCAAAATTATATGATAACACACTGTGGCATGCATGGAGGATTGGAATTACACTTTAAAAAAAAAAAAAAATCAGATTTCACAATGGTAAGTACATTTTTAGACTTAAAGCTAACAAAGTACAATGTTTTTTATTTAAGGTAAAAAATACCCATATTTAGCTAGAAAAAGGCAAAAATATGAACACATTTTTAAAAAGGCTTAGGAAAACTACTTTTGTGTTAAGATATTTAATTTCATTGTAATTTCATGATTTAAGTGCAAAATCTAAAAACTCTCCAATTCTAGGACCGTTCCAAATTATATTAATGACATGTTATATTTGGTCTATGTCAACAAATATAATAATTTTGTTAATGTTTTAAGTAATTAGCAGATTACAGTAATTATTTTTCTAGAAAAGGTATCTAATCTTTCAGATTGTGGAATTTTTTTTATAAAAAAATAAAAAGTAGTTATTTCTATTTTGTGATACAAATTTATATCACAAAATCCTATCTATAAAAGATTATTATATGTTGAGTTATTTAGATTTTTAACTTAATTTTACCTTACAATTTTATTGATTAGAAAAAAAAATGAAATAAAAATTGTTTTTTATTTTCTAATTCTTAAAATTCAAGATTTATTGAAAGTTTTTTAAAAGATTTTTATATGTTTATATTAAATATTAATATAATTTAAATTCTCAAATTATTTAACAAAATATTTATTTTTAATTTAATTTTTTCCCCAAAGTCTTTAGTTCTGTTAATAAGATAACTAAAAATAAAAAAATAACTAGGTAATATTAAATTCCATTAACATCAAATTATATATATATATATATATATTAATGTGTAAATACATTTTAAATATTTATTTTTAATCTAAATGCATTACATCTTACCTTAAGTATGTAACCGGGCTCATTGGCCTGCTGCAGACCGGGCAGTGCGTCCACGCCGAGGCTGGGGTCCCGTCATGATGACGTCAGCCAGCCGCGACATGGTTGCCAAGCAACCAAAACGGAGTATGACAGCGTCTCCCTCGTTTGCAAAACAGACCGCATGAATATAAATGACAACAAAGTGTCAATACAGGACATAATCAATCTAACATGAGGCTGTATATATAAAGTGACTTAAACAAGTATCAAATGACTCTGATAAGCCAGTGGTTCGTCACTTTGCTAAGGAAAAACATACAGTGTATAGTCTTAAATGTATGCTACTAGATCATATTCCATAACTGCAACGTAGTGGTGACCGAGAAACATTGTTACGGCGCCATGAGGCAAGATGGATATTTGAATTGGATACTGTGGCCCCCAGAGGCCTCAATGAGTCAAATCCGCTACAAGTGTTTTTGCAATAAACGGGCACTTTAGTCATAGAATCGATCATTACGAGATGTTTTTTCTATTTTTTTTCCCTATTTTTAATGTTTATATTATTTATGTTATGTGCATGAATGTACTGATTTTTGTCTCTTCTATTTAATTCATTTGTTGTTCTGTTTAGGTGTGGGTATAGGTCTAACATTAATATGTAATATCTGTTGTGTAATCTAAAGTACATTAATATATATGGTAGCTGCTCTCCAGCGCTGTTATGTTTATATTTGTGATATATGACATTTGTATGTCATTCTCTATGGGCACCCTCAGGCTGACTTCAGTGCATGCTGTACCTGCTGGAACATACAGCACTGTAGACAGCTGGTGGGTGTGATTTGTTTACTAGTGATGTGGAGTGACATCACTCCTGCACATATGGAGAGTTTCCTGTCTATGGAACACATGTGTTTCCCCAGGTGGAATACATATTGAGTGGGCACCATCTTGGATTTTTATAAATGCATGTATATGTAGGTTTTTGATACCAGATTAGGGTCTTACACCTTGAAAATTATAATGAAGGCTTAATCGCTTATCTGGCTATGTCTAGGTATGGCATTTTAAGTGGTTATATTACATGGGTCTGTTATATGTTGTGTGTCTTGTATTGATTAATTAATAGGTGGGGTTTGTGGGGAGCCTTAGATACTGCTGTTCAGTATGTGGTGAAGCATTGTCCTGTTTGCATCTATGCTGATTTTTTTGTGAATTTTCAATAAAGGTGATTTTATCATTCAACTACCTGGTGAGTGCCCTTTTTTGGATTACACTTTGGGAATCATTGAGCACCACTGCAATTTCTATATGGATTAAGCTTGAGTGCGGAATTTGACTTTCTTATATATATATATATATATATGCCTTCTGTCATCATGCTGGACACTTGTGATTGTTGATTTGCCTTGATAATGACCCCCAAGGGTCGAAACGTCGACTATAATCATGGTGGAATACTATTATCTGATTAAATCCGATTGATTCATCATTTTGCTAGTGCGGTGAGTGCCCTCATTTGGCTATTTACTTAGCCTTCCTGAATATGGATATATATATATTTAAATAATTACAATAACAATAAACATACTAGTGGGTTGATGGTTTGATCCACTACATAATCTATATAACATTTAACATCTTGTTTTAAGAACAAATAACTTTCAAAATCTAGACAGCACATTCCAAAATATTATTTGAATGTAAATAACTGAATAAATATTATCAATATTTAGATAATATATTGTTTACATAAAGGAAACATTTTTAAAATGATTACTTATATAAGTAAAACCAAATTCTGGAAAACTCATGGAAATCTTTTTTTTTATTATTTTTTTGCTTAATTGCTTTTAATCTGGATAGTTACATCAAGTTTTTACAGTTTGTTACATTAGTTTATAGAAGAAATTCTACATTACATATATACATGAAAAATAATGACACAATATAAATTTTGATATTTATGCAAAGAAAATTATGAACAACATTGTCACAAACATTTTTTCTGTTGTTAGTTCATTAACATCTATTTCAAAAGAGCAACTATCTTTTGTAACTATTGGGGCAACATTCATATTGACATTGTAATCAATGCACATATTATGTAAAATGCAGCAGATGGTAAATCTTGTTGGCTGTGTATTGGAATAGGCACCGGAAATCGACTCTCAAGCAATCCAAAAGAATGCTCAATCACCATCCTGCTCAAGATATGTGACTTGATATATTTTTTTTCTTCTCGTCCTCTAGCTTTGCTAAAAGGTGTAAGCAGCCAAGGGCAACAACCATATCCAGAGTCACCTTTGAAATAAAAAAAATTAATTCAATTATGTATAATGCCTTATCAGAGTTTTAATATAAACATTACATATAACATTATACTTTTATGGCCATTGTTATTAATAACCTTTTTTTAAGTGTTAAAATATGGACATAGATTTAACCATGAATCCCCTTTTGAATATTTTTTCAACACCTTGTTTATTTGATATAAACCAGGTTAACACTTTGTATTTTATTTTTCCTATTCATGTAGCAAGAATAATAATAATAATAATAATAATAAAAGGAATCAAAATGTAATTTTCATTTTTAGTTTAAACAAAAAACTCAATAAAATATATCAATACAAGGGGATATGGTTTGTAAAAACGTTTGTTTGAGGCCAATTGAAGTCCAGCCATTGACAAAGGGACTAATCAATATATTGAATCAAATATAATAGTTTATCTATATTATGAATTTATGATCTTAGGGCCTGATTCAGACCCACTCGCAAGTGGCTGTCCGCTCGCAAGTGGGTCGATGGTGTGCACTGCGCATGACGGCGGGAGCTCCGTCGTGCGCATGAGCCAGACGCGACGAGCGAAGGACTTTCCTTCGCTCGTTGTGTCTGATCAAAGGGGGTGTGCTGTCGATGTTGATTGACAGCACGCCCCCTTTGGTGGGCGTGACGGGGGCGTTCCCAAGGGAATGCCTACCGTCAGAAGCCGGCCCACTGACATCACTAGTGATGTCAGTGGGAGTGATTTTGGCTCTGATAGAGCCCAAATCACTCCAGGCCTTGCGGTTGAGAAACTCAATCGCAGGCTCCGGCTCGCAGTGGCGATGGTCGCGATGGTCAAGACCATCGCGGCCATCAACCTGCACGCTCGTATAGGCTGTGGGTGGTGACCCACAGCTATACGAGCGTCCAGGAGGACGCTCCATAATTGTGGAGGACGGCCCTCATTCAGAGTGTGCGCTCTGCTCAGAGCGTCCGGCTCTGAATGAGGGCCTTAGTTACCAATGTTTGAGATATTTCATGTGTAAGACTACATATACTCAAACATAAAGATAACAACTTGAATTAATAATTAGCTTTGTTAATAGAATAAAATACTACTTGTAACACTGGTCAATCAGTTATTTCAGCTTGTATTGAGAGGTCTCAAATCATAGTGAACCAGAAAACACGTTGCTGCTGTCAGCAGCAGAGCAGAGTAATTCACTTCAGAACAGTAATTTCTAACATATGCTCTGGTTTGTCCTGCAATTCATGACTTCTGGCCTGATATTAGAGTTATGGCCCCTATGGTCCTGCCGTTGAAGCCTAAATAATGTCTCTATGTCTTATTCATTGAAGACCTAATTAACAAATGTTATATATAAATATGTCCTTTGCCTCTCTACCCTAGCTAAGGTCGTTCTTGCAATACTCTGGTTTGCTCTTGAATATCCTGGCACTCATAAATGGAGGGCTTTAATAAATGATACAACTGACAATGAGATATCTTTGTACCAGTAGATGTGCTAGCCAAAAATATAATACGCATACATTGGTGTGACTCTCGCTTTGGTTTGCATCCATGTGTGGGTGATGATGGTGGTGGCCTCTCTCAGAGAGATATGCTACACAAATACTCCTTGCCTCCCGGACAGTCCTGACTTAATATACTTTGTCCTACTCTCTTATTTATTGCCGACGCTCCAATCCTTTGCTATTGATTGCCTTGGACCAAGTATATAGTTTCATTTATTATTCTATTTTGTTTATGCACACGTCTGTTCTATTTTTCCTGCTAAAAGCTTTGTTGTACTGATATATTAGCATGTAGGTTTATTGACTTTTATTTATATTTTTTCTTCTGCTCTGTTTATTGAAAATTAATAACAATATTACGTGATTCAAAATAAATAAATAATGTTACAGAATTCAAGAATTCGTATTACTTCCGCTTGGTCATTTATAACTATTTCCCATAGGAATAAAGATAAAATTTTATGTACTAATAACAAAATAGAATTATGCTGCTACAAAGAGAGTTAAGAAATCTGTTGTTACCTTACTGCAGTTTTTCAAATGCTGTGCCGTGGGGTCAGAGCATTCAGTGGCGGCGGTCAAATTATAGTACTGCGGACCGGGCAGCGCTGTCGCTGTGCTCTTCTGGGAAGCTCAGGTGTGCCCGGGCCGTGACCTATGTAGACGCGGCGGCGTGACATTACAGGTTATGCATGCCGCATTGCTTGCCAGCACAGGTACTGTAGGTGCAAACAAAAATTATATCTATTTTTTATGTGGGAGCTAGTGTGAATTGTTGTTTTTAGGGGGGAGCAATGTGGGTATTTTTCTGTGGGGGCCAGCCAATGGCTTTATTCTTTTGTTGGGAGCAATGTGGTTTATATTTTTCTGTGGGGGCCCAGCCAATGATTTTTTTTTTGTGGGGAGTAATGTGTTTTTTTTTTGTTTCTGTGGGGGCTAGCCATTGTGTTATACTTGTTTTTTCTGTGGGGAACAATTTGCTATAGTTCTCTTCTCTGTGGGGAGCAATGTATGTGTTTTTTTTATGTGGGAACCAATATGTTTGTTTATCCAAGCACAAGTTTCCCACAAATATTTTTATGTTCTGTAAGTAAAAACTATTTAGAAGATTTTTAATGGAAATAATAACAAATATCAACATATTAAATATATGTTGATATTTGTTATTAGAAATTATATTTACTAACGGATGGTGTGCCTTGGCAATTTTAAAATCTTGTTTTGTGTGCCTCGAGTTGAAAAAGGTTGAAAATCACTGCCTTACTGTGATATAATGCAAGATCCATTAAATGTATTGTTACTTTGCAATTCAGAATCCCATAGGTATTCAGTATTTTCTTTACATTTATATACAATGCATGCAACCATTATACTGTAAGTACAAAATACATAATAAATAAAATCAACCGTCTCAAAAGCTAAACTAAGGACAAACTCTCAGCAACTCTCCATATATATAGCAATCTGAAATCTCAACAAGGCTTATTTCTGCACCAAATGTGAGTCCACATTGCTTTGTTTTTTACTAATGTTCCTAGGTGAGCAGTCAGTGCATTTTACCACTTAACTAAATATTTTTCCAGAAATGTCAGCAAATTTGGAGGTTTTTTTTATGATCAAATTATGTAAATACCTATTTCATCCTGATTCAATATAACTGTATTACCAAATATACAGATTTGCTTACAAACGTATATTGAACTGGGATAAAATAGGTATTATTTACATAATTTGATCATTAAAAAAAATCCACAATTTTGGGGCTATTTTTGAGAAAAATAGCTCCCCAGAGGGAGAATCTTTGACACAATTGGCAGGCTTGACAAATTATTGGAATCTGTTTGAACCAACATGCCTAAATTTATATGAGAAATAGTTTGGAGTAAAAATTAGGTGACTGCATAGCCTGCATGATTTATGTATTTACATTATGTGGTCACATACCTAAGGCACCACAGATGGTTGAGTGATGGATTAAAGCCTAGTGATTATATAAAATTTTGTGGTCACACTTTCTCTTGTACCCCATTTGTCGATTTGTAAGCCAATTCTTGTCAGCTAATGCCCCAGGTGTTGATTAATTGATATGCTTGGCTGAGGTTCTGTCTCTTTAAGCCAATTAGCTAGCGTGACTAAACCATTGAAAAAAGGTTTGTGCATAAAACCTGTGTGATTCATGGTGGCAAATAATGCAGAACAATTCTCACGTTTTTGAATGTAGGGACTGGCCAGAAGGGGAGACTTTGACGTAGTTGTCCGACTTGACAAATTATTGCAATTTTTGGAACCAACATTCCCTGAATTTATATAAAATACAGTTTGGAGTAAAACTTAGGTGAGTGCAATGCCTGTATAATTTTTTTTATTTAAATGCTATGGTCACATACCTCAGGCTCCACAGATGGTTGAGTGCCGTAGATTAAAACCTATTGCTTATATAACTGTTGTGTGGTCAATTGCTATGCTTGGGGTATGCTCTGTCTCTTTAAGCCAATGAGCAAGCAGGCATAAACCCATGAGAAAAAAATAATAATAAAAAAAGAAAATAATAATATATATATATAGGTAAGCATACAGCCCAACACTCTCCAATATGATGTTGTATAGCTTACTCCAGTGCCCTCCTAGGGTGTAATGTACCCAATCCACAATCCAATTAAAGAGGCGGCACTCAGGAGATTTTCAAAAAGGTAGAAGTGTTCTCTATACCAATATTTCGGGGAGCATCCCCGTCATCAGGGAACACTCTTTCCTGATGACGGGGATGCTCCCTGAAACGTTGGAATAAAGAACATTTCTACCTTTTAGAAAATCTCCAGAGTGCCGCCTCTTTCATTGGATTGTGTGTATATATATATATATATATATATATATATATATATTCTCCAAAAATTAAGGGTGCACTCACCAGACTTCAAGGAATTTTCATAAAGATGCATCTTGACAAAGGTCCTTGAACTGGACCAAAACGTCGATGGCTGTACTTTTAAGATGACCTAAATAAAATCAAATATTTTATGAACATTCCTTGAAGTCTGGTGAGTGCACCCTAATTTTTTGGAGATTGTCTTTTAGCAAGGTATTTACCTTGCTTGGGTCAGCTACCCCAGCATTGAACTTCACAAAACGTGAGTGTGTACACTATATGGTTTTATATATATATAAATATATATATATATATATATATATATATGTATATATATACAGTCAGGTGCATAAATATTGGGACATTGACAGAATTTGAATATTTTGGCCTCTATTCACCACCACAATGGCTTTGAAATGAAACAAACAAGATGTGCTTTAACTGCAGACTTTCAGATTTAATTTGAGGATAATTACATCCAAATCAGGTGAACGGTGTAGGAATTACAACGGTTTCACTTTCTATATGTGCCTCCCACTTTTTAAGAGGCCAAAAGTAATGGGACAAACTAAACAATCCTAAATCTAACTTTCACTTTTTAATACTTTGTTGCAAATCCTTTGCAGGCAATTACAGCCTGAAGTCTGGAACGTATAGACTTCACCAGACGCTGGGTTTCATCCCTGGTGATGCTCTGCCAGGCCTCTACTGCAAATGTCTTCAGTTCCTGCTTGTTCTTGGGGCATTTTCCCTTCAGTCTTGTCTTCATCAAGTGAAATGCATGCTCAATCGAATTCAGGTCAGGGGATTGACTTGGCCATTGCATAACATTCCACTTTTTAGCCTAAAAAAACTCTTTGGTTGCTTTTGCAGTATGCTTCAGGTCATTGTCCATCTGCACATTGTCCATCTGTGAAGCGCCGTCCAATGAGTTCTGAAGCATTTGACTGAATATGAGCATATAATATTGCCTGAAACACTTCAGAATTCATTCTGCTGCTTTTGTCAGCAGTCACATCATCAATAAATACAAGAGAACCAGTTCCATTGGCAGCCATACATGCCCACGCCATGACACTACCACCACCATGCTTCACTGATGAGGTGGTATGTTTTGGATCATGAGCAGTTCCTTTCCTTCTCCATACTCTTCTCTTCCCATCACTCTGGTACAAGTTGATCTTTGTCTCATCTGTCAATAGGATGTTGTCCCAGAACTGTAATGGCTTTTTTAGATGTTGTTTGGCAAACTCTAATCTGGTCTTCCTGTTTTTGAGGCTCACCAATAGTTTACATCTTGTGGTGAACCCTCTATATTCACTCTTGTGAAGTCTTCTCTTGATTGTTGACTTTGATACATATATACCTACCTCCTGGAGAGTGTTCTTGATTTGGCCAACTGTTGTGAAGGGGTTTTTCTTCACCAGGGAAATAATTCTTCTGTCATCCACCACAGTTGTTTTCCGTGGTCTTCCGGGTCTTTTGGTGTTGCTGAGCTCTCCGGTGCATTCTTTATTTTTAAGAATGTTCCAAACAGTTGATTTGGCCACGCCTAATGTTTTTGTTATCTCTCTGATGGGTTTGTTTTGATTTTTCAGCCTAATGATGGCTTGCTTCACTGATAGTGACATCTCTTTGGATCTCATATTGAGAATCGACAGCAACTGATTCCAAATGCAAATGTCACACCTAGAATCAACACCAGACCTTTTACCTGCTTAATTGATAATGAAATAACGAGGGAATAGCCCACACCTGTCCATGAAATAGCTTTTGAGTTGATAGTCCCATTACTTTTGGCCCCTTAAAAAGTGGGAGGCACATGTAGAAACCGTTGTAATTCCTACACCGTTCACCTGATTTCGATGTAATTACCCTCAAATTAAATCTGAAAGTCTGCAGTTAAAGCACATCTTGTTTGTTTCATTTAAAAGCCATTGTGGTGGTGAATAGAGGCCAAAATATGAGAATTCTGTCGATGTCCCAATATTTATGCACCTGACTATATATATATATATATATATATATATATATATATACATACATACACACACACACACACGTAAAAATACCTTTATCCTGCACTGAAATTAGACGTAATCAAAGCAGCACCCCTAAAAAGGTCTCCTGTTAGTGAGGCCGATAGTAATATGGTTTACAAGGTCTGAAGTGGGCGCTTTTTTCTTAACTTCTTAGGTTATATATTAAACTGAAAGATGGTAATAGATTTTAACCAATTACTTGGTCTACTTGCTCATTTGTCTGTATCAAAAGCCCATACAAATAATAAAAATATATTAAATAGACAACCTTAAACAATCCAAAAACTTTTTGAGACAATTTATTAAAATAGTACTATTACAGAGTATAAAATCATACAGTTTGGCAATTTGTAATACAATTTTCAATTGTGCATTAATGAAAGTTAGCCTTTTAGGGACATGATTTTTCCAGTTGCTTGCTCCAAAATCAATCTTAAAAAACGTGAATACGCTTTTCAACTGCCAAGACTTCTTCAGGGGTTATCCTTTACTTTGAAGGTTATGCAACATACATAAATATTCTAAAATTCAGGAAATATCAGCAAGGAATGGATCAGTAATTTCCTCAGTGGTCTTTTTATGCATAAAGCACACCTTTTATAGACCTTATTGCAGTGTTTTTTCAACCGCTGTGCCGCAGCGGTTGTGAAGTGTGCTGCGGCGGTCCGGGTCGCCGGACTGCCGCATAGCTCCTCTAGTAGGCTCAGATACGCTCGGCCTGTGACCAGCCTAGACACGATGGTGTGACATCACAAATCATGCACACGGCGTTGGCCGACTGCCCGCTCTTTCTACCTCCTGCCCGCCCTTATGCTGACAGCTCTGCACTGTGTGAGGGACAGGTTTTTTTCTGTGGGGGTTAGCCATTGTTATTTTTTTTCTGCGGGGAGCAATTTGGCATAGTTTTTTTCTGTGGGGAGCAAAGTATGTGTTTTTTATGTGGGAACCAATATTATGTTGTTTTACTTAATAGGTCACGCCAGCCTGCCCGCACGCTGTTCAAAACTTTGCAAACCTAGCCGATGAGGGACAGTTAGGGACCGATAAGTCTAATTTTATTTTTTATGTTGGAGCCAATGTCATGTTTTTGTGGGTAGCAAAGTGTTTTTTATTCCCTTGGGGGACAGCCAATATTTTTTATGTGGGGAGCAAAGTGATGGTGTTTGTTTATTCTGTAGTGTAGTGTAGAGTGTTTTATTCCTGTGGGGGCCAATGTGTTTTTTTTTTATGTGGGAGCCAATATGTATTTGTTTTCATAAGTCCCGCACACAGCATCATCAGCCAGCCCACTCACTGTCAGCCAGCCCACACAGTACTCACAGCTCTGCCCTTCACAGTACTACAGCAATTCCCTTCACTAAGGGACAGTGGGCCTGATTCAGAGCCGGTCGCTATTTGCGGACGGTCGTTCAGGAAAAGGGGTGGCTATTCAAATGAATCGTTCGCTCTTTGCGGTCTGTTCACGCCTCTATGTCTGAACAAGCAAACAAAACTTGCGGTCGTTTTTTAGATAGCTACGCCCCCTGGCCGCTCGCATTCCTACATCATGTCCGCTATTTATTAGATTAATCGACTACATCGACCAGTGTATGAACTGCTCGCTATTCTTGCGGTTGGTTTTTGCTACCACAATCTTGCGAGCAGTTCTGACTATAAAATAACCCAGTGACGTGGTCAATGACGCTGCTGTATTAATTATGCACACCCATAAAACGCCCGTTTTGACCTTTAAGCACGCCTGCGTTCGGATCTCCACTCCCCGTTTTCAAGCACCTTCCCCTGTTACCACCCACATACGCCTCCTCCTGTCACTCAAAATAGCAGGCATTCGCTATTTATTGAACAAACAATTTTCGGCCGCACTGACTGGTTCGCGCATGCGTATTAAAATCCGTACGCATGCGCAGTTGGGCAAACATCACTCGGAACGAACGAGCGGCTCTGAATCAGGCCCAGTAATATCTGTGAGATGTGTGTTGTATTATTTTTTGTGAGAGCAGCCAATGTCAATGTTGTTTTTTGTTTATTCTGTGAAGGAAACTGTAGTGTGTTTTATTCTGTGGAGGCCAATGTACAGTGCATCCGTAAAGTATTCACAGCGCTTCACTTTTTCCACATTGTGTTATGTTACAGCCTTATTCCAAAATGGAATATATTCATTTTTGTCTTCAAAATTCTACACACAATGCCCAATAATGATAACGTGTAAAAAGTTTTTTTGAGATTTTTGCAAATTTAATAAAAAAAAAAAACCCACAAAAAAACGAAGAAATCACATGTACATAAGTATTCACAGCCTTTGCTCAATACTTTGTTGATGCACCTTTGGCAGCAATTACAGCCTCAAGTCTGTTTGAATATGATGCCACAAGCTTGGTACACCTATCTTTGGGCAGTTTCGCCCATTCCTCTTTGCAGCACCTCTTAAGCTCCATCAGGTTGGATGGGAAGCGTCGGTGCATAGACATTTTCAGATCTCTCCAGAGATGCTCAATCGGATTCAAGTCTGGGCTCTGGCTGGGCCACTCAAGGACATTCACAGAGTTGTCCTGAAGCCACTCCTTTGATATCTTGGCTGTGTGCATAGGGTCTTTGTCCTGCTGAAAGATGAACCGTCGCCCCAGTCTGAGGTCAAGAGCGCTCTGGAGCAGGTTTTCATCCAGGATGTCTCTGTACATTGCTGCATTCATCTTTTCCTCTATCCTGACTAGTCTCCCAGTTCCTGCTGCTGAAAAACATCCCCACAGCATGATGCTGCCACCACCATGCTTCACTGTAGGGATGGTATTGGCCTGGTGATGAGCGGTGCCTGGTTTTCTCCAAACATAACGCCTGGCATTCACGCCAAAGAGTTCAATCTTTGTCTCATCAGACCAGAGAATTTTGTTTCTCATGGTCTGAGAGTCCTTCAAGTGCATTTTGGCAAACTCGAGGCAGGTTGCCATGTGCTTTTTACTAAGGAGTGGCTTCCGTCTGGCCACTCTTCCATATAGGCCTAATTGGTGGATTGCTGCAGAGATTGTTGTCCTTCTGGAAGGTTTTCCTCTCTCCACAGAGGAATGCTGTAGCTCTGATAGAGTGACCATTTGGTTCTTGGTCACCTCCCTGACTAGGGCCCTTTAGATGGCCGGCCAACTCTACAAAGAGTCCTAGTGGTTCCTAACTTCTTCCATTTACGGATGATGGAGACCACTGTGCTCATAGGGACATTCAAAGCAGCAGATATTTTTCTGTACCCTTCCCCAGATTTGTGCTTCGAGACAATCCTGTCTCGGAGGTCTACAGACAATTCCTTGGACTTCATGCTTGGTTTGTGCTCTGACATGCAGTCAAGTTTGGGACCTTATATAGACAGGTGTATGCCTTTCAAAATAATGTCCAATCAACTGAATTTGCCACAGGTGGACCCCAATTAAGCTGTAGGAACATTTCAAGGATGATCAGTGGAAACAGGATGCACTTGAGCTAAATTTTGAGCTTCATGGCACAGGCTGTGAATACTTATGTACATGTATGTACCTGGATTGCTTTGGTTGGTCTGCTCCAGGGCATTGCATTATAACACATTTTTTCTTTTCTGCCCAATTTTAATACTTTGTTTCATTATATTTGTATTGTCACCTCTATATGCAGCCATAGCTGCTTACTTTTTTACTTCACTTTTCTCACTATGGCAATGCCCTGGGGTGGCTAGGCTGCGCTGATTTAGGGGTGTCCTGCTCTCTGGATTTGAACCCTAGTATGTTAGGGACCTACCCTAAAGAGGTTACCTGGATATGGTGGGTAGGCCCATAACCTTGGCCATGATTATGCTAAAAACCTCTACTGATTGCAAGTTTATTGCATTTATACATTATCAGCAATTTGGAGTTGTGCACCTGAGATCTATTTCTGTGCCTGCAATTAGTCTCATCAGGTAGCACCTCCACCTATATATATTCAGGATGAGCAGTCCAAGAATCTCTCCTATATACAAATTATTAAAAATATTGTATAAAATTACCTTCCAGCTGTGTGTATATGAAACATAACTGAATTTTGTGTATGTACAAACTTTGTTTGAGCCACAATATTGAAAATATTGTATAATTTGCAGGCTGTGTGTATAAGGTGTATATAACACATAAATGCATTCTGTGTGTATATTTGCACTTCACAATCCTACAAGAGCAGCCAGCAGCAAGGGATGATCCTAAGGATCTTCCATGACTCTCTGCTGCTGGGAGCGGGAGAGAGTAAGCGAGGTGAAGTTCAGGCTGGTGGGCAATCCTATTAGGATTGCTTTATCGCAAAATAGATTACCTTTCAACAGCAGCTGCAAAGCGTCTCTGACACTGTAGAATCTGATGCTACTAAGTCAGGGAAAGCCCAGCTTGGCATAGTCGTAGCCAGGCCACTGGTTAAGAAGCATGCCCTTTATCTGCTCCTTGTACAGATTTAGAAATATTAATCTACCCCTAACTTTTCCGAACCACGAAGGAGCGTGTACAGTGAATATAATAAGACATCAAAGCTCTGTCTACTAACACTTTGCTTCTTTTATTATTTTACATTTATTTTAGAAATAATTTCTTAAAACACTATTTGTTTGTAGCCTCATCTATGGCTTAAATTAATCATGAGATGATCACTTCACTGCTTGATGCACATGTAGAAATAGCAGCAAGGAGAAAAATGTCTCCAAATTACATCTATAGGACAAGGTTGGCTTTTCACACCTAACACACAGAGCAAGGAAGTCCTTTTGCAGAGATGAAGGCTGTACATTCAGCTGTATAACTGGGAGGACTTACTGCGTTTGCCTTTTGTTACACCTAACAGGTCATATAAAGAAACAAAATACAGTATATTCTTCCCAGTTAAATATGATAATAGGCACATGTGCACCTAATTCATGCATGAAAAACTGTTTGATCTCACTGGCGGTTAGAAAATCAATGCACTTATTATGCAGAAAAAAAGCACATAGCCTACTGTGACTTTTACTACTATTTATAACAATCATTATGCTGGGTACACACTAGCCACCATATCGTGTGCATCAGCCAGTGTGTACCAGCAATATGTCTGTGAATGATGTTGTTTACAGACATATCGCGTCCGCTATGCTGCACAGCTGATATACTGGGGCATTGTGCTGTGTGTATGGGCGCTCAGCCGACCACCCATACACTTGCTGCGGTGATTGACAACTCAACTGGACGGGAACATGTAAATGCCCACCCAGTTGGGACGTCAGTCATGACTGTTTAACCAGTCGATCTGAAGATATATCGGTGAGTTGTGTTCCCACCTTTAGTCACTATATTAGCCACTCCTGGATGGTGCATCAATGACACTTTTTTTCCAATAAATAAAAACAGGCCGTGCTATATTTGAAATGCTGTCTAATATAGGTGAAAAAAAAAGCATGTTTGTAAACACATTTATTTTCTCAAAATGTTTGAATGCACTAAATAGAGCGTGTGTCCTGAAATACATCGAGTGCCTATTCTGTGCTAATAAGCTGGATGTAGACATAAGATATAGATGTTTTTGTTTTAGCAGATATGAATTGTAGTGCTTTTCCACTTCTTGTGTACAGATCATCTTATGTATAATATGGTGAAAAGGATATTATAAGTACTATACTTAGAATTTTGCTTAAAATTACATCCGAACCTTGTGTATAATACATCCACCATACTGTGTAATATCCTCCTACCTACAATTCCATCTTAGGCTGGTTTCTCCACTAATGAATGCTCAGTCTTCCACCATGGAGTCCTCTGTCCTCCCTATACTTTTGAGAGCAGACTTGAGAATACCAGTCCGCTTTACATATACAGTATTCCTGCTCCCATCCTTCTGCTCATATAAACGTGTGCCAGTCCTCATGTTCAGCAGTCTCCTGCCCAATGTCAACCATACACTCTATTATACCCATCCTCACTATAGATTTCAATGCGCCCATATGAAATGGCAAACAGTCCCCAAACTACAGGAAGTCTTTAAGATTCTGTCCAATAGACACAGGACTAATGGCCAATAAAATTAGATTGTATCAGCCTATGAAACTGCACTAATTGCATGTTATTAAAATCATATTTTCCAGATGAAACCATAGAAAAAAAATGTGGGTAAGGTGAAATTACAAAGGTGGCACTATCATGGGATGTCAAATGCAAATAATACAAATGACCAACTGTATATGGAAGAGGATAGTCAGTCCTCACAAGTAGAGTACAAAAATAGAAAGAAAACAGCACTCTATAGTAACACCGAAATAGATAAAAAAAATAAAAATCAGAATGTAATCTCATAAATGCAGATGCACAACTGCATATATATATGTATAATATACAGAAAAAAAATCACGGTGTAAATGGAAGTAAAAAAATCTGTCACCCTATCCACACAATAAAAAATGTTTGTACTCAGGGCCTGATTCAGCAAGGAACGATCAGGAGAAAACGGACGCAATTGGCTGATGTCTCCGGACTGCGCGTGCACGAGTTATCCAGTGCGATCTGGTAAGCGTGAGCAGACTGCACGGAGTGTGTAAGCAGAGCCCCTCAGGCGCAGGCGTGACTGTGCGTTGGGACGCCGTTATAAGGGCGTCCATAATTAAGCCAGTGTGGCGACGGACACACTGATGAGACTCCGTGCACACAGAAAGTTGCCAAGATCCTGCGCGAGGTCTGCTCAACCACTATTATGCAAATGTGGTCGATGGTTCTTGATGTTTACGCCATCTTGCGTACTGATCAGGCTTTGAGGACAGGGAGATGGGCGGCTTTATATAGAGCTGGGTGTCTGCATGTTGTGCTGCGATCTCCGTGCGTATGCACTGATTAGCAAATTCTCGCAGCGGCTGGGTGCTTGCGTCTGCTACCGTTCGTTCCTTGCTGAATCTGGCCCTCAGTCCCAAGCATGTAGCCGAAGGAGTTTATTTTCCTGGATTAGTCCACATAAAGGCAGTCTCTTGGTGTTAGATGAAAGAACTTAGTTCAGCATAGAGTGATAATTACCAAATCCAGTGTCCAATATTATGGGGGTCCTTTCACTGTGCAAAGTCACATCTTTATCAAATGTTAAATGATAAAGCGGTGGCTTTGCACAGCAAAAAGCAACAAGGGACTGGTTTACTCACCCACCACCACGGTGTATTGAATAGCTACAGGAGCTCCCTCCTGCGGCTATTCATCATCACGTTGAATTGAATTTGCCCCTTCATTTGTTTGAGCAGTGTCCTTTTAAATATATTTTTTGTAGACATATCGCTCAAAAAATACACAACCCAGTCACGCTTATTATATAGATATAAATAAAATGCATCATAAAACAGAATACTATCTAAACAAGTTGGTACAGCCAAAGTGACTGCTATACAGCCTTTTCTATATATTACAATTATTGTGGATCTTCACTTGGACACCTTTCTTATCACATGAATCAGCTCCTGTTAATAGTAGGGTGTTGGCAACCCCTTTAAAAGTAATGTCTAGCTTTATCTTTAAGTAGAGCTGTAATTTAAACACATGGAAGCCATTAACTTTTGGACTGGTCCATTATGCAGCCTATACATTTGTTATGAACCTGTGACATCAGAGTTGCTGGGGGGTTTCTAGTAACTCTTAATTATACCACAATAATACACACCTTTCACACTTGCTGCAATAACCCTGGTTATTGAACATGAACGCATAGCAACCCCAGTTACGGAGTAGTGTGAAAGGGCTAGGTTGAATAAACCAGGTCGAGCGACCCCAGCATTTCAACCCTGCTGACGAGAAGGGTTGAACAAGTGTTCAACCCAGCTCGTGATGCAGTGTGAACGGTCCTGTTCACATGCATAGGAAGAGCCAGTGCTTGGAGATGAACTCATCTCCAAGTACCGGCTCAGCACATGATGGCGGTGACATCATAGTCCAGGCAATAAGCTTAATCGGGCCGCCAATCTGAAAGGGGTCTCAGCCAGGATGGACGTGTGAACAAAATCCAGGTGCGACCCAGCATTGCAATGCGAAAAGGGTGTAAATAACATTCTTTAGTTACAGCTGGCCAAGGAATGTAATGCCTTGCTCTTCTTTAACTTTGAGGGCTGGAAACCTAAATTAGCGGATTTGAAAACGATTCCAATCCGAACAATAATAGACACAGAGGCCAAGAAAATTATGTTAATATAAACAACTTCTCCAGCCATGCCTACATTTACAATAAATCAGCCTGAGCACTTACACATTGTATATTTTGAGAGGAAAATAACTATTCCTGATGTTGAAAAAGGAGTAATTAATTTTTATGCTATACAGAAAATGTTCAATACAGTATAACTAGTCCTGAAATCTACTGCTTGATGTTTACTGTATTGCAGCAGCTGTAAAATGTTAATATGGGTAAAGCATGTCTTTCTGGGTACAATCTTTTCCATTTACACCAAACCCCAGGATTTGGTCTAAACATGATTCATCATCCCCCACACTCCTCTTAAAGCAGCATACTATGGTGGAGCCATCTCAGACTTTTGATAAAACCCTTGCTTGTGAGGGGAGAAACGCATTAAGGGAGTGCTCTGACACCTGTGCTAAGGAGAGCTCCGAGACCTGCATTTGTTCCTCTGAAAACTTCAAACAGATTACACGGAGACCTTTTCCACCCAGGATTCATCCACTCACTGCCCTACACCCTGGTGGCAGTGCATACAACCAAGGGTTAACTGAACTGTCCAGGCTCCTTGCTGGAATTTCTAAACCCCCTGTGGGTTGCATCCACAGTGAGCGGTAAACCAGCCTGTTGTAATCGGCGTCCCCGCTGCATGTGCTTTTGCCGGAGGGAGACTGCGCTGTACGAGTGTTCTCCAGCCCTACACAGGAGATGCATTGTATTTCCCACACAGTGTAACAATCTCGGTTCTCATAAGAGGCACACTGCATTCACATTACCCCTTTAATACTATACAAGTCTACAGGGATATCTGGATTTCCACTTTTTAGCAGACAAGGAGCGGTGAGTATTGCACTTAGGAACACCTTTTTTGCTGGTTTCCCTTCTGGAAACAGGAAAGCATTTATATCACAGTGTTGATGCCAATTGTGACATTTTTTACAATCAGAACTCACAAGCATCTTTTTTCATCCAAGGAGGACTTTATTTTATGTATTTTGCACTTTTTTATAACTTCATTATGATATATATCAAATTCTTATGTGTATATTGATGCATATTTGCACCTGCTTATTGTTCATTTGGTAGTCAGGAACTGCAGTTTTTTTTTTGTGTATTTCATTATTAAACATTTGGTAAACTTATTGCTCCATTTTGCTTTTTATGCTTTAGTGATCCTAATCACAGACACATTTTTATTGTGCCTTTTGTGAGAAGATTTGTGGCAGTCTCCTCTGTATGTCAGCTGCTGTGGATTCACTTTAGATCTCTGATTAAGCACATCGCTACATTTGGTTTTTGATACTATGGTGGAAGTCTTCACTCTCCCCTTCATATCTTTCTTACTTTTGGTACTCATTATTATATGTACATTATATATTTCTTCTAGAGTATTACAGAATTCTGATATGGAATAAGTTTGCATTTCCATTCTTTCTGTATGTTTAATCTCTTCAATTCAGATATGTTCTGACAGAAGAATTGGACTTGAATGATTTATATAAGTTTTTGAATTTTTCCACATACCAACTATATTAAACATTGCTATTTGCTGAACCATGAACATTCCAATGTTGTACAGTCTGTGTTTAAGAAAAAGATTTAAAAGAAATAAAGGGGGAAAAAAAACAAACAAAAAAACCCAATAACTTGTAGCACAATATGCGTGGTATATTTAGAGAAGATATATAAAGCATCTTAAACTTTCTTTGGAGTATTTCCTCAAGGAACCTTAATTTCATGACTACTGTGCTGAAATAAACAGGAACCAGAGATCACGTATAACTGTTTATTTACAATCCATGTCTGGCATGGTAGGAAAATACAGAATAGCGTCAGACGGTCCACTGCACCTAAAGAAAAATATAAAGTAATAAATATTAAAAGAAAAAAAAGGATGACAGAAACACATTAACTATATTACCTTAAAAATAAATAGCTAAATTAAGCAAATCACAATATATTTATGTGTGTGCATCAGAAAGCGTTTACAGTGTCATGGAATATCATACTGTTACTTTATCATCATATGCACAATACAGCACTCAAATATTTAAAGAAAAATTAAAAAATATATATTTTAAGAGGTGTATCATTTAAAGGAGCATCCCTTATAGACAGTCACTTTCGTTCAATCCTTCAATATGGCTAATTTCCATTCATGGTGGCAAGTCCTGTGAAAAGACATTAACAGGGGTATTCAATATGGGAGCGATAACATAGTTTTTGCGTTAATATCGGAGGTATGACGTCATTATCGCAGGTTTTACTTTTACACCGTATTCAATTTCAAAGACTTATCGCAGTTATGAAAAGTGTTTGATAAAAAACGGGGATAACTTTTCACCTTTGAATAGGTGTCGAAAAAAAGTGCAGAATTGGGGTTTAGGCTTAAAAAAAAATAGCCTGCACCACTGGGAATGACATTTAAAAAAAGAACTGTCAAAAAAAGTTAAAAAAAAAAAAATAGGGACACCCCAAAAAATGTATTTAAAAATTGGGGTAAAAAAAAAAAAAAATGGGAAAAAATTGTTTAAGAATAGGGAAATAGGTTCAGGGAAATTCGGCAAGTATGCGGCAGATGTTTCCTAGAATAGAATTATAGCGGCAGGTGCACAAATGCAGAATTTTTAAAAACTTACTTTAGGGACATCAAAATATGCTAGTACCCATTTTCATGTACCCCAAATTTGATGGGACCACTTAAAAAAAACGAAAAAAAAAAGAACCTAAGTGCTCTTCTGCAACACTTCAATGTCGGGAAAAAACACCTGCTGCGGCTATTTAAAACTCCGACTTTCAATTAAAGGCTAAAACGGGGGTACCCATAGTGTTCCCCCATTTTTTACTACTTTAGGGGGTCTTACAATTTTTTTAAGGAAAAATTCGTAACTTTACGCAAATCCAACTTCGGAGTTTCCCGTTTTCGTTAATTTTATATTGAATACAGGTATAAGCGGGAGCGCGCCCGATACTTTAACGCAGGTAAAAACTCCGATATGAAACGTTAACTTCGACAGTGAAGGTAACGTTTCATATTGAATACCCCTCTAAATCCTTTAATGACACAGAACACACGCACCAGGCCTGCTGAAGGATTGGCAACTAAATTAGAATTTAATGAGAACCATTAGCAGTGTGCTGAATCATTCTTACTTTCAAAAGACCCAAACATACCAAGGTTCCATGTCCACCAATACACATGTGCTCTGGACATAGGGCCTGATTCAGAGCCGGACGCTCTGACCAGAGCGCTCGCTCTGAATCAGTGCCCTCCATCCTAAAATTGGAGCGGCCTCCTGGCCGATCGCATAGCTGTGGGTGACCACCCCCAGCATATGCGAGCGGCCAAAAAGATGGTTGCGATGGTCAAGACCATCGCGACCATTGGGCTTGCGACGAGACCCTGCGGTAGGGTCTCGGTGACCGCAAGCCCTGGATTGATTTTGGCTCTATCAGAGCCAAAATCACTCCCACTGACATCACTAGTGATGTCAGTGGAGCCGGACCCAGACGGTAGGCGTTCCCATGGGAACGCCTCCGTCTGGCAGCCACGCCCCCGGCACGTCCACCAAAGGGGGCGTGCTGTCAGTCACCATCGACAGCACGCCCCCTTTGGTGCGAGACGGAGCTCCCTCCGTGGTGCGCATGCGCATTGGGGTAACATCGTCCTGCGCTCGCGAGCGGGTCTGAATGACCCACATAGTCTTATCTGCCAAACAGTCCATGAGCTAAATTGTGTGAGGAACAATGCAAGTATAACATGTGGATTACAGCACTGCTAGCCTATGTGCTAAGGGCAAAACTGATCAAAAACAAATATTTGATAAGTGTAAAATAGTAAATATAAAAAGGAATGTAACACCTTAATGACTGTAGGTAGTTTGCACCATAACAAGATTTTTTTTCCCTTTCTGTGATAATTGTTCAAGGTAAGAATGTTAGCGTTCCCGCTAGGCTGTTTTAGCGGAGCGCGGCGCCGTGCTCTCCTTCTGGAGGGCAAAAAGCACCCTGCCCTCCAGGAGGAGGGCAAAAAGCGCCCTACCCTCACAGCCTGCGGGTGGCGTCCTCACCCGTGGGACGCAGTGTCCCTCGGGTGGAGAAACGTGCGGTGACCCGGTCACCGCCGGAGAATAGACGCCGGGCGCATGCGCCCGGCATCTATTCTCCCTTTCTGCAGCGCTTGGGGGCTGACCGGCGTGTCCGTAAGTGCCGGGCACGCCCCCAAGTATGACGAAAAGGGGACGAGTCTTACAGACACGCCCCCTTTTCTTGACCACACCACCCTTTTCGGGCGCACGCACAAGGTTGCCCTCTCTAGCTCCGGCGCCCTGCCTGCCGCCGGAGCTAGAGTGAACACTAAATGTTAGACTTCTACATTTAAGAAGAAAAAAATAAATAAAAATTATATATATATATATATTTTATTTATTACCCCCTGCTCTAGATAGATCTTTTGTTTACATATTGAATTAAATACCTTTTATTTTGTGAACAATAGATGCCATTTTCCAACTAAATTATTCCCATTCTAAATTATGGAATATAAATTCCCCTTTTAAATTATTAAATATGACTGTACCTTACCACCAACACAAACTGAAAGAAGTCTGCACAACATTTCCTCTGCACTGGGGTGTACATTTACAGAAAGGTAGATTTCCTTCAGCATTAGTACCTGGAAGTGACATGGAGCGTACAATCCACCAAAAAAAAAAAAAAAAACTTGTCCGCTCGCCACAGGTTTATATCCCCCCCTCTATGTCCAAGTGGATAGTAGGGAAGGACATTGGACAGTAACTGATGACATCAGGGAACAAAAACTGAAAGGGATCTATCCACGTCCATACATTTATACATAGGCCCATATTCAATTTGGAGCGAAAAGTCAGTTTCTGCGATGTCATTTCACCAGGCGGAAAAGTTTCGCCGTATTCAATTTCAAATACTTTTCGCCGATGCGGAAAGTCAATGCAATGGACCTGGCGAAAAAGTTTCACCTATGAATAGCAGGCGGAAAAAAAGTGCAGTTTTGGGGTGCAACGTTGCGGGAACCCCCGTGCAGGCTTAAAACAATCCCCCTAAGATAAACTGTCCAAAAAACAAAAAAACCTTTAAAAAAATCCTTCCAAACACCCAAAAAACACACTTTAATTTAGGGGGCGCGGGGAGACACTTAAAAACTAGCAAAATATACTCCAGGGGGGTCCCCAAGTATGCCCCAGGTGTTTTTAAGTTTGCAAATATTTGCGGCAGGTTTTTTTTTTTTTGATTTAAATCTTTACTTTAGCAACTTTAAAATATGCTACCCCCCATTTTTAGGTGCCCAAAATTTGATGGGACTACCTATTTTCACCCCCCCAAAAAATACTAAATGCTATTCTTCACTCCTTATTCAAATACGTAAAACAGCACCTACTGAGACCATTTAAATACCCCAAATACCTTCAGCAGGCCTATTCGGGGGTTTCCACAGTGATCCCCCATGTCAGCGCATCTGTTGGGGGGTATCAGACAGATTACCCCATTTTGGAGAGGACTTTCCACCTGTTCAAGTTTCGCCAGGTGCCGTTTTTCACGTTCGTTCAAATTGAATACGAGGAATCGCGCGAAAAGTTTCCACACCCAAAACACACGATATAGGCGAAAAGTCCAGCACGCGAAGAAGTATCACATGTACGAATCTAAATGAATACGGACCATAGACTTTGACTGCAGATAAGCACCACTTGGCCCATCTAGTCTGCCCTTACATTGCCTGACTGCTTGTCACACCACCCTCTCCCCACAGACATCATAGGAACCAAATACCTTCAAGTTTTTCTTTCTAAGTTTTTCATTTTTTCAGCAGCTGATGTCTGACAATAATAAAGGGAAAGGTGAATCCAGTGCCAAAGAAAGCAGTCATAAGGGCAAGGAGCTTCCACTTGTTCTCAATGGAAAATGGCAGGTTCTGCAAGAGACACAGGGGAAATAGAGGAAAGGTTAATATTGCAGCTTTGTTAATTGAACATACACTAATTAATATTTTATATAAACAGCAATTACTAGATGACTGGTACATCAGAAAGCGTTTACAGTATCACAGGTCACCTCATACTGATATGTTCTCATCATTTATACCAGTTACAGAATGTACGATGCCGCTACAGAAGCCCATAGACGGGACATGCGGCATATGGAGCAGGTTCCAGTGTAACACGAGAAGCCGGAGAAGCAGACCCTCTCCTCTGTTACCTTGCCCGGGCCTTCCTCGTAGTGGCCACGGCGAATGGCAGAGGTGGCGAAGCGGCGAACACACTGACCGAGCATGGCTGCAGACCGGAATACAAGTCTGGCACCAGGCACACAACAGCCGCTGTATAACCTCCAAACTCCCCGAGGATGAGCTTCCGCTAGAGCGGCGGAACTTGTCAGTATGGCGGAAGTGCCGGTGCATGCCGGGACGTGTAGTTTTTGCGCTCGCTCTGTCTCTCTAACCGCTTTGGTGATGTCAGATACCCCAACTACAATTCCCGGCTGCCGCTATTGCGCCTTTCTCATCTCAGTGTATCGCGGGCAAGCTGGGTGTTTCGGCACGCAACGCACGTCGCTTGTTCCGTCCTCCTCTGTAGTCAAGGTCAGGGCGGCAGCTGAGGCAGGCACTGGGAATAGATGTATCTGGCGTTAAGAGTATATGGTGTATACTGCCCTGTAATATCTGTACAAACAACAGGAGAGAACATGTAGTAGGAGAGGTTGCTACTATGGATAATGTATGGGGAGCTTTCGCTTATACAGTATGGGCGAAGTAACTGAGATAAATCACTTGGGGAGGCGGTAAAGGCCTTTCTATGGGCGCAGTGAGGGGTCGCCAGGTTTTATGATCCTTTTTAATGCTCTACTATATAGTACTTAGAAAATAATAAAAAAAAAAGATCTGATTTTAAGAAAAATATATGAATGAAGTACATTCTGCACAACAGGATGTAGTGTGGGGACATGGCACCCGGCCTAGAGCAAATGCCTGGCACAGTGTTTCCACTTTAAAATGTTTAGATTTCCTGGAAACATTCCAGGCAAAAGTGTTTATAAAAACTGAAAATGTAAGTCTGTCTAGATAAAAAAATCCAATGGTGGAACACCTCCCAACATGACCCATACCAGGAGGGACAAAATTGTCTGTTCCTGGACTTCCCTCTTAATTTATGATTACGTTTGTTAAAGCAGCAGCATTTGTAGCTGGGTTTGATGAAGCTATTAAAAAAACATACAAAACCAAAACAATGCCAATAACTAGTATCATTTAATTATGAATCATTTAAATTTGTTTACTGTCAAAATTATGACATTCTTATTGTTAACATCAAAAGAAATATTCAAGCTCCCATTTGTAAGACTATTTTTTACAGCAACATATGTAACATCCTTTGGTAACCGTTCAAAAATGTAATTTACCGCCTGAGGTGGGATCATCAGGGCCCCATTCGATCTAAGGTTCCAGCAACTGCAAAATGTGTGATGTCTAAAGGCCACAATCCCTAATATAAATGCCATAACTCAGATATAATATAGTAGAATATTTGGCCATAAATAAGGTGTTTTTTTTTTTTTTTTTTAAATACACAAGTCTCTTCAATAGCAGAGCATTTTATTATGGTCATTTAGATAAACTGGAATAAAACTGAAGTGAATGGGGAAAAATTATGGCCTTTTAAATGGAATAAAAAACTGCCTTTGGGCTACTCAACAGCAGTTAAGACTATTTTAGTGGCTCTGTATTAAAAAACAAAACAAAAAACTTTTCATTAATTTCACCATCCTTCCTTCTTTAACACCTCCATACTTTGGGCTTTGGAAAGCAAGAACAGATAGAGTTCTATCTGTTCTTGCTTTTAAAGTACATCATTAACAAGTTTGTTTGCCTACACATAATTGTACATCAATTACTTTCACCATGACTCAACAATAATCAGTCAGCCTCTGCCTCCTATATTAACTGTCAGCCACAGCCACACCAGAAACATTAATTATCACTACCATCTCGTACTCCCTGACTCCCGACACCTCAGCCTGTCAACACTACACCTCAGCCTGTCACTTATTGTATAACACTACCACCCACTGCCTCTCCCTGACAACCACTGCCATTTGTAGTCGCAACTTTGCCCAAGAACTACTGTAGGTCAAATCTGCAACTTAAAAAAACAAAACTTACCAATTTGTGGTGTGGTTCAAGACATGGGAACAGTGGCTGCAGGTTTTCGGATTGCACTTGCAACACCTACATCTAGTAAAATAATCATTAGAAACATAACATTTATTCATATTAAAACAATTACTAAAAAAATATTACTAAACCCACCTTTGGCCAGTGTTCGTTGGCTTGACAAGTCAACCCATTTTTTATTCCATATGCATGGGGGGGGTTTAGCATTGAGGATGATGTCCCTGCCTGTTGTGGTTGGATTATATTAGTCGTAGACATCGATAATTTCAGTGTTATCAGTTGGTGACAGCGGAATTCTGTCTGCAAATTAAAATGAAAAAAATGTTTTTCCGTTTATTAGTAACAACTAAATATATATATATATTTTTAAATGTCTAACATTACCTTGTTGAATCAAAGTAGAAGACTTCAGTGTATCAACTCCACCGGTTAAGCCATCAACTACGATATGTCTTAAATGGGCCCGCATTTTCTCCTTCCATTTTTAAAATGTACTTGAATAGGTGAACCTCCACCTGTTCCCTTTGTGTATCGTAGTACTCTAGCCATCTTGTCTTTAGTTATTTTTTTGCAATCCTAAAACCTTTTTTTTTTTTTTTCTTTTACATGTTTCGGTGCTCATTAAATGCACTCCATGTGAACTCACAAATTTTACAGTGTTGTGCCAAATTTTGCAATTTATGTGATGAGTTGTTAAAGGGGCCAACCTGCCATATAAAACATCTTATTGTTGTAACACTGCTGTGACTAAGGCATCATTTTCAACTTCACTGAAACGTGGAGCACGAGAGACTGATACTTCATCAGCCTCAGAGGTCTCTTCCTTAGAATTTTCATTGACATATTTTTTTTTTGCGATTTTACTTTTGAACAAAATATTTTTTCCATAAATTTGATCAGAGGGAGGCTGCACTCATTCTTAACCCCTACTGGCTGTGTCACTGCTATCTTGTTATTGTCCTAAAGTGGTTGAGTAGACTGATAAAATTAAATAAAAAAAACAATTGAAAGTAAAATTCACGAACTATCTTATTAACATACAAATCTGAAAAAAATGTCAAAAACATACAGTACCAGTCAAAAGTTTGGACACACCTTCTCATGCAATGGTTTTTGTTTATTTAAATTATTTTCAACATAGATTAATACTGAAGACATTAAAACTATGAAAGAACACATATGGAATTATGTTGTAAACAAAAAAGTGTTAAACAAGTCATAATATGTTTTATATTTTAGATTCCTCAAAGTAGCCCCCTTTTGCTTTGATGACAGCTTTGCACACTCTTGGCATTCTCTCAATCAGCTTCATGAGGTAGTCTCCTGGAATGGTTTTGAATTAACAGGTGTGCCTTGACAAGAGTCAATCTGTGGAATTTTGCCTTTTTAATGTGTTTGAGACCATCAGTTGTGTTGTGCAGAGGTAGAGTTAGCACACAGTGGACACAACTATTTCACTACTGTTGTAATCCATATTATGACACCAACTACTCAACTTCGTAAAGAGAAACGACAGTCCATCATTACTTTAAGACATGAAGGTCAGTCGATACGGAAAATTTCAAGAACTTTGAATGTATCCTCAAGTGCAGTTGCAAAAACCATCAAACGCTATTATGAAACTGACTCATGAGGACCGCCCCAGGAAATGAAGACCAAGAGTTACCTCTGCTGCAGAGGATAAGTTCATTAGAGTTACCAGCCTCAGAAACCGCTACTTAACAGCACCTCAGATTAGAGACCACATAAAGTCTTCACAGAGTTCAAGTAGCAGATAAATCTCAACATCAACTATTCAGAGGAGACTGCGTGAATCAGGCCTTCATGGTCGTATTTCTGCGAAGAAGCCACTACTGAGGATGAACAACAAAAAGAAGAGAATTGTTTGGGCCAAGAAATACATGGAATGGACATTAGACCAGTGGAAATCTGTACTTTGGTCTGATGAGTCCAAATTCGAGATTTTTGGTTCCAACCACCGTGTCTTCGTGAGACACAGAGAAGGTGAGCGGATGGTTTCTGCATGTGTGGTTCCCACTGTGAAGCATGGAAGAGGAGGTGTGGGGGTGCTTTGCTGGTGACACTGTTGGTGATTTATTCAAAATTCAATCCACACTTAACTAGCATGGCTACCACAGCATTCTGCAGCGCCATGCCATCCCATCTGGTTTGCGCTTACTGAGACCAACATTTGTTTTTCAACAAGACAATGACCCCAAACACACCTCCAGGTTATGTAAGGGCTACTTGACCAAGAAGGAAAGTGATGGAGTGCTGCATCAGATGACCTGGCCTCCACAATCACCCAAACTAAACCCAATTGAGCTGGTGTGGGATGAGTTGGACGCAGAGTGAAGGAAAAGCAGCCAACAAGCGCCTCTGGGAACTCCTTCAAGACTGTTGGAAAACCATTCCAGGAGACTACCTCATGAAACTGAGAGAATGCCAAGAGTGTGCAAAGCTGTCATCCAAGCAAAAGGGGGCTACTTTGAGGAATATAAAACATATTTTGATTTGTATAACACTTTTTTCTTTACAACATAATTCCATATGTGTTCTTTCATAGTTGTAATGTCTTCAGTATTAATCTACTATGTTGAAAATAAATTAAATAAACAAAAACCATTGAATGAGAAGGTAGTCCAAACTTTTGACTGGTACTGTACATACATAAATACATATATATACAAATATTCAAACAACATAAATATATTTATATATACCTATATAAACACACACTTTAGAATTTGCACAGATCTACAAAATAAATGGCAGACTAAGACAAAATTAAAAATAATCAGAACACATGAGTATCCCACTAGTGGATACAGCCATAGACCGGTACAGCCCCATTTGTTTAAAATAAAATGTAGGATATCATCTAAAAATCAATCACAGAGCCAACATCTTGGCATCCTATATTTAGATTTTAGTCTTGGCTCCCAGCCACAAGCAGTGGCTCAAATGTATAGAAAGAGAGAAAGGGCACTATTCAGCAAGAGTTACTGTTACACCGAATATTATCGGGCAACATCGTCAAGAATTTTTAACAATTATTATTTTTTGACAGCTAATCAACATTTTTTTAAGCAGGAATAGTGGCTTTGTTAATCTGCTGTTCCTGCAAATTTGCAAAAGACATTGGCCCTCATTCAGAGCCGTTCGCTATTTGCGGTCGTTCGTTTAAAAACAAGGGGTGGCTATTCAAATGATCCGTACGCACATTGCAGTCTGTTCACACCTCTAAGTCTGAACGAACGAGCAAAACATACGCTCGTTTATTTGTTAAAAACGCCCCCTGGCCGCTCGCACCATACGTCATGTCCGCTATTTATTAGATTAATCGAGTACATCGACCAGCGTATGAACTGCTCGCTATTCTTGTGGTTGGTGTTTGCTACCACAAATTTGCGAGCAGTTCTGGCTCTAAAATAACCCAGTGACGTGGTCATTGACGCTGCTGTTTTAAATATACACACCCATAAAACGCCCGTTTTGACCTTTAAGCACGCCTGCGTTCGGATCTCCACTCCCCATTTTCAAGCACCTTCCCCTGTTACCACCCACATACGCCTCATTCTGTCACTCAAAATAGCAGGCACTCGCTATATAGCGTACAAACGATTTTCGGCCGCACTGACTGGTTCGCGCATGCGTACTAAAAAGCGTACGCATGCGCAGATGTGCAAACATCGCTCGGAACGAGCGTACTGCCGCTAACGAGCGGCTCTGAATGAGGGCCATTGTTTTCAGCACTCCAAAAACAACCTTCTATTTTCTGCTGCACATGCTCAGTCATGCTCTTACTAAAGTTTTCCAATTGTCTCCTTCCGTTCTGTGTGGTGACTGACGAGTGTAAATTTAGCTCCAGCCTGCCAAAACTAACTAAATTGATTAAAATGTGTACATATTCTGTATATATTTTATATTTATGTGCTTTTAGATCTAAAATGTATATATAAATATAAGTTTAAGTTGCATAAATAAAAGCACATAAATATAAATTTATACAGACTAATGTAAAGCCTATGTACACACACACTCCAAACAGAATTTCTATAAACCTAAACAAGAGGACTTTACAATGGTTATATGTGCCTTAAAAAGATACACAAGCAGGAGAAAGAATTATTCCTCTAAACTCAACATAGGCATCTTCAAAACACAGCTACCAAGTAAACATGCCACACATTTGTTAATTTTTTAAACAAAGCAGAAGTACTTGGAAGAAAAGGTACATATCCCTCATGTTGCTAACGTATGCACATGAGATTTGATGCAGAGAAAAGATAAAACATACAAGCCAGCATCTGGTCAAATGCAACACACCCCATTAATTACAGTAAATATCCTTTAAAAAAAAAAGGGCATCCTGATCACATAAGCCTGAGCATGCCAAAGCCAAACAATTTCACAAAGAAGCTACAAACAAACAGACCCCTGTCACATACACAAAAGTCCAAACAACTGAAAAATAATAAACATCTCCCCCCAAAAAAACACAATAGATAAAGTCTGGCACCAGAACATAAAACAAATGCAGCATTCGCCTCCCTCCATCAAAGACTGGTTTAGAAGGATAGATTATTATATGGCCATGGAGGACATAGTATCTTTCTCTCATGGTAACCCTACCGACTCTACTGCTGTTTGGCTCCCCTGGCTGATGTTCAAAGATTCCGCACAATACTCCAAGTTTAAATGGTCGCATAATGTTTCTATATCTGTTTTTCCCTGATTTCAGGTATGTTTTGTTAGGAGGCAATTAATGTATATTTGAATTATTTTTGAAGAGGTATTGGATTAACCCTTTTAGATTGTGTATTCTTTTTATCAACCCGCTCAATCCCCCCCTTTTTTCCCTCAGATTTTCCTTCCCCGATCTTCCTTCATTTTTTATTATCTATTAATTTAATTCTTTATTTCATAATTTTTTTCTTTTTTTTCCCTCTTCTGTTTTGTTGATTGATTTATTGTCTAGTAATATTGAGACCTATCTATATTAGATTGTGAATCTAATTGTATTATTCAAATTGGAATGATTTATTGTCATTGATTGTATCTGCTCCATTCTTTTTCTTCTCTGTATTCTACTTGGATTTCTTTGGTCCTCTTTCAATAAAAACAGTTTGTGTAAAAAAACAAAACAAATGCAGCAGTGTGCCAATACAAAACACCAACCCTCTGTGCACATATAAGTTGCAGGAGTACACTATGCACTAATACACAACATAAAAAAAAAACCACTTCACATTCCACTTACAGTCAGGTCCATAAATATTGGGACATTGACAGAATTTTCATATTTTTTCCTCTATTCACCACCACAATGGCTTTGAAGTGAAAGAAACAAGATGTGATTTAACTGCAGACTTTCAGATTTAATTTGAGGGTAATTACATCCAAATCAGGTGAACGGTGTAGGAATTACAATGGTTTCTATATGTGCCTCCCACTTTTTAAGGGGCCAAAAGTAATGGGACAAACTAAATAATCCTAAATCTAATTTTCACTTTTTAATACTTTGTTGCAATTACAGCCTGAAGTATGGAACGCATAGACATCACCAGACGCTGGGTTTCATCCCTGGTGATGCTCTGCCAGGCCTCTACTGCAAATGTCTTCAGTTCCTGCTTGTTCTTGGGGCATTTTCCCTTCAGTTTTGTCCTCATCAAGTGAAATGCATGCTCAATCGGATTCAGGTCAGGGGATTGACTTGGCCATTGCATAACATTCCACTTTTTAGCCTTAAAAAACTCTTTGGTTGCTTTTGCTGTATGCTTCGGGTCATTGTCCATCTGCACTGTGAAGCGCTGTCCAATGAGTTCTGAAGCATTTGACTGAATATGAGCATATAATATTGCCCGAAACACTTCAGAATTCATTCTGCTGCTTTTGTCAGCAGTCACATCATCAATAAATACAAGGGAACCAGTTCCATTGGCAGCCATACATGCCCACGCCATGACACTACCACCACCATGCTTCACTGATGAGGTGGTATGTTTTGGATCATGAGCAGTTCCTTTCCTTCTCTTCTCTTCCCATCACTCTGGTACAAGTTGATCTTTGTCTCATCTGTCAATAGGATGTTGTTCCAGAACTGTAATGGCTTTTTTAGATGTTGTTTGGCAAACTCTAATCTGGTCTTCCTGTTTTTGTGGCTCACCAATGGTTTGCATCTTGTGGTGAACCCTCTATATTCACTCTTGTGAAGTCTTCTCTTGATTGTTGACTTTGACACATATACATCTACCTCCTGGAGAGTGTTCTTGATTTGGCCAACTGTTGTGAAGGGGTTTTTCTTCACCAGGGATATAATTCTTTTGTCATCCACCACAGTTGTTTTCCATGGTCTTCCGGGTCTTTTGGTGTTGCTGAGCTCTCCGTTGCGTTCTTTCTTTTTAAGAATGTTCCAAACAGTTGATTTGGCCACACCTAATGTTTTTGCAATCTCTCTGATGGGTTTGTTTTAATTTTTCAGCCTAATGATGGCTTGCTTCACTGATAGTGACAGCTCTTTGGATCTCATATTGAGAGTTGACAGCAACTGATTCCAAATGCAAATGTCACACCTAGAATCAACTCCAGACCTTTTACCTGCTTAATTGATAATGAAATAACGAGGGAATAGCCCAAATCCTGTCCATGAAATAGCTTTTGAGTTGATAGTCCCATTACTTTTGGCCCCTTAAAAAGTGGGAGGCACATGTTGAAACTGTTGTAATTCCTACACTGTTCACCCGATTTGGATGTAATTACCCTCAAATTAAATCTGAAAGTCTGCAGTTAAAGCACATCTTGTTTGTTTCATTTCAAAACCATTGTGGTGGTGAATAGAGGCCAAAATCTGAAAATTCTGTCAATGTCCCAATATTTATGGACCTGACTGTATGTACCTTAATCAATAAACTGAAAAAAAAATAGTCCTGCTCCTTCCAAGAGTATATGCTGTGCCTAAAACACTGCTGCCAATGCTATTGTCAACAAAACAGACAAAATGGCTGAGACCTGAGACTCCTTTCTGTAAATGTGCCTTTTATGACATCGCTAACAAGGCGGGAAGGAGAACTCACCACCTGGTCTCCTACCCGAGAACCAATAATTAGGCGACTAAAAAAAGTAAAGCCTGCCGAGAATTGAAGTACTGATTCCGGACTACAGAATTCCCACGATGACGGAAATATTGTTTAGTCGACTAAAACTAAACAACATTGCGCTGAATTGAATCGCCCCCACTGCTCTTGGAAAAAACTTTCACTTAATTTTAACTATTGGCCCGATTTAGCTTTGGGAATAGACTTAGATGTAGCAAGTAACTGCACCTTGGTAGAACCATACTTCAGGTGCTAAAATGTGCAGAGAGATTTAGATGTGGGAGGAGTGTGTCCTAAATGGGATCTAAATTGCAGTGTGAAAATAAAGCTATGAAGTTTTTGTGGACTACATGCAAAAGCAGACAATATTTAACCCTACATGGAAAAAAAAGTGTATTTGCATCCCTTGTAATTGCAACATGTTTTGTCCAGGCTCACAGTTGTTTGCTATATCTTACTCTATTCCCAAAGCTAAATGAGGCTCTATAAAATTTGCAGACAAATTGCCAAAAGTGATCAATTGTCATTTATTAAATTAGATTTTAATGTTTTTTTATGTAAATGTATATACAGTATTAAATATCCTTTAAGAGGCCCAGTTGATGTTCCATATTATTTATGCAATGGGGGCTTGCTATGCTCACCAGCATCTACAGAAGATACAAATTCAACATAGTCACAATAATTTATTTTAAGTTTTTTTTTATTTCTTATTGAAGCATATGCATCAATACAAACATTACAATAGATAGAAAACATATTGTACACCACATACTAAGGTGCACATCAAGATTATACCTAAAATTAAAAAATCACAAACACGATTTATGCAAACAGAATTAAAACAAATATATACTGTACAACAAAATACTATCAGTTTCAAGATATGCTGTAGTGATAGAAAAATACAATAGCATTCAAGAACATTGAGTAATATACAATAAGGTTGTGCATTTCATTTAATTAAACTGTTTTAAAGAAAAAATAATCTAATAAATGGTGGATTATCAGTTTTGTAATGCAATGCTTCTATTTTCTTATTAAAATTGATTTTCAGAAATAACCATCTTAATCTTAATGATGGAATCTTCCTCTCTATCCAATTTTTGTTTTATCAATTGCTCCAATGTCTTAAATTCTGTATCGGCAGATACACACGAAAACACACTACAAAAAAGTAGACGTAAATAGCTACATTAGAGCTGACAGCAACCATCACCCTAGTTGGCTGAATAGTGTACCCCTCAGCCAGTTCACACGAGTTAGGAGAAACTGCTCTAATGTAGAGGACTTTGTTGAACAAGGGAATGACCTAAAAAAACTCTTCAAAGACAAAAATTATGATATGGACAAGGTAGAGAAGGCATTTAATCAATCACTTGTAAATCCCCGAGCTCCCCTCTTGGAATATAAGGACAAAACAACACAAAAGAAGACTGACAAAGTCTTTTTTGTAACGAACTACACAAAATCGGCCAGTCAGGTCAGGAAGATCTTAAAAAAACACTGGCCTTTACTTCATATGGATGAGAGGCTGCACACCATTTTAACGACACGACCAGATCTGGTCTTTAAGAAGGCACCAGACCTGGGGAAAAAATTAGTGGTGAACCATATAAAAAGCAAGCAATTGCACAAACAATCCACTTTAGATAAACAGATATTGAAATCAGGTTTTTACCACTGCGGGCGATGCAAGGCCTGCAAACAACTGCGATACAATAGTACTGCACCAACAGAACAACTGACCGCTCTAAATACTGGGAAAGTGTATAAAATTAGGAGCATGATTACATGTGACAGTCGTAACATCATCTATGTCCTACAATGCCCTTGTAAACTTCAATATGTAGGGAGAACAACCAGACCCCTAAAAATAAGGATAAATGAGCATATTAACAACATTAATAAGGCCTTTGTGGGGCATAGTGTATCAGACCATTTTAGAAGTATACATAATGGGAAATCAGATGGCCTTAAATTCATTGGGATAGAATCAGTAGAACCCAACTGGAGAGGGGATCACTCAAGTAGGATCGACAGAATAGAAAGCCGGTGGATCTTTGAGATGAAGACCCTCCAACCGGAAGGTCTGAATATAGACCCGTAAGAATGGGTTGTGATTCTATTTCCCATAGACACCATTCAGGCGGTACCAGTGCCAGGTTTCTTTGGGCGATGGTATCATAACATAAAGAACATGGACACTGACTAGAAGAGGCATTTTATAACACCCAATATAGATCTTGATAAAATATGATGACCGCATTGCAAAGACTTCAATTAAAAATAAGATAAAACAGATTAACAGGAAACAGAAAATCAATGACTTAAGTAGCAAAAAGAAGAATTATGTGTTGATCAGCATTATAGTCACTAGATATTAAATCCCAGCTACATCATATTGTACTTACAGTCAAGACTATGCATTATTTCAAATACATTGCCAAAATACATTAAATACAATTCTGGAGATGTACTAGTTCACATTATGACCAAGAACTTTAGCAGCAATTGTGTCAAGAATTCACTGGCAAAAGAACGAAAGGAGAAAAAAACTGAGTGACAAAGTGATTATTAATACAACAGAAGACAGTGTATGAGGATACATACAAAGAATCACACCAAAGATGGCCGCCCGCATGTCGGAGACATTGTCTCCACCATTACCACATTGGACAACATGACAACAGACGAACTGCAGGAGAAGAAAAGCACAGAGTATCAGGTCAGAGCGTGTCTGCTCAAAGAGGAAGGAGCATGCGCAGTCCCTCTGAACAACACGTGGGTACACGGAAACACAGGACAGATCGCGCTCCCGCGGATGATGCGGGGGGCGGAGCTACAACAGAAAACCGAAGTAATGGACAGGTGTTGGAATTAGCGCTACTTACAAGGTATTTAAACCCCGATTTGGGAACAACAATTCACCTACCCTTGAAAAAGTCCCCACATGAGATGAAACGCGTTGGGACCTTATTTCCACAGAGACTTTACTTTACATATTTTAATCGTCAGATTGCATGTCATATTGATCTGCTTCTGTACCCTTTATTTCCTACTCTGAGACCCTTATGGCCGCAACCAGGCATGGGCACAGAGGAATAAATGTATTTAACCTTTCCATATAGTTTTGTGTTCTGTCCAGACAAAAGTAGGACCTTGTGTCCCCTGCCCCTTTACACCCACACTCAACAGCCATACAAGGAAGTGCTATTGGTGGACCTGCGGGAGCATGCCGAGAGCTTCGTAAGTTCCTTATGCTACCTATCTTTTGCACCAAGGTACCTATCAACACCTGATACTGTGGTTTGTCTGGTTTGTTTTGTGAATCCTTGAGGTGGAGTGGCAGTTTCCTGGTACAGAGACCATTGGAGAGGGGAGAATACATCTGCAACACATCCTTATTACGAACAGTGTACCATTAACTTTTAATACCATCATTCTGAGCTGTGATATACATACAGATGAACACACTGCCAAAAGTTATAGCAAACCAGTTTATGTCACTGAAAATAATTTTCTAACAACAACCATCCTACAGTATTATACAGGTGGTTTACACCAGGATTGCACAAGCAGGACTCGGACAATTGGTCCACTAAAACATAATATATACACTAGACCCTATCATTATTTTCACTTATTTAGGTCCTTACATCTCAACTAATACACTAGGATTGTAGATTATAGAACATCATCAGACCCCAGAGCGCGGACACCAACTCTATATATATTGCCTACTATTTAGGAAGGTGGGGATACCTTCCAGGTGTTCAGCAGCTATTACTCATTAGCGCAAAACCTTGTATTTATCTTCAATATGTTTTTGTTATGCCTGTGGCCTATTTTATTGTATTATTGTAAGCCACGTGGGTTCTGAGCAAATCGATTTTTTTTTCTTTTTGCAATGAGGCCATTTCTTGCCAGTACCTATCATGTCTCTGTGGTGGGGGAGGGTTAGGTGCCAATATTGGGTGAGAAGATCGCACTAGGGGTGTGTTTGCCACATTTGGTGTGTGTGGAATTACTGTTAGTGTAACCACTTCTTGTTGCGGCTCGTCTTAAGAGCATAATGCAGGGGGAATCCCTGACAGATCATATGAATCTACAAGAGAGAAGTTGGTAAGTATAAGATATTTTACATACACAGAAATAAAATACAAATAATGGTACATTTACACTTTCAACATTATAATCACTACTTCAGGATTTCTTTTTTTTTTTTTTAACCCCCTTAGGCCTTTCAAACATATTTTATGTCATTTTGTATGAAAAATAAGGCAAACAACACATTACCTTAAGGTGGCCATAACACGGTGAGATTCAAAGGTTGGTAAGATGAGTTGTACGATTTCCCTTGAAAATTATTCCCTTAAGATCCTGGACGATTTGTTTTGAAAATGCAACGATTTCACATAAGACCATCAGATTTGATCAAAACGATTTGAAATCGTATAAGATTGATCGTGTTCAGCACATACACACACGATTCATCTGCTGGAATGTAAGCTAGGGGAGGGAATGTCACCTAGGGGAGGGCCATTATAAAGTGGGTATAATAGGAATCAGCCATTTTAGGATCTTTGCGCACTCTGCTCAGTGACTAATGAGGCTAGGTTTACCTGCTGAACGCTGTACTTTGCAAGTGTGTTTTGCTTTGTTTTAAGGCTTGCCTTTTACAAAGTGTTATTTCTCTATTTTCTGATGGATTCGTATCGCCATAAGCTTCTGCTAGCCTATGGCTATCTGAGGCTAAAAGGTGAATGAGTTCAGGATAGACGGAGGAGGATGAGGTCCTGCTGGACCAAGGAGTTGCTGATGAGGAGGGAGAGTCGCTCCTATATGCCCCTGCTGATGGAGCTTAGGGAGAATAACCAGGATGATTTTCGCAACTTCCTGCGAATGGATGACGCCACATTCCAGGAGTTGCTGCGTCTGGTGACCCCCATCATCCAGCGGGAGGACACCAATATGAGGATGGCCGTCCCGGCTGAGGAGAGGTTGGTGGCGACCCTGCGTTATCTGGCGACCGGACGGTCTTTTGAAGACCTTAAGTTTGGGACCCTTATTTCCGCCCAGGCGTTGGGGCACATCATCCAGGAAACCTGTGTGGCCATTCAGGCCAAGTCCTGAAGTTCGACTATTTCAAAGTAAGTAAAAACACTACACATTTCTCCTTCATCCACTAGGGGACACTGGAGTTCAAGACAGTGGGGTATAGACGGTGGTAGAGCAGAGCCTGGCACTTTAAATAATCTAGAAGTGTGACTGGCTCCTCCCCCCTCTATGCCCCATCAGCCCCAGTTTTTAGAATGTGCCCGAGAGAGCCGGTCGCACATCAGGCTGTCTCCAGCCTTTCTCATTTAATTATATTTAAGCTTTTATTACAAACACTGAGGACAGGCAGGCTGCTTACTGTGGCAGTCTGCCTGCTACGTGGGAGCCGCCGGGAAGGGCACCACACGGCTACTGCAGCCTGTGTCCGGTGACCCTAAGGAGGGGGCACACATAATGGAGTCATCCGACCCTGCGAGGACCCGCCACTGCTCACACCGGCATGTGTCCGGGTTCCACGCCGCCCCCTCAGCCCAGCATCCCGGCCGCAGCAGTCCGTAAGTATGACCACTGCTCCTGATTAGCAGGAGCAGTGGAAGTTAGCTGGGCTCAGTGACATGCCGCTAGCGGTCACTGTTAATGCCCGCCATTTCAGCGGTGCCATTTGTTACTGAGCTCTGTGGCTCAGTGTTGAGGCGGGCTCTCCCCCCTGAAAGGCAGTGCAGCGCCGACAGTCCGCAGTCCGGGTCCTCCTCCCCAGATGGGGAACAGGAGGTGTAGCCGCTGTAGGCGCGCTAAACGCCCGCCATTAGCGGAGCAGACAAGCTAATAATTGAGCCGCGCCGGGGCTTGTAATGTAGAAGCTCCGGCGACGGCTTTGACGGGGGCACTTGGAGCCGCTTAGCGACTGTCTGTAATACACCGGGCCAGTGCTCACAAATAACACCGGCGCCGAGTTGATCTCCCGCGCGCCCGTTAGACGCCGCTACTGTGGGCCTGTCTGTACCTGCAATGTCTCTCCTCTTGTTACAGGAGGAGACGCTGCACCGCTGAGAAGTGGTGCGATGATAGTGGGAGAGTCTCCATTGCACCGCGCACCCTCTTGCCTGTATTAGTACAGCCTATGTGCCCCAGGCAGCAAGTGCTAAGAATGCGCGGAGGCCCGCCATTCTCCATAACAGGAGCGCTGCGTCTTCCCTTTTCAGAAGGCGAGCTAGTGTACGCAGCTGAGGCACAGTCAAGCTACAACAGACCTGCTGGACATAGAGCAGCGCGGTTCTGCTATCATTGCGCTATAACATGGCGCTGACGTTGTGGGCTCGGATCCCACCGCGGCCCTTGCTGTGTGGAGTTTGTGTGTACTCTCTGTGCTTGCAGCAGCTGAGCAGGCTTCCCTTTTGGCTAGTCTGTAGCATAGGGCTAATAGCCTTAACGTTATACCAAATGCAGCTCCCCAATGTAGCGCTGTATGACCGTCACGCCCTGCCATAGCAGCTTACGGCCTCACCACCCTGAACACGCCCGATCTTGTCTGATCTCGGAAGCTAAGCAGGGTCAGGCCTGGTTAGTACTTGGATAGAGACCGCCTGGGAATACCGGGAGCTGTAGGCCTAGAACAACATCAGTGCTCCCATGAATCCTCTCCGGCCTAGCAGGAGAGATGTTTAGTTAATGAGGGGTTTTGCATCAGGAGCCTTGAATGCTCCCCCGTTTTCCTGGCACAAACCGGATTTACAACTACTCCGCTTTATGCAGTTCTATTAACGGGGCTAGCAGTGCTGACTGGAGTGTAACACTTTGCACACTCAGAGCGGTATTCCAGCGCCCCCTACTTCCCTTCTAAGGACAGTAATTATAGAACATACATTTCATAGCTCTTAATTATTGCTCATGTTCTTTTTTAGAAAATGTTACTGTCATCTCCTACACGCAGGTAGTATAGTTTAGTGCACTACCTGCAGCAGGGAGTGCTTTAGCGTGGGTCTCCTATGCCCTCCCCCTCCCACGCTGGGAGTGCTTCAGCGCAAACGGTAGGGATGCCTGTCACTGGGTGACAGGAGTATAGTGATGGCTGGTTTGCTAGCAGAATGGGAACTAGCCCAATCCCCTTTTAATTTTGAACTATAACACCGCGTTATGAGGTTCTGAGAGGGGCCAGTTATTCAGTTGGTGCACATCCTGGCTAGTAGCGCTGTGCTGACGAGACACAGTCCCGCCAATTGCAGCGCCTGCTATTACCCCCTGTCAGACTTTCCCTTGGAACTGCCTCACCGCATCTATCACAAAGGGTGCCTTGCTTCATCTAAAGTCTGAGCTACCTCATGGTATACTAACTACCTTGCCTAAATGTATAGTATTAGCCGCTGTTCTGGCGCCGCGGTTAGCACTTATGGTTATAGCATACCCTTCACTCAGGGTTAGCTCTTTTTTGCGTCCCTTCCCCAGGCTTATGCCTCACATTGGCTCGCCTTTGAGAGGGGCAGTACTCTTCCCATGTATATATGTGGAAACCCATATACTACATTGCATCTATATAGATTTATATCTTCTGTGCTCCATTCGGTGGCACATACAAGAAGAAGTTAGTGATGCACGGCTAGTGCGGTGGCATTACTGCCTCACAGCATTGAGGTCGTCTTTTTGATTCCCACTTCAAAAACGGGTTCATCTGGAGATAAAATGGCCCACCTGATAAGGCGAGTACACCAGTAACGGAAGGGTCCCAGGATCGAAAAACCAGTCTGGGACAGCACGCTGCTAAAATATCCTGCCCCTACGCAGTAGCAGAATGACGGCCACACGCGGCACATGAGCAGTCTCTCTGAGTGGAGGCAAGCCGCGTGCGTGTATGTATATGTATGTGTGTATATATATATGTGTATAATATATGATGTATGAGGTACGCGTATCCATATGTAGATATCGCTTCTTAACCTTACCATAAGAGCAGAGGTAAGATCTGTTCTTATCTGTTTTGTCTGATACCTAGCATATTGATAGAAGGAGGCTGCGATTGGAGGCTGACTCTCCTGATGCGGTTGTTGGTACAATAACTCCGCTTTACACACTCTCTCCCTGGGGTTTGAGTTGTGTGTGTGTGTGTACATATTCATATATATATATATATATATATATTTATGTATGTGTGTAGGTATGCCTATAATTCCACAATCATTAGGTTTACCTATAATTACACGCATGCGAATGCCGCCTGGGCTTCCCAGAAGCTGTAGGCTAGATCCATACATATTATATGGTGCTCTATAAACTAGTCATGTGATGCGGCTTACATAGTAATAGTCTTAGGCATTGCTTCCAGTATGGACCCTATACATGTCCTGGGGCCTTCGTGTATGTCCACACATGTATATAAAGATACGTACTTACACCCTCCTGGGGTTATAGTTCGGTTCCCGTTAGTCTATATCTACAGCGCCCCGTTCGGAGGACCCATTATTATTTACAATGATGCACTTGGTAGAAGACTTATTAGACACCCATTCCTTGTATGAATACTTTGGATGACAAATGCGTTCCTTGTATGAATACTTGGGATGACAAACGCGTTCTATGTCTAAGTACAGGTACCCTTAAGTACAGGTACACTTCTCAATATCAATTCTGGTACTCCATATTATTGTCACATATCTCAATAAAATTAGACTCTAAGGGGCCCTTGTGTACACTTCATATCATGAAGGCCTAGAGCCACCTGCCAATATAAGAGTGTCATGCCTGGGTGGTATTAGATTGGTGGGCATAATACGCACTTCACCATTATAAATATTTATGTAAGGGTACTTACACTAGCAGATCGTTTTAGGGGTATATGTATAGTCTAAACACGACTATACAGATACACATCTCTTATGGAACAGGCTCAAGTATAGAGTCCTGTTCTACGATCTTCTTGTCTCCACTAACATTTTGCTAGTTTCCACAGTATTTTATACTGCACATCTCCAGATGGATGTCCGTGCTGTAGAGCATTGGTCTTGGCCCACTGAAGCTACTCTCTATTCCTAACGTGGCAGGTTGCTGTGTGATGGTAAAGGTCAGTGACATTCTACATAGCGTCCAGAGGGCTTTTGGTCGCTCACAGGTAAGAGCATACCACACTAATGCCTAGGAAGATGCTCCTATTTCATGCAACCTGACATACATAGTGTTATTCTCCCTTATGCACCCTAGCTGCTGTCCTAGCAGCCATCCACTCTTTTAATCAATTGGCTCTACACTTTAGAGTTTTCCTGGTGTGTGGGTGCATCGTTACAACATTGGATTAGTGACACTATCTACTAGAATCTGTTGGGGTTATGGACCGAAGCGCACCTATGGGCTAGTGCATGTCTTTACATAGATGTGTAACAGTCACTATGTTCCACGCAGGGGGCCTGGTTGGGTTTTCTGTTATATAGCTGTTGATATTTGATCACACTGACATGTACCTGATGGGTACCTTCATGGTTGTCCTAGTGCTCTAGCCTTGCTGACTGGATGCTTCCCTATATTGGTAGCTCTTCCTGGTTGACTGTTGTATTCGTGCTCTTTTACTGGTAGGGTTTGGGCCAGCAGTTGGTACTGACTAGGCACTTCCATAATGCTGGAAGTTGTTTTTCTTTTTAGCGGCAGCGTTTCAGTTGCTGTTTTATCCCTGTTTTCACAATGGGATGTACTGCTGTCTGACCCTCTGAAGGGTCTTGTGGTCTCAATCCTCTCTATTTCGCCTAGGGCTCATGCCCAGTGGGATCTCCACTCTTTGGAGACTTCTATGGCCTAACCTTTCCGCTGGTTAACAACTTTGTTGTAGTTGGACCTCAAGGATGGTTCAGGGCGACTGTTCGGTCTAGTCTTTTGACTCCCGGCATACTCTGTTAGGAGTCTGTGGACAAGTTTAGCTCTGTATATTGATATTGTTATACTTCTGTATATACGATTATGTCCAGCTGTGCTGGGATTCTGCTGTCTGCACCTGTTGCAGCTTACTGTTTAGCCTCTAATACGGTTCTCGAGTTTGTTCTAGTTTACGGCCCTTCTATGGATTCTTGTTGGTGCTCTCGGCTACCAACGGTCCGGTTTGGTCTATTTCAGTTGAGATAACTGGTTCTGACGTTTCTCAACTGTCTTTGTTCTCTCGCCAGCCGTTCTGTTCCTTTTGACTTAACCTGTACGTTATGGAAGTTTCTATGACTGTTTAGCGAGGAGTGGTATTTATCTCCTGTGCTCTACGACACTTAATCCTCAGCTTCCGCTGGGCCTATGGTTCTTGGCGGTCCCTGTTTTGGTTTGGCCGAGGGGTCAGTAAGTTCTCTGCGCTTCCCACCCGGGAGGTTGGCTTTGGGACGTCCCCACTGTCTTGAACTCCAGTGTCCCCTAGTGGATGAAGGAGAAAACAGGATTTTGGTACTTACCGATAAATCCCTTTCTCCGATTCCACAGGGGACACTGGACGCCCGCCCAGCGCTGCGTACCTGCCGTTTTTTTTGGTTTCTATAGTTGTGTGACTGCGCGTTTATTAATAATTATGCATCTACTTTTTTAGTTATTATACAATTTGAAGTTTAGACAACCTATGGATCTTGAGCTACTGTAGAGGTCTCGGTAAAGCACTTGCATTTACAGGTTGAGTCTCCCATATCCAAATATTCCGAAATATGGAATTTTTTGATCATGAGATAGTGACACCTTTGGTTTCTGATGGTTCAACGTACACAAACTTTGATTAAGAAACAAAATTATTAAAAATATTGTATCAAATTATCTTCAGGCTGTGTTTATAAGGTGTATATGAAACAAATGAATTTCATGTATGTACACAAACTTTGATGAACAAAATTATTAAAATATTGTATAAAATTACCTTCAGGCTATGTGTATAAGGTGTATATGAAACAGAAATGGCTTCTATGTTTAGACTTGGATCCCATCCCCTACAAATCTCATTATGGTATGCAATTGTTCCAAAATACGGAAAACATCCGATATCCAAATACTTCTGGTCCCAAGCATTTTGGATATGGGAGACTCAACCTGCACTTAAGATTTGCAAAAGATGTACAACATGTTATATAAGCCTAACTGTCCTAAAGGCTTGTGGGATGGGTAGAACTTGGGATGTGGTATTACATGCCATCCCCAGGGCTCATTATTACAACTAATCCCAGCACCAAAAGGTACGGCCTCCATTATTAGCCTGACAAACATTGCTGTTACTTGTTTCCTTATGCCACCTGGGGGATAAAAAGAAACTTAAAGCAAATAATATAACCCTGATCCTGCACTGCACAATGTGTGTTTGAGAAAACCCCAATGCTATGGGAATAATCTTATGAACCCCTGCCACAACATCAGGGCCGTCGAGAGCTGATCAGCTTACAGGAAGTGTCTAAATCCGGGAGGTGTGGTTACTTCCCCTCTGAAAAAAACCTAAAATAATACTTTGTGCTGCACTGCAATGGGAGACATTTGTCCTCCTCAGCAGCTGACCCTGGCACTTCCAACATGCCTGGGTAATCAGTAACCTCCTCTCTCAGCTCCCCTGCCCACACTGCACCACGTGGGGTTGTGAATACAACCTCCTATGGTCGGGGGTGCTCAACATTTTTTCAACACCACCTGAGCTAGCTGTAAACTTCCCTCTCAAGGGCATGTGTGGAGGCTGGTTTAATAACTTCGGCTCCACTCTGCAACATGTGGAGCTGAGAATTTACCCTCCCTTAGTGCTGGGTGTTTAGTAATTTTGCAGCTTTGCACACCACTTGGACTAAAAGTAACTTCCCCCACAGACATGAGTGGGCATTATTATTTATTTTTATTTATTTTTAATCTTAGCTCCACTCTGCACCAGTTTAAACCATAAAGGCTTCCTAAAGTTGATCACAACTTTTGGGTATGAGTAGGGTCCAATCACTAGAATGGATTCAATGTTATTATGGCACTCCACATTACAAGGGTCGCAACATGTTTCCTGTTTTCTTTTTAATGCCTGGACCCCAGACTCTTGTTACTTGTCTGCAATTTCTATAGGACAATATATATTTTGTTTTCAAATAATTATATATGGTCGATATTCTTGTTTCCCTAGTCAGATTTTAGTCAGAAGTGTAACTGAATCCCATGTGCCATCTTTAAAGAATTTTGTCCATTGGATTTATATTGTTTTAAATTAAGTAAATCTCTGTTTTCTTATGAGCTGCCAATGAATTCCCCTAGCAGATACTTTTCCAGAGGATGAATAACTAAAAATGTAGCAATCACAAGAACTCTGCACTACAATAAACCGAATAATCTTCAATAAGTCAAGTACAGCAAACTACAAAGTATTTTTGAGAGCTGCAAATATAATACATCTCCAGTGTACAATGCTTGTCAGATGCTTTTTTTTTCCCCCCTAAAGTGCCATGTCTTCCGATAAGTCTTATTTACAATCTGTTAGCTTTGAAAGCCATAAAAGTAAAACCATTCTGGTAAAAGTATTCATAATTGCATAATTTATCAAACTTCAAACTGATTCACAAATCCCAATACGTATTTAGTTCCTCAAGACTGTGAGTCCTTTGTATTAGCCAAATTTTTTTTTAAAATGACTACTTTAACCCTGAAATTTGACACAATGAGGCAAAATTTTACAAATATATATTTTATACAGCCTTATTACAAATTTGATACTATTGTTTGTGTTTCACAATAGTTGGTTACCTATTAAAAATTAAGGTAATTTAATTTGCTTTTTAAAAGTACACTTTATTGCACTTATGTAGAGCAAGGTGAGAAAAGCCATCCAGCTGCTGTGGGAGTACATATCCCAGAATGCCCTGATTGCAAAACTGTGGCAGTGCATGCTGGGTTGTGCAGTTCCATTGCAGCTGGATTGCCACGAGTTTGACATCACTGGTGTAGAACTATAGGCACCAGCGGAATGTGAAATTAAGTTTAGGCCAGACAGTTCATCATTAGACAAGTTTATTTAGGATAACAGCGGTTGTCAGCGGTAACACAATGTAATCCAGAGTAAGTGGTTATGTCACCAGGAACAGTGGTAGTGGTGATATCTGCGGTACTACCTGCCCAGAGGAACATGTGTTGCAAGTTCGTGCAGGACATCACACAGTCACAGAGACACTCTAAGATACCGCAGGGTCTCACAGTAAGGGTTTGTGACAGACATCCTGGTTAAGTGGCTACCTGGCTTCAATACAGAAGCAGAAGATAGCGCTAGAGTGCACTTCTCTCTAACACCTCCCCTCACTACAGACTGTCTTATCTCATGGACATATGGTAAATTTCCTGTATCCGAAACAGGATTATGCATCAAAAGCATAAAACAGTGAAAACATAATAAATTGTCAAATACTTTATTATCTACATTTCCCTATAAGTAGTATCTAATATCAATGTACTTTGACAATCCATGGTGCTTGGTGCTCTAGGACAGATCAGTTGTACCTTTTTTTGTCACATTCCACATTGTTAGTTTAATCTTGATCCAAAACAGTTAATTAGCATAGTGCTTCCTTCTATTAGTGCCTTGTATTCCGCCTCAGTGGTGAATAGAAGAGCTATAGTGGGTTGTTTTCTACTTGTCTAGCTGATGGCTGTGTCTACTAACACAAATAAATATTCCATGTAGGAATGACAGTCATCCTCATGTGATCCCCAGTTGGCATCACAGAAAGATTTCAAAGAGGAATTGCCAGGTTTTGAAAAGATGAACCTTTCAGTTATCTGAAGATTCTTTTAACTGCTGTCCAATGTTGCTTTCCTGGTTGATAGCAAATTGGTTCAGCATGTGTGATGTCTGGATGAGTTGCTACACTGGCATACATTAAACTTCAAATAGCACTTTGATAAGGTATATCTCTCATGTCCTCTTAACTTTGCTTCACGTATGGGTGACATGGCTTTGGTTAGTTTAGTGCTCTTGTCAATGGGAGTATACATTGGTTTCATATCTGACAGCTTATATTTCTCAAGTATTGCTTCAAGGTATGTTTGCTGATCAATAGTGATTGTTCCTGAAGTTTTGTGAATTTCTTAGGCTTAGGGGCATATCCAATTACCCGCGGGACCTCTCCCGCGAGTAATTGGGGCTTGAAAGTCCTGCGGCGCGGGGTTAAGCTATTCAATAAAATAGCTTTCTCCCCCGCGTCTAATTGAATATGCCCCTTAACGTGTGATTTGCAGGTCCTAAGTCTTTCTGCTTAAATTTCTGCTTTAACAATGGCTTAACACTTGTTATATGCTGCTCTTGGCCTGCTAGTAACAGATCATCCATGCACACTACAATAATGAACATTTTCTGTTCTATGTACTTGTGGTAGTGACAGCGATCAGTTCTTTTCAATTAGTACAGCATCTAGCTTGATGTACCAACAATGACAACTTTGATTTAAGCCATACAAAGTTTTCTGTAGTAATCGCGTCTCCCTCTTGGTTCCCTGTAAATTTCTTCAAGCAATTCTCCTTTTAAGAAAGCTGTGTTACAGTGTAATTGGTATGTCACACACGACATATGGCAATGACTTAACATAATGTACTGTATCTTGCCACAGGAGAGAAGATCTCGCCATAATCAGTCCCGGATTTCTGTGTATATCCCTTTGTGATCAGACAGGCTTTACAATGGGCAATGGTTGCGTCTACATTCAGCTTTTTACAGAAGATCCATTTATTCTTGACAGTTTTTCTACAACTTGGCTTGTTGACTAGAGTCCATATACCATTATATACCATTGTCATTTAAGGATGCCATCTCTTTGTCTATTGCTGATTTACATTTTTCCGAGTCGTTGCTTGACTTTGCTTCCTGAATATTTTGAGATTTACAAAATGTGAATGTTTACAAACTTTTCAGAAGTTTTACCTTGTTTTTCTTTTAAAGAACTTCTTTGTTATTGAGTCTGGATATCTGTACTATCAGCTTCTAATTCAGACACACTTTCTGCTGCTGGCATATCCAATGTAACAAATTTGTTCTGTAGTACTTGTTTTAGCTAAATTTTTCTGCTAATATTTCAGCAGAGGCCTGCTTTCTTCTTTTTCTGTCCATAATGTGCAGAATTTATTTATTTTATCAGATTGTACTTTTTGTTTTGTTTGTTTTTTGGAAAACAGTTTTGGTTACAAGTGGGCACCATGTCACATTTTTCTATGCATACTACTTCCATTTCTTGCTGTAAGCTTTTCTTTCTAATATATATATTAGAAAAAAAATACAAGGTGGAAAAAGAGCACCTCCTTTTTCCACCTTGTGTTTTTTTAGGATTTATACGCTGTCAGAACAACAGTTGATGGGAGAAGAGCTGCCACCCTTAATGCCTGGGGAATGCTTTATTTGATGAAAATCATCATTAAGTGACTTGATTGATGGACTAAGCGCCATATGCCACGTTTTTTTACAAATAAATATACATACAGCAGGTAAAATAAGTATTGAACATATCAACATTTTTCTCAGTAAATATATTTATAATGGGGCTACTGTAATGAAATTTTCACCAAATGTCAGCAGCAACCCATGCAATCCACATATGCAAAGAAATCAAACCATAGATGTCCATAAATTAAGTTATGTGTAATAATGTGAAATGACACAGGAATAAAGTATTGAACACGCTTACTGAAATACTTCGTACAAAAGCCTATATTGGTAATGACAGCTTCAAGATGCCTCCTTTATGGAGAAACTAGTCTTCCACACAAACAGTCTTCACATTTTGAAGGTTCCGTGGCCCTCTTCTATGAACTCTGATCTTTATTTCTTTCCATAGATTTTCAATTGGATTCAAATCAGGTGCTTGGCTGGGCCATTCTAGCAGCTTTATTTTCTTTCTCTGAAACTAAGTTAGAGTGTCCTTGGCTGTGTGTTTGGGATCATTGTCTTGCTGAAAAGTCCACCCTCGTTTCATCTTCAGCATCCTGGTAGATGGCAGGAGATTTTAATCAAGAATGTCTCAGTACATTTTTCCATTCATCCTTCCTTCAATAAGATGAAGTATGGCAGTACCGTATGCTAAAAAAAACCCCACAACATGATGTTCCAACCTCCATACTTCACTGTTGGTATGCTGTTTTTGGGGTGATGTGCAGTGCCATTTCTCCAAACATGGAGTGTATTATGGCATCCAAAGAATTCAATTTTGGTCTCATCTGACCAGACTATATTCTCCAGGTATTTAACTGGCTTGTCCAAATGTTGTGCAGCAAACGTTAAACGAGCTTCAACATGCTTTTTCTTTAGCAATGGACTCATGCGTAGTGAGCGTGCATACAGGCCATGGCGGTTGAGTGCATTGCTTATTGTTTTCTTTTAAACAATTGTACCTGCTAATTCCAGGTCTTTCTGAAGCTCTCCACAAGTGGTCCTTGGCACTTGGATCAACTCTTCTGATAATTCTTTTCACTCCTCTGTCAGAAATGTTGCGAGAAGCACCTGGTCATGCCCGGTTTATGGTGAAATTATGTTCTTTCCATTTCTGGACTATGGCCCCAACAGTGCTCACTGGAACATTCAGAAGTTAAAGAAATCCTTCTGTAACCAATGCCATCAGTATGTATTGCAACAATAAGGCTTGAGAGAACTATTTGCTTTTAACCATCATGAAAAGTTTCTTGTGTGACACCTTTGTAATGAGACACCTGACCCTTTAGCCTTAGGTAAATTTCCGAGTTTGAAAAAAATGGCAAAACACACCCGTAAATGCAATTTCGGACCAACATGATTTTTTTAGTAAATTTACCCCGTAGAGCATGGACAATACTCAGTACACCAGACAGAAGTAGACATTTTGTATTGCTTCTAAACACTTCAGGGACAACTATTAGGAGACTTGGATGTTTCAAACTTGTTGACCTGTGTTGAATATGCAAACACAATCATGCAATACACCAAATACATGGTGATGGGTTCAGTTATGTGACTATACGCCAAAGTTTATTGTTGCTGGTAAATAAACATCTCTAAAAAACAACAGGCTTGTTAGCACATTAAAGCTCTCAGGATTGCCTTGTCACAAACCCAAAAATATAGCATGTCCACTTGACGGGCACCAGAATAGATTTCACACAATACTTTGTCTTGGTGCCCTCCCGGGAACACAAAATCCAATATTAGCAAACTGTTCAAACTAAGGCCCATATTCAATTAGCGGCAGTTGAAATCGTGTTTCACCAAAAAAATGCGAAATCGGATGATTTTCACCAAAAAAAATGCAAAACCAGGACGGGCGAAGAATATAGGCAAAAATAGGTGACAAACTCTGGAAATTGCGTCTATACCCCAAAAAATAGCTGACATACATTGGAAATTATTTTAGAAGTGTACGATTGGCCGTAATAAAAGAATTTTGGGTACTGCGTCGGTTGGCGGTAATTTGCGTATATGGAAAATCGTAAAAAAAATTATGAAAGCAATTTCTTTTCCAGAAAATTACTGTTCCACGTAAATTGGGGGCACGTTAAAATGGGTGCAAGAATATTTTGGTGTCGTAAAAGAGCAATTTAAAAAACCTTTAAAAAACGCCTGACACATCCATACAGCCCCCCCGAAAACCAGACCCAATATGTTATACCCATTTTCAATTATTTTTTTTTTCAACTAAAATTTGATCGGTGGTTTTTCGTCAAAGTACGCAACTTACGAAAATATTTTGGGGTAAGTTATCATTAGGGGATGTCTAAAGGGTTCTGAAAGAAATCCCCACATTGTTAGGCAAAATAGGGATTTAGCATTTTTTTTCTCCTGGTCTGGGATGGAGAAAACTTTTCTCCTGTGTTTTCATCATTTTAGCCTGTTCTTTTGTCGAATATCATCCATTTTCGTCGCTAATTGAATATGGCCTAAGTAGGACATTGAAAGCAGGACCCCCCCCCCCCAAAAAAAAAAAAAATGCCAATAGGGGGGAATATGGCGCTATACAATGTGGCAGCCTCTGGACTCCGTACAGTGCTGCTGATTTCCGGCCTGTCTGGAGGAATTCCTGGATGGTTAGAAACCCTACTGGCTTCTGATGCTCACTAGATATGAATAGCTCTGTCACACTGAGCAATAGACAGTGTCAAGATTGTACTTAAAATCAGTTACAATATATGTCTGGACAGGCCATGAGGTTCAGCAATAGGAGTCAGAAGAGCATATGATGAGCAATTCCAATCAGGCTTCTGCACACATACTGCTCTGGCCACTGTCTTTACTTCAGCAAGAATGACAGTATAGCCGCCAAGTTGGCACCCTTGCACATTGACCATTTTTCTTTTATGCTTTAGTTTTACTTTTAATCTTTTTTTTTCATGTTCTATATATTATCCTGCAAATGTCTTTATAAATATTTTATTTTATTGGGGTTTTTTTTGTTCAGTATACTAAGGGAGATATTTACTGGTCTCCATTTAATGTTTATGGTTTTCCATTTGGTGAATTTATTGCCCTTTATTTTTAATAAATATATTTAGTGTCCACCATAGGAGTTCAAATCACTCATGTTATTTTAATAAAACATTTTCAAATTTTCACTGAGGTTTGGACATTACCTTAACAAGACTCATAATTGAGTAAAGGTAAAATCCACCTAGTAGAGCTACTCTTAAGATACATTTAGTGCTAAAGATACCCTCTTATCTAACTAATGCAAAAAATTTAATTTAAATGGTCATTGATATAAAGCTGGTGGCTCCATGGGCCGCACAGGGCAATAAGTACCTGTCTACCATGCATAATTCAGTCCAGATCCCTAACCACATATCAGACTGCCATAATATAATGGTTCTGTCATCAGCTTGAGCGTGAAATCCGAGTCATTCTCTTCATCAGTCTACTCCATGGGTCCTAAGAAATGGGGCGAGCGAATCAGATGCTTACTCATGGATCAGAGATAGACACTGACATGGATTATTACCCAAGGTCATCAGGGATGTCGGCGACTATTGTCAACCTCCAGCCAGTACCTGGAACTCAACCCTAGCCCTTACCCTTAGGACCGTGGAGCTGGAACCAATACTTGAGAATTCAGGAACTGGGCAAGGGCAGCCCCAATAAACAATAGTCTGGCTGAAATCCACTGAGTACCCAAAGTTGGACACGCCACTGGAAAATCAGCACGAACCCCAACAGAGTGAAAAGACTGTCAGGACAGCAACAACCATTGAAGGTCACACCGATGGTTCGATTAGCAGGTCTTCCCAGAGTCTAGCTTGAAGTAGTCATGCTAAGAAGAGCTTTGGAGATAAAGTGGCAATATATGCTAAAGTATCTAGATCTGCCCACTTGAACCTGCAATGAGCAGGTCAGTTAACAGAAGACTTGCTTGAAGTCACAAAGGACAGCAACAACCATTGAAGGTCACACCAATGGTTCGATTAGCAGGTCGTCCCAAAATCTAGCTTGAAGTAGTCATGCTAAGAAGAGCTTTAGAGATAAAGTGGCAATATATGCTAAAGTATCTAGATCTGCCCACTTGAACCCGCAATGAGCAGGTCAGTTGTTAACAGAAGACTTGCATGAAGTCACAAATGGAAGCAATCAGAAGACTTGGCACTTGAAAGCACTATTACATTCAATGTCGGTAAATGGATACTTCAGACTACTGCAGGAAAAACACAGGCTGACTCATCATTGGAACAGGATCATAGGTAGAAGGCTGACTCAGACTGAAACCGGAATGATTGACACATGCAGGTTAGACTGGACTGGAACTGGAGGAGACAGCAGATGATTTAAACTGGATTATAACTGGAGGAGACTGCACCGGACTGGGACCATAGAACACTGAAGAAACCTGGAACTGGAGGGGTAACTGGACTGGAACCAGTGGAGAACGCAGCACTGAACACAAGCTGGGGGGTTTATGGATACTGGCAGGAGTGATAACACAGTAGATGGAACCGACTTGCAGGTATCAGGGTAGAAGCCAGCTTGCACAGTCAGAGGTAGTAGGAGTGCTGGTTTAGGTGGCTGATTGGAGTCATAAGGTGCACACTGAAGAATTAGCACACAGAGGAAGCTATGTTCAACATTGTTCTGATGGTGTGTTAGTGACAGGTGCAGCTTTAAATATATATATAGCTCTTCCAAGGAGTAAGAGAGTACAGTCATGTGAGCACAGGCAGTGACTGGATGTTAGCAATTATCTTATCCGATCTATCATGGCAGTGTCCATGCAGCTTAGGAAAGCACTCAAATCGTGCTGCCACACTCCAAAAATGGTTCAGGAATGGTTTGTTAAATATGACAAAAACTTCAAACTGTTGATTTGGCCTCCAAATTCCCCAGATCTCAATCTGATCGAGCATCTGTGTGATGTGGTGGAAGGCCCCACCAAGCAACTTTCAGGACTTGAAGGATCTGCTAATGTCTTGGTGTCAGAGACCACAGGGCACCTTTAGAGGTTTTGTAGAGTTCATGCCTCAACGTTTTGTAGAGTTCATGCCTCGACGAGTCAGAGCTGTTTTGGTGGCACAAGGGTGGACTTACACAATATTATGCAGGTGGTTTAAATATTATGGCTGATCCGTGTCATGTCTCCTCAGTGAGTGCACAGTGGAAGACTGAGCCTGCGCCCCAATGGGGAGACAGAATAGACTTTGGAGAGGTGGGCCGGCTGCCAGGGTAAGAATGAGGGTATGGTGGGGTGAAAAAAAGTAGTGGGAGGGTCGGGATGGAGCCACTATGAGCAGGGGCTATGGCTGTAGTTGCAACAGCATTGGGGGGTTTCGGGATGAAGCCATGATGTAGGGGAGGGGTACAGCACAGAGGAGATGGGGTCCACCAGAGTGGGAAGTGGGCCCACATTGCGGTGATGGTACTGTATATATGTATATGCAGTGAGTCTCAACTTCTTTTTGTCAACATTTGCTGATTAACTGGTAGAAAGTTTTTTTGTAAGGTGAGCAAATATTTTCTAAATTCTATATTTTATAACTTTTTGCTGTTATAGAGACGTAGTGTATTATCTGGGCACAATACAGTGCTGCATAAGGAAGAAAAAAGTCTGTTATTTGTATAATTCATGGCTTTATTTGACTAAAACAAAGCTAGGTTCTTCCATTATCTTGGCCTACATGTTTTGTAATATCAACGAGTTATTTTTTAACAGCATTGAATGATTTATGCCTTTGAATAAATAACGAGGAATAACAAAACTAAACAAAAACACCTTTCTTGAAAGGACATTAATGGATACAAAGCAGTTGAACATAATTTGCATTAAAATGAAGTTAATTCATGCTATCTTGTTTCCTCCTTCATGGATATGTGATTCTTTTATGATAGCCATTCAAAAAAGTAATACTTATGCATTTTTTTTAAACAGTGCTATGGGCAGTGTAATTATCAGCAATATTACTATGCTACAAAGGAAAGAAGTAAACTGCTCTCTCCTCCAATCTTCTAAAAACCCCATTACTCTGTTATAGATTTTTCTGAGCTGTGACTAATCATCTGTCATCAGTCACATTTTGAAAACACCTTGGGCAATGACAAAAAGACCAACATGTAATTTTAACTGTTATTTGCTTTTAGATCATTCTTTTTCTCAATTAACCTTTGAGGCAATCACATATTTTCTTTTGAAAACATATACAATTCACTTAAAACTAACTGAAATGTTTAAATGAAACTTTAAATTTACTATGCTTTGCTGCACAGTTGTGTATATGTTTAACATCTAAAAAAAAAGTTAGAGAAGATACAGTATTAATTGATACTACTTCATCATCCCTTTCTACAAGTCCTCATCCCTACTTTCACAGGGATCAGTGATGTGAAATTGGGTGGAGTATTGATTGGTGTAGAGAGTAGCTCATTACCAATCACAGGCTGCATTCTGCAGCAGTAAATTCCATCACCTCTCCATGCTTTGTTGCCAATACCTGATAAAGGCAGGAATCAGCAGTTACAGAGAGGTTGGGCCACAAAATAAAAATGAATGGTGACTAATGCTGGGTACAAGCCTGAAAGATTTATCTGCAGATCGACCGATCTGCAGATGTGCTTGTTCATACACAGTGACCAACCATTGTTGCAATCAAAAGATATGTGTTCTGGGGATATTGGCCAATTAATCTTTTACTTTATACACATTGGCAGATTGTCTTTGTGAAATGTGCCAAATCTTCCTTCAGTTTACGTAGTGGACCGGCCTACTAAAGAGCACACAGAAAAAGGAAATAGCCCTTCTGTTGTTCTGTGAAGCTCAGCAACTAATCAGCATCTGAGTGACAGTACATCGTGTTATTTTGGCAAGTATGGATCCCTTTTACGTATCAATGAAGTCTGGCTAAATTTACCATTACCTTTTGTTGAAGTGGTGATATCTCTTTAGAAGACAAAGAAGGGTAAGGACTGGCTATTAAAGAGGGAATATATGTCACACATTGCCCCTAGTACAGGAAATTAGAGAGAAGAATCTGCATGATTTCCGCAACTTCTTACGTATGGATGACCCAACTTTTCAGGAGTTACTGCAACTCGTTACTACTTGCATTGAGAGGGAAGACATGCTTCTACGGAGAGCCATTCCTGCCGAACAGAGGCTAATGGCCACCTTACATTTCCTGGCTACTGGGCTGTCTTTAGCCGAACTGATATTCTCCACACGCATATTACCCCAAGCTTTGAGCCAGGTCATACCAGAGACATATATAGCCATTATATGAGTGCTTAAGCAACAATGGGCACGATTCAATTTAGCACAAGTTTTTCTTCAATTCTCCGACTAGTCATGTTCGAGATCATTGCGGGAATTTGATTGGCAAGAATTACGTATTTTAGTGCTAATTCAATTCGGGGTAGGATATTGTAATTAGGTTACCTAAAAATTGGGCATGCGCAGGCTTGGATTAGTTCGGATTTTCCCACCAAATTCAGATTTTTTTCCCGCCAAAAATCAGGTCTCAGAAAGAGACAAAATGTCATCTTTCATGCACGAACATCATCATTCCTGGACAAGCTTCCATGAAAAATGATGTTTGACCATGAAAGATGACGTTTTGCCTCTTTCTAAGACCAGATTTTTGGCGGGAAAAATCAGAATTTGGCGGGAAAATCCGAATTAATCCGAGCCTGCACATCCCTACTAAAAATGGATTGTCGAGGAGATTAGACAGAGACTTAATTTTGCGCTCTGTGTACATTGTTATATAATGCAGAATTGTTGGAGAAGAAGCAGCAGCCATTTTGATTTGGAGGTGTGCTGACTGCTGTTGGAAAAGAAAAATAGCATCTTGTTTTCAAAGTAAAAATTTTTTTTTTTATATGTAATAAGTGTATTAATTCTATTGTGTATTGTTAAGTTTTTGTGATGTTCTGTGTAAACTGTAATCTTGCAGTGGTCTGTATTGTATAGAAGATGTTTTATTGTATGTTTGATTTTTAGGGGTGCTTGCTTACAGAGGTATGTTTTATGTGTAAGGTGTATGACATGTGAATAGCTGAGGTGTAGACTTGTAATGGGTTTTTAGAAGTTAATCAAGTATGTTTTTGCATGTTACATATCTGACATGTATGTTATGTACTTATAATATTTTTGCTATTATTTATCATAATTGTTATTAAGTTTGTCTGGTATGTCTAGGCTTATTTTCTTTTAGTGTAGTCACATGTCAGGTAACATCAGTACTTTATTATTTTATGTGATTTGGTATGTTTGTACATGTATGTGTGTGTGGTTTTGTATGTATGTAATAAGATTTATGAATGTCTTTGTCACAATATTGTGATTCACTTGTTTTTGATCCTGTATAGGATATGTAAACTTAAGTGCAAGCTAGTTATGCAGTGATTTGGCAGAAGTGGTGGTGTATCTATCAAAACTTGTTGTTTGCTATGGGTGTGTGTATATATATATATATATATATATATATATATATATGTAGTAGGGCACTCCAGGAATAGATGCCAAGGTGTCACAGGTGAATGACGTCACGCGGTAACGTGATGCCAGCAGAAGCATTGTGGGGCGGTAACCAGGGACGCCATCAGGTCCCATCGATGGCTAGGTAATAAGCAACGGATCCCGGCACCCACTAAGAGGGGAAGAAGAGACTTAGGTAAGTACTTGCACTTTTGTTGATTTTTCTGCACACCCTGATGACAAAGCCGTTCAGGCTTTGAAACGTCGGCCTAATAAATGATCCAATATTGATTTAAAAAAGACCGCGTGAGTGCCGCCTGATGCCTATGGGAGAATATGGACCTATATATATATATATATATATATACATATATGGCCGTGTGTATGAAACTGTATTTGTGAATTTCTAAAAGTTATTTATATTGTAATTAGAGTTATTCAGATGTCTTCAGTTCAAAGTGGAGAAGAGCAAAATAAAAGTGATGCTGGGAGCAGTGCAGACGGATGTATCGCCCCTCCCCCAGACCGAAAACATGCAAAGGCAAAGTTTTTAAAGGCTAAAGTGAAAAGAAAAATTTATCAGATTCAGAGGATGACAATTCAGGGAGAGAAGTGGGTTCAGTCTTGCGAGCCCCAAGATTTTCTGAAGATGAAAATTATGTGCTTATAAAGCTAGTGTTGGAAAACTATGACAGGCTAATTGGTAATTTGTCATCTAGTACAACTCATCGTAGGAAAACCATGGTTAAACATGCACAAGGAACTGGAGGAGGAACTTCTTCAAAAATAAATTTCAACAAATGGGCAGAAAAATTACGCGAACACTTTTCCCCTGTTATGGTTGATTGTTTGGAATTGGAATTGACACCCTAGAAACATCATAATGTAAATTAGTGTGTAATTTTGAGACATTTTTGATATTAGTTGTCTTCTGCATTATCACAGGTTTTTTTTTCTTGTAGATAACCCATCAAGGTTTGTTGAGACTCCTAACACTTCTTCAAAGTCTGCAAAAAGAAGCCAACTGTTGAGCCATTCGTCTACAACTTCCATTTGGAGAAAAAAAATGTGCAGATCTCAGAGGTCAAAAGGAGAGTTGTAATTATGTAGCTCTGTATATAAGGCCAGGGTATACTTTACTATGAGTGAGTGTGTGAGAGGAGGGGTGACTGTGTATGGTCTAACGTGCTCTATCACATCTCATAAGTGTGATTATAATGTAAAACAAAGTATGAACTGTTTCCTCAAATAGTATTAATAATTTAAATATTTTATTAATTCAATTTAGATGTTGGTGTTGCCAGCTCAATCAGAATGCCTGCTGCTGTTACACCAGTTTGTCGGCAACTATCAGGTAAGTTGGGTAGTATTTAGTGTAGTTTTGTTGTTTAGTACTTAGGTAAGGCCTAATTATCATCCTGTTGAATTGTGAAGGCAGAGCCCTGTCAGCAGGAGGAACACCAATTTCCTTGAAAGTTCTGTATGGCATGGGGCATTATCAGGTTGATCCTGGCGGTTATTAGGGCAGTGATGGCCACGCCTGTAATGATCAAAGTAACATGCTGCATGGATTGTGTTGGCAGGGTTCCATGCCGTACATGACTCGTGTTGAAGTGGCAATGTCATACCTCTGTATATGAGCCCCTACAAAAGAAAAAAATTCTACCTCCTGACTAATATGTTTCTAATTCCATCAACTACTTCCCCCAACCCAGCCCTATATCCAAGGAAAAACCATCGGTACCCAGATGTAACCCTGGGCTACCAGATCTCTTTTGTTACTGTAGGTGGTGCCACATGTGTCCATACTTGTGGCAGATAAAGAATGACTCATAAAGGGGGAAGACATTGTTAACGCCGACGTGTGACACTGTCCTCTAACAATAACATACCTTAGCTAGTAATGATCTGAACAAATCCATGGAGGGGTCGGATTAGGGAGACAGAGTACCCGGTATTCATGTTAATCGTTTCATTTTGATTACAGAGATGAGGAGCCCCCCACCCTCCCCCCTTACCCATGGCATTATATTCCTCACGGTTATCCCTGCCCCCAAACCCTTTTTTGGGATATGGCACAAAAGTAAATGTGGGGTCCGGTTGGGTGCCAATTGAAATTACTTTTAATTATGAGTTGCAGTAGCGCTCACCTGCCAAAGTAGAAATAGCTGTGTTTAGATGAACTGTAAATAATGTAAAATTTTAGAAATATAATTGCCAGCAATGTTTAAAAACCTATGTAGCCTGATTCATTTATCAGCAGTTTGTTTTTTGTGGAAATTATTCCATGACATATTACACGTGTGCTCTCATGTTTTTCTCATCACATGTGAACACACAAGGCTGTTGTTTCATGGACATGCTCACGTTGTGTGTCCAGTACTGAATGACTAGTAGATGGTTTGCTTGGAGATAAACTTACAACAGGCATTAAGCTCTGGACCCTCTGGCCCCCTATTCTCCCTCTATTTTGCCTGTCCTGGCAGTCGTGTGGCTAACCTTTTACACTTGGCTGCTGTTCCTTTCTGCAGGTGCTGGAGAAATTAGACTTCCCACTACATTTCCATGTCCCTGGTGGAATCTTTTATATACGGATAGTAGCTAAATACAGTCTGCACTATGCTGACAAATCTCTGCAAGATGCTTATCTCTCTGCAGCAGATGTGGACATGTATAATATTTGCTGAATTTTAACTATTTTACACTGCAAGCATACATAAAATGTTCCTTTTTGGGAAGAAAACGTGTGCTGTCCCACTGCCAATTTTTAGTGCGTGTACCTAAATACAGCCAGTGTGTGAACTACTTTAAACACATCTCCCCACTCTCTTGTTAGCATTGTGGAAATCGTATCTAAATACTCACTATGGTAAATCTAAGATAAACATAGTCATTTTGACATGGGAGGTAATGGTGCTGGGACGTTTTAAGAATATAATCAAAATTTGCTCAAATCTCAAAACAATTTTTTTTTTCTTTTTAGCAAAAGTGATAACTAAGTGGCTCGGGGAACAAAACATCAAAATTTTCGGTCCATGGCCGGGAAACTCCCCAGACCTTAATCCCATTGAGAATTTGTGGCCAATCCTTGAGAGGCGGGTGGACAAACAAAAACCCACAAGTTCTGACAAGCTCCAAACATTGATTAGGCAAGAATGGACGGCCATCAGTCAGTATGTGGCCCAGAAGTTGATTGACAGCATGCCAGGGCGAATTGCAGAGTTCTTGAAGAAGAAGGGTCAACACTGCAAATATTGACTTTTTGCATAAACTTAATTTAATTTTCAATAAAAGCCTTTTGACATTTATGAAGTGCTTATAATTTTACTTCAGTATACCATAAGTAACTTCTGACAAAAAAGTCTAAAAACACTGGAGCAGCAAACTTTGTGAAAACCAATACTTGTGTCATTCTGAACTTTTGGCCACGGCTGTACATGACATATGAGGCTTAACAATTTAGAGAATAATCAATTTCACATACACTTATATCAAAATTAGATACTATGATATTGCTTTCATGTTCCGCATATTCACACGTGTGGCATTTTTCTTTGCCACACTTGTGGAATCCCTTTGGTTTTGGTGGTAGCTAAGATAATCTATTTTCCTCAAATAGAACATTAGTTTTATTCCTAAATACACTCTGTGCCAATTTTTGTTTCAAATTGATTGTCTCTTTCCTTCTAACTCCAGGACTAGTAGTCTATCTGATTTCATTAGAAATTAATTATTTTTTATAATATTTTGTATTTTTGTTGCTGATGAATTATATTGAGTAATTAAGGCTAAAGGCCATCCATCTTTATTTTCCTTTTTATGCGTCCAATCCATTGAAGCAATCCCCATTTTTCTAGTTAGTAATATATTTCTATCTGGTTGACTTCTGGTAAAACCCCATACTGTACATAGCTTTGGATTGTTCATCAAAGACCTCTTGTCTGAAATAGTTCCTTTGAAAACAATACAATTGATTCTTTTGGATATTATTCTTCCAGGTCTTACAAAAATGGCAACTTTTGTAGTTTAAATAATTTTGCAATCAACGTCATTGACATATTCATCCTCACGTCTTTAATGGTAAGTTTGATATCCAAATAGTTAATCACCATATTACTATAAGTACTGGTGAACTTTAAACCAAAATGGAATTTAAGTGACTAACATTGTGCAATTGAAACATCATCCCCTATCCAAATGAAAAATAAATCATTTACGTATCTACCGTAGAGAAATAGGTTCACCCCGAATTCACTGCCCCAAATGTAACGTTTCTCAAAATGCCCCATATACAAGTTGGCGAAACTCTAGGCAAACCTGGTTCCCATGGCAGTCCCTTGCATTTGAAAATAAAAATTGTGCCTCAAAAGATAAATAATTGTGATTTAAAATAAACTCTATACATGAAAGAATAAATCATGTGATGTGTTTGATAATAATAAATCCTGGTTTAAATAGTGTTCTACTGCCTTTATCCCCAGGTTATGTGGGATATTTGTGTATAAAGCTTCTACATCACATGTAATTGGCTTATATGTATCATTCCATTTGACATTTTTAATTTTCTGTAAAAAATGTGTGGTGTCTCTACTTTATGACTGTAAGGACATCATGTTATCTTGTAAATGGGCATCTAAGTAATATGATAGATTCGAAGTCAGATCCTACTGTATGCCCGAAATCATCCTGGTGGATGAGTAATACACTTATGCACTTGAAGTAAATGGTAATATTTTTGGTGATTTGAAACTCTTCCTAAAAAAATGTTCATGTTTACTATATTTTGATCTTGTATCTACTTTAGATCGTGACTGTAATCTATCCTTTTTGATCCTATCTGTACTTCTGTATTGTCAATTTAACCTTTTAGATCTATAAATCCTATCCTCCCTAGATCTTGAGGGGTTCTTAAGTTTCCTTTTGGAGATGGTATACTATGCCTTTAATTATACATACGGACTTTATCATTTTCAGAGTCTTCCTTATCTCTATATAATTATTCATCCTTCTTAGCAATTAGACTTTTTTCAAAGTCCTCAATTCTACGGTTGATTTTGAAGTCTCTATCCTCAAAACCTGGATGTTTCTCAAACCTTTTTATTTCACTATGGACTTTTTCAATTTCTCCTTGTATTACTACTACCTTTGCAGTTCTATATTTGATCAAGAGGCGCATCAGAATTTTTTAACAATCATCTGATGTCGCATTCCATAAATCTAGGAATGTTTGATCATTTTTAAATGATGGGGACTTGAACATTCTCATACCCCTGGGGATCAGATTTCTCTCTAGATATTTTTGTAGTGTGATATTTAGTAGTCCCACCAATGACTGGTTTCAGCTAGACACAATGATTCCATTTTGTTGAACAGTTTAAACATATTATTCTCATCTGAAATAGTCACAGTATTGAAGTCACTAGAAATATTACTGACATAAATATTCCTCCTCTCCAAAAAAAGCTGTCTTCAATTCAGCAAAAAAAGAAAACAATTCAAAATCACACTAGTAAGGCACTAATGGGAAAACTCTGTACTCCTCTATTAGTTGTAAAATAATTTCACTGCTGCTACCAAATGTGAGGGGCTGACCCTCAACCGAAAATATTCAGATCCAGATAATGAAAATTAAGGGATTGCTTTCAAAACACAGGAAAAATTCAAGATTTTAATAATAAAATTTAGACATTTATTATAATCTAAACAATAACAAATTCTATAATCCACACAATAAATGATGACTGTGTTATATCTTGATAAGCCACAAGCATAACCAATGAGATCAATTTATTAAAAACCTATTGAATTTTCCAATTAGCGCCTTATTAGTGTATTTTTGGATTAAGTTTCCTCCAGTAATCCTTACTAAAAAAACATGAGAAAAGGGGTTAAAAATCATGAGAAAGGATGTCATGTGTACCACCACTGGAATGCACGGAGCATCTTCCAAAAGTGTCGTCATCAATCAGTATTATACCCGTGCCTATAATAATAACACTATCATTAGGGGGGGCGTGAAGCTATGCATTAAATGGAAGGTAGAAAATCTATTCTCACATATGGAGCTTCTATTGAACGGGGATTCTAATATACTGGGCCATGGTCACAATATGTACCGCACATGTGCAGTGTGGAACCGAAATGGCGGTGCGTTCTATCTTGGTTGCACATGCGCAATACATTGGTCGGTGTTTACAATAGTACCCAAAGTTTTCTCAATCAAAGGGAATCTTACACTTCCTCATGATAGCCCAGGTGCACCAAGTATTGCCACGCCTTGTGTTCCACCTAGTTTTCAACATGCTGGTGCATTCCAAAGTAGCTCATTTGTATTAAGAGCCATGTATTATGCAAATAATATTTCTGAGTCCTAATAAAAAAGGTGTAAGCATCTTATGAAAAATATCTTAAAAGCATTGTCCTTCAATATATGTAGTTTTATTCCTAAAAATCATTCTAAATGGACTATCACATAAAAACTAGTATTAAAAATAAAAAAAATTATTGATGAAAAAAATAATTACTGGAGCACAGATGTATACAATCACATTAATGCAGATTTGTCATATTCCAACTAATAAATGCAGAATTTTCAAATAATTATAAAAAAAGAGTGAACAAAGATTAGCAAGAAATTTAAAAGAAGAAATTAAAAAAGAGAAATTATCTTCCCTCTTCTTTATCCCTTACGTCTTTTTTCACATCTAATGGTGGAGTGATGTTTTTTTTTTCACCCATTAGAACCATTTAGTTTCAAAGTCTTAAGTTTAGACCTTCTGGTTGAAGGGTACATAGGGAAAGACGGTACACATCTCAGTTTTAGCTAGTGTTTCTTCAATATTATTCTTTCTTCAATTTTCTTGGACTGTTTCTCGCAAAATTATAGTTGAAGTGTACAGAAACACTGTGTGTTATCAGACCTTTTTTTAATGTTTCGTACATGTTTTGACATTGTATCCTTTAGTTCTGCCCACCAATTGCTTTTTGTACGAACATTGTAGCAGATACTGTATATGATTAATATCAAACTTCTTGTTAGTGTTAATCAAATTATTTTTGTGAATTTTTGTTTCTGTGCTTTTACAATTATTGCACATGTCCCAGGTGTCTCATCTATAATAGCCTTTTGACTTGATACATCCAGAGAGGGATATTGGCTTATCGATAACACTTTTTACTATATGTTTATGTAAGTTATCCGCTTTGCAGTATGCAAATTTTGGTTTATCGTCTAAGTGCTCCTTAATAACCGGATCTTTAAAGAGTATTACCCAATATTTACTTACGATTTTTTTTAAGTGTTTTTGTTGACCGCTAAACTTGGTAATAAAAGGTATATCTAGACCTTTTCTCCCTTTTACCTTGTTATAATATATTTGCTATTGCATACAGCATATTTTTTAAAGGGCTTCTCTATTACATGTGGATCAAACCCTTTAGCCAGAAACTTTTTTTAGAGTGGTACCCTGTTGATGGTAATCTTTCACCTAGGAGGAGTGGGTTGAGTATGGGATCCTGGCGATCGGGATGCCGGCTATCAGAATATCGACAGCGGCATCCCAACACGTCACCAGATTTGCCCTAAAGCCATGCCCCTCAAAACTGAATTGGATTCTCAAAACGCCATGAAGATATAGGCATAGCTTGGGGCCCATAGTAGCTGTTCCGTTCTGTTGGAAGTAATATGATTTCTTAAACCAGAAGAATTTATTGGTCGGACTCAGTGAGGCATTCTCCTGTTTCCAAAAATAAGATACAGTTTCTAGGCCGTCTTTAGGATTACTGATGGTGCATATACATGTGACATCTGCTGTCACTAAAACATAATTTGGCTTCCAATCAATGTTGGCAAGTTAGTGAATCCTTAAAATAAGACTTAGGGCAAAATTTACTAAGTGGCGGGTTCTAAACCCCGGCTGTTTAGTGGCAGTTTGACTGCGGTTTCTAAGTGACACCAAAACCGCTGACTAGTCATTTTAGCACTAGTCCTGTTCTGTTCTATTCTAACATGTATTTTGACTTCGGTTTTGAAGTGGTTTTGGCTTTAGTAAATCTGCAGATAACAAAACCCCCGCCAAACTGCCACCAAACCGCCGGGGTTTAGAACCTGCCGCTTAGTACATTTTGCCCTTAGTTTTCATTACTATTGGTTGTAATATATAATCTAAATAGGATGTAGTTAAAATACCAGCGGATGGGATTCCAGCCACCGATATACCGATGCCAGAATCCCGACCACCGACAAAATGACTCCGCTGTCCTGAATGGGATCAGGATATCTGCATACAGAACGCCGGAATCCCAGATGTCGGTAAGTGTGGTAGTTACTCAGGGATGGGAGGTTAGGATTAGGCACCCCCTGGGGGACTTAGGGTAAGGCACCACCGGGGGGAAGCTAGGCACCACTAAGGTAGGGGGAGGGTTTGGGTATTTACCTCCCCTGCCAGGATCATTACAGTTCAGGCTCCCGGCAATGGGATTTGAACTGGCGGCTATTGTGCTGCCAGTATATCATACCCTTTCCGTGTAACTAGTGGGACAAATTGGCTGTAACAGATTTAATGCTTGCAACTATTGGTCTTCCGGTTGGTGCATCTTTATTTCTGTGAATTTTGGGTAAAATATAAATATAATGGTATTAGAATGTATTTCCATGTGATCTCAGTGATAGCTGATGTGTGCTTATAGTTTTCTAAAAACAATATCAGTTTCCTTTTCACACTCTCTGTTTTCTTGTATGTACCAGTGTCCACTAGTTGGCATCTATTCTCTTTATTGTAATCTTCCAGATCCAGTATTACTACAGTCACCCCCCTCCCTTGTTGGTAGGTTTTATAACAATGGAGGGGTCATCTTTCAAAGGTATAAGAGCTTCCCTTTCTTTTATACTGAGATTCTGATGGACTATCCATTTAAAGGGTTTCTATTCAGTCAGAAAAGTTTCGCCTGTCCGACTTTCCATCTCATTCACCTGTTTGAGAGGCAAAATCTTTCTCCACCTCATTCACCTATTTGAGAGGCAAAATCTTTCCGTGCGCGTCCCCGCTTTTCACATAATTCAATTCCAAAAACAGGCCAAAAAGCGGAAAGCTGCAAATGCGGAACAGGCGGAAAGTACTGAATAGATTAAGGGAATCAGTCTGTACCTCAAAATAAGATGCACTGACACTGGAAATCAGTACAGATGTGTACTATTAGCCCTAATAAAGGTAATTTGTGTCATTAATTTGTGTTAAAAGCTTTAAATCAGCTTATTTGTAAAAGTGCTGAAAAATGGTAGAAAACAATTTTTAGTGAAAATAAATAGTCCTGTCAAATTTGGGGTACTTGAAAATGGGTGCTAGCATATTTTTTTGTCTCTAAAGTGAACTTTTAAAAACCACCCTCATACATGCACCTGCAATCCCAAAAACACTTAGCCCCTCCTTATAGGACCACAAGAAGTCTATTTCGCTAGTTTTTATAGCTGTCCTCCCATTTTTTACTTTTTTGCCACAAAAATTACATGTTTTTTTCGGAGTGTACTGGGGTAATTTTTTTTTTGGGCTGTTTTGACCTTTGGGGGTCTGTTTCGAGGGTTCTGAGTCGTTTCCCCATATTTGCACCCCAAATTAAAGATTTTGCTCTTTTTTCACCTATTCATTGGAGATACTTTTCTTATTACAGTGCATTGAGATTCTGCTTAGGCGAAATCGTCCGTGAATTGAATATGGAGATACTGTACTTCGAAAACAGGCGGAAAGTCCAAATCGGCGAAAACTTATCTCCAAACGGCACTTTTTGTCACTAATTGAATCCGGCCCTTGGTGTTGAAGCTCTATGTGAATAGAACAGGGAAGGATCATATGTTGGAATAAAATAGGTTACCGGAAGTGGCACATGTTCTGTAAAAAAATGTCTTGATTAATTTGATTCTCCATCATTAGCTTTAAATAATAGCTCAAAATGTAATCTATCAGCATGATTGTGTGCATTATTTGATAGGTTTTCGTAACTTACAAGCCACAGTTGCACCAAAACAATCAGTAATTTGGGGATTTTTTTTTTCAGAATTTTTATTTCCAAGGATCAATGGTCTCATTCGACTTCTTTGTGGTGTTGTTGCACAATTGATGATTTTTCATATTGATAATCAATAGTGTCACTTGCCTGTGACTGGCCTGTTGAATCAATTTGATCTGAAAAAAGAGAAGTTAAATTTATGATCATTGTTATTTTGATGAAGGGCTGACAGTTTGGATAAGCCTTAGGTTTTTACGTGTTTTATATATATATGTATGTATATATAATAAATATGTGTGAAATTGTGTGTAGGGACAGCACACAAATATAGTGATTCCCTCAAGTGGGATGTAAAAAGGGGTAATGCAAATGTGATGTAGTCAATAAATTATTAAAAGTCACTGATCCTTCATTAAAAGGTGGCAGCAGTCTTCTTAGTGTTCCGTTTTGGCCAGCGGATTAGGTGATTTCTGAAAAGGGGTTTAAAGAGACACTACTTTATGCTCCCCATCTGTGTCACCCCTGTTTGTCTGACCCTCCCCCCAGAATGTAAGCTCTCGCGAGCAGGGCCCTATTTCCTCACGTGCTTCTTCTTGCCTTACTTTTACTTTCATTTACAATGGCACCTAAAACTGCTTACTGACACCCTGCTGCTTATTTAGGTGTTATGCAGCATTGTTTATAAATCATGTACTTGTCCTGCATTGTCTGTACTGTTAATAACTGTTGTCTTGTGTGCTCATTTGTTTCTGTACTTTGTAAGGCGCTGCGGAACCCTTGTGGCGCCATATAAAGGATAATAATAATAGTGTAGTAAATTAAATAAGGTGATAATTGGTGCTCAAAATTAGTGTGCGTACCAAAGAAAAGAACTTTATAGCTTATCTGGTTTCCAATGGTATAGTTCATATATGGATGAGTAAATGGGATGTCATCTACTGGAACACCTTTGAAGAAGGCTCGTTCAAGCCAGGGAAAGAAAAGGTGATATAGTGTAGTTTGTTTTTAGAGAAGTAGCAAGACAGGACTACAATTAACTGCGTACCATATATCATAGTAGATCAAGCATGTAGTAAGTACAACCAAGGTATCTCCCAGTATTCCTTTTTCTCCTCAATATTCCTTGGAGGAGTAGATAGTGCGCACAAGCTGCAGCTCTCCTGTCACATTATCCTGCAGACACACAGTGACTCCAGGACTTCCGCTTCCGGGTGTGATGAGGTGACACGTGACCAAAAATGGTCCAGATCTCTCTCACAGATCTCAAAAACACATTAAAGGATAATTCATCATTAAGACCCAGTGGTCGTAATGTCTTCAACTGATAAATCAATTCACATTCCTTCTGCAGGAGTTTTTTACCCCGGTCACACCCCCCCCCTCCTCAGGGATTTTAATTAGATGTAAAGGCATGAAATGAAAATCACCCATCCCATGTCCCAGGTCAACGAAATGTCTGGCCACTGGTGGCGTATTATCAGTTGAAGACATTACGACCAATGGGTCTTAATGATGATGATCCTTTAATGTGTTTTTTTGATCTGTGAGAGATCTGGACCATTTTTGGGGACTGCTGGGCATTGACTTTAAGGTGCAGTTATTTTTTTCCTGGCGAAACAGGTTATGCTTCGTATACACATTGTAATAAGTTTGCAATACAATTTTCTCCTGCTTTAGAACCATAGCTTGAGACAAACGTTATTAATATTTTGTTTTAAGGAGATGTTTTTTCTTTAATTTGTATTTAAGGGTGGGTAAAATTCGTCTTTAATGGGATTTTTGAATTGCTGGCTTATGGGCGCCTGTCAGGCAGTATTTGATTGCCTGTCAGGCAGTATTTGATTGGGATTCACCGGGGGCACACACACGAGTTAACTAGGTAACCAAATGAGTGTTTATGTTGTTTTCCCCTAGCACACGTGACTGAGATATGTCACGTATTTCCTGCTTTTGAGTCAGCATACACACGTGATGTATTGACATCACGAATTGTTCGCCCTCGCAGGTTACACTGGCATTGGTGCCTTTGTGGTGTTTCCTGTGGGATGGGAGTTGTTGTTGTGGTGTTTGGTCATGTGACCATAGGACCACGTGTATTGTGCCGCGATGCCGGTTCCGGTAAGAGAGGACCAGCGTGTAGCTGAGGCCCCCGGCAGCGTTTGTCAGATTTGGCGCCTATATGCCCTATTTATGTACCATGTTTAAATTATATGTTTATGCTCATGACGAAGGTGGTCGCACCACTGAAACGGCCGTCGGGCATATGATTCTTCATAGCGCATGTGGTCACCAGGCACTGTTAAGTATTTAGTCTGCAATCTAGCTGTGAAATGCTGTTGCTAGTAACCCGATATACATGGCTACGTTGAAAATACAAGTATACCTTTCTTGATGAAACTTGTCTGGTGTGCTGACTTCGTCTTTGATTCACTTAGGATCAATGCAACAATCTGTATATATATATATATATATATATATATATATAGAGAGAGAGAGAGAGAGAGTGAAACTAACGTGCTATGCCATTGTTCTTCTGGTTCACCCTGTGAATCTGTTGAAATTGAAAGACTGACACACCTTCCACAGTGCTGATGGCAATAGATGGCCTGTGTTCTATTTGTCCAATAGTGAATGTTAGCAGGTCATAGTACCTGGTAAGAAAGTAAAATTGCTGCTATATTTGTTTAATTTAATCAGGCTTTATGTACAGTGTACAAACTACAATCAGGAAATTGCTGATTCACTATGTTACTGAGTCACGCCCGCAATAATTCGGACTGGATGAGACATTTGTCTATCATCTGGAATCATGTTCTCATTGGTTACAACCTCGCCATTTAGAGGTATGGATGTCTCCTGTATGTGAGTTAAAAAGTCTCTTCTTATCTGGCCTTTGAAAGGCACTGATTCTTCTTACTGCGTTAGTAACTTACCAATGTATCGGTGCAAAGTTACATCTATCTGATGACGCGATACTGTTTACATTGTTGATTATGTAATCGGATGCCATGATAATCCTATTAGCTTTTTAGAGTCTCAAGTCACGCCCATAATAATTCCAATTGGGGGAGACATCTATTTATAAGTTCTCATTGATTACACCTCACTACTTAGAGGAATTGATGTATTCAGTGTGTGAGTGACCAATTGAGAAAGCCACTTCCATCAAAACTTGCATGTCTTGGACACACCAGGGTGAGTCCAGTGCACAGGACTGATCCCTTCTCCCACTGCAGTTTCATAAGGGAAATCTCCATTCTTATCAGACAGGTACCTTTCTTTCTAAGGGATGCTCTCAGTATTTGCTGACTGCTGAGTTACTCACTGCGTTGTTGGTACTGGCAGCAGTGAGTGTTTCAGCTGTGAAAGCACTCCCACTGTCTTACTTCCTAGGAGAGGGACTGGCAGGAGATTGCTCACTTACTCTTCACTATGATATCTCATACAGAGTAGGCAGCAGCATTAAATACTCGTTTTCCTCCCCTATCTGTACTCATTGGGGTGAATTTACTAAAGTGAGAGTTTTTAGAAGTGAGCTTTAGAAGAGATGTTGCCCATAGCAACCAATCAAATTCTAGCTATTATCTTGTAGAAGGTGCTAGTTAAATGTTAAGTAGAATCTGATTGGTTGCTATGGGCAACATCTCTTTTAAAACTCACTTCTAAAAACTCTCACTTTAGTAAATTTACCACACTGACTCCTTTTCAGATACTCTCATTGATCACACCTTATGAGTGTGGATCTGCACTACATGTATCAGGCCCACATCAATTTTGTGGATCAAAAGCAGATATAATGTTTCTTTATTCTTAACTCTCAGGTGTGAGTAGATGACCCGCTCACATGCCATTCACTATCTAGGTACATGGTATGCAGCAGTGGTCGTCCCCACACCATATGAGAAATTACTATAACCTCACTACACTTGAGTCTTGCATAAATACATAGGGCCGGATTCAATTAGACACAAAAAGACGTAATCGACAAAAAAGTTTTGCCTATTGCCGCTTTTCACCTGTTTGCGACCTATCTCTAAATTCAATTCCAGGACGTTTTCGCCTAAGCGGAAACTCAGTGCACTGAAACAGGTGGATAAGTTTCTCCAATGAATGGCAGGCGGAAAAAAGTGCAAAATCTCTATTTTGGAGTGCAAATGTGGGGAATTGATTCAGAACCCTTTGGACACCCTCCCAAAGGACAAATCAGCCACAAAAAAAATTACCTCAGAAAACCCTGAAAAGACATGTAATTTTTTAGGCAAAAATTAAAAAAGTGGGGGGACAAGGATAAAAACTAGCGAAATTGGTTTCTTGAGGGGCTGTTTGGATGGGGCTGGTGTTTTTAGGATTGCAGGTGCTTTCAGCAGATTGATTTTCACATTTTTTAATAGTGCACTTTAGAGACTAAAAATATGCTAGCACCCTTTTTCAGTTACCCCAAATTTGACTGGACTATTTATTTTAACCAAAAAATACTGTTTTCTATCATTCTTCACCATTTTTACAAAAAAGCATCTAGAAAGCTTTTAAAAAAAGTATGTTTATTAGGGTTAATAGTACACATCTGTAATGATTTCCAGTGTCAGAGTGTCTTATTTTGGGGTACAGACTGATTCCCCCAATTATTCAGTACTTTCCACCTGTTATGCATTTGCCTATTGTGTTTTTGCCTGTTCTGTATTTGAATAGGGCGAGACGCGGGGACGCACATGCCGTGAATTTGCATTCCAAACGGGAATGCGACAGAAAGTCCAACATGCGAAAAGTCACTGACTTTTCAAGGCTAATTGAATATGGGCCATAGTGTTTTACAATATTTTGATAGTTTGCTAAAATGGAGTTCTAATTTTTTTCTGTTTTTTCTATTTTGAATATTATCATGGTATGTACTATGTATGACTGTTATTGGTATCAGATGATTGGTTCATGCAAAAACCCTGAGTACAGATAACTAAATTGTTTATTTTTCTGCATGCTATATCACTCAAAACATTATTGTTGTGAATTTAAACGTAAATACCGATTTGCATGATTATTCTTAAACATATGTTGCTAAACGGTGCAGACCTTACTGTATAATTTAAGGAGTTGTAGTGTATATTTTTCCTGATATTTTTTTCTATTGATTTTTGAGGATATATTTTTTCAATAATTACTGATTATTTACCAAAAATGAATTTGCCAAATATTTATAGAACATCTTTTTTCCCAATTTTCATTATAGAGTATATGGTCGGGTGGGCCGCGTTCAAACAATTGGTGAAGATAGGGGAGGTGCGGGGGAGGGGAGGGGAAAATGAGAGGGAGAGGGTGGTGAGAGTGCTCCAACATATAACAGGAGTGGCTGATCCTGTATCAACAGAATGTACACATAAGGGGGCGGTTACGTGCGCTCCCAGGTGATGTGCGTAGAATTTAATTGGGAAGGGGAGGGATGGAAGGGATGTGTAAGGGAGGGGGGGCGGTGATGTTGTATGTTGGAATGGTGGTGTGTGTGCGTGGGGATGTTGTGTGGGACGTGGGTGAGGCTGTGGGTGTAACTTGGGTATGTAGTGTCTGGCTGGATATGGGTGGGTAAATAAGGAAGAAACGAGGCAAATGAGTGTGGAGCCAATCTGTTTATTGGGTGAGTCACAGTGCTCCCTTGGGTTAGTAGTAATGCTGGTGGGTGCAATATAATGCGTCTCTGTGACAATCCTCGGTACTTTGTCCTTAACATACCTTTTTCTATTTTCAGATTGTAGTGTATTTTCTACTTCAGGGTCCATAGGGTATCCACAGGATACCTTGGGGGTATAGGTGTGACGTCAGTCGCAGGGCACCAAAGAGTTAAGCTTTCAGCCTCCCAGGATGCACTAGGTCCCCCTCCTATACCCCGCCCCCGGGCCAAGGCACCTCAGTTTAGTTTGGTGCCCGGCCGGAGTCGGGTGCACCTGTTGGAGTGGGGGCTAGAAGAGCCCCTGAAGCTTATTCTTCATGCAGCTGTGGCTGCACAACTGGATGTACAGCATGGACAGTCAGTCCTGACGTCCATGCTGTCTTCCCTACACCCCGCCGGTACCAGAACGCCGGTACTGATCCGGGGATGCTGGTAGGCGTCTGGGGTCACAGCTAGCGGTGACCCCAGATGCTCCGGACCATGGCCGGATTCAAGGGGGACAGAGGTAAGCAGCGGGGTCCCGCGGTGGGTCCCCGCTGATCACATGGTCCTAAGTCCCCAGGCAGGGGGCTCCCTGGGGACTGGCTGCAGCGTGGAGCCAGGCGACCAACCTGCGCTTCCACTACCCCCTGGGACAGCGGACCGCAGCAGAGCGGTAGCGCTGCGGCGTCCCAGGGGTTAAATGCATGCCAGGGGAGCGCGCCTTCCCTGTCTCACAGCCGGCGCCTCCCCCGCTGCACACAGCCCTCTCTGCATGCTGCCGACTGGTCCTGTGGCAGCGCTCCTCCCCCAGGCCAGCCTCCTCTCTGCTCCTCGGCGGCCATCTTCTCCAGAACGCATGGTGAACGCTGCTGGAAGCGCTGGACGGAAGCATCGTGGTCTGGGTCCCCCCGCATACCTCTCCTCCGCTGTGGTCAGGTCTGTGTATGCAGCGCTGTGTCCTACCAGGCCCTGTGTCTGTGTAGTTGAGTGATCAGCGCTGTTAGTGCAGGAATTGTTATTTCTCTGCATTGTATGTGACTGTGCTAGCGCTGCTGCCTGTAATCTTTTCTTCATCTAAACTGTCAGCTTTATTACTGTCCCTGTTCTTTCTGCTAAAGCCCTTGCGGTGCGGTGCTGCAGGGTGGTCTCTCGCCTATTTAATACTTAATTGGTGAGAGAGGTCACATACGTGTGCCATCATGTCTGAAAGTGATTTTCCCCTCCGGCTACAGTGTACCACGTGCAAAGTACCGTTAGCGGAGGGGGAGGGTAGCGCGGAGGGCCTTTGCCGGCAGTGTTTGTCCATGGCGCGGCCTATTACGGTTACAGCACCGGTACAGGAGCCGCCCTGGGCTTGTTTCGCTCAGGCGTTAACAGCTTTAGTGGGCCAGTTAGCTCCGCAGCCCGCGTTTACTCCGATGGGTTTGTCCCAGCAGTCTGTGGTGTCGTCACCCATGCAGGGGTTCCCACGACAATTGGTGGTACCCCACAGTCTCCCTATTTCCCCGCTCCCGGGTTCTCAGGAGCCAGCGTGGGTTAACTCCCTGACGAGTTCTGTACAGCACTTGTCGGATGTGTTGCAAGGGGAGTCTGTGATGCGGTCTCATAAAAGGCCGGTGGCGTCTCTGTCCGCTCCTTATGAGGATGACGAAGGGACGTCTGATGATGGGGAGATTCTAGATCCTTACGATCAGGAACCTCTCCATACTAAGGACGCTGATGCTAAGTCCAAAGTATATATTCCTGGACTTATTCGGGCGGTCCGCACAGCCTTGGTGATTGAGGACGAAGTTCCCCCAGCGGCTAAATCTAAGTATGCCTTTTTCAAAGATGTGAAGGGCGATGCCACAGTCTTTCCTCTTTCGGGTCAGTTGGTGGACCATTTAGAGGAGGCGTGGAAACAACCTGGCAAAAGATACCAGCCGCAGAGACGCCTGGCGGTGGCTTATCCGTTCGCGGATAATTATTTTGCGAAGTGGGAATCCCCTCCACAGGTGGATTCTCACGTGACCCGTCTTGTCCGTAGTGCCACATTGCCGATGCCATCCATGTCCTCCCTTAAGGATGCTACGGACCGCAAGGTAGAAATCTGCCTGAAGTCCGCTTATTCCCTTGCAGGGGGGGCAGCACGGCCGGCTATGGCCATTTGCTGGGTTGCCAGAGCGATGGAGCGCTGGGCGGATTCATTAGAGGCTTCTTTTGAATCCGACTGTCCGGCCGATCAGGCGGAGTTGATTGGCAATCTCCGTGATTCGGCCACCTACATCAACGAGGCGGCTCTAGACATTAGTACTCTGGTGTCTAGAATTTCTTCAGCAGCGGTAGCTGCTCGTCGCACCTTGTGGCTGCGATCTTGGAAGGCGGACGCAGATTCCAAGAAAGGTCTGGAAGCGTTGCCGTTTACCGGAGAAGTTCTCTTCGGTCCGGATCTGGATAAGATTGTGGCCACGCTGGCGGCAGCCAAATCTGCCTGTCTCCCGTCGGCCGCTGCTCCTTCTGGTTCGGGACCATCGTCCTTTCGGTCATCTAGGGCCCAGGGCAGGCCCAAACCACAGTCGTTTCCTCGACAGGCTGGCCCTAAGAAATCGGTCAAGCCCCGGAAGCAGGCATGGAGTACCAGACGTCCGGCCCCCAAGCCAGATGACAAGCCTGCGGCCTGACGGTCCGGGCCTCCCTTTGGGGGATCCCAGGGTGGGAGGCCGCCTGCTACAGTTCGCCCAGTGTTGGTCGACCACTACGACAGACACTTGGGTTCTGGAGGTGGTTTCTCACGGATACGCCCTCTCCTTCCGGCACAGACCCCCGGCTCGCTTCTTCACCACGGGTCTCCCATCAGACCGGAACAAGGCTACGGAGCTGCGGAAGGTATTGCACACTATGCTCCAGGCTGGAGTTATAGTGGCGGTTCCATTCTCCCAGAGGGGCCAGGGTTTCTATTCAAATCTATTTTTGGTACAGAAACCCAATGGGTCATATCGTCCGATTCTCAACCTCAAAGCACTCAACAAGTCTTTGCGGGTCCCGAAGTTTCGGATGGAGACCCTACGGTCCATCATTCTGGCGCTGGAACCTGGGGACTACTTGGTGTCATTGGACATACAGGACGCTTACCTGCATGTCCCTATTCTTTGGCGCCATCAACAGTTCCTCAGGTTCGCAATCAGCAGCGACCACTTCCAGTTTCGGGCGTTACCTTTTGGCCTGGCAACAGCACCACGTGTTTTCACCAAGGTGATGGCGGTCATGGCGGCTTCTCTGCGGCTGCAGGGAGTCCGCATGTTGCCGTATTTGGACGACCTGTTATTGGTGGCAGGATCTCCAGAGCTCCTGTTACGCCACTTGGACCTGACCATTGCACTGCTGCAACGGCACGGCTGGCTAATCAACTGGCAGAAGTCCACTCTAATCCCGTCTCGGAGGATTCTGCATCTTGGAGCCTTATTGGACTCGGGACAGCAAAGGATCTTCGTGACGGAGGACAAGATCTCTGCTTTACAGTCAAGGGTGCGCAGTTGTCTGCACAGCCGCCGGGTGTCCTTACACTCGGCGATGAGGTTACTGGGCTCCATGGTGTCGGTGTTCGACATGGTGGAATACGCCCAGTTTCACTCCAGACCTCTGCAGCACCTGATCCTGTCCAAGTGGAACGGGCTGACTCAGTCTCTGAAGTCCCAGACGATTGTGCTCACCCAGGAGGTTCGCCTGTCCCTTACGTGGTGGTTACAGACGACCCACCTCAACAAGGGACGTCCGTTCTGGGTTCCAAATTGGGTCCTGTTGACAACGGACGCCAGTCTTCGGGGCTGGGGAGCAGTTTCGGGTCCACACTTGTTCCAGGGCAGGTGGACGCCGACAGAAGCGGAGCTTCCAATAAATATCTTGGAACTCCGTGCGGTCTTCAATGCTCTCCAGCAGGCACAGCGGTTTCTCCAGGGTCGCCCGGTGCAGGTCCAGTCGGACAACGCTACCACCGTGGCCTACATAAACAGGCAAGGAGGAACTCGCAGTCGGGCGGCTCTCGTAGAGGTCTCTCGGATCCTGGTTTGGGCGGAGCGCAATCTTCCGGCCATATCAGCGGTCTTCATCCCGGGAGTGCTCAATTGGGAGGCGGACTTTCTAAGTCGCCAGGACGTTCATCCGGGGGAATGGTCCCTGCACCCGGACGTTTTTCAACTACTGGTGGACAGGTGGGGTCTTCCAGAAATCGACCTCATGGCGTCCCGGCACAACAACAAGTTGCCGGTGTACGGGTCTCGCACAAGAGACGAAGGGGCGTCTCTGGTGGATGCTCTGTCCGTCCGGTGGACGTTCCGGTTCGCATACCTGTTCCCTCCGGTCTCCCTTCTTCCACGGGTAATCCGGAAATTCAAACAGGAAGGAGGGACGCTCCTGTTGATAGCTCCCGCGTGGCCCAGACGGCACTGGTTCTCAGACCTTCAGGGTCTGTCCGTGGACATTCCTCTGCGGTTGCCGCTACGACCGGACCTTCTGTCTCAGGGTCCTTGCCTTCACCCGGACCTGACTCGGCTGTCTTTGACGGCGTGGCTGTTGAGACGGCCATGCTGAGGTCCCGGGGGTTTTCCAGCTCTGTGGTGCGTACCATGTTGCGAGCTCGGAAACCGTCTTCCGCGAGGATATACCATCGCGTGTGGCATACGTTCTTCCAGTGGTGTCGACCGAGAGGTTATGCACCGCGGGAGTTTCGTCTGTCTCGGATTCTCGCCTTCCTGCAAGCGGGACTAGATCATGGGCTTCGCCTTGCTTCTTTGAAGGTACAGGTTTCGGCCCTATCTGTCTGGTTTCACCGTAGGATTGCTACAATCCCGGATGTGCGCACCTTTATGCAGGGTGTTCTCCGCATTCAGCCGCCCTTTGTTCCACCTGTGGCGCCTTGGGATTTGGCTGTGGTCCTGAGGGCTCTCCAAGGACCGCCGTTTGAACCACTGGGCTCAGTGGATCTTAAATGGCTAACAGCTAAGACTGTTTTCCTTCTGGCCATTGCTTCGGCCAGACGTGTTTCTGAGTTAGGGGCTCTTTCTTGTAGACCCCCTTTCTTGGTTTTTTATGGGAACAGGGCAGTGCTCCGCACTCGGCCCGAGTTTCTTCCCAAAGTTGTTTCCCAGTTTCATATTAACGAGGAAATAGTTGTTCCGGCCTTTAACTCACCGGGTCTTTCCGTGGGTGAGGCCTCTTTGGATGTTGTGCGGGCCTTAAGGACTTATGTTGACCGCACTTCTTCGTTTAGGAAGTCGGACGCTTTGTTTGTCCTCTTTGGCTTCCGTAAAAAGGGTTGGCCTGCTTCAAAGCAAACTTTGGCAGCCTGGATCCGTATGGCTATTTCTGAAGCTTATCTTCATGAAGGCCTACCGGTCCCTCCTTCTCTGAAGGCTCATTCCACTAGGTCTGTGGGTCCTTCGTGGGCAGCTCGACGTGGTGCCTCGGCAGTTCAGATCTGCAAGGCTGCTACGTGGTCTTCTGTCCATACCTTCGTGAGGTATTACAGGTTTGACACCTTCGCCTCTCAGGATGCTTCCTTCGGGCGGCGGATTCTCCTTTCTGCACAGGAGCGTCCCCACCCTTAAAGGATACTGCTTTGGGACATCCCCAAGGTATCCTGTGGATACCCTATGGACCCTGAAGTAGAAAATATGAGATATGGTAAGAACTTACCCTTGTTATCTCTATTTCTACGAAGTCCATAGGGTTCCACAGGACTCCCGCCCTGTCGCACCTGTGCTGCAGATGGGCTTTGCTCTGGTCACCGGTTTTCCGTCTCCCTCTGGTGAGAATGTGATTCTTGTATGTGTCCAGATCTTTGTTCTCTCTCTTCCTTCTCCTCCTCCGGCCTATGGCTTGGTAACTAACTGAGGTGCCTTGGCCCGGGGGCGGGGTATAGGAGGGGGACCTAGTGCATCCTGGGAGGCTGAAAGCTTAACTCTTTGGTGCCCTGCGACTGACGTCACACCTATACCCCCAAGGTATCCTGTGGAACCCTATGGACTTCCTAGAAATAGAGATAACAAGGGTAAGTTCTTACCATATCTCATATTATTATAATGTATATTTAATAAACGTTATGTTTAAAAAAATAGTATTTTAGGATCTAGTGCCCCCAACACAGAGAATACTCCCTTTCCTTCTTTTTTGTACTTGCTTTTACTCTCAGGGGACCACCTCCACATCTAGAATTGTACAATAGCCCCATTTTTTACTATCTATTTGTATTCCAGTGGAGATATCCTGTATACGTCATCATTTCTATTTTTACTATATCAGTGTTCTCACTAGTGCTTGTCTCCCCTCCCCCTCTCTTATCCTTTGGATCTAATGCAACCACATAGTTAGCAAACTTTATTAGACCATTACATGGAAACAATTGAAAATATTGAAATGTAAAATGGTGAAATAAAAAAATTACATTCTGTTTAAGCGAATAATGGACGTCCAAACATTTGAACTTTTTTGGCAAGTTTTAAAAATGTTTAATTTTTATATTATTGTTTAAATATGAAATTAAATATAGAAAACCACTGCAATACATGTAAACTTTTAATTAAATTATTTTTTTAAAACAGTTCTAAAGTTTTGCATCAATTACAAAACTGGAATTGCGCTCCACCTTTTTAAAAAAAAATATGTAAATGTTATGGTAATGATTTATAAACTATTGTCGAAATTTTCTTTTTAAATATTATCTGGAAAATAAATGTTTACAGTAAATTAGACAAAATTATTTTGAGATACACTTGTACACTATTCAAAAACGTTTTAAATTTCATCTATTTGGGGAATGGTTTATAATGATGTACTATAATTGCAATTTGGCTATTTAAATTTGGCTGAAATTAATCTTTCAGCATAATTGTAAGCATCCTTAGATATGTTTCGTAACTTACAGGCCACAGTTGTACCAAAACAATCAGCCTCATCTGGTTTGTTATTAACCTCTTCAGGGATGAATTTTTAAATATTAGAGATATATAATTATTATTTTTTTTTAATACATTTTATTGAACAGATCATAAATAACAAGTTAACAAAAATTTATTTTATATATGCGGTGAAAATCCAGAAAAAATAACTGGTCACATATGTGTACATTGGTCTTTGGTGGTTGTTAAGTATGAAATGATTCCATACATTATGGACACACTGAATCTTTGCATTTTCCGGAAATTTTGCGAGTGCGTCTTGTACAGTTTCTGTCATGGCATCGTGAAGGATTTTTAAGATCCATTTTTTTGGATAATGTCTAGCTCCTTCCAGTTTTTTTTCAGATACAACTTTCTGCCAACTTTTTGCTTTTTTTGTAATTGTTTCCATCTTAGAGTTAGAAAGCCTTTCCCTTTTTTATTGTTTTTTTCACCTATTTGAATAAATGTTGCTGCAATTCCAGCTTTGAATTCTAGTAAATTCATGTTTGATTTCTCGCCATATCTGAACACAATTCTATGGTAAAAGATTTGATTTTTTTATTGAATTGGGGTAGTGAGCAATCTTCCTATCACACATATCTTTTCCCCCCATAACTTGTTGTATTGGTTGACGGCAAACGGCCCCGTTACTTTGGGCATACTCCTTACATTTTGTGTCCCATCTGGAGATGACGTCTTGCGGTTTTATTCCTGGCTACAATATTGTGAGATCATCCCATAGCCAGCTGTGCTGCAGGGGTATTGCGCATATATAAACAGGGTTTTTCGCCATTCCATCAATTTTTTTTTTGCGATGGTTAGTTACCATTGCATCAAAACTTTCAATGGCGGAAGCCCAGCCATCACTTGATGGTGAGCTTCTGATGTCCATTCCTAGCAAGAATCTGGGAGATATAGAATAAACACTGACACAAAAATACCCACGAGCGCTAAATGCCCACATATGTGGATGTTTATTATTTACGCTGAATTGTATAGACACAATACAAAAAATACGTTAGCTGAATACAATCACAATTCCTAAACATATCTAGAGTACGTACCTGTTTTGTATTGCACAAAATGTAAATGATTTTGAAAAAATACACCACTTTACTGTTTCAAATTGTTGAATATTATTGATGTGTCCCAATTAAATGCACAGAAAATATAAAAGCATTGTCTATAAATAGAATTAATATTGATTATATTGGCTTATTTAGTTATAAATATATATTAAAACTTCAAAAAGTTTTGAAATTAAAAATAACTTCTGTTTTTAATTAAAAGTAAAGGTACACATGTGCCAGTATCCCTGAAGAGGTTAAACACATTATGAGCAGCTGCAAGAATTGAAGTAATTTGCGGATTTTCTCTTATAGAATTTTTCATTCCTTGGATCAATGGCCGAATTCTTTGTAGTGTTGTTGCAGATACAGTACTTGACACCTGAATCACGCAAACCGGAAGCATGATGTGTTGCCACTGCTACTGGTTTGCACGGTTCAAGTGTGAATCATAGATCTGAAGTAGAATGCCATTCTGAGTCCCGGCCGTGAAGTGCCCTACGGAGGTGCAGTTTTTGCTGATTATGCTTGGTAGTTATATTTGAGTTGTATACATGGATTTTGTTAGTTTTTGTTCACTGTATGAAATACTGATTTATGATTTCCTGACGCACGTTTTTTGGAGGTGTGTCCAGGTGAATGAATGGATATATATGGAGCAGGTGTCTGTGCACGGGCGTGGGCTATCTGTTCAGGTACTTGGGTGGTCTTGACAAAAGTCCTGCTGAGGACCAAAACATTGATATATTATAATGATGCCGTGAGTAATAATAAACAAACATATATATATATATATATATGTATATATTTATTGCAAGGTCTTGCACTCTCACCCTTGAAGATGTCGCCGGGGGTTGGGGGTGCCACTAAGATCAATGAGATCAAAATATGAATGTACAGTCCAGAATTTCAGGACAAGGCACTCTCCAAAGTAATAACAGACAAAACTGTTTTTATTATGGCTTCATGTGGCCAGAAAAACTTTGTAAATTCAGTTCACAATATGCTGTCCATTTGTTTGTCAACGTTTCGGTCCTTGAGTCACCCGTTTTTCTCCTTATGTGTGTGTGTGGTACACACGCTTGATTTATGCAGGCTGTTTGTTGATCTTCCAGTGGATATGTATGCTCAGTCATATCCACGGATCCACTGACTTTGTGAATCACGATGTGGCATTTGTGGAAGTATCCGCATCTTGTTGGCTTTTTGTCCCACGCGTGACAGATCATGTTGTATATATTATTGGTTCATTAACATTTTGCCGCTGTTGATTAATGTCCTGAGGAAGGGTCCATCAAGGACCGAAACGTTGACAAACGGACAACATATTGTGAATTGAATTTACAAAGTTTTTCCGGCCACATGAAGCCGTAATAAAAACAGTTTTGTCTGATATTACTATGGAGATTGCACTTGTCCTGAAATTCTGGGCTGTACATTTATATATATATAAATATATATATAACAACAACAGCAGGCTGGTACTCAATTGTAAAGACAGTCATCATGCCTAGGTGCCTCCAGACCTAAGTGTTGTATGTAGAAACAATTATTTTGGCACTCACAGGACTTCTTGAAAATAGTATGGACGGTGTAATAACACCTAATCACCAACTTTCCTTCTGTGGTCACCGTTTTTGAAATAAAAATGAAACGCTGACCACAAAAGGATACTGGTGTTGGTGATTAGGTGTTATTACACCGTCCATACTATTTTCAAGAAGTCCTGTGAGTGCCACTATAATTGTTTATATATATATATATATATATATATATATATAAAATCACCTACTGTGCTGTTCTGGTTCATCCTGTGCATCTATAGAAATTGAATAACTGACACATCTTCCAAAGTGTTGATGTTAATAGATGATCTGTTTTATGTGTCCAAGTACCTGGTGAAAAAGTAAAATTATTGTTATACAGTATATGTTTAAAAAAAATTTTTTTTCAATTGTATTTGGTTAAGTCAGAAACTTAAAATGTGTTCATTAAATATGGCTTTATGTAGAGTGTACAAACTGCAATTGGGAATTTGCTGGATCATTTATATTTTTTTCTTTTTATATTATTGTTTAATAAATTTTAAATGAAAAATAAATAAAAACTGCAATACACATGTACATTTTATAGAGATATCCGAAACATACCATAGATTCAGTTTGTTTATTTGTACTGAACAATCACCTGATGTTTTCAATTTCTGAACCCTATTGAATTCTTTTTTTAAAACTTTCTTAGTTTTGTATCATCAGCATTAGAATAAAATATGTTGCTTATTTCCACAAGGCACTGAGTAGCTTATGTTGTTTTAAGTCTATTAAATCTAGTAATCTTTGCAATAGTACATCACAAGACAATTTTGTTGCCGATAACATTCCAGGAAATCAATTACATTAATTGGAATTGCGCTCCAAAGACATTTTCACTTTTTAAAAAATATATATAAATGTTATGTTAATAATTTGTAAAAAAATGTTGAAATGCTGTGTTTAGATATTATCTGGATAATAAATATTTGCAGTAAATTAGACAAAATTACATTATCTTGAGACATACACTAGTCAAAAATGTGTTAAGTTTCATCTATTTGGGAAATAGCTTATAATGATGTAATTGAAATTTGGTTATTTAAAATTTTATTCATTTACTAGAACATCCCATTTTTCACTGCAAAATATTTTTAAATGTTAAAAAAATATATATATTACACAGGTTAATAGCATGTAATTATAATTTATTCCCCAAAAAACCTGATGCAGGTTCATCATTATTTAATGAAGTCAAATGTTTAAATAATCAATATTTCTAAAAAATTTAAAAATGAGTCCATTCTATACTGTACATGCATAACATGGGGGGGGGTCATATGCACGGAAATTAAGCTGGGTATGTTCCAAAGAAGTTCCAATGGGAAGAGTGCTCTATGGTTCATGTCCCTTTAGTCCTGGAAACAGCACTTTTGTTACTCCAGAAGCATTATTATAGATAGATTCATAACAAGTATCTAGAGAAATAGCAGCATAGATACCAGCCAACCATACATAGCAGTGGTCACAGAAATGAACACTAAAATACACAGAAAAAAAATCTGTGCACATTATTGAAATTAAACTTAAAAAAGGAGAAGTAGGTTTGCCTACAGGTAGAAAAATAGTCTCCAAGTAAGCGGAGACTGGTTATCAAGAAGAGTGTTGCAGTCTACACCAAGTACAGGGTAAGAGCCAGGAGTCCCCAAGAACAAAAAAGAAAGGACCGACACCCTTTCATGTTTAAATCTATAGGTACAAAAATAATAGTTCATAGTAGAACAGGCATTGCAGGTGGGGGCTCAGGCATATTTCAGCAACCTGCCCTTCTAGTTTACCTAACAAGTAAGAATGAGGGGTACAGTAAATGACAGAAAGAACTGTAGCCACTTAGACCAGGTACACTAGATTCTTCAGAATAAAAAATATCCATTACAGGAATTATTTGTGCCCTCTTGGGGTAAACCAACATCTCAATTAAAGTGTTTCATGTGCAGTAATACTAAGACCCACGGGTCTCTCCATACACAGCTAAACAGCCAACGTACGTTTCACAGTTAGGGCCCTGTCAAAGAACCCTGAGAGGGAGCCGATATATGTTTATATATGAGGTGTGGATGCTGTAACACCTGTTACTTATTCATGTGAATAGCACTATACTACTGGTGGCATATGAGGTGGAAGTTACAGCTATTGTACTAATAAAGAGATAATGGGATTGAACCCCACCCATCTTAACCTCACACAATAATGGTATATGCCAGAAGGGGAGTTTACACAAGAGAACCTATTGATAAGGACAATTACTTGGAAAGAATACTCCACCCAAACTGTTCACTTAAAGAAGTGTTACTGTTGCAATATTGTGTTACCTAGACACAACTGTATGTGTGAACATCAACTGGCAGTACGTAATAATACTGGAGCAAGTGCATAAAACTATTACAATATGTTATAGTCTACGTAACATTGCATCAATGAATTAAATGTTTATTAGACAGGAGCGGGTGTGTGCTTTTATATGCTCAGGCAAATGTTTGGACATAGTAAATGCATAATATTTGTGTTGCAAATGATTTGGCGGAGGATATTGATCCCAGGGTTTTATGGGATTCGGACCTTTGTTAAGTAGCACCGGAGGGTATGGATGAAGGAGCAGATTCCCGTCGAAGACTCGTCAGCGGGTATTTTTCTGGTGAGTTATAATTTTTGTTTTGTTTTTACATTTGTTAATGTATATCTAAATATTCATTTTTTAATTAACCTGATAAAGGTCCTGTTGACCAAGGGAAGGTCCTGTTGACCTACCAAAGTTGTTGTTTGTTGTCTTTATGTTCATACATTTTGGGGAGGTGTTTTAATTTTTTTCAACAGGTAAAAGTTTATGAGTTGATGACCTCTTTCAAAGGCCTACCTCTCCTGTAGCTGTGTCCCGGAGCAGATGCTTCCTGATCCCCTGAAAATCTGCGGCTGTGGAAACCTGACACAAGTATCTGAGTGAACAGGTGAGTATCTATTTCTTTGGAAATGTCGTGCCTCTGACCTTCGTGTTATGCAGTTTGAAAATTTTTTTCCCCCTATCCTTACTGTCTCCACAGAACACCTCATCCCGGATTCCCTGTCTGCATAACTCCTGCAAACTCTAACCCTTGGATAGCTGATGACCTCCTTCAAAAGCCTACCTCTCCCAGTAGCTGTGTCCTGGAGCAGGGGCTTCCTGATCCCCTGGAAATCTGCGGCTGTGGAAACCTGACACAAAGTTTCTGAGTGATCAGGTGAGTATCTTTTTCTTTTGAAATGTTGAGGTTCGTTATATGTGTAGACTAATGTCTATGCCACTAAATACCTGTTAATATGTTTTATTTTAAAAATTTTGTACATTATAGTTGGCTGATTATCCATGTGTCCAGTTAAGATTTAGTATTGGGTAGTGTCTTGAGGATAGATTAGTCGAGTTGACAGTGACTGTTGTGTAGGACTCATGTAGGGACAATTGAACTTAATTTTTATATTTTTACAGAGTCGTTAGTTCAAGCACCACGATTCAAGATACTGTACTTTATAATCTTTAATAATAATAAGTGTCAGGTGTATATGCCTTTTATATTGAGTATAGGCAGTTTATTATTTATTTAATTAATAATGTTACCGAATACTACATTGTGAACAGTGTGTATGTATTAAGTGATTACAGTTAATGAGCAGTTGTTATTTATACCTTTTTACAGTATATTATTAGGTTTACTTTATAATATTATATTGTGTGTGGATTCTGTTTATTGGTGTCTCTGACAAGGTATTGTTATCCATCTCTAGTAAATTTACAAATTCTAAAATTCTCTAACAGTTTTACTACTTGAGGGTTGGTAAAATAAATGTGTACAAGATATCTGTTAGGACATGCAGTTATTTAAAATTTAATTCAACAGTAGTAGAGCTATAGCGTATTCTGTCATGTTGTTCAGATATAACTTTTTATTCTATCATCACTCTCTGTCACCTATTGTATTAGTTACCTGTACTTTGTCATTAGTCTTTATAGAACATATGCAGCTTTCTTATGTTGAATATCTTATTGAAATATATCTAGTCTTTTACTATAGTAATTACTTAAATTATAACATTTTCAACTTTTTTTTAATTCCACAGATTGGAACAAAGCTTACACCTAATTATAGGCTTATTTAAACATCTGTAATACCATACCCGGATGATTTTTAATGGAATCTTTGGAGGCACCTATGGACTTTTCAATAGACATTTGATGTGTCAACTGGAATGGATCAACCAACACTAATACAGCATTGTCTGACATAATAAATGCAATAAACATGATTGGACTATAAAAACATAGAACCCATTTAAGGGCAAGCAGCCTGGCTGAACCTTGAATTTTCTTTATGATTATTAAAGCCTTGAAGGTGCAGTCTCCAAATGCGTTATGGTGACCAATAAAATCCAATCTCCATCCATTAAAAAAAACATTAAAGGTCTAAAACCATGGTTATCTGCAATGACTTGAACAACATCAGGGCAGACCGTCTATGCCCCCATTTTTAGTTTTTGAAAGAAATACAAGCACATACAGTATTTGGTTTTATTTCTATTTAATAAAATAAGAATATTGTTAATGTTTATTTGCGTGTTTGTTTTTTCACTGTTATGGAATGTATTCCTCTAATTTTTTTTTAGGTTTACAGAACTTCTCTAACAGAAACTTGAGGAACCTGTAAAAAAAATAAAAATACGTTTGATAACATTACATGTATAATTTTAAGTATAGGTTGAGTCTCCCATATCCAAATATTCCAAAATACAGATTTTTTTTTAGCACGTTTGATATTGTGACACCTTTACTTTCTGATGGTTCAATGTAAACTTTGTTAAAGGCACAAAATTATTAAAACATATTATATAAAATTACCTTCAAGATGTGTTTATAAGGTGCATATGAAACAAATGAATTTCATGTATGTACAAAAACTTTGTTTGATCAACAAAATTATTAAAAATATTATATAAACTTACCTCCTGCTGACTAATCAATGCCAAGCCATAGCAGAGTGTCATGGTATTTGTTGGTGTATCTATAAACTTGCAATAGGGTATTGAAAAGGCTTTCCTCTTGCCATTTTACAAAGTAAGACAATACTTCCTGGTTAGCAGACATATAAGGCTGGGAACACTCGTAAATGAAAGAAGCTTGTAATTGTTCATTTTTGTTTTAGAATAGATAAATTATTGGGTAACCAATATATCTAACTAGCATTCTTGTATTAAAATTTTTGGAAATGTATAATGTCAATATTAACAAAACACCCAAATCACATCTTAATGTAGGCCTGGAACAATTAAATGTGATGCTATACCTAATTTTGGATAGTCAATACCTTAAAAAATATAAAATATTTTTAAGCTATGGGAAAACCACCCTACAGAGATCAAAATTTGCTTTCAATTTATTTTTGTACCAGGCCTTTAAACAAAATAATAGTTGCAATGACCCCCAAATGGTTTATTTTTAACAAAATTAAATATTAACTATTGGGGGGGTTCTTGTTTGAATGTCTTCGCCCACATCATCATCAATGACTGCTTCCAGCAAATCTGGATGAAAATTGGGTCCAATTTCACTAGCAGTCTCGCTGCTAGTTGACGGCTCAGGTACTCTATCTTCAGGCACAACCATCCCTGTGTGTTTTTGGAATGTACTGATCGATCCTGATTCTTCTGAACCTTCGGGAGCAGGGTCATTTGTATAGAAATAAGTAAGTATCCCAAAAAATTTGTAATAAATGCTGGAAATATGTCATTTGTACTTTTGTTACCGGCAAAACCAACAAATGTCTCCTCTGGCAATCCAGTTGACTCAAATGGATCTTCTCTCATCATAAGATTGGACTGAGTTAAACTATCTAACTCCTCACGTGGACCACTTTTTCGCTCCTCGGGGACCTTTTTGAAAGATCCTTGCCTGTCTTTCCTTCCTTAGGGATGTTTCACTCTCTGGTGTGTGTCATGTCCTTGATGCAATGTCTTCAGTGGAAAAATAGTTGACATTTATTTAGAAATATTTAATTTTTCAAAGAACTTAAATTAAGAAAATCTTGCTGTGGCCACCTTTTGCATATGCAAAATAAAGTTCTATCCCCACCCACAGAACCCCCCCCCCCCAGCATCAATATTAAAAAAAATCTTACCACAAGACCTACTTTTCTGAAATTAAGTTCCTACAGGCCTAACTATGTTATGGTATACCAGTTGGCCTTATTCGTTTGGGAGGTTGAATACTGTAGATGATCCACTTCCGTTGGTTGGTTTGCTAAACATAAAAATGTAATAAACATGATAAAAATTCATATTTAACAAAATTTTATGTAATAATAAAAATCAAAGTAAATACCACTGGGATTACTAGTAGTGGCATCATGGCTATTGATTATTCTCTCCACACCAGGAACCATGATTGGATTCATCTTTTGTTTGATCTTTTCCTCCCAGGAAAGCCAGTGAAAAAAAATTGCCGTCCGCTACCTTTTTCTCTCTTGGTCTTCTTTTGACATTTTATTTTTTGTACTACGTCTGCAATCATTGTCCCTTTCTTTGTACACCTCTGGGTCCCGTAATATTCCTCAAGAGGCGGTAACTCTAGTGGCAATGACCTTCCAGATGTTCTTTTTCTGTTTGGATGATGTTTTTGATGCACAAAACTCTTATTAGGTTATCGTAGCTTTCAGGAACACTGTCAATCAAGGCACAATGGAAAGATGGGTGTGGGTGTCCCTGCAATAACTGTGGGAGTGTGTGTAGGTGAGTGTGACTGGAAAATGGGTGTAATTAATAGTTCCTGGATATGTGTTGGAGTGTGCACAAGTGAGTGGAAAGATGGGTGTCAGTGTCCCTTCATAAATGTGAGATTGTGCGTAGGTGAGTATGATTGTGGAAAGATGGATGTGAGGTTCCCTGCAATAAGTGTGGGAGCGTGTGTAGGTGAGCATGAGTCTAGAAAGATGGGTGTAATAGTTCCTGGATATGTGTGTGTAGGTGAATATGAGTGTAGAAAGATGGGTGTAATAGTTCCTGGATATGTGTTTTAGCGTGTATAGGTGAGTATGAATGGAAAGATGGGTGTGGGCATCCCTGCATAAGTGTGGGTGTGTGCGTAGGTGAGTGAGTGTGGAAAGATGGATGTGAGTGTCCCTACAGAAGTGTGCATAGGTGAGTATGAGAATGGAAAGATGGGTGTAATAGTTCCTGGATATGTGTGGGAGTGTGCGTAGGTGAGTATGAGTGTAGAAAGATGCATGTCAGTATCCTTGCATAAGTGTGGGAGTGTGCGTAAGTGAGTATGAGTGTGGAAATATGGGTGTAAGTGTCCCTGCAAAAGAGTGGGAGTATCCGTAGGTAAGTATGAACGTGGAAAGATAGGTGTAATAGTTCCTGGATATGTGTTGGAGTGTGTGTAGGTGAGTATGAGTTTGGAAAAATGGGTGTGAGGGTCCCTGCAATAAGCGTGGGATCGTTTGTAGGTGAGTATGAGTGTGGAAAGATAGGTGTAATAGTTCCTGGAAATGTGTTAGAGTGTGTGTAGGTGAGTGGGGAAAGATGGTGTAATAGTTCTGGAAATGTGTGGAAATGTGCGTAGGTGAATGTGGAAAGATGAGTTTAATAGTTCCTGGATATGTGTGGAAGTGTGCGTAGGTAAATGTGAAAGATAGGTGTAATAGTTCCTGGATATGTGTGGAAGTGTGCGTAGGTAAATGTGGAAAGATGGGTGTAATAGTTCCTGGATATGTGTGGAAGTGTGCGTAGGTAAATGTGGAAAGATGGGTGTAATAGTTCCTGGATATGTGTGGAAGTGTGCGTAGGTGAATGTGGAAAGATGGGTGTAATAGTTCCTGGATATGTGTGGAAGTGTGCGTAGGTGAATGTGGAAAGATGGGTGTAATAGTTCCTGGATATGTGTGGAAGTGTGCGTAGGTGAATGTGGAAAGATGGGTGTAATAGTTCCTGGATATGTGTGGAAGTGTGCGTAGGTGAATGTGGAAAGATGGGTGTAATAGTTCCTGGATATGTGTGGAAGTGTGCGTAGGTGAGTATGAGTGTGAAAAGATGGGTGTGAGTGTCCCTGCATAAGAGTGGGAGTGTGCGTAGGTGAGTATGAATGTGGAAAGATGGGTGTAATAGTTCCTGGATATGTGTTGGAGTGTGTATAGGTGAGTATGTGTGGATAAATGGATGTCAGAGTCCCTGCATAGGTGTGGGAGTGTCCTAGGTGAGTATGCGTGTGGAAATATGGGTGTGAGTGCCCCTGCTTAGGTGTGGGAGTGTGTAGGTGAGTTTGAGTGTGCGTAGGTGAGTATGAGTGTAGATAGATGCTTGTAAGTGTCCCTGCATAGGTGTGGAAGTGTCCCTAAGTGAGTGTGAGTGTGGAAAGATGGGTGTGAGTGTCCCTGCGTAAGTGTAGTAGTGTGCGTAGGTGAGTATGAGTGCGGAAAATGGGTGTGAGTCCCTTCATAAGTGTTGGAGAATGTATAGGTGAATGAGTGTGGAAAGATTGTATCTGCATAAGTGTGGGAGTGTCTCTAGGTGAGTATGAGTGTGGAAAGATGGGAGTGAGAGTTTCTGCATAAGTATGGTAGTGTGCATAGGTGAGTATGAGTGTGGAAAGATGGGTGTGAGTCAGTAGGGAGGCTGTAGGGGTCCTTTGGGTGGCCATGTGGATGCATGAGATGGGTTTCAGGGGTAAAATGGTACTCAATATAATGTATTTGTTCCTCTGCTTACACACAAACAGGCACCTCTGCTGCTGTGTGCTATGCTGCTGCTGTCACTGATGTTTACTCCCAATTCCAAACCAAATTGACCTGCAATAATCTAAACCACCACTCAACACTCCAGCCTTGTCAAAATAGTGCCTGGCCAACGCCTGAGTAGCCCTTTATATACGCAAACAAACAGCAGGAGAATAAAAAGTCACCGCCCACTAACCGAACAATTGGTCAGTTTTCGTGAGATGAACCCGGAAATTTGCCAGGAATTGGATAGCTATGATAAAGCAAAATTCAAAGTAATAGTTATCTGGCGATGACTACGATTAACGGGATCCCTGAAAATGCCGTATTGTCGTGGCTAATTGAATACACCTCTATACAGTAGTCGTTAATATATTAGATAGTAGGAGGAGATTGCTTCTTGCTGCAGTATCCTAGTTACAGTATATCCATGTGACAGGGTTACATTGTAAATTGACTGATTTCCTATACTGTACTTCAGATTTTTATGTGCACTAAAACCATTGTTTAGTCGCTCATTACCATATAGGGTAGCATGCATGTTGAACAGATATGCATCTTGGGAAAGACTACACCTAGTGGTAAATTTACTAAACATGGATTTTGGCTATATTTTAGGCGGGTATGGACATTGGTTTGCAGTAAAAAAAACACATTTACTATGCATTGGTTTTGACTTTCATTTAAAACCTGATGCCGACAACCGTCAAGATTACATCCCCTTATGTGGAAGTACAGTACTGCACAAATCACTATGATATGTACAGGCTTTGTTTTCTTTAAATATTAATAAATGGTTCCAATCAGAAAAAAATGTGTGCTCTCCCCTATCTACTGTATGACCATCCCCGGACCTATAAGCCAAGGCTGCTATTGGACAATAGGGGAAAACAAAGGTATGTGGATCCCCCTAATTTCCAATAAACAGCAGTAGGCAGATACAGACGGGGTGCTTACGCTATAACAGTGGGACATACAGTATGGGGTCTCCCTAACATAAAGGCAACCATCCCAGAATTAGTCAGACCAGGGCTAGAATTCCTATGGAAGTGGAGACTCCACAAAAAATGAGATCCGCAAATACACTCAGTTTAGCAACAATCACATTTTGCTGTTGTTGAACAATTTGATGCATTTTTTTTATTTTTTGCACACACTTGGTTTTGCAGTCACATTTAGCTGTAGCTCTGTCTTGCAGGTTGCAGCGGGTTTGCTTCTGTGAGGGGCACAACTGAAGTGCAGTTTTGGTGCTGTGTACATTGCTGGTTTAGTCCATGGTCATTCTTTTGACCAGGGACTGTAGGCTTCTGTGCATAAAGTGTCTAGGCTGCATAATGCTATTGGTTTTGCCTTGGCGTCAGTGAAAGTTACTTTAAAACAGGCAGAATCTTTGCTGGGTCTTTTGAATTCTGCTTGCTGGATAATTACCCTTGGGCAGAGTATTCTGTAGGAAGTTAGAATATGCGACATCTAAGGTTTGCCAGTCACAACATTTTATCAGGCTTTCGTACGAGATCTTTAAAGATCTAGTGGTTTTGGATTTGTTTCTGTCCCAATTTAATAGAATTTGAATTTTTCTACCGGAATCAAACCTCCATCTCCAACTGTTTACAAACTCTTTGGGGCCTACTGAGAGGGCAATTGGTGTACAGCCCCATAGTCTAAAGAGTGGGTTCGCGAGGATTTCGCAAAATTATTTGCTACATCTCCAACTCTTTCTTATTATGGTAGCCCTTGAATTATGGGTGCTCGACTGGAGAATAGGAGTGTTATTTTCTGGTGTGACCATCTTGGTGTGTTCCATGCGATCAACAGACAGCGTGTATGTTCTTTGCCAGCCATTTGCTTAATAGCTCAGATTGTTTTGAGATGCCTTATGTTTTATATTTCTTTATGCGTTTGCCATGTGCAGGGTGTGGATAATATGATTGCTAACACTCTTTCTCAGTTTGCTTGGACTAGGCTTCAAGAGCTTGTGCCGAATGCGATTTTTATTGATGAATTGTGTCCCACTTATGTCTGGAAGGCCATCTGACTGGTATGGAGGACTTAGTCCTTCAGTCACTCGCTCCTGCAACCTATTGTGCCTATCAAGCGGTCTGATCGGACATTCATTAACTGCAGCGGGAATAAAGGTAAGAGTCGTCATGTTTTGATTCTCTCCTCTGTTTGGAAGTATTATAGGGCAGGCAAGTCCAGGTTGTTAGTGGGGAAAGCGTTGGCGGGCATCTTATACCTTCTGTGTTTGAAAGGTAATATGGGTGTCTCAAAAAAGTTACCATTTTGTTGCATGCTTTAAAAGGTTGAGTGAGGATGGATCTTTGTCTCTGAACTCCTGTTGCTTCATTGATTTGTGTTTGCTTCCGCTACCTCCTCACAGTCGTGTCGGGTGTTTACACTCCCCCTTATGAGACACTAGTTTAACAGCTCTTGCGTTGTTTAGGTCGGTGAACTGGTGGCTCCACCAGGAGAGCCTTTTCACCCTTGCTTGTGTCACTCATTTTTTTGAGCAATGATTTGTTGATTTTTAAAGTGCAGTGCTCCAAGACCGGCCAACATTGTATAGACTGTTGGATCTCCATGAATTGTTGCCCCAATGTTCAGATCTGTCCGGTGTTGTTGGCTTTGTCTTAACAGCGGCATAGACCTAATGTATCTTGGGCTTGGTTGATGCATCTTGATGTTTCTCCAGTTACCAGATATTAATTTGGTTGGGTCTCAAAGTGCTGCATCCTGGCTCTTGTTCCCCCCCCCTTCCCCCCTCCCCCCCGCTTTAGTGCAGCTACATCTGCTGTGGTAGCAGACTTGTTCATTTCTAAGACTTCTGCACTTGGGAGATTTAGAAATCTAATGCTTACAGGCGGTATATTAGATTAATTGAGGGCTAGCCACTCACAACCTTTGGTAGGGGTCTGTGATAAATTTTGTTTTCCCTGCTGGTTTTACTTAGCTTTTGACTTCATGCCTCGCTAGCAGATTTTTTGTGGTTTGCATCAGGTCAAGTTATGACACCCCCCTCTTCACTTTGTTTTATTTTGGCCTGGCTGTTCGGTTGGGATTTGGTTTGTAGATGTTTGCAGTTGAGGTTGGTTATCTTATTTATAATAATTGACTTTTGTGTCATTCCTTTACAGGGTATCATGTCAACAGTAGTTTTGTTTAGGTGCTGGGGCACTCTTATGTATATTGGATGGCTCATTTTTCTTTGGTTGTTGATTTTAGAAGTTCATGGATTTGTCTTTCTTTTGTTGATTGGGACGTAGGGATATTTAGTGGAGTTCATTTCAGTAAGTGTTAGGTCAGTTTGTGGTTTTTTTTGGGGTGTCCCTTGTTTTTAATTGTGTATATGGGTGATAACAATCACTTCCTGGATGTTCATGGATTTACTGTCTTCTATTAGGTGAACTTGGTGGATAGGTGACCTTTTTGACAGATTTTCTATTCCAACATCATTCCCTGGGATGTGTGGTGTAGAAGCTGGTAGTGCTGTGGCCATTGATTTGGTGCAGAAGTGAGTAAACTTAGTGGTGGGACAGTCGGTGCCAGCTTTTTGTGGTGTGGTGATCACTCTTTTCTCATGTTCAGAGACGAGCATCTCTACTGGCTTGATGGTGTGCAACTTAATGATTTAGGGATGTTTATGTTTGTGCATGACTTGGATTGGGGGTTTAGGTTAAATGGTTGTGCTGGCTGTGGTTCCTTAGTGGAGCCTTAGGTGGTAGGAAAGAATGTTGTCTTTTTATCATTAGTGGATTGTGCCCTGAGGTGCTCTCCCCACCAGTGCACAAGTTAGCCTGATAGGGTCAGCAGCAGCACCGGTCCAGGTGGGCTTCTTGTGTCTTTGGGAGTGTACATAGGATACCTAAAGTTGTAACAGCTGGTCACCATCCTGACCAGGATGCCAAACGGGCTAACCGATTAGTGAGGATGAGCTGGCTGTTGGCCCCATCCTTATTTCAGTTTTGTTAAAGTTAGGAGAGGGCAGTTGGCCCACAGTTTATATGGAGTTAGTCTTTGTTTAGGTTACACCATTCTTTCTTTGCCACCATACTTCTCTCTGTTTCTGAATAATTCAAAACTTACCCTTTTATGTTTCTGAGTCTTTATTTTAAATTAAGTTAATTACTTATGTGTATAAATGTGGGTTGACCTCAACCAATAGAGTGTTTATGGGCTGTTGAAGATCATCATCATCTGCATATTTTGCACTAAGCTAAGGATTGAGTATCTGCAAGATATATGCATCCTGACAGGCCCATATGGGTCTTTATTGTGGTCCACATGAGCCACACTTGTGTAAACACTCTTGCTGTATATGACCGACACTTGCACGCTCCCTCCCTCCCCATCCCAGCTCTTTAAGTGTAAAAAGTTGCAAATACAAAATGTGAACAAATCTGCATATGGATGGATGCATAAGATTTTCTATATGAATTTGCAGTACGAAAGTTCATAATTTTTGCCAAAAAAAAGAATGGTTAGTACAACTCTACATCAGCCGCAAAAAAGTAAATTCTTGCAAAGACATATTACTCTTGCTATTGTTTTATTTAGGACATTAGAGAGTTAAGTCATTTAGGACATGCTGTACAACTGATGCAGTAAATACTGAACCTGCTCTGCATGCATATGTTAGACTGTGGAGTAAATACAGAATAATAATTTATGTTTATAAGTGCCAAGGTCGATAGAGCACTTTAATTTTGCATTCAGCTAAAATTAAATGTGCCAGATACTTCATTTTACAGTCCTGCTAAATCTTTCGCTAGCTTCCCCCAACACTCCAGAAATACGTAAGTGAGTGTTTTCTAGCTCTTGAGATTAGTAATTGGTGTAAATCTTGCAAATTAGCCTGGGCATTGCCAGCAAGTCAGTCTATTAAAATTCATGCGCTTTACAGTTGGAATATTTAACAAGTAGTGAAATATTTAAACTAATTCCACAAACTCTTACGATTAAAATTAGATATTTGCTGCCCTAAGTAAAGTTTTTGTGTGCACTTTGAATATTATAGATTTTTTTAAATAACACCCTGTTAAAATCAATTACAAACCTATTTCGGGAGTTTACTCTCAAGTAGTTAATGAATTTGATGACAAAATGAGCTGCTCTTTTCATTTGCACCAGCTCATTTGTAATTTGCAAATCTCAGAAGTGTTGTGTTGAAAAAAAAATAAAATACAATTTTCTGTGTAATACGTGTTGGGATTTTTCAGCAATAAACAGCACATCATAGAAGCTGCAAATGCTGTTTATGTCATTTACTACAGTGTCACAATACTGACATAAAAAGAAATGCTAAGACCTAAAAATGATAAATTAACTAATAAAGACAAAGATGTAAAGGCACAAGGCAAAGTCATCTGTTTAACCTGACCCTGACAGAATATAAACCTTGAATTCTTGCCAAACAATTATATTAGCAATGACACATGGGTTAGTCCATGATTGCTCTCCAGAATGGGCAAATAAAAGTTTATATTTAAAATGTATCTTTCTTCCCGTGTTTTACACTGAATAGTCAGTTTACTGCTGGAATGCGAAACAAAGCTGCACAAAATAATTTACCTGGCTTCATGTTATTGTACAGTCGTTTGACATAACCTGTTTTCAGTGTATCTAGTGCAGTGTATCATTGTCACGATATTCTGTATATCAGGAGTGGTGAAACTTATTTCTGCCAAGGGCCATTTTGATACATATAACATTATTCGGGGGCCTGGTGCAGGCCATACTCTTCCATGTCATGTCACACGTTGGAGGGACCACAATTGCCGGGGAGCTGTAAGGGCAGCGGTGTGACTGTCTGATGTGTCCTAAGGACGATCCAGGCTGCACTGCTGCATAGATTCTGGCTGCAGGGTTCCATTCTAGGCACCCTGCTAACAAGATGAGGCTAGCAGAAAAAAGCTCAGAGGGCCAGACCAAATGATTCCGCAGGCCTTATACGGCCCCCGGGCCTGAGATCCCCCATCCCTTATCTAGTGTATGAGATTAGAAACATATAACAACATTAAAAATGTGCACTAATGTGAAACTGGAACACACTGGGCTACATTTACAAAGGGCAAGATGGACAAGGTGCAAATAGTTTGCATTGCTAGATGGAGAGATGTGGGCCGTATAAGGGCGTTCCAAAAACATCAAGTTTAGCTGTGTGTTTACTGAATTGAGATGGGTAGAAATTTTTTGTTTCTTTTTTTGGGGGGAGAGGGTTTCCTTGCTCTACAGAGGGGAACACAGACATATAGTATTTACTCCGCGAGAGGACCTGATTATATGGGAGACAATCTTCCAGTTGCCCTTTAGTGCACTTTGTGAATGAAAAACAATTCTTCAAAAGCACAATAGTGCCACAGGTACAAACATGATTCATTTAAGCATTCCTCCCAATATTTGTGAGTCTGGGATTGGGGTATGTCTGTAGATTGCTGTGGGTGTTACTGCTTCATAGTGGGTGTGGCCATGTGAGCACAGTGGACTTGACCATGACACCAATTGGCTAAAAAAATCCCAGCAAAAGTGAGCAGGTAATGCTACATATGGTGCTGTCTAATGGGACCAAGCGGTGAAGAGCTAATGGATGGGGCATATTGCAGTCACCATAGATATCTATGATGATTGCTACTGGATCTTTATGAGATGCACAGCAGCAGATATCCTTGATACTCTAAATTGTGTCAATCCGAAAGACTGACACAATGTTTATTTTTTATAAATAGGCCCGCTTGTATGTTAGTAGAAGTATTTAGAAAATAGTAGCAAACAATCTGCATTCAGAATATACTGTTGATATGAAAGTATGGTTAGTAGAAACCAGTAAGAAGTGAATTATTCCAGAGTATCCTGGAAATATTTCTTATGCTGGGCATAGACTATACAATTATCTGTCAGACATCTTTCCAATCTGGCAGGTTTGAATGAAAATCTGGTTGTCTATGGGAGACAATGATAATTGTCTATTTGCTCACAAGCATTGGCAGCATCTCCCTCTAAAGGCAAAGACAGAGAAACACCTGCTATACAGTTTATATAAATCTGTGTGCCTCATCCCTAACATTTCTTATAGGAAGATAATGTGTGCTTCATTTTATGTTTCATTTTCTCACAATTAGGGCCTCATTTATCAACGAGTTTTTCGCAAAAAGTGATGAAACTTGTTGCGTATGATAAATGGTGCTCCAGCCAATCAGCTCCCCACTGTTATCTGTTTGGAAAATGACAGTTAGGAGGTGATTGGCTGGAGCACAGCGAGTTTTATCTCATGAGTGAGTGAGTGATAAAACTCATTGATAAATAAGGCCCTTAGTAATTTAATGACTCCTAAAACACAACAACTACAAGAATCAATGTAATAACATTATTTAATAGGTAAAAGAGGGCAATAATCATGACAAGAAAAATTACTAATTTAAAATATAATTGATAATGATTAATGTAACTGATTACTGTAACACATGCATTGAACTTTGAAAATACTAAGTGGAATGATCACGATTTCATGTTTACAAGTCAATAAAAATTGGGTTCTGGAGTGGAGCAATTAATTAGCAACTGTAGTCATATAGCATTTATCATAATTATCCTACTAAGGGATGTGCCATTTGAAAGTTTGCAATTTTTTTTTAATAAACTAGAATAGAATATAAGCTTTTTTGGTATATGTATGCATTATTTATATTTTCAATTGAATTGCCATGGATAGTTTTTTCTGCTAAATATATATGCTTATATGAAATAAAAGAGGTTAGTTGACTTGCTAATGTTTATATAAGGAGATTGAGTAACATTTAGTGCTGTCTTTTGTTAGGCTTTTCATACAATATTTTCTGGATTTGCTTTTATGATTTATAAAAAGATAGCTCTATTTTTCTACTCTATGTTAGTAACATTATTTAGCTGTACCTGTGGATTTTGAAATGCATTAGTCTTGATGGAGTATCCATTTTGTTGATATGTATTGACAATGTTTAAAAGATGGATGAATATGAAATAATTAATATATGTAGTCAAGAATGAAAAAATAAAGTCATAGCACGATGTAAAAAAAGTGTTAAACCTACAGTAAAACTCATGTGCTTTGATTAATTTATTGTGGTTAGAAAATCATCAAGAGGTGAATGCTGTAAGACAGTTTAGGTAAAATAAAAGTATGTTCTGGGAAAAATGTGTTTGGGCAACTATGTTGGCATGTAAATAAAAGGTGGAGAAAAACAGTGGCAAGAATAATTATTCTATATATTTTGTCATAAACGTTAGTAAATTTACAGTAATTTTATTCTTATTGGAGTCAATTTCTTTGTATTCACATATTCTGCTAAAAATATATATCTATAGTGTGTGTATGTGTATATATATATATATATATATATATAAAACATGATGCGCAAACATATGAAAAAAAGCAGAGGAAATGCACTCCGTGAGTATAGTATAAAATCTAATTTTACTTGAATACATGCTCACATACATCAAGGTTTATTGCAATCAGCTTGGCGCTCGTTCCCTGGAGCCTCAGGTCACTGCTGAATATGGATAACGGTGACAAGATTTGGCAGCCCACTATCTGGACTCAGCTAGCGATGTCAGTGCATTTACAGCGTCCACCAAACTTAACCCAACCCCTTTTGGTCACACAGAGTTCGTCAGGGGGTGTGGCCTTACATTACTGGTTTTGTACTGTTGTTGGGCTAGTAGGTCCTAGTGCTGAGCCTATAGTGGGTGGATGTGATCTGGGAACAAGGTGCAATATATGGATCTGATATTTCACATAATTTTATATTCTTGTGGAACAAAATATTTTTAAAGATATTTTTAACATATTGTGTGATATTTGTATTGTATTTTTGTGATGCAATTGAAACTGGTTTTATATGTTATGAAATAAAAATGTTTTTCATTTGTGATACTGATGGGTGTAATCACATTACAAAATGTAATTGTAATTGATGTTATGGGGATTTTAGATTATTGATGGTTTGTAAAAGGGGATGGATTAAGAGTGAAGTATAAATGGTAGATCAATGGTGGATTATAGCCCTGATTTTTAGACTACAATAAAATGGTGTTGGATCATTGATGTGCTTTATCCCATTGGTAATGCACAGTATTGATGTAGAGTTTTAATATGAATGGTTTACACAATGTAAAATGTAATTAGTATAAATATTGGACTGATCGGAGTAAGGCCACACCCCCTGACAAAGTCCATGTGACGAAACGCGTTGGGTGTGGTTTGGTGGACACTGAACGCACTGACGTTGCTAGCCGGGTCCAGATAGCGGGCGGCCGAATCCTGTCACCGCTATCCATATTCAGCAATATCAGCTACTGGGGCCTGTCCGGAGGCTCTGGGGAATGACCGGTCTATATATATATATATATATATATATATATATACACACACACACGCAGTCCAAATAGAGGTGACACTCCAAATAATACAGCTGCAATGGCCCCGGTGCCTTCCATGGAAACTCCAAATAGAAGCACAAATTTACAAGCAGAAACAGTGGCACTCAGGTAAATAGATCAGATATCGTACTTGCCTGCATTTGTATCTGACTTATTTACCTGAGTGCCTTAGTCTCTGCGTGTGTGTGTATATATATATATATATATATATATACACACATACAGGTTGAGTCTCCCATATCCAAATATTCCGAAATACGGAATATTCCGAATTACGGAATATTTTTAGTATGACTGAGAAAGTGAAACCTTTGCTTTCTGATGGTTCAATGTACACAAACTTTTTTTAAAGCACAAAATCATTAAAATACAGTATACAATAACCTTCAGGCTGTGTGTATAAGGTGTATATGAAACATAAATGAATTTCATGTATGTACACAAACTTTTTTTGATGCTCAAAATTATTAAAAATATTGAATAAAATGACCTGCAGGCTGTGTGTATAAGGTGTATATAGAACATAAATGTATCCTGTATTTAGTTTTGGGTCCTATACCCAAGATATTATATTATAGTATGCAAATATTCCAAAATACGGAATATTCCGATATCCAAAATACCCATGGGCCCACACATTTTGGATATGGGAGACTCAACCTGTATATATATATATATATATATATATATGTCCATCACATCCCCAGTACGACCTTTTGTGGATTATATTGTTGTATCCTCAGAAACTACAAGTAAATAGCAAACACTAACCCGAGTAACACACCATTATTAATACACAAATAAGAATAATTGCTACAGTAATACAAACACATACCATGGGTATAAATGTAGGATGTAAGTACATCTATTATGACCTACTTTAACACTCATCAACCTCTAATGCATACAAATATAAAAATGCATTATCAGTACCAAAGTTTGCATATTAGCTCAAAAATTATTTACTGTGACTAAACCTTCTCAAAGCTATAACATAATATGTAACAATATTGACCTAAATATTACTATAGTGAATATGTATATAATACAAATATTAAAAGGATATCTAATAGCTGAAACAATAAATAAAAACAATTTGAACCTAGGTGTTCCTTTAATCCTTGTTGTTCTAGAGAATTAAGTTGGTGAATCCAACATTATTCACACTGTAGTAACCTTTTTAAATGGTCTCCAGCTCTGAGAGAGCCTGGAACATAGTCTATAATGCGATACCCAATAGACGCTAAATTATGACTCGCTTGTGCAAAATGTCTAGTGACCGGCTGTTCACTAGATCCACAATTTAAAGCAGCTCAGATAGGTGAACAATGGAGCGCCATTCTCTCTTTAAACTGCCTATCAGTTTTTCCAACATATGTAAGTCTGCAGTGAAAAGATTATTTGATATATTATATATTTGGAACTACATGTTAAATGATGTTTAATGAAATACAGTACCTTTTGCCAGAATATGGATGTTAGAATGTGTTGCGTGTAATTAAATATTTCCTCATCTATCTTTATGTTGCTTTGAATTGGCACCGAAGTTTATCTATTGAAATTATGAGCTAAAACATTTTTTTTATTTCCCCTCCTTTTAGATTTTTCTTTTGGCTTATTTAAAGTATGGGTTATTTGCCACTTTTACATATTTCAGCTTGCTCGGTTGATGGCTTCTAATGGAATGCATGTGTTTCCTTGGTCAGATTGTTAGGTGGAGTGATCTAAGGGGTATGCTGTGGCAATTTCTTTGACCTCAGCTTTTAGCTCATGCTAGGTGTTTTGGTATTCCAGAGGGTTTAGTTATTATTATGATTTTAATTATTTACCTTTTTTTATATGGCACCATATGTGTTCTGCAGCGCCCTATTAAATTGGGTGACAATGGTCTTGGGAAGAGGTCTGCCTTGGATTTGTGCAGCTCCATTATTGATGACATTGCTCAAGTTTTATCAGCCTGGACGGACTTCTTGTAAGGTTATTTCGTCTTTTATCATTCATCGGTTGGTTTGGTGTGGTGTGAAGAACTACCAATCTTTTGATGCAGCCAGGAAAAAGGTGCATTCAACAATGGTGAAATTTGTTTTGGTCATTGGTGACAGTGTGGTTACTCAGTTACTTAGGTCTTGTTATTTTATTTGTATAGGCCTGATGGGAGTCATATGGCCGAGAAGGGTTTATTGATTTTCCTCGAGGATCTGTTTAGGGTGGTTTCTGCAGTTTGTTTGTGGTGGTACCATGGCAGTATGGCATGTAACCAGAATGTCACTTTGGTGGGAGAGAGCGGCAGGTTACCAGTCTGGTGCAAATAAGTGTCTACAATTGTTAAATTGTAGTTTTAACTGTGCTCACCTTCGTTGACTAGTTAGTTGGCTGGACTACCCTCACGGCCGGGGACAACGTCATCACCCTAACAGAGGGTAGTCATGTTAGAAGGTTGAGAGTATTCCTATTTTGTGTCGGAGTTGCTGTTATTGTTGTTTTGCTCCTGGAGCGTTATCCACCTGCAGTTCATGTGTTTGTTAGTGACTATTCCTCATTGTTAGATTTGGGGTGATTTTGACTGTCCTGTCTTTGCCACCATATAGTTCTTTATTACTTTAAACATTTTAATTTTAAATAAATAACTATTTCTTTCTGTCAAATCCATGTTTATGTGTCTTTATTTTATTATTGGTTTGTTGTTAGTGCATGTTATTATGCTCTCACATAGCACTCCTCAGCAGCTAGTAGGTTTAGGAGTTATAAAGGTAAATTATGATTCAAAAAATTCACATATTAAATAGCATAGTAATCTAAATCACATACAATAATCCAAAGAATAAAAAGGAACCAATCTGTTATTGTATGTATCAAAATTGTGTCCACATAATATAAAGATAGCTAAACTGAAACTACAGTATGTAGTCTGGAGCTGGATGAGGGCATTTACTATCGTGTGTGCTATGCAGCAGTGAATGCAGGAATAGAGTACCCATCTGAGCCCTGGCCACATGGGAGGAAGTGTATTGGTATCTGCTGAGGAAGAGGTTACAGCAGGCATATAGTACAAGACTCAGCTGAGTGTTACAGCTTCCATGAGAGTACAAAGTGAGTATAGAATGTCTTGGATAAATACCTGGTAGAGGAGTTTGAAGTTCAGTAGCCCGAGAAAAAATAGAACCATTTCCACACAAAAGCAATCTTTTAAGGACTTGTCAGATGCACAAAACAGAAAGACTTTTGTTGTCAGCGCTAACAATAGTGTACTTGAAATCTGTGTATGTCTAGCAAATTAAAGCATTTTGTGTGGCTCATAAGCCAACTCTTGTCTGGATCTTACCCTCTGTACCTGAGAGGTGAGTGGATTTCAATGAAATTTAAAGGGGTGTTACACAGGGCCGAAACTAGGATTTTCGTCACCTGGAGCAAGGCATTAATTTGGCGTCCCCCCTCCCCCCAAAAAAATAAAAATAAAAACAAAGTGTGCTCCCAAAAAGAGTGCCACAGTAATGCCCTTATACATTATGTCACACAGTAATGCCCTTATACATTATGTCACACAGTATGCTCCTTATAACACATACACCTTACACATTATGTAAGGTGTAGGACAGTTACTGTATGGATATTCCTGGGTGGTGACTAGTAGTGCTCGTAAAAATGGTCACATCAGTGGGCGTGTTATGGGAGTGTCCCGGGTGTGTCAAGGCAAGCGTACGCATTCACAGCAGCAAACATAGAAGGCCATGGTCAGATGGTGAAAATGTCAATGATGTGACCGATGGTTGCATATAATGACACAACAATCGCTATTACAGTGTGCATGGGGGGATATAAATGTGGGTGTCTCTGTCCTTTCACATTTGGATGTACAGAAGGGAAGGCATTTGTAGTGCATTTGCATAATCCAAATTTGAAAACCGATGAAAAAAAAAATTTAAATCCGCTTTTAGTAACTGTACCCCCTAGTGTGTACAGCGGATAACTTGGTAGAAAATGCTATTTGTAAAACCATAATTTGCATACACTCAAGAGCAGAATTTTGGAGTTTCATACTTCTCTAATTATATTTTGTAAGGAAAACATTATGCAGGTAACTATTCCTGATTATACTTGTAGGTAAGTAAGTTGATCTAAAAATAATTTGTGAGCATTTCTACAAATATGGTCATAATAAAGAGGTCTTGACGCACATTGATATATATGTAGACCAGTGCTTTTTAATATCTTTATTTGTGACTTTGCAAATGGTATTGAAGGGAAACTATGCCTTTTTGCAGATGACACAAAGGTATGCAACAGGGTAGACATAGCAGGAGGGGTAAAACAAATGATTGATGATCTAGGTAGACTAGAGCACAGGTCTTCAAACTCGGTCCTCAAGACCCCAAACAGTGCATGTTTTCTAGGTCTGCTCAGAGAATCACAAGTGATATAATTTGCACCGCCCGTGGATGTTTTAATATGTGTCAGAGAGTAATGAATACACCTGTGCACCTGCTGGGTGACCTGGAAAATGTGACCTGTGTGGGGTCCTGAGGACCAAGGTTGAGAACCACTGGACTAAAGGAATGGTCAAGAACATGGCAACTACAGTTTAATGCCAAAAAATGCAAGATCATGCACTTGGGTCTCAAAAATCAAAATGTTAAATATAGTATTAATGGCACTATACTGGAAACTACTGAAGAGGAAAGGGATCTAGGTGTCACTATTTCAAGTGACTTAAAGGCAAGCAAACATTGTAACAAAGCAATGAGGAAGGTAAGTCAGATGCTTGGTTGCATAGGGAGAGGAACCAGTAGCAGAAAGAAAGAAGTGATAATACTACTGTATAGGTCATAGGTACGTCCTCATCTTGAATACTGTGTTCAGTTCTGGAGGTCATATCTCCAGAAGGATATTAATACATTAGAGACTGTACAAAGAAGCGCAACTAAAATCGTGCAAGGTCTACACCACAAAATGTACCAGGAAAGACTAAAAGATCTTAATACGTTATGTATAGTTTGGAGTAGAGAAGGAAAAAGGGGGACATGATAGAAACGTTCAAATATATAAAGGGTTTTAACAAGGTAAAGGAAGGAGATATTATTCAAAGAAAGAGAAGTACTAGAACTAGAAGACATTTTCTGAAATTTGAGGAAAAATTACTTCACAGAAAGGGTAGTGGACAAGTGGAATAGCATCCCATCAGAGGTGGTAGAGGCTAAGATAGTAGAGCAATTTAAACATGCATGGGATAGACATAAGGATATCCTTCAGAAGAAGTAAGGATCAATAAGGGTTGAGGTTGGGGAAGACTAGATGGGCCAAGTGGTTCATATCTGCCGTCAAATTCTATGTTTCTATGTTAGTCAACCCAGAAATCTACACAGGAGGGGAAAAACCTTTAGACTAGCTATTAACTTTGCAGAGTGCAAAATTAACCGAAACACAGTGGGACTGATGTAGAGTTGCCCGTACATCCATTTGCAAAGTGGAACTTGCACACAAATGCAGCTATGCTGAGTTGTACACATCTCAACTTGCAACCAAAGAGGCGTAATGGGTCTAGGAATAGGCACTCTTGTGTAGGCAAAATTCAATGAGTGTGTTGTCCCATATATGAGTTATGTAGTCCTACATATATTTGCACCTGCTATGGGACAGGTGCAAGTACACATACTGATAATTATCAGATAGTATTTTTACCTTAGTGCTCTGACCTCTGTGGAATGTTCCCTTTAAATGAAGAGATGCAGTAAGAATAATGTAGATAATGGCCCTCATTCAGAGCCGTACGCTCTGAGCAGAGCGCACGCTCTGAATGAGGGCCGGGCTCCATTTTCATGGAGCGTCCTCCTGGACGCTCGTATAGCTGTGGGTCACCACCCACAGGCTATACGAGCGTGCATTGTGATGGTCGCGATGGTCGAGACCATCGCGACCATCGAATTTGCGAGCCGGAGCCTGCGGTTGAGGTTTTCAACCGCAAGCTCCGGAGTGATTTTGGCTCTATCAGAGCCAAAATCACTCCCACTGACATCACTAGTGATGTCAGTGGGCCGGCTTCTGACGGGAGGCGTTCCCGTGGGAACGCCCCCGTCAGGGAGGCACGCCCCCGGCACGCCCACCAAAGGGGGCGTGCTGTCAATCAACATTGACAGCACGCCCCCTTTGATCGGACACAACGAGCGAAGGACTTTCCTTCGCTCGTCGCGTCTGGCGCATGCGCACGATGGAGCTCCCTCCGTCGTGTGCATGCTCAGTCCATAACATCGACCCACTTGCGAGCGGACAGCCGCTCGCGAGTGGGTCTGAATCAGGCCCAATGTTTCAATTTATTAAATTCTGATTCTAACATATCGTAAAAAAAAATTATATATATATATATATATACACCACATATAACAGGACAGTAACTGTCTGACATATATGAAACAAAGGGAGGAAGTGAATGTGTGGAAAAACAAGTGCAACTGTGTTTCAGTGTTGGGGTAAATTGAAGGGAAATGGGGGGAAATGCAGATGTTAGATATTAGTCCCGATAAAATAATTTTGTCCGAATGTTCCTTCAGTGGTGTACTGTAGGTTCTTTCGTAGGTGGGGAGCTCCCTGTTAATTGGTGTCTCTGTTGGCTGCTTTACTTGTCTGTGAGATGTTAGAGAAGGTGTCGCATTTTTGGGCTGCTTACCCCTCATTGCCGGTCGAGATGCTTATGTCTCTGTATCGGAGTCATGCGGTGGTTTCTTGCTACTGTTTGTCAGTGGTACGTGGTAGTGCCTTGCTGCACTGCCTGCGTGTGTCAGGATCCTGGGTGAGATCCCGGGTTGACTGTTTGCTGACGCTGTGTCTGCTACTTGCAAACGGCTCTTCAGGCTTTTCCGTCTCCGTGTGCTGTCTTCCTCTCTTTGTCTGGGGTCACAGCGTTCGACTCTGCATGGAGAACCACTGGATTCCTCGTGCTTATTTCTTGAATATGGCATGCACCAACGCGTTTCGGTTTCATTAAGCCTTTGTCAAGGTGTGACACAACTTCATCTTCTGCAAATCCTTCACTATCTTTGTCTGATTTACACTGGTTTCTCCAGGCTGTCCTCCTACCTCTCTGACCACTCGTTCTCTGTCCCTTTTCATGACTCCACTTCCCTTGTCCGCTACCGGCTGGTGTATCCCAAAGTTTTGTTCTTGATCCCCTTCTCTTTTCCCTTGATCCCCTTCTACTTCCTCACTATTTTTACCTACAATATCATGTTTATGCTGATGATACTCAGATCTACTTTTCTCCCCTGACCTCTCTCCCCACTCATGTCTCCCACTGTCTCTGCTATTTCCTCGGTTTCCCAATGTTTTCTCAACTGAAGGTAATAAAGACACTCATCCACTAACTGGTCATCTCTAGACTGGACTATTTTAACCTATTTCTATGTGGCCTCCCCAACTCCCATCTCTCTGCTCCAATCTATTCTCAATGTTGCTTCATGGCACATCTTTCCCTCCAAATTAACTGCTTTTGCCTCCTCTTCACCAGCCTTACACAGGCTTCCCATCCCCTTAAGAATCCAATTCAAACTCTTCACATTCAACTACAAAGCCCTCAACTAATCATCTCTCTCCTCTATCTCTGACTGCATCTCCCGCTATACATCTACCCGCCCACATCGTTTTGCTAACAACTTCCGCCTTTCCTTCCAACTGACTACCTCCTCCCACTCCTACCTCCAAGACTTCGCCCGTGTTGCTCCCAACCACTTTATCAGACTCTCCACCTCTCCAGGGCTTCAGATGAGCTCTCAAAACACACTTTACCAAAGCTTTTCTGCTCTCATCCTAAACCACCACTCTCTGCTCCTTGTTCACTCTCTCTACCCTGTTTGTCCCCTATAGATTGAAATCTCTAACGAGCAGGGCCCACTTCCCTTTTGTGCTTATGCTTCCATGAGCTATACTATTATCTTCTCCCCATTACCAACAGGGCACCAAACATTTGGCCTCACCTGGCACTGCTTTTGTGGGAGTTTTGACTGTATATGTGGCAATGTTTCATAGCTTATATCCTATTGTCTACAATAATTTGTAATGTAAGTCATTTTGCACTATTTTCTTGTTATGTTTTCACTGGTTTCTGTTTATATACTTTGTAAAATGTTGAGGACCCTTTGTGTCTCGATATAAATAATATTAAATAAATAACTATAATAATAGCACAAAAAATAATAAAAGTTAATAATAAATCTGAAAGTGTATAAAAATCAGGGCGCACAATAGTGAAAGTACTGAGCAACTTTTATTCCTCTCACAAAAGTGCATGATTTGCCCACATGTATACTTTGACACCAGCACTACCCTTCTTTCCCAGTGTCCACACTTCTAGGTCTCCCTATCTCCCGATAGTTCTGGCATCAGGGAACTGTGTGTGTCACTAGTTTAGCCACGCCTGACCAGTTTCGTCGTCTTGGATTTTGTCAGGGGTTGCTGCTCTGGGCCTAATTCAGACCCGCTCGCGAGCACTGAGCACTCGCAAGCGGGTCAATGTTGGCCCAGTGCGCATGCGCACGACGGAGGCGGCTCCATCGTGCGCATGCGCGAGACCCGGATAGCGACGGACAAGCCGTTGCTATGGGTCTCGCTACAAAGGGGGCGTGCTGTCGTTGGTGAGTGACAGCACGCCCCCTTTGGTGGGCGTGCCGGGAGCATGGCTGGCCAGACGGAGGCGTTCCCATGGGAACGCCTACTGTCTGGGGCCGGCCCCACTGACATCACAAGTGATGTCAATGGGAGTGCTTTCGGCTCTGATAGAGCCAAAAGCACTCCAGGGCTTGCGGCAACGAGACCCTACCACAAGGGTCTCGTCGCAAGCGCGATGGTCTTGACCATCGCGACCATCTTCCTGGCCGCTCGCTATAGCTGTGGGTGGTCACCCACAGCTATACGAGCGGCCTGGAGGCCGCTCTAAAAATTCAGAAGGACGGCCCTGTTTCAGATCGAGCGCTCTGTCAGAGCGTCCGGCTCTGAATCAGGGCCTCTGTCCCTTAGCATAGCAATAGATACCCTACATATGTCTCTAATTGGTCAGACTTCACATGAACCTTATTCAAGCTCATTAAGGGGCCTATTCATCATCACTACAAAAGCAGGTGAAAATTAATATCAAAAAGGGTAAAAGCAGGAGATATCACTACTTACATTCCTCTTGTGAAATGGCCTGCTGTCCCCATACACTAGTATTGGGACAGAATTCATCAAGCTCCGAAAAAATAATATTTTCAGAGCTTGACTGCAGGAGCATTCACCATCTTCAAATGGCGGTTGCTTTCGCTCGCTGCAAGCAACTCTTTCATTCCCTATGGGAAGGAGGTCCGGGTTACGAAGAGGGATCCTGTAGGTCACGCATGCGCACTTGTGTCACTGCTCCGAAAAGATTCACTGCTCTAAATGAGCAATGATGAATTGCTCATGTTGCTTATCGGGGTCCATTCGGTCCGCAGGGTCTCGTCGCAAGCCCGATGGTCGCGATGGTCTTGACCATCGCGACCATCATCATGGATGCTCGCATAAGCTGTGGGTGGTAACCCACAGCTATGCGAGCGTCCAAAAGGCCGCTCCAAATTTAAATAGGATGGGCCTGATTCAGAGCGAGCGCTCTGGCCAGAGCGTCCGGCTCTGAATCAGGGCCACAGTACAATAGCAGAAAACAGCAGTTACAGCAGAAAATATCTTAAAAATATAATCATAAAAAAGGTACAATATCACACACTTCATTTAAACCCTTCCAACATAAAGTGCATAGAGTATAAATCAAAAAAGATTCTCGCTTGGCTAGTTTTATCAGGAGATCTAGAAGCGCGGACACTATGGAAGCAGGATAGCGCTAGTGTCCAGGTGCAGAACTATGGGAGACAATGGAGGTGCCGGGCGCCAGCACTGAAGGGGCACCTCCTGCCCACAATATATTCACCTCACTTAGGACTGTAACTATGTACCTGGAGTGTACCGGCACGGCCACCCAATACATGGCCCCTCTTCCCACACCTGAGAAGCCACCATACACTAGTGGAGAGCTCCGTTTCAGACCATCAGCTTCCACCTTCGTCTGTCTATGGCCAGTCCCTACTGATTGGTGTCGCTGCTCCTCAGTAGCTTCTTTTGTCAGTGTGACACGTCCAGCGCCCCCTCACCAACAACTCTCCATCTCACTCCTCCCTGGTGGCAGCCCTAGCCTTAGACCTGTGCAGCAGTCCTGGCGCACCCCTTCACCCACATCTCCCCGTCCCAATCCTTTCTGGCGATAGTCCTAACAGCAGACCCATGCTGCAGTCCAGGCACACCACAAATCCCCATCCCACTCCTCCCCTGGCGGCAGCTCTAACCGTGGAGCCGTGCTGTAGAGTCCTGGGTGGCTGGCCCGAGCATAAGTGCGCCTGCAGATCTTCCAGTAGCTGGATGTCAACATGGATGCACTGAATGGAGCTGCGGGTAAGAGGGCACGGGAGGTGGGGGCCTGGGACACCAGCGACTGAGTCTGGGGGACAGATTTTTGGTTGAGCTACTTCCCGGCATGTGATGCAATCGGCAGTAGACTGGGCATTTTGTGATTTGTAGTCCCACCACAGTGGCAGTCTTACAGTATCTTGACTGAAACTCAGGGCCTGATTCAGAGCCGGACGCAAGTGGATGATCGCTGGTTCGACGAACGAGCGAGAAAATGTAAATTCAAGCGCTCGCTCGTAAGTTCGCTCGTAGCTAATCTTCTGCCCCAAAGTCTCCCAAACCCCTCCTCTAGCTAACGAACGAGCAAAATTGCGACCGTCCATCTCCAAATTTGGTTGCAGGGAATGCTCGCACATGTCCAAACCGGAAGTTGGCCTGTCAGATTTCGATTACCTGCTCGTTCATTCTGCATACATACTTTAATCATTTCATGCCAATCAATATATTAATTAGCTTAATTGCTCTTCACATGTTTGCAATCCTTTTTTTTTCCATTTTCAATAAACTTTATTCTTGTCCGTGTGTGTCATTTTTCCTGCAGAATACGTACAGTTTCACCAATGTTTTACTTTATAAAAAATACATGTTGTAACCAATGATCCTATTGTTTTCATGTGTTTGTGTTAGGCATATTTTAGTTTATTCATTTCTTTATTTAAATTAGCTTACGAATGTCACTGCATCAAGCCTATCATAATTCACATTATATTTTTTAGGCTAGAGGACACATGACTCATACAATAACCAATAGAATGGTTCCTGTTAATTTACCAAGTACATTAGCCAATCAAATTTTTTCTCTGGCCTTTATTAAAACTGGTGTTAAAAAAATCATTGCCATCATGAGAGCCTCCACGTTTACCAGGTGGGAGCTTTTGATGCTAACGGAGGTGATGGACTGGCGGATCACCAGCCAGCCTCCCCCCATCAGCAACCGCCAGAAGCGATCCGCCTATGCGGAGGTTCGCCACCGCCTGCGCTCCTTCGGCTCACGCAGAAATATCGGCCAGCTAGAGCGCAGATGGTCGGATCTGCGCTGCCGCATGCCACGCTTGCTGGCCTGTTTTCGGCTGTGTATAGCTGAAAGTAAGTATTTGTTTGGTTATTTTCTGGGCTTTTTTTGCGGCCCTATCTGCGTGTGCATGTTTTCAGTATAGCCCTGTTTGTTTATTGTGGTCCTATCTGCGTGTGCATGTTTTCAGTATAGCCCTGTTTGTTTATTGTGGGCCTATCTGCGTGGTCATGTTTTCAGTATAGCCCTGTATGTTTATTGTGGTCCTATCTGCGTGTGCATGTTTTCAGTATAGCCCTGTTGGTAGTTTTTGGACAGGCCTGCGTGTGCATGTTTTCCATTTTTTTAATCTTATAGCATTTGTGGAGTTGTTAATTTGTGGCCAAACCCCCCCCCCCAAAAAAAAGACTAAACATTTTTCAAACCTCATTTAGGAGCTGAACGCAGAAGCCGGCCTCGCCGCAGTAGCAGACGCCGGGCTCGTCCCCTGAGTCCGACTCCCAGCACAGCAACAACTCCCCAACCTTCCCCCAATCCCCCCTCCACCCCTGACCGGCCACTACCTGAGGCCCCTCCCTTTGGAAATTTGCCCCACCAACAAAATTCACCCTCCACTCCACCCCCCCTCTCTTTTCTTCACCCTCCACTACCCGGCGCTTTTCATCACCATCCAGCAGCTCGGAGATCTCCCCTCCGTGTAGCCACCAGCACTGGCCCGCCTCCGAGGAGGATGGAGGGCCTCAAAACACCCAAATCCCAATGACCGGTATGTTTCCCTTTAAAAAATTTTTTTTTTTTAGTGGAGACATTTTTAATTTGCTAGACAATGTCTTGGATTTTTACCACTGATACATATCACACATGTCCAAACACTCATACTTGGGTAGTTATTGTTTACCCTACCAAGGGTACTTCGTCCTTTTTGTGGTCGCCTTTTTGTGTGTTCATTTGTAATTTAGTATTTATACCATCTTTGCATTTGCCAGTACTTTGTTTTTTTCATCACAACTAGATCTTTGTTTAACCTAGATTTATTTGTTTAGTTTGTTTTGTAAACTTATAATGTAAGGTGTCATTTTATTAAGTTTCATTTTTGTTTTTTCCAACAGAGGACCAGAGGCGGCTGCATTCTATGCAGGAGGGATTGGCCGCCTTGCGTGGGCACGTTATACAAATGTTAGTGGTCCTTGACCACATGGCGGCGGCCCTTCCGAGCTAATTTTTTATTTTGCTTGTTTGTTTTTTTCCAAAACTTTGTTTCAAATTAAAATTTTGTTGGATTTTAACGAGTCATTCCTTGTCTGAAACAATTACATTGTTTAACCTTCCATAAGTCAACTATTTGATCATGTTCTTTAAAGTAAGGTAATTTATATTGTACAAAGCGCTAGTAAGTATGTAAGCTGCCACATTAAACACCTCACCATACCAATAGGTTATTAGAAATTCAAACATTTTCTGGTAATGTAAATTGAAAAATAAACCTGCTTAGGCCTAGTTTTGAAAACCTACTGATTCAACATAATACCTTTGATGTTTTTTGAAAGCCACAAAGCATGTTCAAAGACTTAAACATTTCACACATTACAGGATTAGGCATTACAAAATGTGGCATTTTTTGCGTGCCAGGTTACACGTGATTCTAATTTTGAAAAAAACACTCTTTTTAACGGCAAACAAAATTTTAATACACACCGAACACATACAGAAAGTGAATTGTGACAAGCAATTCACACAGTGAAAAGACACTCCAAAAAACAACCAACACCAAAAGCAAACAACAACAAACAATCAAGAACCGATGAAATAAGTAGCAGGCCAACATAAATCCACAAATGAGGCGATGAAATAATTGATTCCAAAGTTAGATCCAATGTGGCCACATGTACACAATTTAGTGGAGCAGGTAGTAGGCATCGTTTTTTCGAGGTTTGTAAAGGAAGACAAGAATAAAATAAAATTAAAAAAGGCACATTACAATCGGACATGTCGACATTGTGTCAATTAAGTAAATGTTTGACAATAATTACCTGAAAAATCTGGCCACCACATCATCGTGTATGGCCCCCCCACACACTGACCTCCGACCAACCTCGGGGGGGCCATCCTCAGGCAAGGCATCCTCTGGCTGCATTGGGACACCACTCCTTATGGCGATGTTGTGAAATATCCCACACAGGACCACAATTTTCGAAACCATATCCGGCAAATACATGAGCTCGCCACCAGAGTGGTGGAGGCATCTGAATCGGCCTTTTAAAAGGCCGATACAGCGCTCCACCACCTGCCTGGTGGCTGTAAGTGCGGAATTATACTCACTTTGTGGCCCTGGTGTGGGAGCCAAATAAAGAGTGAGCAGCCAGGGCGTGCAAGGGTAACCACTGTCTCCTGTGAAAAAACAAACACAAACATCAGGACCATTGTGTAACAAGCTTTGCATTGGTTGCCACGGAAGGTGTCAACTTACCCAGAAGCCACGCATCACCAGCTTGTAGGTTGTCTAATTTTTGCCAAATCCCTGATTGCCAGATGATGAAGGAATCATGTACACTCCCGGGGAATTCGGCATTCAGGGCCAGGATCTGGAGGGAGGCATCACATACCACCATTACATTCAGTGAATGAAAGTGTTTTCGGTTCCTATAAATAGCCTCCAGCTTTGCTGGAGACTGAAGTGGTATGATGTGTGGGAAGCCAGCTATTTGGTAAAATTGGCCTTCGCCACACTAAGGGAACCCATATCCACTGGCATTTGAATAAAATGATGGAGGTGTTTAAAAATGGCCTCCATCACTTCCCTCAGGATCCTTGAAAAGGAGGATTGGGATATTCCGGCAACTATTCCCACCGTGGTTTGAAAGGATCCTGAGGCACAGAAATGTAACGCCGACATTAATTGCGTAAGTGGTGGTATTGCTGTAGGACTGTTAATTTGCCGTTCAAGATCACTCTCTATTAATGAGAGAGTGTCTAGGATGATTTGTGGAGGAAGACGGTATCGTCTTAAGACCTCATCATCTGGCATTCCAAAAAGGGTGACACGTGTTCTATATATCTTGGGCCTTGCACGCCTACGAGGCCTACGCCTGGGACGAAGTTGAGGTTGGTCGGGTTCGGGCAACATGGCCAAGATAATACGACCAACATCAACCTGAAATGGTAAGCCAGGTAGTTATTGTTTGAGACAAATGTGAATTAAAAAAACAACTTATCTTTTCCAATCAATCCAAAGATACTTACAGGCCGGGGTATTGTCATGATTTGAAAATCCTACATTTTAAAAGTAAAATGTCCAACATGGATACAGACATGCCCGACTTTGCGGCTCCTCATGCTGTCCCAGGTAAATGTTGTTATGTTACCAACTCTGAAATGTGTTTGTGACAATATGTAGATTCTAATGTTACTCTTTTCTCTTTTTTCTCACAGAGACACAGGCGGATGAGTCTGCTCCAGAGGGGAGCCTTGGCTGCAGAATTTCTTCTGGCTCTGCAGGGGAGGAAGCAGTAGATCCGGCTGGGGACCCTGCAGAAGCCAGTCCAGGGCAATCCCCCTCGCAGGCAGTGGCCCTCCTCACGGATCTCAATTTTAATTCGGATCACCACACTGAGATTCTGCTGAGGATGGACGCCAGTCTGCTACGGGTGGCGGAGGCCATGGAGCAAAATGCTGCAGCCAACGTGACCATTGCTCAGGCCCTGGCCGAAAATACCGGGGCCAACATCAGAATTGCCAATGCCCTGGAGCAGCTCGTTCGCCAGCACATGGTGGAGCTGGCCTCCCTTCCTGCCGGAACATCAGGATCCTCCACCTCTGGCACAACAACAGCCATCCCTCCAAATGTGCCTAGCCCTCTGCCTAGTCCAGAGGCCACAACATCTGCCTCTGGACAGGCCAGCCAAAGGACATCACGGACCCGGTCAGGCTCCCACCCTACCCCGGCCAAACGGGCCAAAAAGCGATGACAGCACTGGCTAATTTCCCACAATCCTTCTGTGCTTGCCCCATATTCCTTAAGGGCCAAAACTTCCCTCTCCTTTCTTGTGAATTGTTTTTAATGTGTGTTATTTTGTTTTTGGCAAATGCCACTATTGTTGTGTTTTTAATTTCAATTTTGTTACGTTAGCCAGAGCTGAAATCTGGCAAATGCACATTAGAAAAAAAAAAATGTGTCTAAAAAATAAAAAACATTTGAAAATCTGCTCCATTGTATTGTGACATTATTCTAAAAATAGTTTATAGGTAATACCGGCCAAAAAAAAAAAAAAAGTGACATTATTTTGAATTCAGATTCCAAAGGGTTAAAAACCATTTAGGAGTTTTAAGGAACACTTTGCAAAAACAAAATGGATGCGATTTTTCCTGGCCCATTAAAAATGTTGCAAAAACACAAACATGATGACAATATTGTTGCAATAACACAAAACTAAAAATAAAATGCAAAAAAAAAAAAAAAAATTGGTACGCTAATTGATTGTCTAATCCAGAAATTAGCATCTGAGTATTTCACCTGCGTACGGGTTTGGGCTACTAAAAAAAAACTATTTGCGAAACACATTACAAGCTGGTTTACAATTTTAAGTTGATTGTTTTTCTGGCAAGAAATGATAAATCGATTAAACATCGAAGAGGCACGGGAAGGAGGACGAGACCATCGTCATTGTGGTAGAGTATACCAGACCACAAGCTGTGCGAGCAGTTTGAACGGAAAGTGGATCAGACAGTGACGTATCACTTGTTCCGTTCACATTGGCCGTTCGCATGAGATAATTTATGTACGCCCAAAAAACGCCTCGACACGCCTGCGTTTTCCCATCTCCACCCCCGTCAACGCCCAAAAACGGCCTGTTCTGTCAATCACATTTGACATGTCACTTCCTGTTCGCTATTCGACGAACGACTAAAAAAAAGATCGCAATCAGCCGTACGCACATGCGCAGCTTGAAACCGGCGCATGCGTGGTTTCACAACATCGGAACGCTACGAGCGTACTGCCGCTTACGAGCGGCTCTGAATGAGGGCCTCAGTCCTCAAAGCCACCACATGAGGTGGTTTACCCCTCCATCAGGAGGGCTGCCCACCCCACATCAGGTGGCTTTCGCCAGGAGGACTCTGCTAATTGCACCATACACTATTACTATCTTGTCTGTGACTAATGCATAAAGATGTGTCTCTGCGCTACAAATCGTGTTACATATAACGTGTGAGTGCAGAGTGACTTGGTAGCGCTGAGCATCTTTTCATGCAAATATTTCCCTTCAAATGAGTCTTATTAACACATCAATGCGATTAGGACGCACAAGCATTTCTGCTGATTAAAATGATATGCGGCATGCCTATATTCTGTGTGCAACTGTGGGTGTATCTGCATGCAAAATGCTACGTTGCAGTCTCAGCGGCTTTGACAGGGTGGGCACCAAATTATAACTTGCCTCGGGCGTCTGGGAGGAATTTATGCCACTGCTGGTGTCTAATGGTGGGTACATACTGACAGATATATTGGCCGATCAATTGATCGGCCAATATATCTGCTGCACGTCGGCCAGTGTGTACCAGCGATATGCGCTGCACAGCCGATGGACAGATATGTCTGCAGACATATCTGTTCATCGGCACGCCCTTACACACACAGCGACAGCTGCGGGGAGGGGGGCAGGACACGCCCCCCACCCATCGGAACACGCCCCCGACCAGGCTGCCGGGACCCGCTGCAGCATGCAGATGATGGTTGTTCAGTGTGTATGAACGACCATCATCTGCAGATATATCTGCAAATCGTGCACTTTAGCAAGTTTTTTATCTTGTACGTGATTTTTAATCTGGTTTGAGAGGAATAAAAGATGCTAATTACTTTCACTATTGTGCGCCCCGTTTTCTTTATACTTTTTAGATTTACCCTCAGGAGAAAAACTGATATAAAGGGAGCAGCACTAATGATTTTAGAAGATATGATGCTCTATTGCTTGATCTACAATATATCAGAACTACAATACTTTGCGCTGGACAATTATATTGGTGTTAAATTAATAAATGTTAAGGTTTTCACATGAATGGTTAAGGGCTGTATTCAATTAGCGGCGATAATATCGACTGATTTCGCAGATTTTTTTGCGATATTATCGCCGATTCCGGCATACACACTCCCGTTTTTCGACAAAAAACAGGCAGAAATAGGTAGGTGCGATAATTTAGCATCTTAAAACAGGCGAAAAAGTCAGGACATCTAGGAAAATAGGTCTGTACGCCAAAAAAAGGTTAACATCCATAGGAAAGTAATTTCGAAGTGTATTAGTGGCCGTAATACAATTATGTAGGGTTCTTAAATTGCGTCTGTTGGTTGTAATTTGCGTATATGAAAAAATTACAAAAATGATAGAAAGCTATTTTTTTCCAGGAAATTACTGCTGCACGTAATTTGAGGGTACGTAAAAATGGGTGCAAATATACTTTGGTGTCATTAAGGCACACTTTAAAAAAAACCTGCTGCAGCCGCGTACAATGTTTAAAATACCTGTCGCAATCATACAGCCCCTCCGAAATACCAGACTCAATACTTTAAACCCATTTTCAATAATACGAATTCCCGTTTTTCGACAAAAAACAGGCTAAAATGGGTAGTTGCGATAATTTAGCCTCTAAAAACAGGCGAAAATGTCAGGACATCTAGGAAAAGAGGTCTGTACCCCAAAAAAAGGCTAACGTCCATATGAAATTAATTTAGAAGTGTATTAGTGGCCGTAATGCAATTATGTAGGATACTTAAATTGTGTTGGTTGGTTTTAATTTGCATATATGAAAAAAATTATGAAAAATGATAGAAAGCTATTTTTTCCGGGAAATTACTGCTGCACTTAAAAATGGGCACAAGTGTATTTGGGTGTCGCAAAGGCACACTTTAAAAAAACACCTGCTGCAGCCACGTTCAATGTTTAAAATATGTGTTGCAATCATACAGCCCCCCTCCCCTCCCGAAATGCCAGACCCGATACTTTTAAACCAATTTGCAACAATTTTTTTCACCCAAAACTTGACAGGTCAGTTTTGGCCAAATTACGCAAATTCCAAACAACTTTTGGGGTAATTTATCATTAGGGGGGGTGTCCAAAGGGAATATGTTTAATATGCCAGCGGACGAGATCCCGGGCGTCGATATACCGGGGCCCGGCATAATGCCGATGACGATATCCAGAAGAGGATTGAGATACCAACGTTGGCATCCTGACCCCCTCCATCCTGAAGGTAAGAAGATGAGTATGTATGATACCTATCCCGGGGATGGGGAGGTTAGTTTTAGGCACCCCTGGAGGGAGATAAGGGTTAGGCTATGGGGAGGGGGTTAGGATAAGGCACCCCTCAAGGAGGTTATGATTAGGCACCACCAATGGGGGGGTGAGAGGGGGGGATTAGGGTACTCACCTCCCGTATCAGGATCCTGGATGATCGGGCTTCCGATTTCGGTATTTGGACCACCACCGGGATCCGATTCCGTCCAAAGTGTTCTGAAATAAATCCTCACATTTTTAGCCAAAAATATGGATTTTGTATATTTTTACACCTACTCTGAGATAGTGAAAACGTATCGCCTGTTTCAATCTATCCAATTATTGTGGGCTCAAAAATATTGTGAAAATATCGGAAATAATTGGCCGATATTATCGCCAGCAATATTATCGGCGCTAATGGAATACGGCCCTTGGTAAATAGAATATATCAATAGCCAACATACATGCCTTGGTCTAGGAAGAGGGGATATTGATTTGGCTTGGTACTCCTTAATGCAAGAGGTTATTCCTGCTTGAATGTGGACACAAGTTATTAACTCATAACACTCTGTTACACTTACATATCCATAATAGAAACTGTTTTTTAACCAAACTCATTTATGTCACCTCTGCTTTAGGCTCATTTGTGCATGCAGAAGAGGATTGGTGCTGGGTGACCATTTTATTAGTCATTTTTACAGCAGCAGAGAGTAGGATGGAAGTGTAATGAACTATATCTGTGAAGTATGCTCCATTGCGTGTTTGTGTTACATGCTGTAGATAACGGATCTGTTGAATGTTGTATTACTCATGTTGTATATAATCAGGAACAGCTGTTTTTCAATAAGAAAATGTACATTTGCAGCTAATAAACCCACTTTTCTCTTTTGTCATGACCTTTTATTGACCTTGATTTCATATTCTCTGGAGGGGCAATTACGGTTTCCTTTCAGTAAGAATTCTTCTCATTTTTAGGTTGATCATTTTTCTTTATCCTTGGACGCAGAGATTTCTGACCTAAAAATATCACTGATGTAAAGATGTTGGTTTCCTGTGGTATAAATAAGACCTGAAATTCCTCAAATTTCACTTCTTGTTGCAATCAATACAGAACATTTGGAGCATATAGATTTTCATGTCATTTTATATAACCTTACCAAGACATTTCTAATCTGACTGGCATCATTACATCAAGCGGATATTACAGTGATGCTGACAACAGACATGTAATGTATACTCAAGTACATGCTATATTGACAGAGTGAAATACATATTTATTTCAAAGGTTTATGTATTTCTTTCAGTGACACTATTCTGCTTCTGGGGAACAGTCTCTTGAACATCTCAATTGCAGTAATTTATCTTTACTATGTACAAGGGTGGTTCAATAAATAAGGTAACAGGGCCTCAAATAAAGCAAATATAATCTTTCTTAGTGTAGAAAATTCAGTCACATTTACTGAATGATAAAATAAAGACATAAGTAAACCGAAGCACCTTGTTGCAAAAGTTTTAGATGCAACCTTCCCTAAAACAGGACACGAAAAAGGATGGAAGCTCTAAAACTCTTGTAACAAGGTGCTTCGAATTACTTATTTCTTTTATCATTCAGTAAATGCAGAGGTGTCACTTACCTCCATGGCAGGAGTAGCTGTATTGTGAGCCGTAGGCGGCCTGGTTTCGTGGAAAGGGGCGTGGCCTCATCTTGTGAAGCCACGCCCCCTTATGTGTGCAAATCTTGGGTCGTTACCGCCTCCAATTCTCGGCACACAGTGGGCTTCCCCAGCGCTCCTGCAGCTGCTGGGGCAGCCCACATCTCTCCCTGCCTCTCTCCATGTCACGGTGACACCATAATAGCAGAGCAGTTCTGCTATTTTGGTGTCACCCAGTGTGGCCCGAACCCCCGTAGTGACGCCAGTGAGTAAATGTGTTTGAATTTACTACACAATGAAGGATTATATTCGCTTTATTTGAGGCTGACAACGGAGAGGAGGAAAACACAGACCCTAAAAGGCCTCTTTATACGCAACAGTACAAACATTTATATTGTGAGTAGGACCATATTAAACACAATAGGATGCTGTCGATTTACTACACTTTATAGTTTTATATCTTAGCGTTTCACATCTTATCAAGTATCCCAGCCAGAGTAGCGCACGGACCATACTGTACTCTCTACTATTTGTCTAATAAGAAGGTAACAATGACCACCTACAGTAGGTTTAGAGCTGTAACCACGAGTCTTACGCAGTAATACTAACACAACTTTTAGATCTTACAACTGTTGTTGGGACAGTATGACTGATATGAGGTGCAGTCTAATGACTGTGAGTGGAAGCAGTGGTCTACTTGCTTATACCTGGTGGGAAATTAGAATGAAATAGAGAACATTAGACTTGCGAGAGGTCTTGTTACCTTACTTATTAAACCACCCTCGTATATATAACTTTTTGAGCTTTTAATGTCTGGACCTTATGAAATTGTTATATTTCCAATAGATTCAACTAAATTTAGATAATTTTATTTAATAAATTAGGGAAGAGATAGCTAATTTCAATTAAAAGTAAATACAATATTCTAATAGGCACAAGTTGTTAGTATATGTCAGTACCAGATCAGATGCACTTATGAAGGATAATGTTATATACTATACAGTAACTCATCTTTATAACTTTTATGCTACAGATGTGTCCTCTTACATCCGTGCCGATCGTACTACAAACGTGCACATGCATCATGCCATGCGATTACCCGCATCAGCATACGCTATGGCGCGCACTGCGATCACACCAAGCACCATTTCGTGCGTGTGAATGCAGTGCGCATATCCATTCGCAGGCGCACGCCTTGCCCCATGCATGGCGCGATTTGCCACGTACGCAGCAATTTTGCAAAAGGACATCTGTACATAAATACAGTATGTACAATATAAGCAGAGATTATTATTTTATTTATATGGCTCAAACAATTAAACAAAGTAAAGAAAGACATCTACCCAGAAACTTGTGTACAATTTCAGTATAATCAAAAGCAAAACCTTTTGTTCACAAATATGTTTGCCTGCAAAAAAGTTTTTATGATAAACAACAATATTGAAAATAGCATAAAAACTATTTAAAAAGGGTACAAATGAGGTATGATGAGGGCTGATGGACACCAGGCTACATAAATAATTGTTAAGTTCATCCAGCACCTAATTTCTAAAGCAAGCCATGGTCAGACAGGTTCTTATATACTTTGTATATTGTATACGTAGTTCAAATATACTGTATTGTAATTGTAAAATTATACCCTATGTGGAAGGATTATTGCCAGTGACAGTACTGGTCAAGCTTAGACTGAATAAGAGGGAGAAAGGACATATAAGGGGCTAGACAGTAACAGGTTACTGAGACAAAATCCAAACCCTTCCCATTGATAGAGAATAAAAGGACATTGTTATCCATGTTGCACTTTTTTTATTTTTGCAAATCATTCTGCCAACTAATATGAGCTAGATTGAGGTACCTAGGGATAGGTAGGAGATCTCCCTTCTCTTAACCAATCTCATCAAGATAAGCTATGACTCACTGTCAGCACTAGGGATGGCCTCGACCATTGATGGTCAGTAAACATACTTGGTCTGACATTGATGGTAAATAGTTTTACAATCAATGGATGTTCATCGATGGTGAACATTAGTCACAGAAGATTAATGTCGGACAGTGACCACAGTCTGCACATGTGCACTTAGGTTTAACCATTAATAGTTCCTCTCGGATTGTTAAAAACCATTGACCATCGATAGATAATCCGTCGATGGCCATCCCTATAGAGGAATGTTGTCACTGGCTTAACCGGTGTCCTCTCCTTCCCCCAATCTGACACTACCTACAGGTAATATAGCCCTACACAGGACTTGATGTGAGGGTTGTAGCTGGGAAAGGAAGTACACTGCATCTACTAGCTAACATGGTTTGAAGCATTTTTGAATTGTGTTTATTTGTTTAATTGTCTGGTTTTAGCCAATACATTTACATATGCTTACTAATGTTATTTCTGAAACAATATAATGCTTGTGTCTTGCGAGACCCATATTGGGATTGCCATGAGCTGAGTGGTATACCATAGAGGGCAAAGTGGAGTATGTTTGAGATTCTGCCCACAGCTAATAATTGCTACATGTTTAAATTTCTCTAACTATAATGTGTAGCACACAGTTATTTCTGGGGTAAAGACATCAAAGGCCCGTCTTCTTATTCATGTTTAACAGTGAATTCTGAGGGGAAGAAATCGGATGTCATTAAATTTCCATTAAAAGGCTAACAGGCTTTTTGAACTTATATCTGAGTTAAGAGGATTTATGTGACATGGTATAAAATAAAGCTCAGCATTTGGGACTTTCAAATTTAAATTTTTACATCACTATAACAAAAATCTCTTGCAGGTGTTTGGCAATACAGATAAGTATTTCACATTATTAAAGTGTTTAAGGAGAATGTCTTAATACTTACATTTATAAGATATTAAAAAGAACACTCTTGGCTCATTCCTCCCAATGATGAACAAAAAGCTAAACTCAGAAGCAGTAAAGAGAAAAACCTTTTATTGTGTTAAGCTTTGGATTATTATAATATTCTTGAATGTGATTGATTTTAGCTAGTGTACTTGGTGTAATCTAAGTTTATCCTACTTGGAAAATGTAAAAAAAAAATGTAATTAAATAAATAAATAAAAAATACTTAAAATGACATTAGAAGTTAAATTGCATGGAACATAGTTTATGAATCCCATGGGTAGGATAGCTTATAAAGGTTATATGGGTGGTTTTGGAATTTTATAAGTTTGTCTGAAGAGATGAGTTTTCAGGGAACCCTTGAAGATTTGGAGCAGTGATTTTCAACCTTTATTAAATCAAGGCACACTACACAAGATTTTAAATTGGCAAGGCACACCATCCGGCGATTTGGCGTGCGCGTCCTATGAAAAAACACACTACATTGGCAACTGCAGGAATAAAACAATCACATTTTTGGGCCCCCACAGAAATAAAGCAATTTCATTGGCCCCCTGCAGAAATAAAGCAATCACATTGGTCCCCTACAGAAATAAAGCAATCACATTGGCCACCTGCAGAAATAAAGCAATCACATTTGCCCACTGCAGAAATAAAGCAATCACATTTGCCCACTGCAGAAATAAAGCAATCACATTGGCGCCCTGCAGAAATAAAGCAATCACATTGGCCCCCTGCAGAATTAAAGCAATCACATTGCCCCCTGCAGAAATAAAACAATCACATTGGCCCCCACAGAGAAAAAAAACATATTGCTCCCCAACTGAAAAAAAAAGCAGAATGGCTCACCCTGCCCCCGGGCTGAAAGCGCTGGCTCGGTCACTGGCACATGGCGGGCTGGAAGCGCTGGCTCTATCACTGTTGCGGGGCAGAAAGGAAGCGCCAGTTCAGTCACTGGCACAGGGTGGGCAGAAGCGATGGCTCTGGCGCAGGCAGGAAGCGCCGGCTCGTTCACTTGTGCAGGCACGCGGGCTTGCTGGAGGCAACACGGCATGCGTGACCGGTGATGTCACGCCGCCGCGTCTAGGCAGGTGATGGCCCGGGTCCGCCTAAGCCTCCCAGAGGAGCTCAGAGGCAGCCCGGACCACACATTAATGTATAATGTGCCTGGCGGCTCTGACAGCTGCTGCGGCACACTTCACAACTGCCCACGGCACACCGGTTGAAAGCCGCTGGTTTGGAGACTAGTGGAAAGTCTTGCTGAACGTGGGAGGGATTTCCACAGAGTGGGTGTAATTATAAAACAATAAACTGTAATTCAGGTATATCTAACTAAAGGTGCGTACACATGGTACGACTTTGCAGGATGATATGAACGATAATGGTCATATCATCAATTTTTTGGCCCTTTCCAACCCACAAACAACGGATGATGTGCAGGCATGGATGGTCGATAACGACCATCGCCTGTGCATGCAGTCCAACTGGTTAATATCGACCAGGTTTCTATAGGGACCCACGATCACTGATCTCGGGTCATTATAGTCGTTTGGAGGTGATATCGATATCGTTGTCTGATCTGACCGTGTGTATACACCATAAGAGTAATCCAATGGAGTATTTGTTCTGTTAGCTTGTTACATAGTCTTAGCAGATTGCTGTCCACAGCTAAGGAGTCTACATTTCTGTTGAATTCATATTTTCATCAGTTATTAAGTATAGTAGCCTCCTGAGTTAATAATCCATCCAAAACTGATAATTTCTTATTTAAAGGCTCAGTATTAGGATCTTCATTCCATTATACTTGTACCAATCCCAAAGGACAGAGAGGTTCAACTCAATTGCTATCACACACAAATCTGACTTTGCAACTAAGATAGATTGATAAATGAAGGGGGTGGCATCCCCGGACTTGTAAAAGTAGCAACATTTGGGTTATTAGCAAACCGTCATCAGGCAAAAAGATATAGAAAACATACTTTAAATACCCTTGTGTAGATACACCCATGTGTACGGCCCCGCGTGATGTCTGCCGCACGGAGGCACCCACCAGTGACATCAGCAGTGGCTTCACCCAGCCCATAGCCAACCAAACAACAAAAGTAGCAGCAGCATCTCCTGGCTTCTGGTTCAAGTCCCTGCTACGTCCACCAGTGACGTCAGTGGAGACCCGGACAGTCCACGGCAATAGATGATAACAAGTCAGTAGCTAGGCAATGCATAACCTGAATTGCGGACCTGAATGACTGCTGTATGAATCAATCCAGCAGTGATGAAAACATAGACAAAGTAAATCAAGTGCTAAAACAAAAAACATAATATTTGATCAAATATTTATCTAAATTAGCAAGAGTCTAGGTAAATAAGGCCGATAAGTTTGGAGAGTGGCTTCAATGAAGGATGATTGAGCTTAGTGTGTGTGAATATAGGGTATAAGGGTATGTATTAGGGATGTGCAGGCTCGAATGAGTTCAGATTTTCCCGCCAAAAATCGGATCTCAGAAAGAAGCAAAACGCCATCTTTCATGGACAAACATCATCTTTCATGGACTTTTGTCCAGGAATGATGATGTTTGTCCATGAAAGATGAGGTTTTGCCTCTTTCTGAGATTCGATTTTTGGCAGGGAAAATCCGAATTTGGCGGGAGAATCTGAACTAATCCGAGCGTGCACATCCCTAGTATGGATGCATATTGGAGGGACAAGGAAAAAGAAATAGCAGGAGATCATTAATAATTATAGGATTTGTATCAAAAGTGCAGACTTTATAAAATTCAAGGTGAGGGTAATTTTTTGTTGTCCATAATGAAATTGGACCTGATGAGCACTTATACTGCTAAGTAATCGATTTTAGTTAGACAGTGCTTCTACCCGAGTCTTCTGGTCCAAAGCAACTTGAGAGAGAAATGTTCACTAGGTACAGGCTCGAGAAATCCCCTCCACAATGCTAGTGGAATAAACTGGTTTGCAACTATTGGGGGTATATTTACTAAAGTGAGAGTTTTTAAAAGTGGAGTTGTTGCACATAGCAATTAATCAGATTCTAGCTATTGCTGTATCTTCTAGAAAGTGCTAGTTAAATGTTAAGTAGAATCTCATTGGGTTGCTATGCGCAACCTCTCCATCTCTAAATACTCTCACTTTAGTGAATATACCCCTTTAACTAGAAATACTACTAGTGTTATCTAGTAAGAGTATAATGACACAAGAACATAATACCAAATAGTGTACTTATTATTCGGGAACTGTGTAATCCTTAGGCATCCTGTAATTAAATTTTAGTCACAAACAAACAATACTACTACTAAAACTAATATTAATAAATATATATATATATACTCATAAACAATAACATTAAAACCACCTGCCTAATATTGTGTAGTTACCCCTTGTGCTGAAGGTATCCTGTGGTATCTGGCATCAAAACATTAGCAGCAGATCCTTTAAGTCCTGTAAATTGCAAGGTGGGGCCTCCTTCACTCGGACTTGTTTTTCCACTACCTCCTACAGATATCTTGATCTGATTGAGATTTGGTGAAATTGGAGGTCAAGTGATTCATCAGACCAGGCCACCATTGCTCCGTGACGCTCACATGCCCATTGTAGATGCTTTCGGCAATGGACAGAGGCACTCTGATCGGTCTGCGGCTAAGCTGCATCATACATAGCAAGCTGCGATGCACTGTGTGCTCTTGACATCTTTCTAATAGCCTGCATTCACTTTTTCAGCAATTTGTGCTACAGTAGCTCTTCTGCGGGATAAGACCAAATGGGCTAGCCTTTGCTCCTCATGCGGGTAATATCCCTACAGGTCTCAGGTGATATAATATGATGACTCTACCCTTTACCTATCGAAGAGTCTTTTTTCAGTCCACATCTCCCATTCAATATGGTAAATCCTGGGCTGAACTTGCAGAGAGATAAGGAGGATAACCCAATAGGAAGAGAGTGACAACATTCATTTCAAAACACTTCACGTTTATTCAGGAGGAGGATTCCCGAGTACACCAACAGTATGCAATATTGGTAAACAATGAACATATAACCTGAGTATACAGTAGTGAGACGAACCCAAAGATTATGCTACAGAAATACTATTCCAACATGTTACCTTTACACATAAAATGGAACTACACTTGTAACTGATATGCGCCACAATTGTTTGTTTACCCCACAAAATTCATTCACACGAACTCAGCAAGTTGCAATATGAATCAAGATACATCACATTTCATAACCCATTGTTCTCCTCAATGCTGTAGAGGTGGTGCACATGAAAGGAAAATCTGTAAATATTGGGTCTCTTTGACACTGTGGCCGGTTGATTGTAAGCACTAGATGGTAGAACAATTTGGGAGTACTCCTCAACTACACGTCGGGTTAGAGCACTCTGCAGTCCAGCTGGCTCTCACTCCCAGCTCCTGATCACAGCCTGAACAGGGGTCCTAGCTGTAGTTCTTTTCCCCTCTCTGGGTACTAGCTGCCGCTCTCTGCAGATCCCTCTTACTTACTCTCACTTTCAGGACACATGGGACTTCAACCCCTCCTTCTCCTTCTGGCTTTACACACATTGTCCAATTAGCATCCACCGCTATGAGCTTAGGCAGAGCCTCTCTTTCAATTCCGTACTGCATTAACTCCTTCAAGTCCTGTGCAGTGGTCAGAGTGTCATAGTATAGCAAAACAATGCAATGTATTACAAAACTTAGCATTTTCTCTAAAACATAACTCATATATTAACAAATCCCTTAGGTCTGAGAGGCGTACTCCATGGATAACTATAGGTGGGATACCACACGCACATCAATGAGTCTTGGGGGTCCATAACACTGTTGTCTGTTCTCCGTCTGTCCTTCAATGGACCACATTTGGTAGGTACCAACCACTGTTTACCGGGAACAACTCACAAGATCTGCCATTTTGTAGATGCTCTGACTCGAGGTGATTCAGTAGTGGACAGAATTGCAAAGCTGCAATTATGATAATGCAGCAGGAGGCTTCATGCCACCTGCATGCATTAATGATCTGAGCTGCGTCTACGGATGCAGCATTGGAACATCTGAGTGATCCCTGGCCGACTGAGTGATCATGGGGTCACACAGACTGGCCATCGCAGTTGAGGTAAAGAGGCCAGGAAATCTCCATCTGCCAATGGAGATCCTGACCTCCCCCCCCCAACTGCATTGACACGCCTCCGTTTTGGGAAACTGAACTGTTGCCACCCACTCTCCGCCCCCAAAAGACAGCAGACTGTCAATCGCTGGTGGTCTACTGCCACTTTGTGTGCAATCAGGCTGGACTTGTACTGCACATGCACAGTACAAGTCACGCCTGTGCAGATTCCTGATTATCGGGAATCTGTGTCCAGCAATGCACCTGTGTGTACTGCCGAATGATGCCCCCATCACAATTTGGCCCTTGTCAAAGTCTCTCAGATCCTTACGCTTGACCATTGTTCCTGCTTCACAACACATCAAATTTAGAAACTGACGGCTCACTTGCTGCTTAACCACTTAACTAACAAATTTTTTTTCCAAAAACCGCTTCAAAATTGTCGGGTTTTTTTTATGATTGAATTAGGTCAAGAACATTTTTTTTAAATGATTCCAACGCAATTTTTGTTTTTTAAACACCACGTACCATAAAAATAAACATTTTTATGGTATACTGAAGTGATGGCCATTGACAGCTGTACCATTGATGGCCAATGGGTTCAACCATCGATAGAAACAATCGATTGTTTGAGCCCATCTGCCGATGTTTCCTTAACATCGGTTGGGGGTTGCACACACAATCTATATACATTATATATATATATATATATATATAAAACCGTCCACTTGTAGATCCACCAGGGGCTCAATAAGAGACGGGGCCAGCACTCAATGGAAGATAAATGAATCCCAGAGAAGATTTTATAGCAACACCATAATACATGACAGGTACATCTTAGCATCTTAGTTCAGCATATCATACATTACAGCAGGTGTGAGCATCAGTGCATCAAAGCTCCTTCCCCTACTGTCAGATCCCTACAGCTGTTTCGGTATCAACCGTCATCAGGGGATATCATATATATATATATACACACACACACACATATATATATATATATATATATATATATATACATACACACATACAGTATATGTATATATTCATGTGTATATATTACATGTGAATATATTACACATGTGTATTTATACATATATACACACATGTGTATATATCACATATTTGTATATATATATATATGTACACACGTGTGTGTGTGTATATATATTATATTTTATATGCATATATACGCGTGTGTGTGTAAATATATATATACACATACACACACACCTAAGTATATACACATAAATATATATATATATACATACATACAGTGTGATTTTATATAGTGATTTTTTTTTTTTTTTGTATTTACAAAGCCCGATCACTGTGATCGGGACAGGGGCGGAGCTGCAGCTAGAAGGAGGGGCCGGGGACAAGGAACTAGGTAACTGGCCGGGGGAGGAGTGAGTGGGCTGCTTCCGGGAGTGAGTGTGCTGCTGCGGTTTGGGACAGAGTAGTAGCAGCTGATGATGCGGCTGCTGCTTCTGTTGTTTTGTTAAAGGTGAATGAGCTGCCGGCTCCCCTGGGACAGAGCAGCAGCCGCGGCTGACTGGAGCCGCAGCTGCTGCTTCTGTAGCTCTGAGGTCACTGGCAGCCAGCGCCGGTGATGGAAGGGGTAGGAGAGCCGCCGGCTCCCCTAGAATAGAACGGCAGCCGCGGCTGACAGGAGCCGCTCCCGCGGCTCCTGTAGTTATGTCACCGGCAGCCAGCCGGTGATGGTTGGGATGGGAGAGCCGCCGGCTCCCCAGAAACAGAGCAGCAGCAGCGGCTAGCAAGCCGCCGCTGCTGCTTCTATTAGTCAAAGCCATGCAGAGAACAAGGAGGTGGCGGTCCCGCTGGCTGCCCAGGCCGGGGACACAGCAGGGCAGCAGTACAGGGAGGGGGGTCACGCCTGCTGCCCGATCACTGCTGGCCATAGTGATCGGGGCACACAGGGGTAGTATCAAGTGATGCAGAGGGACCTGCAGATCCCTCTCACATAGGTGGCTACGGGAAGATCAGCTTCCCGCAGCCGCACTGTGAGCATTTTGACTGGTTGTATCAGATACGACCATAGCATGTAAAGCCCAGTCTGGTATGGTCGTATCTGATACGACTGTGCCAGGCAAGTGGTTAATATACCCCACCACATGACAGGTTCCATTGTCACAAGATAATTAATGTTATTCAATTCACTTTCAGTGGTTTTAATTTTATGTCTGATGGGTGTGTAACACAGCAGCGGCTGATGGGTGTATAACACAGCAGCCTCAATAAGAGGTGGCTAGCTTCTTAAAAGGAAAGACAATGAAAAGGAATATATGAGGCGCTGGTGTTTCTATAAATCAAACAACTTGAGCCTGTTTTCAAACATTAAGGGGTATATTTACTGTACTAATGGTCAATGTTAATTGATTTAAAATCTATCTAAATCGAACATCGATGTTGTGTTTTTGAGACTAAGGGGTCTATTTACTAAGCAGTGTCAGGAGATAACGTGAAGGTACCAGCCAATCAGCTCCCAACTGTCATTTTTCAAACACAACCTGTGACATGGCCGTTAGGAGCTGATTGGCTGGCACCTTATCTCATTTCACTTTGTCTCCTAACACTGCTTAGTAAATAGACCCCTGAATCTCACATTTTCTAACACTTAAAACAAATCAGTTAGTAACTGTGTGATTGAGCCCCAGAAACACAACATCGATGTTGATCGATTTAAATAATTTGAAATTGATTATATTTGATGTTTAGTAAATATAACTAAGAGTATTATTATTTACTCTTAAAACAAATCATGCACATTTGTACATTAAATACTGTACATATAGAAGAATATATAATAAAGCAGAGTTAAAAAGACCAACAGGATACCCAAAATTGTATGTAAATAAAAAAACCTAGTGACGTCAGACTAGAATATAGCAGCAGTTCTTGATCAGCAGCAAGAAAAACAGATAAATTAGATGTCCAAAGGAACCAATAATTTGCCTCTAAAAATATGGTGTATTAGACAGTTTCAAAAGAAGAATGTGATAGAAGCTGATTTAGACTGGCTGTTCTGAGAGGGATTCCAGAAATGTGTGTCCAAAACGCTAATTTTGTCACAAAGCGGATCGATATGCGTATGGGGATTGCAACAGTAGTTACTTGGCTGCATTTGTTCACCTTAAAAGGTTGCCGGTCACTGAAGCCTGAATTGAGGGGTCCTGTGTCTGCAGACAGGCCTTTATAGATAACACCCCACAGCTCACTGTTCATCTTATATTCACTGTAAAGGATGTACAGTATATTAGAGATTTGTTTGGTTCACGTGGAACGATGCTGGTATGCATACAATCACTTTTAAACAAACTGAGGACTTAAGCTGGCCACACACTAGACCAACTTACATCCAACCAGCCATCTTGTTGATTGGTTGGAATGAAAATCTGGTAAGGAATGAAAGCAAATGACAATCAGCAATTTGCTCCCAAATGCCGGAAAATGAACAAAAACTGTTTGAACAAATTGTTTAGATCAAACATTTAACAAACTTGTCTGACAACCTTTTTCATCTGTTTTCTGGCATTTAGGAGCAAATTGCTGATCATCATTTACTCCCATTCCTTACCAGATTTTCATTCCAACCAATCAACAAGTTGGCTGGTTGGATGTAAGTTGGTCTAGTGTGTGGCCAGCTTTAGGGCCCGAGATTTACACTAATGCATTCACAACTGCGATCTCTTATGCATAGCAATTGCGAAACTATGCTAATGTCTACCAAAGCTTACAGTACCTGAGCATAGGAACACCCACTACTGCTTTTTATATCCATCTGTCGTCGTGCAACAACGTAAACATCGGGAACTTGAACTCAGGGCCTGATTCAGAGCCACTCGTAAGCGGCCGCTCGTTCGTTCCGAGCGATGTTTGCCCAACTGCGCATGCGTACGGATCGTAATACGCATGCGCGAACCAGTCAGTGCGGCCGAAAATCGTTTGTTCGCTAAGTAGTGAATGCCTGCTATTTTGAGTGACAGGAGGAGGCGTATGTGGGTGGTAACAGGGGAAGGTGCTTGAAAACGGGGAGTGGAGATCAGAATGCAGGCGTGCTTAAAGGTCAAAACGGGCGTTTTAAGGGTGTGCATAATTAATACAGCAGCGTCATTGACCACGTCACTGGGTTATTTTATAGTCAGAACTGCTCGCAAGATTGCGGTAGGAAAAACCAACCACAAGAATAGCGCGCAGTTCATACGCCTTTCGATGTACTCGATTAATCTAATAAATAGCGGACATGACGTAGGATGCGAGCGGCCAGGGGGCGTATTTTACCAAAAAACGACCGCATGTTTTGTTCGCTCGTTCATACCTAGAGGCGTGAACAGACCGCAAAGAGCGAATGGTTCATTTGAATAGCCACCCCTTTTTTCTGAACGAGCAAGCGCAAATAGCGTCCGGCTCTGAATGAGGTCCTCAGATCGGACAGCCATGCTGCCTCTAAGTGAAACCTGACCTGTCTCAAACAGTGCAGTTCTCCTGACATGCTAAGAGCTCACATGCTGCGAAGGAGATCGCAATGGCTAATTTATGCACGCCCATGAAACGGTGCTTGAACGGTCAGAGTTTCCTTAGTCAGCCCCATTACCTCCCCCAGACAATGACTACCTGTCACCCACTTTGGGAGTGAATAGTCTGTGTGAGCGTAATCACAAACCAATTGCTGCGCGTACACTGTACACCTTTCACACACGCACAATGACATTTCTCCGGTGTCCTGGTTTCATCAGAAGGTGAGCGAACCTTTTCTTCAAAGTCTGTTACTGATTGTGACATGTTGGAGAGAATCTATTTTATGGTCAAGAGAGGGAGTATAGTTGGATGTACCATCTGAAAAACAATACTTGATAATACCTGTATTAGGTGATCCCCAAGTTTAATTGAAATACATCAAGAAATTCTGAATGCCTAACCTTTGTTTGTGGTCAGTGCCAGACTGCCCATCTGGCAAGAGCAGATGGGCCCGTCCGGCCTTAAACCCTGGCCGAGCAGCACCATCTCCCGGCACTCTGCTCGGCTGGGATACTGACAGACGGGTGCGTGCCGTGAGGACAGGCCCCCGTGACTTGTGGCATGCCCACGTGAGATATAACCACGCCCCTTTCAAGTGCATGCGCTCGTAAGTGGACTGTCAGGGCTGCTCTGCAGCCCAAGTTCGTCCCTGTTTGTAGTAGCACCATGCTACTTGCTGTTTCAGGACTCATGGGCCAGCTTCCTCAGGTTTATACACAGCTCTGACAAAGAACACTTCTAAAATGGGACACACTTGACATCAAAACATATAGCATAGTTATTTCATTAAACTTTATTTATTTTAAATAGTTGAACCAACACTACACTTATGCATACTTTTTATTTTTCTATTCTTGCCAGAAAGAATGGAGAAGCCAAAAAACGGATTTTTGGGGCACACTTAAACATAGTACTTCAAACAATATGATGAGTATATTTATTAAAACACTAATTTTATTGGATACTACCCCTTTAAAATATTCCCAACGTGTTCAAAATGGGGGTATATCAAAGAAAATATCATTAAAACAAGTATTAAATATCAAGGGTTATGCGAAATATCAAATAATATCAAATAAATTCCCTTCTGATACCCAATAGAGTCTGGGTTATATGTATTCAATTAGGTTATTTGCAATAGGTGTGCGGCAACAAAAATAAGTCATGAATGTTCATTATTACACCTATCACCTATGCTCTACCTAAAAAGGGAAATCTCAGAATGTCACTCAGAGTACCTCCTATTTGATCAAAATATTGTACATAAAGAATGCCCCAAAACAAGCGCCTTTCTTTTTTTGTTTCTCTGTGCTCTGCGGCACAGTAAAGAACGAAAATCTATCTACTGTACACATTAGACTCAAGGGAGCACCACTGTCACATCTGGAGAGTGATACTGTCAGGCCCTGGTGTTGATAATAATCACTAGAGAAGCGAAGTTGCACAGGCAATTTCATGTTCATGAAGACGGACTTAAATACCCTTAAGTAGCTGGTCATTGGATGCAGAGATCAGATGAGTGACCGCAAGACTACCATTGGATGGGCACAAATATCAGGAAAAGGGTTAAAAGGAGACCCCAAGCACTGGTACCAATGATTGTTTCAATTATTTAGATAAGGCAGAAAAAATTCCATACATAATAGAAAAATACCATAGTTGGGAAAAATACCCAGATCTGATGAAAAATGAAGGTGCACCTTGGAGAGTAAAATATACAGCAGAAAAGGGGGGAAAGGAAAGTACCCTCTTGTTTTTGGGGCACAAATTCTGCCTATGGTTCTAAAACTTACATTTTATTAAGTATTCCTTAAAATTAAATTAAATGAATACATGAAAGGACAGACAAATTTTACAGCATATTTTGATACACAGGAAACCTTTTTATCTATTGATATAGAGGATGGTGAATAATACCATCTGGTGGTGACCTGTTGGTGAATCATAAATCATATGAGCATATGTTAGCGATCAGATATAATCAAATAGTATCAATATGAATAATACCGTCCGGTGCTGACCTATTAGTGAATCATAAGTCTCTCAAGCATAAATTAGTGATCACAAATAGTCACATCATATCAAAAAAAGTGAATAATACCATCTGGTAGTGACCCATTGATGAATCATAAATCTCTCAAGCATCAATTAGCAATCACATATAATCACATCATATCAAAAATATATGTGCTATCATAGCTCAATATGGTAAATACCTAGGTGAAAAATCTCATTAAGTACATATGTGTACAATAAGTATTGCTACGAGGTATGTAGGACTAGGCGGAGGGGGAAAGTAGTCATCAATTGAGGCAACATGGGAACATAAGGATGGGGTAGGTGTTGTTGCTATTGTGTTTATGGGGCTAGAGTTATGGGACACCTTGTCCACCTCCTGTGCCTGGTGGTGCTCCTCCTCTTCTTCCGACACCAGGCCCACATCTTGTTGGTAGTCATACTCTCCCTCTTCCTCCACCCCCAAATCCGGAACCCCATGTTTTTGTAGGGCGTCCTGCTCTTCCTCCTCCTCAGTCACGTGAGGCTGCTCCTCCTCTAGCACAAGAGGGTCCTGTTGCCTTTGTGTGTGAAATCTCAACCCTAAAACAAAAATGTAAATGATTTGCAAAACATCTGTATGTTAACCTAACAAGACAAAAATGGAATAAAAAACAATAAATATGTTTCAGGGTATCAGCAGCAGGGGAGTTCCAATAAGGCTAAGCCTGTGGTAAGTGAGTCAGCATTTGCCAAAGGCCCATAACTATGATAGTTAGACCTGTGCCATGGCACTGAAGTGCCATGGCACAGGGTTCTTTTTGGCCCATTCATTTTTACACTTTATTAGCATTATTACTTGTAGCTTCCATTTATTTTAGCCCCAGCATCTCCTGCCCTCCCCTATATCTTCCCAGGCTCTTCCCCACAAGGACATGGGCCTTTTTGGGTGCATTATGTCATGTCACTATTTTAAAATGGGGAGTAGGGTGCCGCCAATGCACTTTCTGGCACAGAACAACAAAACGTCTAGTTACGTGTTTGATGTGGGCAAAAATATTTAATACAAATTAAACATCCCATGTGGCAGATTCTACTACTGACAATACAAATAGGTCCTGTCCTACTGATGGCCATAATGATCCAGCAGGGCTCTAATTTGCTAGTGTTTCAACACACAAGGCGCTGAATGTCTTGTTTTTAAAAGGCTTGTACTCCTTTCAGAAGATGCTGACCATTGGCACATTCAAGACTAATGTGGGTTAGATGTTAACAAATGGCAGCTTTTAAAAGTGTAGATGTTGCTCATATAATTAAAAAAAAAAAAAACTATTAACTTTTATAAGATGTTGGTTCCGTCAAAAATTTTATGTCAGTGGTTGCTATGGACAACATCTATACTTCAAAAATATAAATAAAACAAACAAAAGATTAAAATACATACTTTGCAGGAAATGCACACCAAAAATGTTGTTTACATGCAGAAATTTAAAGCATACTTACTGCGTTTGCGGATAGTAGAGCGCAAGTTCCGTAACAGATCCGGCTGCCTCCTGTGAAGATCACTCCAACGGCGTTCAAGCTGGACAACACTCCTGCGTGAGCCAACAAGACGCAAAACACGTCTCCTTGCACACTTGTATGCACACACTTTTTTATGATTAGAAATAAAAGGGACTGACTGTCCCAATTTTGCATCCATGACTTTCGTGAGGATGAGCAACTCACTGCTTACTGAAGTTTGCAGACCTCATGGTTGTATCAAAATGATAGTAAATCTGATTGGTTACTAGTGCTTTGCATACTGTCCTAGGAGTCCAAGGATCGCATAGTGAACTAACACAAAATGGCGGACACACATTCATAACTAATGAGATATTAGCTATCTTGCATTGAAATATCACACTGATAAAGGGACATAAAAAAATAACAAACTGAAAAATGTAAGAGGCGCTAGCCTATCTGATAAAAATATGAATATCACCGCCGAAGCGCTAGAGAGGCGGAGAAACGCATAGAATTTGTCCACACATGGAGAGGCACAAGAGACTGAAAGATTGGCGTGTCACCGAGGGTCTCTCTCTGATGGTTTCGGTACTGGTGCTGACTATACATATTAAAACATCTGAGCACCGCATTGATTTTCAGAAGATCGGTAAATACATAGCTATTATGCAGTAAAATCTGAGTGAGTGAGCTATTGGATGCATGCATGCTTTTTTTCATATACACTCCACTTGCCAACTATGCCTCAATGAATCCACAGTTCCCTATTCTCATATTGGAACATTTATATATATCTTTGGACCATTTTTATCTATGTGTGTTTTTCACAGATTCGCAATTCACAGCACATGTTGTTTTAGCTTCAGCAAGCTTGATTTTGCTATCACTCGTTCTCTTGGAATATTAAGAACTTATGAATGAGGTTGCAAAAATTTTATCAATTTATTTCACTTGTGTTATTATGCTTGTTTGATCTACGATCTGTATAACAATTGTTACATTTTTCCTGTGCAGCTGCACACTAGGGTTGACACACTATATATTGGTTATTAGATGTACAGGTTGAGTCTCCCATATCCAAAATGCTTGGGACCAGGGGTATTTTGGATAACGGAATATTACGTATTTTGGAATATTTGCATATCATAATGAAATATCTTGGGAATGGGACCAAAATATACACACAGAATGCATTTATGTGCTATATACAACTTATACACACAGACTGCAGGTAATTGTATACAATATTTTCAATAATTTTGTGGCTCAAGCAAAGTTTGTGTACATACATGAAATTCATTTATGTTTCATATACACCTTATACACAGAGCCTGAAGGTAATTTTATACAATATTTTTAATAATTTGTGCCTTAGACAAAGTTTGTGTACATTGAACCATTAAAAATCAAAGGTTTCATTATCTCAGTCATGCCAAAATTATTCCGTATTTTGGAATATTCCGTATTTCGGAATATTTGGATATGGGAGACTCAACCTGTACTGATATCTGATTTTTTTAAAGGTTGTTTTTTCTGTTTTTGATTATTTTATTATATACAATAAATCTCTTCTATATTCAATTGGTATACCATATTTTATCAGATAAATTAGCGCCTCTAACATTTTTCAGTTTTCCTATCATTGGGGTCCAGTTACCCAATTTGTGTAGGGGCTGCTGTCTGTTTTCTCAATTCCTTTTAATATTTGTTTCATTGCTATTTTTCACCACCCAGTAGGTTAGCGCTTATTATTTTGTTTTATTTCAACATAAAAAAAAAGTATGTGCATATTAATGACACCGATCTACAATTTTTATGTAGGTTTTAAAAATCCAAACAAGTTTAAAGTTAGCAGATTAAACGCAAAGGTATAATTGTGACACAATGAAAAAAACTGTATGATTTTAGAATTGAAATAAACAAAAAAACTAAGTTGCATTCAATAACAATAACTTACAAATAAGTTTATGGGGGGTATTCAGTTTGGAGCGAAAAGTCCATGCTGGACTTTTCGCTCCACTTCGGAGGTTTTCCGGGGATAAAGTATCGGGCGCGTGCCAGCTTTATTCCAGTATTCAAGTAGAAATCAACGAAAATGGGAGCCGCGGGAAAGGTATCGCCAAAAAATTAGAATTTCGGGAAATATTCCAGGGACCCCCCTAAAGATGTCTAGACATAAGGGATCACTATGGGTACCCCCATTTTTACCTGCTGAAGGAAGTCAGGGTTTGTAATAGCAGCGGCAGTTGCATATTTGTGGCTATGAAGAAGTGGTGAAGAATAGCACTTAGATTTTTTTTTTTTTAAATTACTATTCCTATCAAATTTGGGGTACATGAAATTGGGGGGTAAGCATATTTATAAGTCCCTAAAATTATATTTAAAAATTCTGCAAAAATGCACTTGCCGCTACTCCTGCTGCATTTAAGGGATCCCCTCTGGAATCAATTTTGCTATTTTTGAACTGTGTTCCCTATTTTTTCCCAGGGGTGCATGCTATTTTTCTTTTAAGCCTGCACCCCTAAACCCCAATTCTGCACTTTTTTTCGCCATGTAAAACTTGGAGAAAACTTATCCCCGTTTTTTTTTTTTCAAAGACTTCGCACCAGCAAAAAGTCTTTGAAATTAAATACGGGGATAATTGAAACATGCAAAAAGTCTTTGAAATTAAATACGGGGATAATTGAAACATGCAAAAAATACATTGCCGATTCTGACTTTTCGCAGCCTAATTGAATTTACTGCAAAATGGTGCGCGTCGGTCAGGTTAATGCACCTATGAGTTAACAAAGAATAAAAAACAAAAACATTATTACACTCAGAGAAAGAAAAAAAAAGTAATGTCGCACCTTAATAAAATGCATAAACACATATATAAATGTATACAAACAATATTGTTACATTTTAAACAAAAAAAATATTAAAAAAGCAATTTATACTCAGGTTATGTACAATGCTTACTCTCACCAAATTGTATAATTGACACAGACACAAATAGGGTTTAAAAACCATAATGAAGTAGTTAATAGAAGTATTACTAATTGCTTTCATTAGCAATAGGGGTAGGTGCATTTGCAGTGAATGAACGATGTTTCAAATACTTTGTTTTCTCATTCTGTGTTCTCAATCTGTGTACTGTGCGTTTTTGGTTCTTACATTTCAATGCGTATTAGTGTGCATTGGTTTACATACGCAAGTGCGGATAGTTGGAGTGTGTTTGGAAGTGGTTTGTGATCGTTGGACGTTAGTGCATAGTTAGGGATGGGCTTGTTTATGCACACCTTTTGCTAATGTGTTTGAACATGCGTTGCGTTTGTTCACACTAGCGTCCACCTTTGAATCAGGCCCATAATGTCCTTGTTCTGGTAAAAACTTGATATGCACTTCTAGTGCACTGATTTCAGCAATGCAGCACCTTGCAGCATGCAAAATTAAATTGCATTGATAATATCATTCAACCAGAGTTTGTGACTGGCTCTTTATGCCAAACAAAGTAGGAAACTGATCAAATACCCTCGCTCACCACTGTATAGTACTGCACTACACCTCCATATTTGTTTTTTGCATTTTTACTTTTTTTTTTAAAAATGCACAAGTCAGCCATTCCAGTGTTTTTCTTATGCCCACTAACAGCCTTTTGTATGATTCTGCAAATTACATTGTCAGTTTTTTTGGGTCCAGGAAGGTCACCCCACTTTTTCACGCACTTCTCTCACATGGCATTTGCCTGAAAATTCACAAACCCCCACTGCGAGTGCCACAAATAGGCATTTTTAATTGGAGTGGAGAATTCTGGAGTGCGTGCATTCATGCAAAGTCTGCAAGATTCATAAAACAAACTCGCAAGTCCCACCTACTGTAATTGGATTGACATCTATCTATCTATTGCTATATACTTGCATATATATATATATATAATTATTATTATCCTGTCAAATAAGAACATGAGAAGACCCATAAAATAGCAATATTGCCTCTGATTGTAAGTTACAGTGTCACTATGCTGCAAAATACAGGTGTCTGAATTAATTCAGAATATTCAGTAAGGGACTAAAAACAAAACTGTTTCCTAGAACTCTCAATTACAGAATTGTCACTGGGTATAGTTTGACAAACTAAATCACTACACCTAGAGTAATATGTATTCTATTCCTACTGTCTATTTCTACTTATTAGTCATCACATAATTTATCCAAATGGACACCTAGGGGATTCCTTTTACATGGAAGATTTATTCACTTATATAGCTGTTTGCTGCACTAGAATCTCACATTATTCACATCAGTAAGTGCAATTTAGTGGATCATAGTGCAGCACTCATTACTAAAGCTTCAGGATGTTTCTGCTTTAGTACCAATAACCATGCATTGAAAAATGGAAATAACAGGTTTTTCTTGCTTACTTCCTGTATATTAGGTGATGTTTTAGGTTCATTTATTAAAGAGAGTTATATCTTCTTATCTCTTCATTCAGGAGTTAGGTAATTAAGGGATATGTAATGAAATAAAAAAGATTTATCTGTTACAAACATTCCTATATATTCTATTCTAAAAGGATATTTTGTTAAATATCCTATTGTCTGAGGATTGCCTTGCTTATACATCATTAATAATCATTAGATTGTAAGCTCCTAGGAGCAGGGTCCTCCTCCCCACTGTCTCACAGCCTTCTTCTCTAGCCCTTCTATGACTGCCTTCACCTTCAGAGCTGCACTGTGTATGGAGAATTGTGTTGCTAATTGTTACTTGTGTTCTGTTTATATTTTGGTTACTGTATTGTAATGTAATGTTCTGTGTACCCTTTACTGTATGTACGGCGCTGCGGACCACTTGTGGCAGCCTATAAATAAAATGTAATAATAATAATAATTAATAATAACAATAAATTAACCTGAAAAAAAATACGGAGACATAGATTTGGCAGAATACTGTTGCTTATTTATTTAAGGTATATAAATATATATACTTTAAGAAATTCAAGTATATTATGGTGGCAAAAATAAAACAACTAGATTCAACCCAATCTAAAACCGCACACAACTAATAAACAGCAATGCAGAAGATACTGCCTTAGGGGCACAAGAAAGAAGCCATATAAACTAAACTAAATGCAACAAAACGTATCCACCCTAACCTTTTCATTTGACTACACACCCGGTAAAGTGATGACGCAGCTATCGTCAAGGTGGTACCACAAATATAAATAGTCAACGAAGGTGAGCACACCTAATACTCAGTGAGGTGCAGTGAGGTAAATGGCTGGGGAGGCACTGGCTAGTATCAGAGCCAGATTTACAGATACATATATGAACCCTAAGGTTCATGTGGGCATTATACAAAGGTTGATCAGGGATGTGCGGAAAAGGTAGACAGGGGTGGCAGTGCCTCATCTCCATACACTTCTTACTCCAGAGATTTCACTAAAAAAATTATTAGAATAATATAGATCTTTATAAAATTTTCTTTATATTTTTCTTATAATTTTTAAAGTCAAAACTCTGGAGTATAACTAAGTACTGTATGACATGAAGACTCTGCCTCACCGGACCGCACATCACTGCTAAAACTACAACAAATCAAACAATACCAATTGAGCACCAGACCTGCAGTTCTTTTCTGCTAAAGTGAGGATCTATTTGCAGAACATCGCACTACCTGCATACCACTAACACGCCGAAGCAGCAACACAAAAAAAACCTCAAGGAACACACAAACTCCCTCCTCGGTCAAATGCACACCATGAGGCCTATACATATAAAAATACCAAAACTTAATTCTGGAATGCCTAGCACTAACAACATCATTGGCCAACACATATTTTTGTACAGATGAGTTCATTTTGTTCCTACTCTCATCAATAGCCCGACAATTCAACACTCCCCGACAAACAAATCTAGGTGCAATGAACGACCATACAATCTTACAAGACAGCCAGTTGATAAACTTCAAGCCATATGATCCACTATAGATCGCCTCAATTCCAATGCCATATGTTTACCAAGGTTGTTGACACCCAAATGAATGACCAAGACCTCACTCAAACCAAAATGCTTTGCTTGATCAATAAGCTTATGTCTAAGATCATTCCGCAACATAGGTCTAAGATCATGCCAAAACATACCTCTAACCCCTATCCACCTGACAATCAGACCCTGTAAAAACAGGCACTCCATGCAATACCATGAACGTAACTGCCCAAAATACATATGACTGACCAACAAGAAAGACCTATAATGGGGGGGGAAAGAAAGAAGCAAAAGTTATCGAATGATGGGTATAATAAAAACATTTTAGTGAGGATCTGCTAAAAGAAAAAAACTAATTCTGACAAGCTTCAGTGCCAGTTAGAAACAACAGAAATTAACAAAAGGAAAAATTAAGGGAGATGTAGTGGGGTTGGCAAATGAGAACACAAATTAACTTCTCGAGGTAAAAATGTAAAAACCTTCTGAGGGACATATAATTATATATATATAGTGCTAATCAGCCAAATTAGGTCCATCAGTACAAGTAAAAAAAAATTAAATCCCTCAAGACTCCTACTGCCAACTGAGATAAGTAGCTAATCCACGAGAAGGAAAGGTGGGGGAAGACAAACAAACAAGACCACCAGATGTAACAGCCACAGCCCATATAAACAAAGACAAACAAACCTCAAGGAATCATAAAAATAGGAATTTAATGATCAGGCTGAATGTAATGTTTAAAACTTGCTGACTTTCATCGACCTAAGACCTGTATCTCTGAAACTAAAAGTTTTGCAGCCGTAGCAGATGTAGCAGCATTGATCCGAAACAAATGTAGACCAAAGTCCTGTGGAGAGAGGCTGATACTAGAAAAAAAAGCTGCAAGACCCAACTAAATTGATATTTGGTCAATCAAGGACCATCACCATACAGAACCAAATGATGAGGGTCTGACAGCTTAATACTGATTGGCCAAGGTAACTGTGCAAATTCGACAATACTCGAAGGGAACCATCAAGATCCACCAGCACCTACCTAGTTGATCAGTCTTTCAACGCCACAATCCGAACGAAGCATAGTCGCATCCCTCTACTTTGAGGAAGTTAGCAACTCCGAAACCCAACAGGCCCCATGGGAAAAGCTAATTTAAACAAAAGCTCAAATAATGAAACCTTGTCTGCAATGGCTGTCAAGATAGAAGGAAGAAGTAAAGCATCGATGGGACATGAAACCCCATCTGCAATGGTTGCCAGAATAGAAGGAAAAAGTGAAGCATCCATGGGATGCATCCTGTTGGGTGGAACTGGCACTAGACGTGCCCAACATTTCAGAGCTTTCATGATAAGTGACAAAAGTGCAACCAGAACATGCATATTGTATCCCATTGTAAGTTTAAGGATATATATCTTATATATAAAATTAATTTGTATGTTTGTTTATTTGTTTTCTGTCCAGTTATGCTTTCGGACACCAATAAACTGATTGGGATGAAACCAACATGAGGTGATCCAGTTGAATCTTGCCAGGTTTTAGAAGGGTTGAGGTCCCATCCGGACCTCCTGTTGGTTTATGCTGGGCCGAACTTTGACCCGGGGAGCCTGTTCTGAGCCTTCCACTGCATGGATTTGGATGAAAACTTCAAAGAGTGGTAACATTGGCATCCAGAATACATACTAGAGGGTTGAGGTCCTGGTTGGACCTCCTGTTCATTTACGCTTGGCAGAACTTTGAATCGGGGGTGCTGGACAGTATTCGGGAGGCCAATCCTGTTTTTTTTTTTCAAACCCGGGATTCAATCCAGGAATGTACTGTATGTATAGCTACCAATCAATCATATGGTTGCTAAGAAGCCTAAAATAGATATAAATATAGGCTCTACAGCCACATTTTACAGGTACCAAAAATAATATATACTACATAGGTCCCCAAGGTAGGTAAGTACCATATACACACTAAATGATTAGAATATAAAAAAAATACTGTGAACCAGCATTCAAGAACATAAAAGGCAAAAACTAGGACACAAAAAGTACAAATTATATAAAAAATATTACAAAAGGTGTCCCAAAAGGATCAAAGAAGAGGAAACATTTCATTGGAATATGGTCATTCAGCCCTAAAGGGCTAATTATTTTAAGCTTTTGTATCCTTTTTTATATACTGTCTCTTCCTCTGAAAGGACAAGGGACATGGTCTACAATGATATATTTCAGATTGCCAATGTGTGACCCAATTCTTCAAAATTCTTTGCTTGCTACAAGTTTATCTGAAGTTCCAGCTCTCAGTGCCACTCTGATGGACAATCTGTGGTTTGTAATGCATTATTTGAATGCAGACACAGTTTTACCATCATAAATTAGGCCTTACAGGCAGTACAGTAGATACACCACAAATTCTGTTGAACACGTTACTGGATATTTAATCATTATATTTCTACCCCGATGGCGATGTTTATAGAATGATCCAGCTAAGAAGGCATGACAGGTGGTGCAGCCTCCCCTCCCGCAATTGCTCCCACTTCCCCTGACAGAGATGAGAAAGATGGGGGTGTGACAGAGGTGAAAGAGAGAGGAACAGAGATGCGAGGGGGGTAAGGGAAATAGAGATGAAAGAGAGGTAGGGCAGAAATGAGAGAGAAGGGAGACAGATGAAAAAGAGACGGGGAGGAGGAAGATAGACATGAAACAAAAAGAGTAAGGGGGAGGGTGACAGAGATGATAGAGAGACAAGGGGAACAGGGAAAGGAGAAACAGATGAGAGAGACAAGAGAGAGGGACAGAGATGGGGGGAGAACAGAGAGGGTGATGGGGCCAGAGATGATAAGGTGGGGAAAGACATCTTTCAGTGCTTGGATCTGGCACCCACCTAATGCCCTCTCCCAACCACAACATCCCCTATGGCCCGAGCCAAAAAGATTCTCCACCCCATTTGCAACCTTCCCCACAATGGGGGAAAGGGGACAGAGTTGAAAGAGATGGATGAGGATGAAAGAGAGGGAAGAGAGAGATGGGGGCAGAAAAAGACACAGGGCATAAGGCTTGAGAGAAGTGGGTGACATGAGGCTATAGAGACACAGTGCATGGCATGAGGCTGGAGAGACACGGGTGACATGTAGCTCGAGAGAAATGGGGTGGCATGAGGCTGAAGAGACAGGGGTGATATGAGGCTGGAGAGACAGGGGTGGAGCACGAGGTTGGAGAGACAGAGGGGGTGTGTCTGGAGGAGTCAGAGCTATGTTATATATCAATATTACATATATAGTAGCTCTGCTCCAAAAATAGATCATTAGGGCTTTATGTGCAACAAATAATGTAATATATATAAATGTTTTTACTTTTAATATGCAATTTACTCTCTGGATTCAACGGTGTTTTACGTGTATGAGACAACATATTGTTTTCTGCATATACAATAATATAATTTAAATAAAATAAAAGAACCAACCAGTGCTCTGATAATAAACAATGTTAACAAAGTCTCCGTTTCACTCAATTCCTTTTCCAATATTTTCTTGCTGTCTGTCCCCCCTGTGAAAAGCTGGACATATAAATTCTTACTGGTGTGCACATAAAGGTTTCTTTATCCTGATAATCTGTATAATCACAAGTGTATCACATGATCCCTTAAATTGGAACAACACATTTATTTTCTGTCTTGTGTTCCTATCAAGGTTTCTTTTTCTTCAGCATCTGGTGTGTTAAAAAAGTTCTCCGTCAACTTATGTGGTAATCCAAAATTCTTTTTGATAATAAGAATTTATTCACACATATTATAACAAGCAGACACGTCCAATAAACTTCCATAAAATAGATAAAATAAAGAGTCTTTGAATCTGCAAATATTAAGGAGCAGATACCAGGGTCCTGGGGATGGATGGAACAAATCGCAGCCAGTCACTGTGCTGCAGATCGTGGGTGAAGGCTTGAGAGACATGGGTGTTGTTCTAATTTAAGAGCTCATGTGATATACTTGTGATTATGCAGACTATCAGGATAAAGAAGACTTTATGCGCACACCAGTAAGAATTTATATGTAAGTGTTAGTGCAGCATTTCACAGAGGGGACAGACAGCAAGAAAATATTGTAATAGGAATTGAGTGAAACAGAGACTTTGTTAACATTGTTTATTATCAGAGCACTGGTTGCTTCTTTTTTTTTATTTTATTTTGCATTATCAAAGAGTTAGAGGTGTTCTCTTGTGGTAGTTTACCAGCTGCTGGTAAACTTAGGGTTGAAAAAACATTTTTCTTGAATTGCAATAATACAATTGCTTTACTATAATGCTGGGGGCGTGGCCTAGCAACGGCAGAGTGAAGACGCGGCCTTGCTGAGCTTTGGGTTCTGGACTCTGCTAGGGGATTTCCTGGAGGATTCCCCTGCCACTACTTACATTTCCGGACCCCTGCCGAAGTAAAGAGGCCCAGAGGTCCAGTCCCTGCCGATCACGGAGGTCTCAGTCACAGCCGGAGTTTGCAGCCTAGTATCCCTCCAGTAGTCGCGGCCCTTCCTGCCGGGTGGTCCGCGGACGCGGACTTCCGGTTATCACAACTTTCGCCACAGAGCCCTGGCTACAAGGTGAGGGGCAGATTGGGGCCCTATATAAACCTGGGAGCAGTGGTGTGGAGGCTGACCTTGAGGAAGACCTGCTGGAGCTGGCAGTGGGCAGTCAGTGCATCCCGGTGTCTGTAACAGGGTGAAAGCAGGTGGCCATCTTGTAGACCTTGCTGCAGTATCCCATTCAGCAGTGTATTTCCCTGCTTGCAACATATCCCTCTCTGTGCCTTCCTGTGCTGGAATCGCTGAGGAGTGCTATTTAATCTATTTTCTGTCAAGATTATTATTACATTCTCCACAGCTATTGCCTCTACAGTGATGTCAGCTACTTAAAGATTCATATTGCCCCTCAACACTCCTTTACGCATTACCGCACCTATTTTCTGTGGATATTTCGTGCTTTGACCTGTTTATAGTACCTCGGTATCTATTGATTATTGTTATGCCTCAGATCCTAAATGCTGCCTGAACGATCAAAAGGACCTGACAAGGTTCCACCGGTGACCTTTTTTAAACAGCCGTCCCCAATCACTGGGATCAAGGGATCATCTAACCGAGATAAAACAGGTCAGTTGCCTTTAGATTCCGTTACACATCTGAAAACCTCTCCATCGACTTCCCTAAAGACAAACTCCATGGAAGACGATACACCCCTAACGGTGGGTTCAATGAAGCAGCTACTAACGTCCTTTAAAATGGACATTACTACTGAGTTCCGAGCAGCATTGCAGACCTGTCAACACTCCATAGATGTCTTGGGTGAGCGCATGGACAACCTTGAGACTAAATTGGAGGAAGTCGTCAAATCCCATAACGATCTGATCATCCTGCATGACCAACTTCAGACAGAGGTCACCACAATGCGAGATAAGGTAGGGGACCTAGAAGACAGGTCCCCCCATAATAATATCAAAATACGAGGTATTCCAGAATCAATTCCAAATGCAAAGCTAATGGAATATGTTACGGATCTCTTCATGAGGCTTCTTCTTACACTCTCCATTACAGACTTCCTGTTACATCGTATTCACAGTCTCCCTAAAGCAAGAAGTGCACCCCTGGTGCCTCAAGAGATACCCTGATGCGGTGACATTATTTCCATGTGAAATAATCTATTCTTTGTGCAGCCAGGCCATCAGGAGTCCTCTACCCAGATATTGGGAGACCTTCAGATCTTTGGAGACTTTTCGGCCACTATATTGGCTAAACGTAGATCCTTTTTTCCTGTAACAAAGGCCCTATTCCGTACAGATGGAGATTTCCAACCAAACTATTGATTATGCGTAATGGCTCCGTGATTCCTATTTTATCTCCAGAAGAAGGCCTGCAATTACTTGTTTCCTGGAACATGGAGGATATTTCAGCTATGTTGCCTGAATGCTTCCATGTGGAGAAAGACTGGTCCGTGATGGGTCGTGACAATTAATGGACATGTCTCTATCCACTTTAATTTGTAATATTTCCTTGGTGCTTACAATTATTTTGTTTATAGAAGTTGTTTTAATTTATCCACTACAATTTCTGTGCTGTTGGCGGAGGGTACCTAAATCGTTTGCAGAAGTGAGATTCTGATTGCTGTCCCCTAACCCAGTTCCTTACTGATAGTTTCAATATTTATTGGGTATAGGTGCATTTGTTTGTTCTTCTATGTATACCTGTTTAAATACTACTTCATTAGGAGTGCTGGGGGGTAGCCGCTACCCCCAATACCTCTATGTGCCACCATTGGGAGTGGCCCCACTTAGCTCCTTCTAGGAGCTCCCTTGGTCCGTATGTTCCCCCCTTCTATTCTATCTATTTTGACCTATCTATTCTCCCCAGTTATGTTCTTTTTTTCCCCTAGTTCTCACTCTATTATTTTTAAGCTATGCAGGGTACTTTTTGGTCTTTTTATTACAAATCTATTTGTCCATATTGCAGTTAATTTGTAATCATAATGGTTAATATTTTGTCTCTAAATGTGAAGGGGCTCAATTCACCTAATAAGAGATGCCTGGCTCTGAAATATTTTCATAAATATAAGGCATAAATTGTGGCCATTCAAGAGACGCATTTTATAAATTCCTCTCCTCCTAAATGTTTTGACCAACATTACCCACACTGTTACATGTCTAATGGCCCCCATAAAAAAGCAGGGGTAGCCATACTGGTTTCTGTTTCTTGTGACTTTATTTTAGAGACACAAATTTTTGACCCCGAGGGTCGCTTCCTGATTTTATTAGGGAAATTGAAGGGTTGGCCAGTCAACATAGTCTCGGTTTATGCCCCCAATGCTAGACAGCTCTCCTTTTGTAAACGCCTCTGTACCAAACTACAAGACCGTCGAAGGTGGTCGGTTTTGTTATTGGGGGATTTTAATATGGTTCTTGATCCGTCCATGGATATATCTTCCACAACTTGTAAATTAAAGTTTTGAGTGCCCCATGGTCATTCCCACACCTTTGGTTGCAACTTACTGGAATATGATCTTTACGATATATGGAGGGCCAAAAACCCCACTGTACAGGACTATACGTTTTATTCCCTTGTCCATCACTCATATTCTCATATTGATTTTGCTGTATCAGATAAATGGACACTTCAATAAATTAAAAAAGCTGTAATTCTACCTAAGGTTTGGTCAGATCATTCAGCCCTTAGTTTGTTCTGGGATGTGGGGATGCATACAGCCGCTCCTCGTATTTGGAGCTCGGGAGGGCATCTACTATCCGATCTAGAATCAAAACAAAACATTTTACACTCCCTTTCCATGTATTTGGAGACTAATTCCCCAGCTGATACGTCTCAATTAAATTTTTGGTGTGCATTAAAGTGGTGGTACTAGGATCAGCGATACAATCTGCTGCCCATATTATGAGGAATGCACTTAGGCATCAGGCTGATTTGGAATTTTGCTTGACAGACCTAGAAGCCAAACATAAATGCTCCCCTCAGAAGGGAGCGAATCAGAGCAGTCTTCAACCTGGTGGGGGCTAAAGTAACAGACCCTAAAGAGATAGCGGCTGAATTTGCAGACTATTATTCTAATCTTTATAATTTATTGCGATCCCCTAGTGCAGCAACCCACAGCTGAGGGCATTGCTAATTTTTTATCTAATGTACATTTGCCTGAACTCATTGAAGATTCTCTCTGTGCCCTCAGTAATACATGGACGGAGGACGAGCTGGGAAGGGTTATTGACTCTTTGCTGCTGGGTAAGACACCTGGTCCTGATGGATATATTAATAAGTTTTACAAAGAATTTAAAGAAGTCTTGATACCAGTCCTACTTCCACTTTTCAATGAAGCTTCGGAACTTGGTTCTATCCCTAGAGAAATGCTAGAAGCTCGAATAGTAGCCTTCCCCAAACCAGGGAAGAATCCAGCGCTTATTACTAATTACCGCCCAATTGTACTTTTGAATACTGACATTAAAATTTATACTAAATTAATTGCCAACAGATTAAGTCCTTTACTCCCCTCTATAATCCATCAGGACCAGGTAGGATTTGTCAGTGGCAGACAAGCCCCGGACAACACTAGATGTGTTATTAATGTTATTGAGTCCTTCTCCACTTTCGATGAACCTTTACTTTTATCGTTAGACGCGGAGAAGGCCTTCGATAGGCTTCACTGGGGTTATTTGTTGGCTGTGTTGCAACAATTTGGGTTTACTGGAAGAACCTTATCTTCCATAATGGCCCTGTGTTATAGCCCGTTGGCCAGAGTTATGGTGAACGGTATTCTTTCCCCTATTTTTTCTATAGCTAATTGCACTCGCCAGGGGTGCCCTTTATCCCTAATGATTTTCACTGTGGCTATTAAACCTTTAGCTGAAACTATTAGAACTGCGGAGTTTATTCAAGGACCGATCCTTTATTGCTCGAAATATAAAATCTACTTGTTTGCGGATGATATTCTTTTAACTCTTACGGATCCTCTATCTAGTTTGCAACACTTACATGTGGTATTAGAGGAATACAGTAAAATATCTTATTGTAAACTGAATACATCTAAAACTGAGGCCCTTCCAATAAACACTGCCACTGAACTTCTCTCGACTTTGCGTTCTTTATATTCTTACCCTTGGCAAGATAGAAGCATTACATATTTAAGTATACATGTCACACCTAAAATAGCAGACATGATTCCTTGTAACTATCTTCCCCCTTTGAGCAGTTTTGCATCACTCACTACTGATTGGATGATGCAAGAGGTCTCATGGATGGGACGTATTGCAGAACTTAAAATGGTGCTCCTACCTAAGATTTTATACTTGTTTAGGACAATTCCTATACTCTTATCTAACTCTCTACTCAACAAATTTTATGCAATTTTTATCAAATATGTATGGAAAAATAAGAAACCACGTTTAGCCAAGATTATTCTGTCTCTCCCAAAATTAGAGGGCGGTTTGGCATTCCTGGATTTGCAAGGATACAATGGCGAGCCTTCTCAGTCAGATTGGTGAATGGTTTAACAAAGATAATCCAAAACCATGGGCTGTATTAGAAAGGGGTATGTTAGCCCCATTTCCTATAACAGATATTTTATGGATTCCACCTTCTGGTAAAACATCATATCACTGTCCCAACAGCGGTGGCACATACTCGAAGGATTTGGTGTGGTGTAGTATCCAAATTGAACAATGTTAATTTTCCCATTACTAAACTCTCCTTGGCAGGAATATTCAGCTTTATTCCGGATATACGATTTCATGCCTGGATTGATAAGGGAGTCCTATCGCTAAATTAGATTACTACAGATGGAGCTTTGCTCCCATTCACTCATATACAAGAACAATTCTCCATCTCAGCTAGAGATTTTTATAAATACTTGCAACTCCGTCACTGGTTATTCAGCTGCATGCCAAGACATCATTCAGTGTCTAATATACCTAGTTATATATATGATAAACTAGTTACAGACGCTCACAAGGGGATAATATCGTGGTGGTATGCTCTGTTGCTTAATTTGCAGAAACCAAAGACATTTTCTTTATTAGCTCAGTGGGAATTAGACTTAACATGCCCTGTTTCAGAAGATGATTGGAACATGATATATCGTACATGTTTTCATCTCTCTAAATGTATTTCTCACGTGGAGCATTATTACAAGATACTACATAGATTATATCAAAACCCTGTTAAATTGCACAGAATTTGGCCATCAATTTCGAACCTTTGTTGGCGTAACTGTGGACAGGTGGGATCTCTGAATCATATATTCTGGTCATGCCCAGTTCTTACTAAAATTTGGCCTTCGATGTTTGAGCTTATTTCTACTGTTATCACTGTACCGCCTGATCCCCGTGTGGCTATTTTTCATATTTCTCTAGAAGCTTTTTCCAAAAATGATCGTTATGTTATGGAGCACATCCTCATAATGACCAAATTATTAATAGCACATCATTGGCGCTCAGAGGTCATTCCAAAGTGAGACACAATATAAGCCAGAGTACAGGCATACTGTGAATTTGAGACTGCAGGCTACCAATACTCGCCTTCAGCCTCCAATCCCTTGATTCACTGGTTTGAATGGAGTGAGTACTGGGCTAATAAACAATCCACCCAGAGAACATGAGTTACATTCAGGAGATTATCTATATTTGAATAATCTATTTGTGTTTTGACCTCTATGTAACTTGGATGGTATGTTTTGATGTAATTTGCTGTTTTGATTGTTGAAGTTGATTTGGATGACTTATGATGTATGTAGCCTTTATGCCTAAAGTTCCCTTCCCCCAATATCTTTCTGTACCTTCCCCCATCCCCCTTTTATATGTTTATACCTCTATACATGGTAAAATGCTTTAACTAAGATTACAATTGGCATTCTCCACTGAACATAGTGGGGGAGATGTATGAAGGGTCCGATGTGTGCAGGATCTGTATTTAGGCCAGTATGTGCCACAGATACCGCACCTCCAAATGTATTAAGACCGCATTGTAGTGTAAATATCGTTTGCACTAAGCGGTGGTACCTTTAACGGCCCACAATCTCTCTCTGTCTGTCTCCATGTCACGGTGACACCATCCGACGGGGTGACACCAAAAGCAGCTCTGCTATTTTGGTTTCACCCCCTCGGATGGTGTCACCCAGTGCGGCCCGCACCCGAGTGACGCCAGTGAGATAGAGATATATCTATCTATATATTTCTCTCTCTCTCTCTCTCTCTCTCTCTCTATATATATATATATATATATATAAAATAATGCAAACATGAGGCGTCACTCCAAGACTTGTAAGATACAAAACAAAAAGCCATGTCTTTATTACATCAATGTTTCGGGGACTGCTACCCCGTCATCAGGACAGACAACAGTGCAAAATGTGATACAAACAAGCTTATATACTTACAACTAGTTGTTCACCCGCCTCTCGTCAGGCACCATCCCACAACTGCAGTCAATTACACTAACAGCACAAATGCACGGCAAGGTGCATGACGTAAGGTACTTTAATCATAGCAATAAATAGATTCTATATTATCTCATCTAGCAGTTATTGAAAAATTCTGCAAAAATGCACCTGCCGCTAATAGCCTATTTTAGAAAACACCTGCCGCATACTTGCAGAACACCCCTGAACCTATTTACCTCTTTTTAAACACTGTTTCCTTTTTTTTGTTTTTTTACCCCTAATTTTTTATTTATTTTTTTGGGGTGTCCCTATTTTTTATTTTATTTTTAAAAACTTTTTTGACACAGTTTGTTTTTAGGGGCTACTCCCAGAGGTGCAGGCTATTTGTTTTAAGCCTGCACCCCTAAACCCCAATTCTGCACTTTTTTCACTATGTAAAACATGGTGAAAAGTTGTCCCCGTTTTTTTTCAAAGACTTTTCGAACCTGCGAAAAGTCTTTGAAATTGAATACGGGGATAATTGAAATAGGCGAAAATGACGTCATCGGCGATAAATTATAGCCGATTCTGACTTTTCGCAGCCTAATTGAATACCCTACTTAGTTTGTCTCTGCATGTTACATTTGTTTACTCTGAGTGTGCCATACTGTCTGATGTAGAGGTATGCTTAATGATTCACACAAATCACTTTGTGTATATATATTTATGTTTCTTATAGTTCTATGTATTTTTGATTTACTTCACTCTTTTTGTATTAGTATGTACATAATATTTATGTCAGCTTTACTCTTTCACTTGTATTTTTGGGTATTCATTTACACCATTGGTACTAGGGGTGTGCATCGGCCACTTTTCGTGTTTTGGTTTTGGATCTGGATCTTTCTTCGTGTTTTGGATCTGGATTGGTTTTGCCAAAACCACCCTTCCGTGTTTTGGGTTCTGGGTTTTGTGTTTTGGATCTGTATTTTTTTGAAAAAAAGCATAAAAACACCTAAAATCACAGAATTTGTAGGTTTTTCTGCTCCTATGCTATTATTAACCTCAATAACCTTAATTTCCACTCATGTCCAGTCTATTCTGAACACCTCACACCTCACAATAGTGTTTTTATGTCCAAAAGGTTGCACCGAGGTAGCTGGATGACTATGCTAAGCGACACAAACACGTGACCCATCTAGGCGTGAAACTGCAGTGGCAGACAGGATGGCAGTTTGAAAAACTAGGCCCCAAACTGTACATAATGCAAAGAAAAAAAAGAGGTGCAAGATTGAATTGTCCTTGGGCCCTCCCACCCACCCTTATGTTGTATAAACAGGACATGCACACTTTAACAAACCAATCATTTCAGCGCCAGGGTCTGCCACACGACTGTGGCTGAAATGATTGGTTCGTTTGGGCCCCCACAAAACAAGCTGGCAATTAATCTGTCCCTGCACAAACTGGCTCTACGGAGGCAAGATGTCATCCTCATCCACCGATTCCTCACCCTCTTCAGTGTGTACATCCTCATCCTCACAGAGTATTAATTCATCCCCGCTGGAACCACAGGTCCCTCTGTACGTTCTGGAGGCTGGTCTCCCTGGAAGAGTTGATAATTCATTTTATGAACATCATCTTCTCCACATTTTGTGGAAGCAACCTCCTACGCCTTTCGCTGACAAGGTTCCCGGCTGCACTAAACACTCTTTCGGAGTACACACTGGAGGGGGGGCAACTCAGGTAAAATAGAGCCAGTTTGTACAGGGACCTCCAAATTGCTTCTTTTTCCTGCCAGTACAGGTACGGACTGTCTGACATGCCTACTTGGATGCTTTCACCGATGTAATCCTTTAACAGACAGACGCACGCTTGTCGCTGCTGCTTTGAGGATGCAAGTGCGGCTACAGCCCACACAATTCACAAAGACAGAAAAAAAAAAAGAATATTTTTATTGTTTGTGGAGCGCACTTTGAGGGTTACACCACCCTTTAACAGACAGACGCACGCTTGTCGCTGCTGCTTTGAGGATGCAAGTGCGGCTACAGCCCACACAATTCACAAAGACAGAAAAAAGAAGAATATTTTTATTGTTTGTGTAGCACAGTTTGAGGGTGTCACCACCCTTTAACAGACAGACGCACGCTTGTCGCTGCTGCTTTAAGGATGCAGGTGCGGCTACAGCCCACACAATTCACAAAGACAGAAAAAAAAAAAGAATATTTTTATTGTTTGTGGAGCGCACTTTGAGGGTTACACCACCCTTTAACAGACAGACGCACGCTTGTCGCTGCTGCTTTGAGGATGCAAGTGCGGCTACAGCCCACACAATTCACAAAGACAGAAAAAAGAAGAATATTTTTATTGTTTGTGTAGCACAGTTTGAGGGTGTCACCACCCTTTAACAGACAGACGCACGCTTGTCGCTGCTGCTTTAAGGATGCAGGTGCGGCTACAGCCCACACATTTCACAAAGACCGAAAAAAAAAGAACAATATTTTAATTGTTTGTGTAGCACACTTTGAGGGTGTCACCACCCTTTAACAGACAGACGCACGCTTGTCGCTGCTGCTTTAAGGATGCAGGTGCGGCTACAGCCCACACAATTCACAAAGACAGAAAAAAGAAGAAGAATATTTTTATTGTTTGTGTAGCACACTTTGAGGGTGTCACCACCCTTTAACAGACAGACGCACGCTTGTCGCTGCTGCTTTGAGGATGCAAGTGCGGCTACATCGCACACAAGTCACAAACACATTAAAAAAATAGTTTTTTATTTTTTGGAGCACTTTGAGAGTTACACCACCCTTTAACAGACAGACGCACGCTTGTCGCTGCTGCTTTGAGGATGCAAGTGCGGCTACAGCCCACACAATTCACAAAGACAGAAAAAAAAAGAACAATATTTTTATTGTTTGTGTAGCACACTTTGAGGGTGTCACCACCCTTTAACAGACAGACGCACGCTTGTCGCTGCTGCTTTGAGGACAGTATCATATGCAGTGACAGTAGACTTGTCAGAAATTGTTGGCACGTCCTTCAGTCCGGACCAGATGTCCAAACCAGCCCTTGACTTATGACACAGGCGCACGCTTGGCGCTGCTACTATGTTGATGCACGTGCGGCTACATAGCACACAAGTCACAAACACATTAAAAAAATAGTTTTTTATTTTTTGGAGCACTTTGAGGGTTACACCACCCTTTAACAGACAGACGCACGCTTGTCGCTGCTGCTTTGAGGATGCAAGTGCGGCTACAGCCCACACAATTCACAAAGACAGAAAAAAAAAGAACAATATTTTTATTGTTTGTGTAGCACACTTTGAGGGTGTCACCACCCTTTAACTGACAGACGCACGCTTGTCGCTGCTGCTTTGAGGATGCAAGTGCGGCTACAGCCCACACAATTCACAAAGACAGAAAAAAGAAGAAGAATATTTTTATTGTTTGTGTAGCACACTTTGAGGGTGTCACCACCCTTTAACAGACAGACGCACGCTTGTCGCTGCTGCTTTGAGGATGCAAGTGCGGCTACATCGCACACAAGTCACAAACACATTAAAAAAATAGTTTTTTATTTTTTGGAGCACTTTGAGAGTTACACCACCCTTTAACAGACAGACGCACGCTTGTCGCTGCTGCTTTGAGGATGCAAGTGCGGCTACAGCCCACACAATTCACAAAGACAGAAAAAAAAAGAACAATATTTTTATTGTTTGTGTAGCACACTTTGAGGGTGTCACCACCCTTTAACAGACAGACGCACGCTTGTCGCTGCTGCTTTGAGGACAGTATCATATGCAGTGACAGTAGACTTGTCAGAAATTGTTGGCACGTCCTTCAGTCCGGACCAGATGTCCAAACCAGCCCTTGACTTATGACACAGGCGCACGCTTGGCGCTGCTACTATGTTGATGCACGTGCGGCTACATCGCACACAAGTCACAAACACATTAAAAAAATAGTTTTTTATTTTTTGGAGCACTTTGAGGGTTACACCACCCTTTAACAGACAGACGCACGCTTGTCGCTGCTGCTTTGAGGATGCAAGTGCGGCTACAGCCCACACAATTCACAAAGACAGAAAAAAAAAGAACAATATTTTTATTGTTTGTGTAGCACACTTTGAGGGTGTCACCACCCTTTAATAGACAGACGCACGCTTGTCGCTGCTGCTTTGAGGATGCAAGTGCGGCTACAGCCCACACAATTCACAAAGACAGAAAAAAAAAGAACAATATTTTTATTGTTTGTGTAGCACACTTTGAGGGTGTCACCACCCTTTAACAGACAGACGCACGCTTGTCGCTGCTGCTTTGAGGACAGTATCATATGCAGTGACAGACTTGTCAGAAATTGTTGGCACGTCCTTCAGTCCGGACCAGATGTCCAAACCAGCCCTTGACTTATGACACAGGCGCACGCTTGGCGCTGCTACTATGTTGATGCACGTGCGGCTACATCGCACACAAGTCACAAACACATTAAAAAAATAGTTTTTTATTTTTTGGAGCACTTTGAGGGTTACACCACCCTTTAACAGACAGACGCACGCTTGTCGCTGCTGCTTTGAGGATGCAAGTGCGGCTACAGCCCACACAATTCACAAAGACAGAAAAAAAAAGAACAATATTTTTATTGTTTGTGTAGCACACTTTGAGGGTGTCACCACCCTTTAACAGACAGACGCACGCTTGTCGCTGCTGCTTTGAGGATGCAAGTGCGGCTACAGCCCACACAATTCACAAAGACAGAAAAAAAAAGAACAATATTTTAATTGTTTGTGTAGCACACTTTGAGGGTGTCACCACCCTTTAACAGACAGACGCATGCTTGTCGCTGCTGCTTTAAGGATGCAGGTGCGGCTACAGCCCACATATTTCACAAAGACAGAAAAAAAAAGAACAATATTTTAATTGTTTGTGTAGCACACTTTGCGGGTGTCACCACCCTTTAACGGACAGAGGCACGCTTGTCGCTGCTGCTTTAAGGATGCAGGTGTGGCTACAGCCCACACATTTCACAAAGACCGAAAAAAAAAGAACAATATTTTTATTGTTTGTGTAGCACACTTTGAGGGTGTCACCACCCTTTAACAGACAGACGCACGCTTGTCGCTGCTGCTTTGAGGATGCAGGTGGAATCTAGACGGGATTTGGAACCGGGGACACACTACCTCCATCAATTGTCTAAATCCCACTGCACTAATGGCGGATACCGGACGCACGTCTAACACCAACATAGCAGTCAAGGCCTCAGTTATACGTTTTGCTTCAGGATGACTGCTGTCGTACTTCATCCTCATCGCTAGGGACTGTTGGAGGGTCATTTGTTTAGTAAAAGTAGTGATGTTCCTACTTCCTCTCTGGGATGATGAACAACTCCCAGCAGCAGCAGCAATAGCACTAGGAGGAAGTGGTTCTTGATCTTTCCCTATTTTATTTTTATCGGAGAAAGTTTGGTCCTCCATTTATGTTATATTGATATATACGTGCGGCTAAAGCGCACACAAACACAGAAAATATTTTTTTATTTTTGCTGGAGAGTAGTGCACCACCCTTTAAGAAATGAGCCAGCCTGCTCTTTACTTATGGGACACAGGCGCACGCTTGGCGCTGCTCCTTTGTTGATGCACGTGCAGCCACAGTGCACACAAGTCACAAACACAGAAAATATTTTTTTTTTTGGTTTGGAGTGTACTTTGGGGATTACAGCACCCTTTAACGATCAAGGCAGCCGGCCCTTTACTTATGACACAGGCGCACACTTGGCACTACTTTGTTGATGCACGTGCGGCTACTGCGCACACAATTCACAAACACAGAAAATAATATTTTTTTTGGTTTGGACTGGAGTGTACTTTGGGGGTTACAGCACCCTTTAACGGTCAAGCCAGCCGGCCCTTTACTTATGACACAGGCGCACGCTTGGCACTACTTTGTTGATGCACGTGCGGCTACTGCGCACACAATTCACAAACACAGAAAATAATTTTTTTTTTGGTTTGGACTGGAGTGTACTTTGGGGGTTACAGCACCCTTTAACGGTCAAGCCAGCCGGCCCTTTACTTATGACACAGGCGCACGCTTGGCACTACTTTGTTGATGCACGTGCGGCTACTGCGCACACAATTCACAAACACAGAAAATAATTTTTTTTTTGGTTTGGACTGGAGTGTACTTTGGGGGTTACAGCACCCTTTAACGGTCAAGCCAGCCGGCCCTTTACTTATGACACAGGCGCACGCTTGGCACTACTTTGTTGATGCACGTGCGGCTACTGCGCACACAATTCACAAACACAGAAAATAATTTTTTTTTTGGTTTGGACTGGAGTGTACTTTGGGGGTTACAGCACCCTTTAACGGTCAAGCCAGCCGGCCCTTTACTTATGACACAGGCGCACGCTTGGCACTACTTTGTTGATGCACGTGCGGCTACTGCGCACACAATTCACAAACACAGAAAATAATTTTTTTTTTGGTTTGTACTGGAGTGTACTTTGGGGGTTACAGCACCCTTTAACGGTCAAGCCAGCCGGCCCTTTACTTATGACACAGGCGCACGCTTGGCACTACTTTGTTGATGCACGTGCGGCTACTGCGCACACAATTCACAAACACAGAAAATAATTTTTTTTTTGGTTTGGACTGGAGTGTACTTTGGGGGTTACAGCACCCTTTAACGGTCAAGCCAGCCGGCCCTTTACTTATGACACAGGCGCACGCTTGGCACTACTTTGTTGATGCACGTGCGGCTACTGCGCACACAATTCACAAACACAAAAAAAATATTATTTTTTTAGCACTTGGGGGGAGCACCCCTGATGGACAGAGCACCCCCTGGACAACACTACAGCACCCCTTTAGGACTGGGACACTGCACAGGACTTTGGAGTGGACACAGCCCCTATGGACAACTGACTGCACAACACAGTCCAGCCAGCCCCTATGGACTTTGAAGTAGTGGACACAGCCCCTATTAACAACAGCAGCACAACACAGCCAGCCCCTATGGACTTTGAAGTAGTGGACAACAGCAGCACAGCACAACACTACTCTGCACTACACTAAACTACACAGCCCAGCCAGCCCTAACTCCCACCCTCCCTCTTCACTGTCCACAGCCGAGTGAGAAAATGGCGCCGACGCGGGTACCTTATATAGGATCCAAAACCCGCGAGACTCGGAAGGCGGGAAGATGACGTTTTGCCTCGATTTCAGAATCCGAGTCAGGCGGGAAAAGTCGAGCCTGACTCGGATCGGACTCGGATCGGGGGGCTCGGATTTCAGAAATCCGAACCCGCTCACCCCTAATTGGTACATATCATGAATATTTCATTATTATTTATGTTTTACTTGACACTTTGTTAACACAATTTTGTATATTGTGTATAGTTTACATGTTGAGTATGCGGCAATATTTATCTATAGCCTTTGGCAAAATTCTGTTTGCTGATGTTTTTATGCTTTGTGTACTGTTGCTAAGCAACATTCTTGTGGTTCTGAGCTTCCGGTCAGACGCGGCCACTTTTTACTTACGTCATGCACCTTGCCGTGCATTTGTGCTGTTAGTGTAATTGACTGCAGCTGGGGTACGGCACCTGACGAGAGGCGGGTGAACAACTAGTTGTAAGTATATAAGCTTGTTTGTATCACATTTTGCACTGTTGTCTGTCCTGATGACGGGGTAGCAGTCCCCGAAACATTGATGTAATAAAGACATGGCTTTTTGTATCTTACAAATCTTGGAGTGACGCCTCTTGTTTGCATTATTTGGAGGGGACTAATGCTCTATTTGTGGATGGTACCCAAGCGGTCATGAATAAGGCTTACAGCAGCCTAGAGTGCCGGGTTCAGCGTGACTGATATATATATATATATATATATTCAGGGCCCCTAATAAAAGTGTTAGCATGTATAGTCTCCGCCAATGGCTCAATCACCAGCGCAAATATCAGCGGGTATAGAGGGCATCCCTGACGGGTGCCGTTTGATATTTGGAATGCTGGGGACAGGAGGCTATCCACGAAGACCCTAGCTGAAGGATTGGAGTATAATGCAAAGATAGAAGACAGTGCTCTCCCAGTGATCCCAAACTTGACAAGGGTGGCTCGCAGATAGCCCCAGTGGAGTCTGTCGAACGCCTTCTCTGCATCCAGGGACAGCAACAAAAGGGGGTCCCCCGACCCAGAGAAGGCATCAATTACATTCAAAATCCTTCCAGTGTTGTCAGGGGCTTGTCGACCCCGTACAAACCCAACCTGATCTTGGTCAATAAGAGACGGGAGTAATGGGTTAAGGCGATTGGCAATTAACTTTGCATATATTTTCACATCCATGTTGATTAGTGCAATAGGGCGATAGTTAGCTCGCATGTTAGTGTTTTTACCGGGCTTAGGAAATGTAACTATTCTAGTTTCTAGCATGTCCTTAGGGAAAGTACCGGATGTCGATACGTCGTTAAACACCTGGACCAATAGAGGAGCTATGGAGTCTTGGAAACATTTATAGAATTTATTGATATACCCATCCGGGCCTCAGGCTTTATCCTTTACTGCCATTAATTACTGCCAATATTTCCTCAGATGACCATGGATCACTAAGGGTCTGCAAGGTCTCCGGGTATAAAGAATGTTATTTAGAAATGTATTAAAATCTTCCATTGTTGGTTGATGGGTCAGGGTATCATTTGATAAATTGTACAATTGGGAATAGAATTAGGTAAATGCATCCACAATTTCCATGGGATCTGATCTTTTTTGCACTATTGGAATTAATAATTTGTCTGACTCTGTTCTTGGCCATCTTTCCCCTAAGCTTCCGAGCCAACATCCTACCTGCCCTATCCCCTGTACATAAAACTTTCGTTTTAATTTAAAGAGGGATTTTTGTACCTCCTTCAATGTTAATATGTTCCATTCTTCCCTATGGATGTGTTCTCTACTTGATTTGTGTCAATATATGATAGAGATTGAGCAATTGAGCTTTTTGCTTCGGGATCATTCAAAAGATATTCGGGTAATCACCATGTACTAGGGGGATTCGCACTGCAGATAAATTATATTGTAATCTGAGAGTGGAATGATCCGACCATAGTAACGGTAGGATAGAGGCTCGTATGATGTGCTGAAGGGACAACTTATCTGTAAGGGCCAAATCAATTCAGGAATACGACAGATGAACTTGGGAGAAAAAGGTATAATCTCTTGTAGAATGGTTTTTGGCCCTCAATATATCATATAATTCGAAATCTGAAAGAATGTGTCTGAAGGCTAAAGAATAGTTATAAGTATGATGAATCCGAGGGGTATTTTTAGGTATAGATTTATCTAAATGGGAGGCTAATACCATATTGAAATCTCCCAGTATCAGCGGTAGACCTTTATAGTGTGATTGGAAGACATTGCAAAAACGTCTAATAAACGTGATTTGTTTCGTGTTGGGAGCATATACTGTGGCTAGCGTCACTGGGATCTCATCTAGTTTACCTGTTAGGATTAGATACCTGCCTTCTCGATCCTTCACCTGCTTATCCAAAGAGAATTCACATGAGGCGGATAAAAGTATGGCCACACCTGCCTGTTTATTTGGGCCGCTTGACGTATAGCAGTGTGGAAATGTGTGATTTGTAAATTGAGGGGGGTTAGAGTGGAGGTTACATAACAAATCACACATGACAATTGTTATCCTGTATTTGTAACATAACAGTTATTTTATTGTATTATTCCATCAAATTATCATGCATTTATTGATATTATAGCATTCTGTAATGGAGACAAATTTCATATGCACTTATTGTGTCACTATAACTCTAACCAACTCACATGAACACAGAGGCCAAGAAATAAGCCTGTATATATACTGTGTATACACATCTCTTTTGACAAAGTGTGGTGGGGTCAACTCCCGTCTCTTGAAAACCATAAATACATTCCTAGAACATCATTCCAGGAATGTAAAATCATGCCCCCCATAGTAGCATTTGTAATGCAACCTGCCCATCTCACTACTGCCATTATTTGAATTATTAATCTCAATTGATGCATCCAATTGTTGCATCTGTGAAATGCAGAGACACATGTTAGTTTACTGTATATCTGGAATGTGCCATGGAGATCTGCCGCCCATTTCCATTGATGCTGTATATGTGCAGCCACACTTACTGCACATAAGTGCCAGCCGTAGCCAGCTACACTCCCGGAATAAACATTTGCCATCTAATTAATTGAACCGTATACCATAAACTACCATGGTTACAACTATCTGCTAATTAACCTTAGCATAGCGATTTCCTCCACGTTGGGCATCTGCTGTTGGGTTGTGAACCGGCGGCTACACAGCAGCCGGCATTTCAGTCCCATTCCATTCAAACATCCTCAGCCTAGCAGATGAGTTAGCCATGTATAGTGCTATCCATGCAGGGGTGGTTGGTCAAATCAAGATTTTGGAGTAATTATCTTTTACTTCAATTAAGGGAAAAAGTCAAGCGCCCATATGAATGAAACAATAATCTTTTTAAAAACTCAAATCTTCGGAAGGTTGCAATTCCATTAGTGACAGGATCACTTTGTTAACCTATCACTTACTGCACAAACACCCAAACATACATGCAGGCCTGAGAGAGATTAGTCAAAATCAATTAACAAATACTGCTTTAAGGGAACATACATCTACCTCAATATCTATAAATTACAATTACCTATATCTCAAAACAGAGAGTAGTGTTATGGTTACATGTTTATAGGTTGTGTGAGGGCTTGGGCTTAAAAAGCGGAGTATATTGGTTATGGACTTTACAAAATAAATGACCATTTCAAATTAATAATTTTAAGTTAAGCCCATAAACATTGGGTAAGTTGTATTCCAAAATGACATTGGGAAAACCTGCAGGTACTTAAAAAAACAACAGGCACCACAACATGCAATAGTAATTAGGGGAGATGATTTTGCCTGCCAAAATATTAGAAATATAGATTATTCAGAATATGATTGATACTGGCAAAAATTGAGTCGCTCACATGTTTCCAGACTCAACTCTTTACAAAGTCAAAACAGCTAGCATTAGCAATAATATCATCTGCCAAAATGGATGCCCAAAACCTTCTCCCGCCAAGCATCCCTGCCTCAGTACCCACTAGCCTGATACCATGTACATCACTCATGGCCGGCTCCACTGGGCATGCTTGAGATCTCAAGAGCATCATGAGATCCCTCATGCAGTCCATGAGGAATAGCACTAATCAAATGCAGAGACAGCGTAGTCCCTGCTTTTGGGATAGGGCATTGTTAAGCTGCTGCTGTCAATATCTGCAGCTGACGATACATTTTGAGGGAATTCCAATTTCTTACATTGCTTTGCCCTTTGACACAGATTTTTTTCCCAAAATGATAGTCACAAAGTTGCATAGCGACATTTCAAACCCAGCCAGCTTTTATAATAAGGTACAGAAGTACTTTCATTCCCTATCATGAGTACACATGTAGATTTACACCTTAATAACAAGTGTGTTTATAATTTATAGTTAATTTTTTAAGACAATTAACAAAACTCAGCTAAAAATACCTAAAAAAAATGGCTAGAATTTCCAGTATCCAGGCCTCCGTCTATACCAAAGATTGCAGCAGGGCTTAAAATTTCTTGAAGGTTTCTTTCCCAACTATGATATTCAATCTGTATGGGCGGACCTCCACCTGTTCCTTGTGTATAATCTTTCTCAAGACATAATTTAAGTTTAAGTTTGCAATCCTGGTAACGTTTTTGGCAATCTTTAGGGGATCTTTTGGTTACACCTAGGGAGCTTACATCATTAGCTATTTTCCTCCATATTGATTCTTTGCATTCTAAAGGAACAAGCAGACCTCTGGATTTTACAAATAATTTCTGATAATTATCCAACAAGCCGGCAATTAGGATATAATTTTCTTTTGTAGTGAATTTCTACGCTCTTAAACGATCTTCTGGATTTTTACTTAGTTTTTTATTCCATGGGGATTTTTGGCTTGGTTCCTGGCATCTTGTCAATAGTGCTTCACTACTACTTTCAGTTGTTTGGACATTTTAATCTACTGTATACAAAAAAAACCTAATATAAACACATGTATTTAGATAACTTTCAAAAAAAATTACTCAAACCAAAAGGATAGAAAAAAACTATTTCCATACCACATATACAGCTCTATAAATTTTACAATATATTACAATTGCAAAACCAATTGCAAAAAATAGTGTATTAAGTATATGTATAAAACTTCAACCTACCTGATTGGTGCATTTCTAAATGCATGCCAGCAATGAACACTGCTATAATCCAAACCCATACTACAAATAAATTTTAACATTCTTGCCAGTCCACACTTACAATTCACATTAACCATTTTCAAATACCATTCTTATGCCCTGAACACAGCAACGCAAAGCAAAGAGTAATATTTTTTACAACAATTGTGGTTTTACAGAAAAACAACAGTTGACTATTTTGAAAAATGAGTCCACCAACATTGCCCTTCATAGCTGTCCCTTATAATCAACGCTGGTATCTTGGAGTTTGGGCCATATAATAAAAAGGACAAATTTATGTACAGTAGCTATCATTTCACAACCTATCCCTTACATGGAATTAACTATGAGAACATGGTGTTTAAGATGGCACAGCTCACAATACCAACAGTGGCTTACAGATCAATGGTAATCTAGAATGGAAATGGTATATTCACACTAAATAAACCTCATCACTTCACGCCCACTCTCCGCTGTTTGTCTCCAACAGCCACCGCTAGTTAAAAAAAGAGAACCTCCCTGCAAACTAATCCTAACCATCCCACCTCACCCTAAATTACAAATACTTAAACACAGGATGGTGCCAATCATGATGAGTGACTCTGGATCCCTACAATGTCAAGGTTCCTGTGCAAATATTTTGTCCCTCAAAATCCTCTGCACCAGGATGCAAAATAAATCCTTCAGAATAATAGATAAAACTAAAGCTGTAACACACTAAACAAACTAATTTCCAAATAAAAAAACCTACAAATACACAAAAAAAGAACAAAAACAAAGTTATAACATACACAAACTGTGCTCTCATTGCAAGCCTGAAGACAATGCAATTTTAAAGAATCTTAATCAATTATTAACATATTTCCAAAAAATGTTTGCCCTAATTAAGGGAAATTGGGTGTGCATATGTCGTGTTATCCCGATCTGCCTTTCACAGGCATTCATAATTTTAAATACTGACACTGCATGCATAAATGTAGTAACAATCTCTAAATTTATCTGCCCCAAATCAAGGCCTATGACAGCAAGCACAGTCTCATACATATTACATATATTCAAAAAAACATAGCTAATGTCTCATACGGAGCTCAAAGTAACACAGAAAAAAACAACATTCTATACAGTACATCAATCCTTAACTATTGAACAAAAATGTACATGTCAAATTTAAATAAAAATCGTACAAAAAATACACTCCCCAACGCACCAAAACTATAATTTTAGGTTCCCTAAATCCAAGAATTTTTACATAAAAAAATATATATATTTTAACAAATTAAGTACTTGAGTTTTCTTCAGTTAGTCAACATTATTAGAAAACAAAGGCATTCCTTGATAAAAGTCTAACGTTTATTTTTTTAAATCATGTACATTCCATTGTCAATACAAAACAATTTGTATACACAGAGAAACTCTTTCATCTTGGTGAAATGCCCAAAGCAATTCACATAACCGCCAATAAACACACGCCAGTGAAGCCAAGGCAATGTGTAAAACGCTATAATTAAGTTTACCCCTCTATAAGGAAAAACAGGCCAGATATAAAGGGCTGGGCCTATTTCAAACACCCGTGACTATCGTTGATGGGTTACATAATCTAAAGTGTACTGTTAAAGATTCATTTTATAATATTGTATGTTGCAAAAGCAGCAGATGTGCCGTTAAAACAAGAATAAAGGCAGAAATTTTGACAACCATAAATACAAACTTGTCAAACATTAAGGTTATGCTAGCACCTTAAGTTTAACTGCAAATGTGATTAAAAATTACAACAACAAAAAATAGAAACTTTAAAAACATACAAAAATACATTCACAATCAGACTGAAAAATGCTAACCAGGATTCCCTGTAGACATTTATGTTTCCTTCTCCAGTACAATCCACGGTTCCTTGGAAAAAAAAAAAACAACACTTACAGTCCAAGTGATATATACAACTCAAAAACAAAAAAACATACACAAAAATGAAGATGGCTATGTGTTTATACATAACCTAGCTTCATGATAATGATAACAACCTGCCTGGCTCTTGTCTCGCAAAAAGCCTATAGCCATTCAGACGTCAACACATTACATGCTGTCTGATATTCAAGTATAAGCGGCAAGGCTGCCATTCATACTTTTGCCCATAAATCAGAATAGTCAGAATGTTCAACTTTTGTCTATGGTTAAAAACACTTTAAATATACACTTTGCACCCAATTGTGCATGGAGCTCATATAATGCAAATGCAGCAAGAAATGTATGATGCTCCATGCAGAATGTGCAATCCTATCTCTGCAACTACATCACAGGATTTCATCAACACCATGACCATTGGTGCTGGGAGGCTGGCCAGCTAAATAAATCTCATGTTACTCAGCAGGCCGGCTTCCATGGACAAAAAACTGTGTAAGTGTACAAATTCCCAAGGCTGTCCACCCCGGAAAACTGTGCAGACAAAGGCCAGAAAACGCTGGCAGACCCAGCTTCTAACTCCCCCACTTAAATACCTTTGACTGTCAATCATGACATCGCCATTCAACAGTCTGTGTGCATCTAAACATTAAATATTGTACACAGTCGCAATATGGCTCCTGCACATGTGCAGAATCCAGGTAATAGGGAATTTGCGTTCATCAAATAACTTTAGTTGACTGCTGAATCAGGCCCTTTGATTGTATGCACAAAGTTGAACTCTAATAAACCCACTGAATCACTTATTAGGCTAAAATGTATATTTGTAAACCAAAGACTGCTAACTATTTTGCCATCCATTTTAGTCCAAAAAAAAAAAAACAGCCAGCTTGATTAATTGGAGCTAATTAGTACACAACGTCTACAGATTCACGCTAAAATATACTTGGACATCCAGCAAAAACAAGTCTCACATGGATACGCCTCATTGTTTGTAGAATGTATTCCTAATTATTGTCTTACACCAACCCATTCATGTTCAACACTATCCCTGACATTTAGCCTAAACTATGACCCATAACTACACTACTTATCTTATAAGATATAACGCTTAATGAAACGCCTCTTTAACAAATGCAAAGCATGAAAGCAATAAATATAAGATGGATAAACAAATTTTATAGTTAAACGGAGATGCTATGAACATAGCTGATCAGCCTAGCACTGATCCACTCTGGCTCAATTCTGCACATGCTCTGACTGAGAATGCACGGGATCTTGCTATCATTGCAAAATCCCACATGCAGACCCTGAGGCCAACAGCCACAACAGCAAGGACAGTTCTGGGGGGTAGGGCATCGTCTGCAGAAGCAGACTACTGTCCCTGCTGTGGAGATAGGGCATTGCCAGGCTGTGGCTGTCAATAGCGACAGCTAAAGTGGGTGGAATGGTCAGGCGAACTGCTATCTATCTACTCATGGGATTAAAATTACATACCCAAGGAATCATAGAAGTTTGCTGTTTTTCACTGTTGGATTCTAAGTTTTTGCGGTCCATAGTCAGCACTTTTTGTTTAGCCTCCTGCAAGAGCTTAGGGTGATAACCTCTCTCTCTAACTTTATTAATCATAGTGTCCATCTGCTGTATGGCAACAATAAGATCTGAGGTAATTCTCTCAATTCTCAAAAGCTGGGAGAAAGGCAAACCACATTTTAAGGGCTTAGGATGAAAACTATTAAATTGTAACATATTATTTCTATCAGTAGGCTTAGAATATAGGGCAGTAGATATTACCCCCTCACATACCGATATTTGTACATCAAGAAAATTAATAGTACTATCACTGATGGTATACGTCAATTTAATGGGATGTAGTTTCATATTATGACTGCTAAGGTCTTCACAAGATCTTCCCTGCTACCAGTCCAGAATAATAAGATGTCATCAATGTATCTACAATAAAATGCAATATTATCAGCTACCAATATATCACTAAAAAAGATATAATTTTCAACTTCAAACATAAAAATGTTTGAGTATGCAGGGGCCACACTTGAGCCCATTGCACAACCTTTTACTTGTAGATAATAGAGACCATCGTAGTAAAAGACATTTTTCATTAAGACCATGTCCAATAACTCAATACATAATTAACAAACCGTTAGATATCTTCTGGCAGCCGCCAGACCCATATCATGCGGTATAACCGTATAGAGGTTTTGAACATAAATAATACACCTTCAAATTTAGACAATTCATTCATCTTACGCAATAAGCTAGTGGTGTCAAGCAAAAATCTGGAATTAGATTGAATACATGGTTGAAAGACCGAGATTGAATACATGGTTGAAAGACCGAGTCCAAAAACAATGATGTTGGCTGGAACAATGATTTTTTAGCAGCAATAATTGGTCGCCCCGGAGGTTTAACGAGGGACTTATGTACTTTTGGTATTGTATATAGTAAAGGTACTATCGGGGACAAAGGAATGAATGCGTCTTTCAACTTGTCTGTAATCATTCCTTTTTGCACTGCTGACTCAAGAACATCAATAAGATCCTTTTTAAAGGCAGCTGTAGGATCACGGGATAATCGATTATAAGTAGAAGTATCCATCAATTGATGTGCAATTTCATCTTTATAATCATTGATATTCTGGATAACCAAAGCGCCACCCTTATCTGCTGGTCGAAATATCAAATTCTTATTATTTGACATTATTCTAATGCTTTAAGTTCTTGAGTGGTCAAATTGTTCTTAATCCTAGGAGCCTGAAGGATATCAAAATTGGTTTCCTTTTGCAATAGTCTCAAAAAAGGTGCGAATAGAGGCATTATAGGACTGAGATTCAAAAGTGGATTTTGGTAATAGCTTAGAGATTTGTGCGTGCTTGTTTACATGTGGGAACAAAAGAAAGTCCCTTTAATAGTACTTGCAATTCATTATTATTTAATTCATAATCCGATAAATTAATCACTAGGATCTCCGACCCTTCGGTGGACGACCCACTAATTTTTTGCCTCCGCCACTGCCTACCCCGTCTGGTATATGGGCGTTTCCTCGGCTGGACGGGTGCTTGGTCTTGCTTATGACGCTGTTCATATGGTGAGGATTACTTCAGGTAGGATTATTGCTATATTATGTTATAAGTCTGACGAAAGTGCTAATTAAAGAGCACTAAAACGTTGCTGTTACATGCCGTGTCTTAGTGGATTTATTGAAGTCTCCAGGAGTGCTGCATTTCCCGATGTATGTATGTATATATATATATATTATATATATAGATATCTAGAGGTTACCTTGACAAAAGGGCAATCCAGCCCTAAAACGTTGAATTATATAATATAACGTATCTAAAACACCATTGCTAAAGTCTCTTTGTTCTAAATATCCATACTTCGCGGAGGCAGCATTGTCTCTCTCTCTATGTGGACAATTTATCAAAGTGTATTTGAGGTAAAATCCCCGAAATAAACCCTGTTTTCGGGGGTTTAGCTGAAATACTAAGTATCCCCCAGATGTATTACGGAGGGACTGCAGCAGGTATGTCCGATAACTGCTGTCATCCCTCCATTGCCGCTTGCACTCGCCTCCCCCATAGGTTTCTATGGGGCATGCGATGCTGCCAAATGTACCAATATTCAGAATGCAAAGCATTCCCGATATTGGCCCAAACAGCTAACGCCATCTGAAGTAGCCCATAGTTTATGGCCTACACTGCGCACTATTAGCCAGCGGAGGCTTCCGCCGGAACCCTCCCCAGCTATGGCTGATGTGCATATGCAGTCCACGGGACTGTGCATACTCACAACCCCCTGCACTGGCCGGCATCTCTTCGGGGACATTGCAGGGACGGGCTCCTTTCACATCGCTTTATGCAATGCAATCTGGCCGGTTACTGCCATGCCCTGATCACATTGCAAAAGCCATCCTTGATAAATGGGCACATGTATATATATATATATATATATATATATACGACAGGCTTAATCCACGGGACTCAACCATCTGGGGTGCCCTTGGCATGTGACCACACCATCTACATAAAAAATAAATAAAGCATGTGAGTGCCGAGTTTGTATGATATTTTTTATGTAGATGGTGTGGTCACATGCCAAGAGCACCCCAGATGGTTGAGTGCCGTGGAATAAGCCTGTCGTTTATTTAAATTTTGTGGTCACCCTTGCTAGGGCAACCTGTTTTTCAAATGTAAGACAAACTTTTTTCTTTTTCCAGGTGCTTATTAACTGATAGCCCTGGGTGTGGTCCTGTCTCTTTAAGGCAGGACTGGCCAGATGGGAACGACCGTGAAGCGGTGGCCAGCTTAACAAATTATTGCAATATTTTGGAACCAACATTCCCTATGTTCAAAGGAGTTGCAGTTTGAAAAGCATGTGAGTGCTGAGTTTGTATGATATATTTTTATATATATATATAAATATAATATACAGTACTAAGTGGGAATTTAGAGATGGGGGTATGGAAATTTGAATCTCCCCCCACCCCACCTCTCACTCCCTGCTACCATTTTAGCCCCTGGTTCACTCACCCACTGCACCTCTCAGTATCTTCTCTCACCCCCAACACTTCTCCCTGCCTGCTTCCCCCTCTCTCACCACTTCTATTGGGGTAGATATATTATAACGGCATTTAAAGTGCCGTTATAATGCTGCCTCTTTAACGAGACTAAGCAGGAAGCACTAACGATGAGATGTATTAACATCACATCGGGTGGAGAGGGGGAGCGTTAACTCCTCCCTCCAGTGCTCCCTGCCTGAGGACACCGCGCATCAGCCTATTGCTGATACGCTGTGTCTCAGTCCCGGCCCGTTCCCCTGAGCATGCGTGGGATCTCGCAACTATCGTGACATCCCACGTGCAGCCCTGGAGCCAGCAGCCACCACAGCAGGGACAGCGCTGTCCCTGCTGTGGTTATAGGGCATCGCCAGGCTGTAGCCGTCGATAGCGACAACTACAGCGGGTGGAACGGTCAGGCAAACTGACCTTTCGTACATTGCCAAGGCTATCAGGCTATCAGTACTGCTATCTTGTAAATAGCAGCGCCGATTATGACAGAGGCGCATAGGGCCCCTGTCATTTACCACCAAACAGCCCCATCATACATTGGGGAGAAGCGGTATCAATGCATAACGTGCGCTGATACTGCTTCACCGCTTCTTACATCTCCCCCCAGTGCTAGTACATCTTCATCTGAAAAAATGAAGTGGCAGAATGTCATACCGCCATATAAAGTCCCACTTCCACCACTGTATATATATATACATATACATTCACAATAAAAAACTGTACTAACAAAATTTTAAAAGTAGATTTTTTTTAAATAATGTACAAAAACCAGGAATATATAAAGAGGTATACAATTAAAATATTACACAAGTTTGTTGTATATAAAATTTTATTAAAAAAATAGTATGAAAACACTACATGTACATTGCATCCCATCTTGTCTATAGCACAAGTATCAACCAACTTATTTCACACACAACTAGCTTGAAATCAACTATTTTTTATAAAGCCCTAGATGAAATTTAGACACAGGTAAAATACATACATCCCCCCCTCAAAAATTCACTACAGTAGCTCCGACACTTCACGCACTGGCCTCTCAACAACCACACTGCTCATGCGCCTATGCCTATTTGCAGGCGCAAGGGGAATTGGGATACCGATGCAGGGGACATTGGGGTTTATCGGCGCATGCGCCCTCTAACAGACACGGGAATTACTGCTCCGATTCAATGGTAAGAGGACACTTCATATATGCTGACGTTATGAATAAGCGTGTCATGTGGTAGCGCTGCCGATGCGGCAACACACACATACCGCCAGAACCCAGACCCTTCATGCATCTCCCCCAGTGAATTTTGACATATTGCTTGTTGACCAAATGTATGTATACCTTGCTTGCTTCTTGGCTCTTGCTGTCCAGCTCTTTATTTAAATTCAGCTAGTAGATGGCACTTAGCCTTGTGTATCCAACTGGTATTTTTCTATATTTAGTATCAGGCATTCACCTGTATATGAAAATATATACCAGTATATCAGAATATTAAAGATAAAACAAACAAAAAGAAAAAAAAAACAATACCTTACCATATTGATACAGTCTAGAGAGAAAATCAATGGAAGTAACCATTCATAATGAGAAAAGTGCAAAAGAGGGAGATGGAGATAGAGGGAGTTTAGATAAAATAAAGGGAGAAAAAGAAAATATATAAAAAGACAAATAGGTGAAGAAACTAAAAAGAAATAGGGTTTTGATCGTATAAAAGCTGTTAAGAGTACCAGGAAGTGAACTGAAAACAGCACTGTATCGCCAATGTGGTTGTGGAAGGTAATGTTTGAATGTATTTATCCCAACATTGAAAAAAAGCAGGGGTTAAGGTCTCTTTGTCCAAAGACGTCTCCAACCAGTCCATAGTGAACAGAAAGAGTACTCGAGATGTTGCCATAGAAATGGTAGGTGCGTAGTCATGGATCCACTGTTGTAAAATAGCCTTTCTGCCCACCTCCAACAAAAGTACAATTATTTTCTTATCAACCATAGGAATTTCAGTTGGTTAGCCAAACAGTGCCCAGGGTGCAGTACACCTAAAGGGTATAGCCAGAACTGTAGAGCCATAGTGATACTCCAGAACTGTTGGATGTAATGACAGTCCCAAAAACAATGCATAATATCTGCTTCTGCAGTCAGACATCTAGTACACCCTGCCCCTTCAGAGATGCCCATTAAATAGTGCTTTTTCATTGACAAATATGCCCTGTGCAATATCTGATATGAGCTAGCCGGAATAAGTTTCAGATTAGTTTGGAAGGCCTCTAAAATTATGTCAGGAGGAAGTGAAAGGGATCTGGGATGCCCACCTACCCAATACCGGAAGCTCAGTCTCCGGGTCAATCTCTGTACGTATAACGGGCATATATAATAGAAATAGAATATGCATTAGTATGAATGAGGGAATCAAGAGGATTGGTATAATCTTGATCATTTAATTTGGAGAGAATAGATTTTAAATACTGGGTAGCTTCAAAATAAGAGAATCTATGTTGAGGTCCGAGCTCATATTTTTCCATGGCCTCATTAAAAGTGGGAGATTGGCGGTATTCAATAAGGTACAAAGATTTAGAATTCCAGAAGAATTCCAAGTTGTAAAAGGTACCAAGGCCTTACCATTCTTGAAGTCCAAATTGCCAACTAAGAGTAGGGATAAAGAGTGACAATATTGAGATCTCCTGGACGCCTGAATAGTAGAGGTTAAGAGCAAACTATCAAATTTAGGAGAATTTAAACTTGATGCTCGTGCGTGTAGTATGTAACTAAGAGAAAGATGATGTTACATCCGTGTAAAGATTGGTTCCATTAATCCAATCCATGGCAAAACTAGGGAGACAAGGTAAGTTTTATTGCTTAATATTAGGCAAGTTGACTCCCCACTCTGCACCATTTCAAAGATTAAGGCCCGTATTCAATTAGTTTCGCTCTCATGATACTTTTTCGCCTGCCGTACTTTTCGCCTACATCGTGTTTTAGCTGCAGAAACTTTTTGCGCACGTCCCTGCGATTCGCCCTATTCAATTCCAGAGGACGCGAAAATGCAAACCAGGTGAAAAGTGCTGTCGGAATTGGGGAAATCAGTCTGACACCCCCCCTAAAAGATGCACTAACATTGGTTAACAATTTCCATGCCCCCGAATAGCCCTAATAAAGCTATTTGGGGTACTTAAGGTGTGTCAATTTATTCAAATTAGCGTCTTTGCATAAGTGGTGAAGAATAGCATAAAGCAGTGTTTTTTGGAGAAAATAAGTAGCCTTGTAAAATTTGGGGTACTTGAAAATGGGGGTAAACATGGTTTAAAGTAACTAAAGTAAAGTTTTAAAAAACGCACTTGAAGCAAACATCTGCAATCAAAAACACAACTAGTTTTTAAGTTTGTACCCCCACTTTGCAATTTTTCGTCACCTTATTTTGCACTTTTTCGCCCCCTTATTCTAAGTCATTATTTGGGGTGTTCCTCTAGTTTTTTTTTTTACGCAGTTATCCTTTGGGGGTTGTCCCAAGGGTGCAGAGTGGTTTCCCCACTTTTGCATCCCAAAATAGCGATTTTGCACTTTTTTTCTCCACCTATTCATAGGCAAATAATTTTTGCCTAGTACATTGCATTGCATTTTCGCGTACGCAAAAAGTCTTTTCCATTGAATACGGATATATAAGTTTCCGACTGGCGAAAAGTCGCAATTAGCTATACTTTTTTGCGGATTCTGACTTTTTGCGGGTAATTGAATACGGGCCTAAATTGTAAATGTTGCCAAAAATTTAGCTCAGTTTGTATTTTGTGAATAATCGGATTAATATTGTACGTGTATAAATGACAAGGATGGGGTGGGAGTGCAATGCCTAAAAAGGTAATATAAGTGCTCGCCCAGTGAAAGGGAAAGGAGCCATTTCAGCCCAACCTCGCCCGCCCAAATATAGCCATAGCTTCAGACTTCTCAAAATTGATTGAGAAGCCAGCAAAATAGGAAAACCGATTTATAGCAGCAATCAAAAGAGGAATAGAATGTTAGATGTGAAGAGAAGCAGATCATCTACAAAGGTGACAATGCGCAACTCTCGGTCACCTATTTTAATGCCCCGGTATCTGCTTACTTGCATAATATACTGAATGAAGGGCTCTAATGATATATTAAAAAGAAGGGGGGATAGAGGACATCCTTATCTAGTACCTCTCTCAAGGTTAAAGGGAAGGGAGGTTACATTATTTACCACTACCTGTGCAGTGGGTTCAGTATAAAGAGTTTGTACCAAGTTACAAAAAACCATGCAGTACCCTAGTAAGGTGGGGACACACAATTTTATCAGACACCTTTTCTGCATCTAAATTAACAAGGATATTATCTGTGGCCTTGTGAAGACGAATATAGGCTATTGCAGTAATAGCTGCTTGAATTCCCTGAACTGATTGTCTGTTCCTAATAAAGCCAAGTTGTACAGGTGAGATAAGAGGGGCAAGCAAGCTTGTGATTGGCCATTCATTTAGTCAGGATTTTAAAATCCTGACTGAGGAGTGATATAGGACAATAGGCGCCCACTAGAGAGGGATCCTTACCAGGTTTTGTCAGCACAGTCATTTTGGCCTCATTAAACCAAAGCGGGGTTTCCCTAGAGGTGAGAATATGATTATAAAGCTTTGTTAGTATAGGAGTCAGTTCTCCACTGAGCATCTTGTAAAACTCAGCTCCAAAACTGACAGGGCCAGGGCTCTTTCTATTTGGTAAAGATTTATTAGTTTTGAGAACCTCCTCCTCCATGATGGAGTCGTCCAAGAGATCCTTCTAGGCAAATGGGCCTCCTCAAAAAAGGAGTAACCGTCCTTAGTATCATCTGGGTCTGCAGTATACAAAGATTTGTAAAAATGCATAAATTCAGATCAAATACTGTTTGGATCAGAAATGATAGTACCAGAGCTATTTATGGCATCTACCCATGTCCTAGTTTGGGGTCCCTTAATGAGATTTGCCAGTTACCTTCCTCATTTATTCCCCCACCTATGAAACTTATTCCTTTGATAATCATATTTAGACTTGTTTAGCAGAAAGATAGGTCTCTTTATGGACAGGACTGTCATGACGCTTGTAAGCACAATAAGCTGATGTGAGTGTGGTGCTCAATTCTTGTAATCGGGAAGTGAATTGCTTATGTTTGGAGTGAATATATGACATAATGTGCCCTCTAAGGACAGCTTTGGATGCCCCCAAGACAGTGGTATATATCTCCTTCTCCAGATTGTCATATACATAATTATGCCATGTTTGCCTAAGATGCAAGAGAAAATCGTTTGAATGATTAAGGTTTGCAGGGAAACGCCAGCATTTGGAAAAAACATTGAGGTAAAGTTAATTGAATAGTCATAACTATAGGAGCATGGTCAGATATAATAATGTCTTTGAAGGAAGTGCGGGTGACTTTAGAAAAAAGTTGTTTAAATATATAAACAGGTAATCAATATGAGAATGAATAGAATGTGGGTGGGAGCAAAATAAATCGTCCTTTTGTAAGGGATGGTGTATATGCCAAGGACCGAGCAAGTCAAGCTGTGTGCAAAAGGAAGTCACAGGAGGAACTGGCTACTCAACCTGGATCTGACCACAGATGGATCAATGACCATGTTGAAATTCCCACCTAATATAAGGTTCTGGCTACCCCAAGACATAACTTTCCGTAAAAGTGCTGCAAAAAAAGATGGTTAGAGGTGTTCGGGGCATATAAATTAAGCAAAGTATAAGTCACATCATCAATATTCACATCTAGCAGAATAAACCGCCCTTCTGGATCTAGAAATTTCCTACAGAGTATTGCAGATTTTTATAAAATAGTAGCGCTACTCCCCTAGTTTTATTGCAAAATGGAGCAGAGATACAATCCCCAATCCATGGGGCCCTTATAGAATTTCTAGTTTTATCGGTCCAGTGTGTTTCCTGAAAAAACGTTATATATCTGGGGACGTGACCAATATGCAAAACCACTTTTCTACGCTTAATAGGATTATTAAGTCCATCGACGTTCCAAGACACTATATTAAAGGAAATAAGTGGAGCATCTCCCCTAACAGATAATTGAGGAGTATGGTCTGTTACACTAATCAACTCCCACAGATGGAATCAATAATGAAAGTTCAGTGTCAAAATAAGGCCCCTCCCTGTCCCAGTGAGCGAGGAATGGGTAACCTACGGTGAATCAAGACCCAAGGTTCAGGTAGGCATAAACTACAAAACAGACAATAAAACAAACAACATGAGAAACTTATAGAAAATATAAATGCAACATTGTGCATACTGTACATATGTAGCATGCTCAATACACCCACAGTGTGGCCTATATTTGTAAGCAGGAAAAAAAGAGTGCAAATAACATTAGAGCAAAATAGTCAAGTATCATGACGTGAAAAATGGGCTTTCGCTGCTACAGGGTCATCGAAGAAAAGCGGTTTGCCATCCTCAAAGATCCGCAGGCGAGCTAGATACAATAGAGAGAACTTGACTTTGGTATAAAATAAATGCTTGCACATTGGCGCAAAAACTCTCTGCATTTGTTAGCGACATGATTAGAAAATTCCTTTAATATAAGAAGGCGTTCACCTTTATAGGACCAGCTGGCAGTTTTATCTGCATAGTTCAAGATTTTCATAATGACAGCGTGGACATTCAGAAGTGTTTTTGTGGTCAGGTCCAAATCTGTGTGCTCTCTCAATAGCCAATGGCACCACCTTCAGATCCATAGCCAATTGTTCTGGAATCCAGTTCAAGAGGAGATCAAGCAGCTCATACCCCTTTACTGACTCTGAAATGCCTATTACCCATAGGTTATTCCATCTGCTATGGTTTTCTAGATCATCCAGCTTCTCAGTAAGACCTTTGATTTCCTTACGTTAATACTCAATAGGATGTTGAGTTGTGTGTAGGTCGTCTTCAAGAGTTGAGACCCTTTGCTCTACCTCATCAAGGCGGCTGGAGTGTTGATTTAATTGAGACAAAGTAGTTGCAATAGCCTCTTTAATCCCCGCTAGCTTTTCATCCAATAAAGGACCTAGTACAGCAGTGATGTCAGTCAGTTTAATTTTAGATGACCCAGGGTTAGTTGTTGATTTACATTTACATTGAGAAGTAGAATGAGAGGTGGAACAGTCCAAGTCAGAGGAGTTCCCATAAGGGATGTCTTTTCTGGGGGCCAGAGCTGAACCAGTGAGAGTTATTGAAATACAGTAGATACAGTAACATTTTTCAAAGAAAACTATAAGCTGAGGATCAATACGAGCTGTGGTATGCAGATAGTAAAAGGTAACAAGGCCACACTTGTGATAAAAAAATCTCAAGTAACTACATGAGAAAGATTAAATTGAAAAAAGTGGACGGAATAGTGCTGAAGGCAACTATCTAAGTCGATATGGAGGCAATGTTCTTAATTCTTCATATAGCAAAGTACTAGATTAAGTGATATTATGGAAAGTATGGCCGTAAAAAAGGTAAAAACTAAGCTACAGGGTTATCTGCACAGCATCTCTCCTATAGACCAATATAATACAGGACTTGCTGCAGAGTTCAAGTTCCATATAACGGTCTCAAGAAAGGAGGTGATCAAGGTATTGAGGCTGTGCTGAGGGGGAGCAATAAGCCGAGAAATAGATGACACAATATATAGCAGGAACAGGTGGATTTATTGCTCTTGTATAGGTTATTGCAATGCTGCAAAGTTACATATGGTAATAACAGCAGGTTTCCCTATGTATATATATGGGCTTCCACATTTATATTCCATGTAAGGGTTAAACCCGGTCTGCTATAGAGCTCCTAGGAGAGCTGATAGAGAAACATGGCCATGTATCAGGGGCCAGGCAGCAGATAGGAGTGTGTGACAGTTAAAATGGTGGGCTTAAGGCTCTTCATGTACTCACGACACCAGCCGTCTGCAAGAGTTGCACAGCGCAGGTAAGTGAGCTGAAATAAGTCCCAGGTGGTCCCCCAAGCTGTTTCCGTTCACTGGTTAGCAGACAGGTGATCTAGTGTGTGGCATGTGACTTGCCTGCGTTGCTACGAGCAGACCTGTCAGTGGTGCTTGAAAATTGAGGCCACGGCTTCTGTGTAGTTGCTAGGCCTCGGCTTGGTATGTGTGAGGACCCCCGTTAAAGTACCTACAAACTGCGATGCAAGGTCTTGGGGGGTATAAACAAGAAGTTTTGCCCCCCAAAATATAGTTTGTGCAAATTTGCTGCCAGTAATAGAGAGGTAGATGCAGGAGCTGTGAGTGTCCTCATACTGCTTACTCAGGAACTAGGCCACACCCCCAACTGATATTTTTTTATTGACTATAAACTTGCAAGCAGGGCCCTATTGCCTCTTTGTTTGCTGTGAATATCCAGTCTTGTTTTATTACCAATTGTTTACAATTATATAGTGCTGAAGAGTATGTTAGTTCTATCTAAATACATGTTATTTTATTATTAACAATAATATAGTGTAAACTTGTCCACCAGGGACCAAGTTCTGTGTTATAAACTTGGCCACCAGGGACTTTACCCTATAGGATAGCACCTGACAATAGGGAATGGGCCTTGCATTGAACATACAGTAGATCAGGGGTGGCCATACTTTTGTGACCTGAGATCTACTTTTTGTTCACTTACTTACCGGTGATCTAATAGCATCAAGGTGTTGAAACTTCATGCCAAATTTATGTACGAGGTGACTTTCACTGCATGGCGTCAGCAGGCTTTGAATGCTCAGGGCAGTAGGCACTCATTCATAAATCGTAAGCAGGCACCAAGGTGGTCATGGGCTAGCGATGAATGGTATTTTGTTGAATGATTTTCATATGCGAGAATGCAGACTCACAAAGGTATGTGGAACCAAAAAGTACATGGTAGCTTTCCTTATGTTTGGATATTTCCCCTTAGCCAGAAGGTTCCAAAAGTTTCCTTCAGAAGACCTGGCTTTAATGAAGATATTATTTTGCAAAGTCATTATCTCATCTGCAAGAGAAGAGGTGTCCATGTGAAAAATGATGCCATTTGTGATGCAATATCAGTGTCCGCACCAAAGGGAAATGATAAAACTGTTGCAACAAGTTCAAGAAATGTGATGTCCTGGAAACGTCTGTCAAAGTCTGATTGGATGTTTTGTATCTGTTCCATATATCTGGAAATGCCAAGTCGTGAATATTTTTTTCTTGATGATCTAACTTTTTTTAAGTCACGCAGTTTGTACTGCTGGAGACGCACACACAGCACTTTCAATTTCTATTTAAAATAGTTAACAGGCCCAATCATTTCAACAACATTTTTTTCATTTCCTTGTAACTGTACATTTCATTCAACAGGGCTGTGATGTCAGTTAAAAAAGCTAAATCTAGCAGCCACTGTTCAACTTCCTAGTTCTTGTATTCCACATCTCTGGACATTAGAAACTCCTTAATTTCAGGCACTAGATACCTAATTCTTTACAGAAATGCACCTCTACCTTAGCCATCGGACAATGGCTAAGGTAGAGGTGCATTTGACAATGGCTAAGGTAGAGGTGCATTTGTAAAATGTCATTGTGCATTTGTAAAATGTCATTGTGTTCCGCTTCATTTTCTTCTAGTTTTGACCGGAAGAGACACCTCTGTAGATTTCTTGTATGAATTGAATTGACAATTTCCATGACATCTGTCATATTTAGCATTTTACCACACAAAGATTCAAATACCATTCTAGAGAAGATGCAAAGTTGTGATGTGTCCGTCAGGTCTGTTGACTCATCAAATTACAGAGAAAAGAAGACGCACTCTTTTTGATCTCTTTGTAACTGCTCCAACAAATTGCCAGCCATGGCTTCACAGCATCACATCACAGAGTTTCTGGATAGCTTAATATCCTTAACAGAAGATATAATATCAGATTTGTTTTTAAAATCTTGAAATAAGACATCTGCTGCCTCCAAGACCATTTCCCCATCTTGAAAACTTATTTTTGTGTTTTGTCAGTATGCGGCTCACCTGTAATGATGCAATAGTAGCTGCCTTTGATTTAGCATTGGGCTTTGTAAAGTCTGATTGATGGGCACTAAGGTGCAATTTCAATTGTTCAACTTTCTTCTTCCGCAATTCACTTTTAGCGGGAAAATCCGTGTCAAACTTATTATGCATAGTTTTAAAATGTCGTTCCAGATTCCCTCTCTTTGCAATAGCGACTTTTAAATGACAGATCAGACATATACATTTTGAACTGGACATTGTGAAAAAAAGTAAATCTCCCACTCAGTGTCAAAGTAGTACGTTCTTGGCTTCTTAGCAATATGTGCAGCACTCATACTGAGTTCAGTAAGAACCTAAGAAACAAAAATATCATTTTAACACATATTAACCTCCACAGTTGTGTCCACATCACATTAGCCATCACAGTAATACACACAGTGGGTATACTTACCAATAATTTGAATGTTCTTCTCTGAAGACTCTTGTGTCCCAAAGGAGTGCACTGTGACCGCTCAAGCTTGCTCCCAATGGCCTTGACTTGCTCCTCCCCTTGCCACAAAGCCTCTGTGACCTATGTGCCAAAAGTACAAAACAACACATAGCAGCCCTAAAGCTAGTAATAGCCACATTAAGAAGCCTCTACACTCGTGTACACATCACATTAGCCATCCCAGTAATGCACACAGTGAATAAACATACCAATACCCCCACCCAGTGGAGAACAGTCCCCTCTCCTGAGTAGTGCCCCTTATATACATAATGCCCACTGTATTAGTGCCCCTTATGCAATGCCCCCTGTATTAGAGCCCCTTATGCAATGTGTGCCCCTTATGTAGTTCCCCCTGTAGTTGTGCCCATTATGCAATACCCCCTGTATTAGAGCCCCTTATGTAAAGCCCACTGTAGTTGTGCCTATTATGCAATGCCCCCTCTAATTGTGCCCATTATGCAATGTCCCCTGTATTAGAGCTTCTTGTGCAGTGCCCCTTATGCTGTGCTCTCAGTACTGGTGCCCCCTCCCAATGTAGAACAGGCTCCAATCCCTTGCGCAGTACTTACCTGTCTTCATGCTGGGCACCCCTCCATGCCATCAGCGCTCCCACTTTCACTCTCGGAGCCGCTGCCACTGACTGGATCTCACTAGATCCAGTAGACATGCAGGCTTCTCACATCACGGGTGATGTCATGACATTGATGGGAACGCTGGCCTCAGAAGCAATCAGTGTTCCCAGTTGCTGTAACAAGTTGATCGTGATCTACCGGCGGGAGCTCCACAACCTACTGGTAGATCACGATCAACGTCTTGGCCGGGCCTGCAGTAGATCACCTGGTTATCGTATGACATTGTTCACTGGTCATCAAGGAATGGGCTCTGAATTCTACACAAATTATTAAGGAATTGCTTCTCTACTGAACACTGATAACTAGTAAGTGGGCTTTGTATTATAGCTTATCTGCTAGGCAATAGGCTCTGAAATGTATACTGGTCCCCAGGAAATAGGCTGGGTATTGTACATTTGACACCCAGGAGCATTCTGTCATCTAGCACTCTCATGACTCCACTTCCTGTTGGTCCTGTCTTCGACCATTTACTGATCATGGTAATTGACATGGAGGTGTAGGGGCAGGAGTGGCTGGTGACCGGAGCTATGGGGAAGATAGGGACAGGAATATTGGGGTCCAGGAGGTGATGCCAGAACCTTGTTTCTGTTGGTCTTTGGGTTGTGCCACCAGGGAGAAGATTCTGGAGATCAGTAAATATATTGTACATATTGTGCGCTTTCCAGGTAATCAGCATTTTATTGTATTCTTGTCACCATTCAGAATGAGCTATTTATTAAACACTGGTTAAAGGAAAGGGTTCTTCAAAGGTTCATTATGCTAGTTTATTGTGTGGGCAACAACACTGTACTACAATTATGTGTATGGTCATTGGTTGGTTTAAAATTTGAGCATACTGTACTGTGATAATATATCATAGGTCAGCACTTTATAGATTAATAATAATAATAGTATCTAAGTAGAAATAATGGTAAATGGCCCTGTTTGTTAATGAGTATGGTACTGAGATTGGTATATAGTGCCAATTTTACAACTGGTGCCTAAAACGTCTTATTCCGTCACTACATTGAGTAAATAAGATATATACTAGAATTTGGAAAGAATAAACTCTGGATATAAAGTTATATTATATCATAATGATCTGTATAAATCAAAGGATTGATATTGGTAGTTTTACACTATAGTGGTCCTGACTAAATTTTGGAACTGGGCATTAAAAGATCATGTGATATCTGTATTAATTAATACTCAATAATGTATTCCTTGAGAGCAGAGAGATCTGCTACTACTGTATATCTTATTTCAGTGTGTAAATGTCGAGTTTTATATATTCATGGTCCAAGCTGGAAAATTTAGTCATTATAGTCCATTATTTTAATCTCGTCACTTTACTGAGTAAGTAGTTCTACACTTTTATTTACATTTAGATAAACACATTGGATTCTTCCTCATATGCTATGCAATTAAGGACAATCCAATTGAATTATCATTAGCAGCTACGAAATCAGGTCTCAATGGATCTTTTCTGCAATGACTGAGCATTGCTTACTAATTACAGGAGCAGAAAATGTTCTCTTTCAATTTGAAAATTAGTTGGAACTTAATTAGATGTTTTTATTGAAAGTAATTGGCTATATAACATATTCATGAGAGCTATAACATAAACATGCCTACTTTTTGATAAAATAGATTTAAATGATCCAATTCCTATTAAGTATTGATACCATGAGTCCGTTATAATACAACATCCTTTTGTATGCAATCAAAATAATTGGATTTACAAGAGTTACTTTGAACTGCTGTAATGCAGAACACATAACAAGTAGGGGTAAATGGACAGTGGACCTCATTCAGAGGCGGTCGCTAGATGCACGCAGTCGCACAGAATCAGGGAGGCCGCTTGCATCCTGAACGGCCGCCTCCTTGTTGATCGTTAAATCATGTGTGTTATGGTTCGTACACACGGTACGATAAAAATGCACGATATGAACGATATCGACCATGTCGTTATCGTTCAAATCCTTAATTTTTAGGTGCCCAATGACCAGTGATGTGCTGGCACGTATGGTCGATAACAATATCAACCATCGCCCGTGCATGCAGGCCGACCTGGTCGATATCGATAGAGACCTACGATCATTGATCGCGGGTCGCTGGCCCGTCATTGGTGGTGTGTTGGATGAACAATAATGATCATCCAGCATTCTAGGAAGGTGCAGGATGATCAGTCAGCGATATTGTTATCGCTCACTGATCGTCCCGTGTGTACACACCTTTATGTCACGTAACACTGGAAGGAGACCTTAAAACAATATAGTATTTATTATTATCATTTATTTGTATAGTACCACCAATTCCACAGTGCTCTATAGAGAATATTCATCATTCACATCAGTCCTATTGGACTCTATGGTCTAATCTCTAATTTGTGCTGTTTGCATTACAATGTCCGCTAAACATATACCGTAGACACTCATTGGGAAAGAGTGAATGCAGGACCCGTGCTGCATATGTGCCTGTCTTATACTATGAGATCTCTTGCAGTTACCCAAAGCCACAGCCTGACTGACAGGCTGCGGCCATTTGGGTGCGTGGAGTGGGTAAAGCTGGCATGCTTACCTAGGATGTCACCCCATTTTCTGGGAGTGCTGCAGCCAGGATCTTACATCTTTCAATGCAGACTTCCTGACCCGGCTGCACAGTTCCATTGCCTATTCCGGTCGAGATGATCTTTGAACGCAGCCAGGGCCGGTCCTATGGTTACGCATGGTACGCGGCCGCGTAAGGCGCCACGTAGTGAAGGGCGCCGCGGCCGCGACCATGCAGAATTACCGCGGTGCAGACTGTGTCTCTGTGACACAGTCTGCACCGCGCGTGTAGCGCTGACCGGATGGAGTGATGGAGTTCGGTCAGCGCTACACAGTGCCAAACACACAGTTGCCGGAGCCGGCAACTGTGTGTTTGTTTCAGCAGCTGATGAGAGTCTGTCAGACTCTCATCGGCTGCTGTAGCTCCCACTGCGGGAGCCATCTTCCGGCTCCCGCAGTGGGTAATGGGAGAGACGTCGTCATGACGTCTCTCCCATAATGCAAAGCGGCCCTGGAGAATGGTCGGGAGTAGCGGATATCGGCGGCAGGAGCGGGGGGTTCAGGTAAGTGTTTTTTTTTTGTTTTGTTTTTTATAACGTGTGTCTCTACTGGGGGGGGCTACAAGGGGGGATTACTACTGGGGGCACTTGAAGGGGGGATTACTACTGGGGGCACAGGAAGGGGGGATTACTACTGGGGGCACTTGAAGGGGGGATTACTACTGGGGGCACTTGAAGGGGGGGATTACTACTGGGGGCACATGAAGGGGGGATTACTACTGGGGGCACTTGAAGGGGGGGATTACTACTGGGGGCACAGGAAGGGGGATTACTACTGGGGCACTTGAAGGGGGGATTACTACTGGGGGTACTTGAAGGGGGGATTACTATTGAGGGCACTACTACTGGGGGCACTTGAAGGGGGGCTACTACTGGGGGCACTTGAAGGGAGGATTACTACTGGGGGGGACTACTACTGGGGGCACTACATGGGGGGGAAACCTCCACTGGGGGGACTACTACAAGGGGGGACCACTAGGGGCACTACAAGAGGGGGGACTACTACTGGGGGCACTGTATAAGCTTACTAATGGGGGCACAAGGGGCACTGCACAGGGGGGACCACTACCGCGGGCACTGCATAGGGGGGGCGCCAAAAAACCTACTCGCTTACCAAAAAATTTGGGCTAGGGCCGGCCCTGAACGCAGCACTTGGTTTGCAGATGCTGGCAGGAGGTGTTTTTTTCCTACAGATGCCTCCATTTGCACTACCATAGGTTAGCATCACTGCTGTGTCTAAAGATGCAGCAGCGATGTTACTGTACCTGTGTCTATCACAGAATCAGGCCCAATGACTGTGTGTGTCACATTTACTGGGCAGCATTCATTTTAAAACTTTAAATGAACTTTCAATGGTCAAAGGGCCCGATTCAGACCCTCTTGCTAGGATGCGTTCGCTCGTAGCTGCCGATGGTTCACAATGTGCGCATGTGTACGCATCGCACTGCGCGTGTGCGAACTAGTCCAAGCAATCAAAAAGTGTTCGCTCGCTGCGCATAGACAGCCCAGCAGAATGAGTGACAGGACATACCGTTTGTGGGTGGTGATGGGTTGTTCAATGAAAACGGGAGAGTGGAGATGCGAACTCAGGTGTGTCTGAGCATCTTAACGCAGTTCCAGAGTCGTGCATAATTAAGATGGAGTGTCATAGTACACGTCACCTGGCTTGATTTTACACTGAAGTGATCGCAGTGCTTGTGGTAAGGTATGGTCAACCACAAGCGCTGCGTTCGCTTTCGATGGTACTCGATGTTACCGATGGTTGCATACACTTCCTGGAGATGATGTTTATAAGTGGGCTTCTTAAGACAGGCTGGTGGGCATCTGCATACACCAAACGAACGCACGCCAAGACATAGTGGGCGTGTTTATGTCTTGCCGTGTGATCGCCTGCCTTATTTATTTATTAACATTTTCGTATATAGCGTATGCATCTAGTGAGCAGGTCTGAATCAAGTCCAAAGTTCAATCAGCTCAAGAATGATTGGAGCTGGTAGACTGGGATAGTGTACCCTGAAATAAAAAATATTTAACAAAATTTTTAAAGCACAAACCAGAAAAAAAATTCAGATTTTTTTTTTTTTTATGAATAAAAGGCAATAATTTTTGAATAAGAAACTATTTCTGCTTAGGAAGAGATATAAATAATTTGAATTGTTAACTAGCAGTTCACAAAGAATGTAGCAAAATGTATAGAAAGAAAAGTACTGTACAGTAGGTTAGCAAAGGATGAAGCTGAAAATTGGATTGCTAACTCCCGCAACTATAATCCTCACACACTTTTCAAATACTATACATAGAGAGCAATACAAATAAAAAGTATGATATTGGGCCACTAAATAATATTATAAGTAGAATTATGGAAAATATTTAATATAGTTTTTATTTATCTGTATTCACAAAGAAGGAAAAATACCAGTAAATATTTATTATATTTATACACTTTTTTTAGATAGCGACTACATATTATGCGGCACTTTACAGATAATGGAGTATATTTACTAAGGTGCGGGTTTTTAGAAGTGGTTTTGTTGCCCATAGCAACCAATCAGATTCTAGCTATTACCTTCTAGAAGGTGCTAGATAAATGTTAAGTAGAATCTGATTGGTTGCTATGGGCAACAAAACCACTTCTAAAAACCCGCACCTTAGTAAATATACCCCAATATATCATCATTCACACCAGTCCCAGTTCCAATGGAGTTTATGTTAATAGATTACAAAATAAAAGTCATTGCAATTTTGCAACTTTACTGCAGTGTCTTTGACAGCTTGCTCTATTTCAGTGCATCTGTCAATTGACTAGTAAACTTACACTGTATACGCAATAAAATGCAATTATTAAGTGTTTATATGCATTTTATGTGTTTTGTAAAACAAAAGTGTTAAAATTGGTGATTGAACACATTTGTAAATGTGTTTGTGTGTATATATATATATATATATGGGATGGGATGGGATTGAATGGGTTCGGGATGCCCGGTGCTCGGGATCCCGGTAGACAGAATCCCAAAGCCGGCATCCCAACAGGGTTAGAATACAGACACTTGTCGTAGTGCAGTATGTACAGCCTCTTAACCATTAAATAAGGCACCAAATTACTGTGTACATTAAACATTTTCCAATGATGATCTGGAGCTGGAACAGGTTTGTGTAGCTTATATAATTTTTTTAACTTTTTGAAATATGTTTGGATATTTTAGTTAGTCTGATAATTAATTAAGCTTTTATTATTCAGAGCCATATATAGTTTGATCTAACAACCACACTGTTACTAAATTTGGAAGTAGAGAGTAATTAAGGAAGCAGGATTACACAGAAATAAAAAAATAGTGCAAAAAGATGCAGATAGGGAGAGTATGGGAGAATATGGTGCTGTACAGTGTGAAAACGAATGTTCTCCACTCACTGACAGTCTTGCATGGTATGCAGTGAGTGAGGAGATGGAGAGAGCTCGGCACCGGGAAGGAGAGGGGGGCCACAGCCATCTGAAGTGCCCAGCTGACAGGCCAATGAATCGGAAAGGGTGTGGCTGGAACAGAGCAGGAGCAAGACAGGTGGCAAGGGGGCAGACAATGTAGTCATCCGGGTCCCTTTACTAGTATATATATATATATATATATACACATATATACTGTATATATAAACAATTTTCATGGCATTCTACCATCTACGGTGCCTTTGGTTTGTGACCATACAATTTAAATAAAAAAATCATACAAACTCGGCACTCACCTACTTATATTCTTAAATTCAGGGAATGCAATATTTAGTCCAGATGACTAACCACAGTAGGTTGGTGCTGAGTTTGTATAATTATATATATATCATATATAATCACATATTGTCAGTACGTCTTAGTCCATGGGAAGGAAATTCACAGCAAAAAAATTAGTTAACAAAATCACCACCAGGGGGTGTTTTTCAGCTTGTGAGGTGTCAGCTATGGAAATGTCCTTAGTATGTCATTCCTCTTATCACCATTCCCCAAAAGTAACAGTAAAAGGATTTACTTAAATGCAGTTTCGAGGTTGGACTTAAACCACATATAGGAGCAGATGTACTAAGCTCTGGAAAGTGATAAACGACCAACCAATCATCTCCTGTTATTTTTCAAACATAGCCTGTAACATGACAGTTAGGAGCTGAATGGCTGGGAGTTTATCAATTTACAATTTATCTCCTTCCAGAGCTTAGTACATCTCCCCCTAGGGTGTGGCGGTTTATAAACCACTCAATTCTAGTTTAGGCAAATTACTTGTTTAAGCATAATTAGTGTCCCATTCATCACCACTAAATGTAAGTGAAAACAGTTATTGTCACCTACAATTGTAAAATACCGGTATTGGAGGGGGATACAGTCAATATGGGATTCCGTCTGTCGGAATCCTGACGTCTAAATCCTGACACAGGACTAAAGATAGGCGTCTATCTTTAGCCCACTGACGGAATCCCAACAGGACAGCTTTCTGAACGAAGGGAAGCGGGGACACTTAGAAGTTAGCCCTGGGTGGGGGGGGGGGGGGGGGTTTAGAGGGTTAGGCTAGGGGAAGGGGGAGTTAGGGGTAGGAACCAGTGGGGGGAGGTTAGGGTTAGGCACCGCCCCGGAGGATTAGGTTTAGGCTGCGGGGGGGGCTAGGTTTAGGCACCCCTGGGGGGGACTTAGGGTTGGGCACCACCACGGGAGTTTTATGGTTAGGCATTCCTAAAGGAGGTTGGAGGGGAGAAGGGTAGGGTTAGGGGACTTACCTTCTCTGTTGGGAATATGACTGTTCGGGCTTCCGGTGTCTGCGTTTTACCCGTCGGCTATTCAGCCACTGAGATTTCATATCCAACCCATTAGAGGTATTCACCACAGTGGTAACACAGGCGATATCACTGATACAGTATCTCCTGCTTACCCTTCATCTGCTGGCCGCCATCCCCATATAGTAGTATGGGGACCTTCATTTATCAAACTTTGAAAACTTTTGTTAGCAGGAACATAAACTATCTTCAGATGGCATTGGATCACAGAACCTATGCCGCCCTCTCAATGTGCATGTGTGTACTCATGTGCACTAATACTGCTGGGTCAGCCCCAGCAGTGTAAAGTTATGCCACTGCTAATTAGTGGCAGACAGTAACTGTCACTAATAGGTCTCTTTGGGACAGCTGCTTTTTGGTAAATATAACATACAATGCTGTGATGCCTAGCAACTCAAATATACAGTACCAAAGTATTGGGGGCATTTGGGGTATATTACTGAATATGCCCCTTAAAGAACAAAAGATTACAGAAAATGTCTACAAGTGTCAGTATCCAATGAATTCATAGGGAGAGACTGAATGAAAGCCTACAATCAGATAGGGAGAGGGAGAAATCTGATGCTGAGGAAAAGAGTTGGGAGTGTCTGTGATATGGAGAAGGTCATTTAGGTGGAATGGAATTGAAATACTGGCGGCTGTTTACCTGCCGGTTCAAATCCCGTCAGCGTCAGCCCAAGAGGATGAAATCCCGACATGGTCAGGTAAGTTACCTATCCCTCCCCTAACCCTCCCTTAGGAGTGCCTAAACCACCCCCCCGGGGGTGCCTAAACCTAACCCTCCCGGGGGGTGCCTAACTCTAACCTCCCCCCGGTGGTGCCTAACCCTCCCCCCTAGGGGTGCCTAAGACTAATCCCCCCCCAAACCTAACGCTAAGCCCGCTAGAGTCCCTAATCCATACCCTCCCCCCACGGCTAACGCTAAGGGCACCCTGGACTTACCTTTGTTTGGGCTGGCATCCGAGTTTTGTGCCTATTCCAGCTTTACTTCCAGTTTTACCTTATCTTCATACTTTATATACAGACTGCCATTTACACGCTGGCCTATTCCAAGCTTTAATAATGACTTAATAGATTGGTGTATCGCCAGGTGAGTAAGCTTCACAAAATCTCCAGGATAAGTCTATGCTAAATCTACCAGAATAAATAGCTTCATGAAAGTACTAATGATATATATATATATATAAGGAAATTCAGCTATCATTCAAAATCAGCTTTATATAGCAAATTTAATTGTGCATCCACAATATAAATAAGGTGTTATACAATGCACACAAGGTAATCAGCACAAATGTATGTACTTAGCAGGTTCTCTGCTTCCAGTGTAATTGGACCTGTTGTGCTTCATTTGGTTTAGGGCTTCATATATAACAAAGGCATAGTTTTTATTTGTAAGCGTCTATATCAGAAAGGACGTACTTCTTATTTTTTATATGCTAAACCATGTATATATTGATTCATACTGTCTCTATATTATTATAGACTCAATTCTCATGACAGCCAATTAGATGACTAAAGTCTTTTGAGTCTTATGAATGAATCCTGCATCCTTATATATTGTATGCAGGCTCGTAACCAAATGAAGCACAACAGGTCCAATTACACTGGAAGCGGAGAATCTGCTAAGTACATAAATCTTATGTTGATTATCTTGGACGCTCTGTTTAAAACCTTATTTATGACATTGTAGAAGTACAATTGAATACTCTAGATAAAGCTGTCTTTGATGGTTAGTTGAGAATGGAGTGTGTCAGTAACTATTACTCAGATCCATGCATTAAAATCTTCAAGTAAACAAAGACATTTCTAAAAAAGCTGAAATTAATATATTGATAATACTAATTTTTATTGTCTGATGTTAACTTGAATGCTAATCTGCAGTAGATGCTCCTGCATTGCATGCATGTAAAAAAATGCATATATTGAGTTGATACTTGCTGCAAATGCTTCCATGTGTTACTCGAGGTAAACTTATGAAATTTACTTGTGTAAACTAACTGTGGGTGTTTATTGCATTCTAGAAACTGGACACATAAAGTCAGGAGGGTCATATGGAAACAAACTTATCCTTCTAATAAAAACTGCACAATACTAAAATGCATCAAGGAAATTACATCTGATCTTAGGGCTTGACTGGCCAGCTGGCACTTCTGGCAAATGCCTGGCTGAGCAGCTCCGCTTCCTGGCAATGTTTACAGCTAGCATGCAGAGAGACGGGGCATGCAGTGAGTCCACGCCCATGTGTGATTTGGCCAAGCCCCTATTCCATGTTCTACAGCCACAGTCCATTCCTGTCTCACCAGCACACATAAAAATTAGACAACTTGTTATATCATGTATATTTTGCATTAAGTGTAGTACCTATAGTATGTTTTACCAACTGCTTTTTTATGTGCTGCTTTTATCACCTTCTCTGCCCCTGCTGCACTGACTTTATTTTCCTGCCCCTCAGTAAACAATTTGTTGGTCATTGAATATTTTCCCAGAACTGTACTCTATGTTCCAGCCAGTCTGATCCTATGTTCTGTACAAATACATACAAATGTTATGTTTCAGTTAATCTTGTTTCAGTATTTTGTTGCTACTTCAAGTTCACAGTTTGCCTGCATCCTCCTGCTGTTACATCATCCGCCTGTGTCTATGTATTCCACTCTATTGAACGTGCTCAGCTTCACCTACTGTATATATGAATTGCTGTTCTATAGGGTGTGGTATATTTTGTCAACATTCATCATGTCGACATGCTTGGCATGTCAACATTGATTACATTTCAGTATCATTAGAATACATTTCAGTATCATTAGAATGTCGACAAAATATCCCTGGTGGTGTAGTGGTGACTTACATGGTACGTCAATGACATCAGGATGACTTGCAGCGGATCTGGTGCATTTTCGGGAAAAGTAGGACTAACGCTCCCCCAAGTGCCTAACCATAACCTTCCCTCCCACAGCCTAACCCTTCCCTCTAGTGCCTAACCCTCCCTTCCTGTGCAGAATGTCAACATTTCAATTGCTAGCATTTCAGATGTTGACATTGTGATGTTGACATTATGACTTCATTCTTGCTTTGTATCTGTGTTTCATGCATATCCTCCCATAACCAGCTTGTGTTTTTGAATCCTGCAATCTGAGACTATTCTGAACCTAAAAATATTATTGCTTTGCTGTGTTTTACCTCCAGCCTAAGGGCACCACTATTCCTTGCCACTATGGGCCATATTCAATTTGGGAGCGAAAAGTCCTTGCTGGAATTTTCACTCCACATCGGAGGTTTTGCAGGGATAAAGTATCGGGCGCGTGCCTGCTTTATCCCCGCATTCAATTTTGAGCCGGCGAAAACGGGACCCTGCAGAAAGGTAAGTATCGGGAAAAATAGAGGAATTTTCGGGAAATCAACCAGGGACCCCCCTAATGATATCCTGACATGGGGAATCACTATGGGTACCCCCATTCTAGCCTGCGGAAGGTAAGTAGGGTTTTTAAATAGCTGCGGCAGGTGCTTTTTTTTGGGGGGGGGGGGAGGAAAACTATGCCCATCAAATTTTGGTACATGAAAATGGGTGCAAGCATATTTTTAAGTCCCTAAAGTGCATTTTTTCTAAATTCTTCAAAAATGCACCTGCCGCTACCACCCGTATTCTTTAAAACACCTGCCGCATACTTGGGAACCCCCCCTGAATTAATTGCGTTAGTTTAAAACTTTGTTCCCCATTTTTATTTTTTTTACCCCAAAATTCAAGTTACATTTTTGGGGTGTCCCGATTTTTTTTCTTTCTGACACACATTAATTTTAGGGGCCATTCCATGGGTGCAGACTATGTTTTTTTAAGCCTGCACCCCTAAACCCCAATTCTGCACTTTTTTTCGCCACCTATTGTGTGGTGAAAAGTTATCCCTGTTTTTTTTACAAAGACTTTTCGCACCAGCGAAAAGTCTTTGAAATTGAATACGGGGATAATTAAAATAGGTGAAAATGATAACTACCTTTTCGCCTCTAATTGAATACTGCCCTATAGATTGTAAGCTTGTGAGCAGGGCCTTCCTACCTATATATCTGTCTGTTATTACCCAGTTTTGTTCTATCAATGTTGACAATTGTAAAGCGCAACGGAATATGCTGCGCTATATAAGAAACTGTTAATAAATAAATAAATAAATAAATATGTGTTGTGTTTAAAATAAACATCTTATTATTTACTTATTTCTGACTCCTTGATGAATCTCTGAAAACACCCAGCGTGTCAGAACAATGTGAGGACATACATACTGGTGGATTTTGCAATAAATTCTCAGAGTCTTCAAGGAGCCTCTACACAGCTTGAGTGGTGAGATTACATAAACCAGTCAATTACCATAAAATTGGAGGGACACTATTCTACTTGTTAACTCCTATTATATAGATTCAGTGGTCTCTTTACTATGCCTTGGATGGAGATAAAGTGATTGGAGATAAAGTACCAGCCAATCAGCTCCTAACTGCCATGTCACAGGCTATTTGAAAAATTACAGGAGAAGATTGGTTGGTACTTTATCTTTGTTCGCTTTATCTCCATCCAAGGCTTCAATATTTTCACTCTCACTGCCAAATCTGTCAGGCATGGAAAGTAAAGTTCTTACTGGTAATACCTGAACAAGGGGATCCCATGAGGGTGTCTGAGATAGTCAATTAATGGTAACCTCCATCTCTGCTATTTTTCCTGTATAAGGATGATTTGTAAGAGAAAATTCTATAATATGATGGCTCCTATGAAAATTCATTGAATGCCAGATTTTTCTGTAAGGTCAGGAAGACCTTGTAATAACTTGGGGATTCTTATTTTAAGGAGAATATAAACAGTCTGTCTTAGAGATAGATGCTAATACAGCCATAGTCGCAGCTACTCTCTCAGTAGAGGTTGCAGAAATATGCAGATGCTTACCTCAGCTTTCCCTCTGTGCTCCACCACACCTTGGAGTGTATGAGCACTGAGACACCCACTTTCAGTCTCCGGGGTCTGTGCAATAGCAATGGAAGTTGTATACACTCCAACATTGATGGAACATTGGTTGCACTATTGACGTTTGCCGTAGCCTATTGTCTACTCTAGCTTCTCTCATCAAATCCACCTGAAATTGGTCTCTAAAGCATTTATATTTGCGATTAAGAAGCAACAGCATTCCCAGACATGCCTTTGACACTCCCATAACATGTCCATGAAACGCCACCTTTTTGCGGCCACTTTAGGTCCCCTCCCAGTCTCCACCCTGAGATCGGAAACTCCTTCGCAAGTGTTAGCGGTTCCGTATGCAATTGCGATAGACTTTGGACACTAGGGTTCGTGCGTGCACAGTAAGGGTATCCTAGGCTTTTCGGACATATACAGAAGCAAAAAATCGACATTGTGCCCATCACTGAATCAGGCCCTCTGTATGCAGCACTGGTTTTAGTATCATGTGCTCACCAAGGGGTCTATTTATTAAGCTTTGTTAGGAGATAAAGTGAATGGTGATAAGGTACCAGCCAATCAGCCCCTAACTGCCATGTAACAGGCTGTGTTTGAAAAATGGTAGTTAGGAGCTGATTGACTAGTACCTTATCACCGTTCACTTTATCTCCTAACAAAGCTTAGTAAATAGACCCCTAAGGGTGCTGCTCTTTTTGTTGGTCATCCAGGCAACAGTTAATCCTATGGTTTGTTCCCAGTTAATGAACTACACCGTTATCTGTTTGTGAAATACTTGTTTCCAGCTAGCTGCCCTTGCCAAATCATTGGTCTATGGTTCATCCTTCTGCTTGCTCCATAATCAACCTTGCCTTGGACTTCTGCCATTTCTGTTTTTCTTTTATTTCCGGTAGTGGTGCTTTCATCAGAACTGCATATTCTGTAAGAGCTATTCCATGCATCTTGTTTTCAATAACTAACTGTTATTCATACATGCCTACCCTCCCGATTCGGCCGAAAAAAAGGCAGGCAAGCATCGCGGCGGCCTCCTACCCCCCCCCCCCCCACGCGATAACCTGAGAAACCCTCACAGCTGGCAGTGGATATGCTGTAATATCGACATTGTGTAGCAGGGATGGGCAAAAATTATGCGATCGCGTGGCCCTGCCCCCGCTCCGTCCATAAATGACAGGAAGTTGGCCCCGCCCCCTTGCACCAAACACGCTCCCCCTGCCATGCCGATTTTGCTGCTCCCTCCCGGAAGGGGCAGCCAGAATGTGGGCAACCATGCTGTTTTTCAGTTCCTGTTAAACTCCACAGAATCTGGTAATATCTACCACTTGTATCCTGATCTGGAAAACCTGGACTTCCTGTTATTGTTTATATATTTCAAGGACTTGTTATAACATTATTAACCACAACTTATCTGGCTACCCCTGTAATGAAGCATGTGGCACTTCTACCCTCATTCTTGCCTCAGTTGTGCATTTATTTGGGAGTTTGAGTATGAGTGCATAGCCTCCATGTAACACAGGCCCTGATTCAGAGCCGGACGCTCTGACAGAGCGCTCGCTCTGAATCAGGGCCGGCCTTCTTGTTTTTTAGAGCGGCTTCCTGGCCGCTCGCATAGCTGTGGGTGACCACCCACAGCTATAGCGAGCGGCCAGGAAGATGGTCAAGACCATCACGACCATCGGGCTTGCGACGAGACCCTTGTGGTCAGTTGGGCCGGCCCCAGACGGAGGCGTTCACATGGGAACACCTCCATTTGGGCAGCCACTCCCCCGGCCTGCCCACCAAAGGGGGCGTGCTGTCATTCAACATCGACAGCATGCCCCCTTTGGTACGAGACCCGGAGCGACGGATTTCCCGTCACTATCCGGGTCTCGTGCATGCGCTGAGAGCCACCATCGACCCGGTTGCGAGCGCTCAGCGCTTGCGACCGGGTCTGAATTAGGCCCACAGTCTTAGTACCCCTAGATATACTGTAAAGGTGTTTTCTGTAGTAGAAGTCAGAGAAAGTTGTCCCTTTCCAAAATTATTACAGTCAGAAGAGTAGTCAGCAACAGCCAATGAGTTAAGAACCAGAAGGTAGTCATAAAAGCCACAGATCAAAACACAGGTAAATAATCCAAGAGTACAGTAGCAGGAGCCCTATTGTATAAACACTGCCTCACAGAGACAAGTTCAATAAACTAGAAGTGAATTGCTCCAAGGAAGTTGCTCACATAGGCCTGAAGATGTAATGAGCATCAGGTTTTTATAGGCTATATTTGCCAGAGGTGGTGTGGTATAAAAGATAGACCGTTAAAAGATCGAAAATGTCTAGACCTGGCATGTCAAACACAAAATACCAACCGGGCCAAAAGTTCAATGTCTAAGAGTGTGAGCCGCAGGAAAAAAAAAGTCTTCTATGCAATTTTGAAAGGTTTATTAATAAAAACCAAAGCAGTGCCCCTTATGCAATGCCCTACTGTATTAGAGCCCCTAATGCAATGACCTCTAAAGTTGTGGCCATTATGCAATGCCCCCTGTATAAGAGCCCCTTATGCAATGCCCCCTGTATTAGAGCCCCTTATGCAGTACCCCTGTTAGTGCTCATTATGCAGTGCCCCTTATGCAATGCCTCCTGTATTAGAGCCCATTATGCAGTGCCCCAGTAGTGCCCATTATGCAGTGCCCCCAGTAATATCCCTAGTAGTGCCCTTTATGTTTTGCCCCCAGTAATGCCCCTTATGTTGTGCCCCCAGTATTGCTCCTAGTAGTGCCCCCTTATGCTGTGCCCCCTCCCAGTGTAGAACAGGCCCCGCTCCCCTGTGTAGTATTTACCTTTATTCACGATGGCCAATAGGCTCCGCTCCAGTCCACGCCGTCAGCACTCCCACGTAGACGCTGTCGCTGACTGGATCTAACTAGATCTAGCAGGGCAGGCTCCTCTCATCGCGGGTGACATCATTACGTCACCCGCGAACTGTATCACTGGCAACGCTGGTATCTGAAGCGATCAGAGGCCTCTTTAGTCTCTGATCGCTTCAGAGACCAGCGTTCACAGTTTTAACACATATATTATGTGACCCAGTCACCCCTGACACGATCAGAGCTGAGCCCCATTCGTGGCAGGGGTGACTGGGCCGCATAATATATGTATTTGGGCTCACACTGTTGGGCCACATAAAATGTTTATGTGGGACACAAGTTTGCCTTGCCTGGTCTAGATAGACATTAGACAGACAATAGGTCGACAGGGACAATAGGTCAACATACTAAAGGCCGACATGGAAGAAGGTCAACAGGGTCAAAAGGTCGACATGAAAATAGACAACACACAAATGGTCTACCCGTTTTATTTTTCTAATCCTAACCTTCACTCTACTTTCCCCTTGGTGCCTAACCCTCCCTCCTGGTGCCTAACCCTAACTATCAGGGTAGGTGCCTGACCCTAACTGTCCCTTCTAGTGCCTAACACTCCGGTAACTGCATAACCCTCACTCCTGGTGCCTAACCCTTGGGGTAAGTGGCTAACCCTAAAAAAAAAAAAAAAAAAAACGTGTTGACCACAAAAGGTGTCTAGGAAAAAAACTGCTTCTTTTCTTTTTTTGAGCTGATCTCCAAAATTTATTTGACCCATATTTGCAAATTGGTTTGTTGTCAAACAGTAATATTTGCAGAAACTGGAAATTTGTTATTTTCTTGCTAATGCAAAGACATTTGAATGCTCTAATTATTGCTATCAGCTTTACTGGTGCTTTATTTGTGGTAAACTGTAACTACTGTGATGCTGCGGGCCAAATGGCACAAGTTAGCAACCAGTTTGACATCTGGATGTGTCACAACAGGAAGCTTATATATAAACCAGAGGTTCCCAAACGCGATCCTCAAGGCGGGATGTAGTCCGGAAGCCGACGGTCTAAATCCCGACCACTGGCTTCCAGACACTGTAATCCCGGCGTGGTACTAATGACAGGCGTCTAAAACTCGACGCCTGTCATTAACCATTGACTGAGGTATTCATCTGTGGTCCAGCATGGATATACTTAAAACTTGGACTGCTGGGGTACCTTGAGGGCGCATTTGGGAACCTCTGATATAAACCAATTGCAGGCATGAGCTCAAGTGAACTGTGTATTATAGAGACAGAGATGTTGCAAGCCTATACCTAGTATATACTGTATTGGAAACAGAGCTGACTTTTCCACAGCGAATGGGCCTGTGAGAGACAGATGCTCACAAGTTTCTTTTATTCCAGATAGCAAATATTTAGAGTTAAACATTGGCTAGTTGGAGAGAGGAGTCCAGTCCCTCAGTAGCTGGAGCCTTTGCCAAGTGTTCATGTAGATTGGTTAAAGAAATACTTCAGTAGTGAAAAGACTTTGGGCCTGATTCAGAGCCGCTCGTAAGCGGCCGCTCGTTCGCTCCGAGCGATGTTTGCCCAACTGCGCATGCGTACAGATCGTTATACGCATGCGCGAACCAGTCAGTGCGGTCGAAATTCATGTGCTCGCAAAATAGCGAATGCCTGATAATTTGAGTGACAGAATGAGGCGTATGTGGGTGGTAACAGGGGAAGGAGCTTGAAAACGGGGAGTGGAGATCCGAACGCAGGCGTGCTTAAAGGTCAAAACGGGCGTTTTATGGGTGTGCATAATTAAAACAGCAGCGTCTTTGACCACGTCACTGGGTTATTTAATATCCAGAACTGCTCGCAAAATTGTGGTAGCAAAAACCAACCCCAAGAATAGCGAGCAGTTCATACCCTGGTCGATGTACTCGATTAATCTAATAAATAGTGGACCTGACGTAGGATGCGAGCAGCCAGGGGGCGTAGTTTGCCAAAAAACGACCGCAAGTTTTGTTCGCTCGTTCAGACCTAGAGGCGTGAACAGACCGCAAACAGCGAACGGTTCATTTGAATAGCCACCCCTATTTTCTGGACGAGCGAGCGCTAATTGCGTCCGGCTCTGAATCAGGCCCTTTATGTATTGCCACTAAAGAAAAACGATAAAGTTGCCTAACTGCCCATTGGTTAGAGAGGAACCAAGGTGTGATGTAGTGATCTCTATTATTAGAATCAATAAACATTACACGTTGTCATAAAGCTAATTAAAACGTATTCATGTTTGCAAGTTTACTTAGTGAAGATCCTCGTGTGGACCTTACTCAGGTTATAGGGATGAATGTCTCAAAGTAAAGCTATAGTATTAGACAGAATTTGGCTAGCGTGGTTAAGCCCATCCAATAATGACTGCAGTTGGTATAACCAATATGTGATCTTCTCTATTACACCGTGCAACCCCACACGTGAAATTGCTTAAGTCTCAGTGCTATGAAACAGTTCAGTGGGGACGCATTGCGGGGTAGGGGGCCAGAATACAAGGGGGCAAAAGCAGGGAGCCAGATATAGAATAGAAAAACAACAAAAGGTTAAAAAAAACATAAACTTTAGCTGAGAGAAGGCAAGGGAAAGATAATAAATTGATGAGAAATAAGAAAAGGAAGAAATTCAAATCACAATAAGAGTATATCATAGTATATCACAGTAGGAGGTACTTCCCTGTGAAGATCCAACTGACAAATAGGCTTAGGTCCAGTAAGGCAGATGATGTAAAAGCCTTTGAATACACACTTCTTCTGTAAACCTGATAGGCTAACCATGTGATTGACAGGAGGGCCAGCCCCCAGCCTTGTGGTTTAAGCCACTTCCTGCATATTCTGCACTGAGTTCTTCTACTGCTGCATAAAGCCAAGAACAGCTGAGCACAGATTTCACAAGGTTCTGACTCCCTGGAACTTCCAGTAGTGTCAACAAATATATGCTCTTCTTCTCATCAATTTGCTTTCACAACTGTGGCCAGGTGGATGGTATTAAACATATTTGGTGGAAATATTTGTGATGGAGGTCTTCATAAATTATGAAATAGATGTAAATCTATCTGATTCCTGAATAGATCTCATTGAACATGTGAGGAACGTCCGTTGGCCACCTGAAGCTCATAGCAAATTTTTTTTTGCATCTAAATGGACCTTAGAAGTGGTCCACTGAATAAATCCATATCACTGATTAGGGGTATAAGAGACTTTTAAACTTGAGTAACGATAATCGGTCATTGTTTTATGATGTTTAACCTGGGGTTGACCTGATCTTCGGTACCCTAATGTTTCTGGATTGGTTTTTGTTCATGTTCATTCTACAAGGGTGGATGAAAGAGAGGTAAAAAATATTACTCAAATATTAATTTGTGATGATGATTTGATTTTTTTTGTAACAATCCGTTTGAAGAAATAATCATAAACTATTCCATTTGACCTAATAAACAGGAGCAGTTAGATGGTTAATATTGGCCATGAGTGTTGAATAATGCAGCTACAGATGTATCCGCATACACTTATCAGCATATCGTGCCAAATAGCCCCGTTTGGAGTGCAATGAAAAATGCAACAAAGCCTCACCATGCACTCTTGACGCTCATTATTTTTACAGAATTTTTGTCTTTTTAACACTGCTAATGTGATAGAATCACAAAGTACGTGTACTCTGTACACCTCTAGTGGATTTGTGACAAACTCACTAATCTGAGAATAGAGGCATGAAACTGGGGACCAATCTAATTGAGCCGCACCATGCTCCCACCACGCAACATTGAACAAATTGACACTGCCATGATTGTGAGAACAGCACAATTTATAAGACCTCAACAACTACACTCCTATCTGTGTGCTGCTGGGTTGCAAACAAGTTGCTATGCACTCCGAAAAAAGACGCTATAATGCGAAAGTCTGATATTAGTTATCTGTGGCGTCTAAGTCACGCAATGCACCTCATGCTATATAGCACAGAAATTCTAGGTGAATTAGGTAGCATCTGTATGTAGAGGGCCTCAGCTTCCACAATGACACATCAACCCACAACAGTCATTGTGGCTTTACTAACCAAGATCATAACTTAAAGTAGGGCCATCCAGTATAATAACTGCTGTAGAAGACTTATTACCTGACATGCCCACTTTTAACAAACCTATTTTAAACTCATATTACATGGGCAAAAACAGATTAGGCATTTCCTGTGTAATCACCAATTACTTTAGAAGCAAGGGAGAACATGCAAAGTATTGCAAAAAGTTGTACACCATGTTTAATATTCAAACCACTTGATGTGCACATTTGGTACGATTAGACAAACAGATACATACTAATTGCATTTTGATCTCTTGTGTACATTACCTGTGAATTATTTCTGTCAGCTGTAATCAGGAATCTTATAGTGCTGTTAATAGCATTTGGTTCAGGTGACAGGAACTCTATTGGTTCCATTTCAATGATTGATTCCAAAATCAATATGGCAGAGTGAGTGTCATGTATCATTTGTTTACAACTTCTCATTCAAACAGAATGTTTTTGTGACTAAATAGATAACATGTACTGTAGTCTGAAAATAGAGCTTAGTAGATCAAGATCTTAACCCATATCAGTGAAATATACAGTACAGTTATGTTTTTTTTTATCTGGAATCCTCTTATCTAGAAAGTTCTAAATACTAGATAGATAAAAAGGAAAATGTTGCTGTTGTTTGTTAATAATGTAACATACACAGGAATGATTAGTTCCTCCTCACTGTGAGGAGCGCTGCTAAACAGAAAGTAAATGTAATTCCCCGCTATGCGAGGTATTACGTCTGACATTGTCATACCTCCCAACATTTGTAAGATGTAAAGAGGGACCCGAGGCGCGCCTTACTGTTTGTGGGCGTGTCTTATATGCCCAGTGGGCGTGTTTTGTTACACCCAAGTGGGCAGTCTACTGTACTGTTCTGCGTGCTGACAAACTTTATTTCTGATAATACTGTCAATTTTAGGCTGATTGGAGAGACTATACACAATAATATTTTTTTAAAAACATGTTTTTATTGAACATATCAGAGAGATTATAGTTAGCAATACTGAAGGTTGTACAATGATCAAATTATTCATGTAGATCAATAGAATGAGGGATGAAATGCATCTCCTATGCATGTAGAAAGTTAAACCCCAAGTCTGTATGTGGCTTGCCCCTGTACAGGCATGGGTTACAATTGTATGTAAGTTTTATGGTAGTTGAAGCTTAGGGAAGGTCAGCCTATAGATGTGGTTTAGGAAAGGGTTATCAGGGCCATTTTATGTTTCTACGTGTAATTTTGTGGTGGGACGCCATGTTGATCAGATTTAGGGATGTCTATATTTTCAGCCCAATGGTGTTCCCCATAATGAGGAGAGATTGTTTCTGGGTTTTTTACGTTTTATTTAGGTTTGTGTATGGTGTCAGGGCGGTTCTTGGTTTAGAACCTTGGTTGGCATGAAAGAATGGTAGCAGTCACTATCTGCCTTTACATCTTAAGGTGCTCTCCCCACAATACATGGATTAGGATGATTCTACCCTACAAGGGTCTGCAGCATCACTGGGCCAGGTGGGCCTAGTTATTGTGTCATTGGTGTGGGTGATGCATATTGAATGGCTGTGGTGGGTTGGCATTTAGCCTCCAATCAAGACTTATGTGAAGTTGGTGCAGCTGGTGATCTTGCATAGTGGGGCTATTATTTATTTGCCACCATACTTTATTATAGTCATGTTTAAGTTGTTTACCTTTCACTGATTGGGGACGGTCGCATATCAGATGATAGGTTGTTTAATGCAGAATGCAGTATCACAGTATATAATGATCATATTGCAGATGATATGAACTGCTCCCTCAATAGTTACATATAAATACAGAAGACAAAAATATAATTTATAGTTCTTCAACAATAAGATACATTTTTTACCTTCTGTTTTCTGTCCACAAAAAAATATTTTTTATAAAACATTTACATCATAAATTAACATATATAAAATGAATCTTGTATGTACCAAAAATATCAGATGTTAACAATAGCATTAAAGAGTGAAATATAGAAAATGTACATATCAACCATACTTCCTTTAAATCTTTGGGAGGAGTTTTCTATCTTCAGTCTCCTCAGCATCAAAGTCTCCTCCTTTGCACACATTCCCATAGCTCCAGATTGCCCCGACTAAGCATATCAATCCATAGAGCAGAGGTTCCCAAACTCTTTCGAATCACGGCGCCCTAGAGTATCAGCATTGTTTTCACGGCACCCCTAAGCCAAATGTTTGTTATTGGGAATAACTGAGAAAAATGTAGCAAAGTAGTAAAGTGAAGTAAATTGTGCTGACCTGTCATCCTTAGGTTCAGTTATGTGGTGATGGACAGGTTTGTGCTTCTGTTTGACCACATATTTACATTGCATTGACCATAAATAAATAATTCTAATTGGTACTGGACCACCAACCTGAGGCACCCCTGTAAGTGTCCAGAGGCACCCCAGGGTGCCACGACGCATAGTTTTGAATCACTGCCATAGAGGATGTTTTCCATCTCTGGGAAGGTGAAAGGAGACTTTGATGCAGAGGAAACAGGGCCCATTGTACATTTTTGTTGCTAAAATCCCTCCAAGTTTTGGTAGGAGTCCCTTTACATTATTCAGCTAAAAAAGCTTACTGTTTTTGTTTTATGTTAAGTTGCAATGAAAGGTTTACCATTATGGACCTTTTTTCTAGAATCTATTTTCTATGCATGGTGTGAGAGCTGGCGAATCTAAATCTCTTTTACCAAGAGCAAGGGAGGAAGGAGGTTCTTATCAGGAGATAGATCCACTTGACGCGCCTGTTTATTATCTCTCACTTGTGATTTATGAAAGGGGTATCCCCGTCAATTCTTAAGATGGGTACACATGGTCGATATATTGTCCGTTCAATTGAATGGATGATATACAGGTTGAGTCTCCCATATCCAAAATGCTTAGGACCAGGGTTATATTTGTTATTGGAATATCCTGTATTTTGAAATATTTGGATATGGGATACTCAACCTGTATTGTTTACTGATCACCCTGTCGTTTACAGACATATGGTGATGATCCTGCTGCAGAGCTGATGTCCAATATATCTGCAGAAATATATGGGTGCATCTGGCTGTCTGTTTGGCCGACCTGCTGATCACAGGATAGGTCGGCCGTTATGCAGGTCATTAGGGTGGCTGGGTTATTCAGATGATGCAGGTTTGTCCTGGAGTCTGAGCTGCATACATTGGTACTGTGAGATACCCATACATATTGCCCATATACATACTGCTGCACAGATGCCCATTGTACCCATACATACTGCCCATATACATACTGCTGCACAGATGCCCATTGTACCCATACATACTGCTGCATAGATACCCATTGTACCCATACATACTGCACAAATGCCCATTGTACCCATACATACTGCCCATATACATACTGCTGCACAGATACCCATTGTACCCATACATATTGCACAAATGCCCATTGTACCCATAAATACTGCCCATATACATACTGCTGCACAGATGCCCATTGTACCCATACATACTGCTGCATATATACCCATTGTACCCATACATACTGCCCATATACATACTGCTGCACAGATACCCATTGTACCCATACATACTGCACAAATGCCCATTGTACACATACATACTGCCCATATACATACTGCTGCACAGATACCCATTGTACCCATACACACTGCACAAATGCCCATTGTACACATACATACTGCCCATATACATACTGCTGCACAGATGCCCATTGTACCCATACATACTGCTGCATAGATACCCAGACAGGGTGCACAAATGCCCATTGTACCCATATATATTGCCCCTATACATACTGCTGCACAGATGCCCATTGTACCCATACATATTGCATAAATGCTCATTGTACCCATACATACTGCCCATATACATACTGCTGGACAGATGCCCATTGTACCCATACATACTGATGGACAGATGCCCATTGTACCCATACATAATGCACACATCCATTTTTTTTATTTAAATTAGCTCACTGTATTTTATTTACAATGTTAAACGTTTCGTTTTATTCCCTTAAACTTGGTACACATTGATATATATATCACCCGTTCCATTGAACAGGCAATATATCTATAGTGCATCGGGGGTGTGTAGTTGGTTGATATATCTAAAAGCTGTCAAGCCCAGCACATTGGGCGGGTGATTGGTGAGTGTGTATACACTTACCAATTTTACTGTTTACATCTGATATTTTTGGTACATACATATATATTGTAGGTGCAGACGTGTGGTTAAAATTAATTTGTTAGACATAGGCCGCTACAGCAGGATAATACCATTTCTTAAACATGAACTACTTTGCTTTATAACTAGCACTGTACATAAGGAGTTACATTTTTACTGAATTAATTCTAGAACGGATGAATCTGATTCTACACTAGGACCAGGAGTGGGATCCCTTCGGCTGGATAAACTGAGATATGTGGCAGATTTTGCCTGTTGCAGTAGGTGAAAAGAGCGCTGCCATTGGTGGCACTTCATATGTGAGAATAAGTTTCATTTTGCGCAAAGGTTCTTTCTTACTGAAGTTGCTTCTTCATAGACACTGGGCCCAGGCTGCTGAGTAAGTGGATCTTTACCTAAAGAGGACCGCTGGTCCGTTAGTATTTTCCTCACAATGCTGAAAAGCCTTTCACAGGTCGCATTGCTATGAGGAATAAGGCAAATAAACTTAGCGAGTCTGGAAAGGACCAAAAATCGGAAATGCCCACTAACAGGATCTTTTATTTTCGAAACTCTTTTCCAAAAGTCATCTAACCTCATGCGAGCTTCAAACGGAGGTAGGACATCACAAGTCTGATAATCCCTAAATTCTGTATGCAAGCTATCAAACTCATGCGCATGTATAATACCAGGGAATTTAGCAATGATGGCTTGAACATTATAGAGCAGAGGTTCCCAACCACGGTCATCAAGGCACACTAACAGTCCAGGTTTTAGGGATAGCCATACTTGAGCACAAGTGACTTAATTAGTGCCTCAGTTATTTTGATTTAAGCATCTGTGCACAATCATGGATATCACTAAAACCTGGACTGTTAGTGTGCCTTGAGGACCGTGGTTGGGAATCACTATTATAGAGGTTTGAAGATAAACGACTGTTTGGATTTACAAATTTCAAGTTTTGTAGAACTTCATCCTGTAAAGGCATTGCCTTCATATAATCAAGACCTTTGCAATAGAACTGTACAGCCTCAGTCAGAAATCTTTTATAACCAGCTATGTCAGTTAAGTTTTCCCTTCGTGCATAATTTGATGGTTCGAAGCCCAAAAGAAGCTCTGGAGTTGCTAATTGTACAGAGGGATCTCTGTAATTTATGTCAGTTATTAGGTCAGCTTCTGCAAGTACTGCAGGCTGCACAAATCTCAGTAATGTTTCTCTATATAATGAAAACATGGCTGGGTACAATACATGGATCATAGGTGCCTCTGTTTGTAAAAGAATATTGAACTTTGTAAATACAGGCAGAACTGCGTGTAGGAAAAGAAGGTACACTTTTGTCAAAGGATTTTTAATTGTATTTAAAATTCTTTGGCCCTCATTCAGAGCCACTCGCTAGCGGCAGTACGCTCGTTCCGAGCGATGTTCGCACATCTGCGCATGCGTACGGTTTTTAGTACGCATGCGCGAACCAGTCAGTGCGGCCGAAAATCGTTGGTACGCAATATAGCGAGGGCCTGCTATTTTGAGTGACAGAATGAAGCATATGTGGGTGGTAACAGGGGAAGGTGCTTGAAAACGGGGAGTGGAGATCCGAACGCAGGCGTGCTTAAAGGTCAAAACGGGCGTTTTAAGGGAGTGCATAATTAATACAGCAGCGTCATTGACCACGTCACTTGGTTTTTTTTAACTCAGAACTGCTCGCAAAATAGCGGTTGAAAACACCAACCACAAGAATAGCGAGCAGTTCATACGCTGTACGATGTACTCGATTAATCTAATAAATAGCGGACATGACGTATGGTGCGTGCGGCCAGGGGGCGTTTTTATAAAAAAAACGAGCGTATGTTTTGCTCGCTCGTTCAGACTTAGAGGTGGGAACAGACTGCAATTTGCGAACGGATCCTTTGAATAGCCACCCCTTGTTTTTGAACGAACGACCACAAATAGCGAACGGCTCTGAATCAGGCCCTTTGTTCCCTAGGGCCAAGTTGAGCACCTTGGTCTTCACAAAGTAGGCGTATAGCCCATCCCAAGAAAATAAAGTGCGCTCAATAGATTTTTCTAGTGACAACCAGCGTGTTTTCACATGTTTAACAATTTTTTTTACACTAGTGTTACAAAATGCCATATAATCATGGAGTGATGCCACTCTTTTTGCACTTTTTTGGAAATGATAGTAAATATCAATTATTAAATCCTCAGCATTAATTGTAAGCATTTTAGCTGAATGCTCAGCCATCAAATGAATCAGATGGCAAGGACAGCCCACAGCATACTCTTTTTGATCTGATGATTGCTTTCCCCTAATTTTAGTCAAAACACTGTTGTTTCCCCTGCATATTTGCTGCATTGTCAGCCGAGTAGGTGGCACATTTATGCTTTGTAAGCATCACATTCAAAGCATCAAACAGCTCCTGAGATTATTTGATTTGCATGATACCATGTCTAAAAATTCGGTGACTATTAATTTTGTTTCTGGGTGCTCGTAAGTAACCAGAACAGGGAAATACTTTTCAAATTTGTCAGAACTAGCGTCTAGTGACAGGCCAAAATATATTTGGCGCCCTGAAATAACTCCTCTAACACTTTTAAGTGCTTCAGGTGCTATTGCGCCCTGAAAGATGTGAGTTGTTTTTGTGGATGCACATGCATAATTCTCTGCAATTTTGGAGTCTGGAATTTTTTTTTAAAATAAATGTTTCACATGATCACTGCTGGCAATTGAAATATTATGTTCTACCAAAAACCCAGTGAATAAAACCTCTGCTTTCGTTACATTATCAGTTAATATGGAGTCAGGAGGTGAGAAGAAAGAGGTTAAGGGATTGTTTTGGGTGACAGCCTTAGCAGAAGCTACATGTTTATCAGTTCTGTAGCTATATGTTTGGTGACATCATTATATCCCCCATGGCTAACCGAAAAATTAGATGTGCAAAATTCACAAAAAGCAAATGTAGCCCCCGCCTTGACTTGAGAAGGAAAGGGTGCTTTTTTCGCCAACAATCTTTAAATAAGCAAAGTCTTTTTTCTTTGATGAAGCTCTTTCGTTGGCATCTGCCATTGCTGCTACTCTTCACTACTACTTAATACCCTGAAAACTATCATCATGGAAAAGAAAGCATAAATATAACCAATATAGTAAGTACTTACACCCTGCTGACTGAGTGACATGGGCGAGCAAAATAATCCAGCAGTCAGTCACATGCACATACAGACATACACGCACCACTACATTTTCTACCAAATAATCAGACTTTTTTCATCATCAGATACAGCAAAGCCTGTGTTCTTTCATTGTGTATATTGTGAGTCTGATTCTGAGTTGGACGCATTCGCAGTCACCCTTCCGTACAGCCACAGCAGCCTACTTACTACTTTAGGCTAATGTATCTGCCCGCATATGCCAAAGATTTGTGTTTCTGCATGTGGAAGCCTGTCCCACCCAGTGTTTTTCCATCCACAGCTACAGCTGTCATAATTAGTATCAGGACTTGCGCCCATCTAATGCTGAATATCCAGCTAAACCAGGTGTCCTATCTTTGTCTGTACACTGCAATTGAGCATAGAAGTCATCTTACATGTTTTTGACACTCCCATGACACTGTCATGCCATGGATCAGTTAAATGTGATAATGATGCTGCTCTGTTGCCAACCAGAAATGCCCATGTCACTTAGACTTTGCTCATTTGATGTATTTATCAATCTTATTGCGCTTGCAATCTCAGCATGTGCATATGCCTAGTCCTGTGCATGTGCAGTCAGTGATTTCTATCTACGGCGCATGCAAAGTATGGTGAAATTAGCAAGATCCATCCAACTCAAAATCAGCCCCTTGTGCCCAGACTTTCAGGTGTAGATTCATTAAGCTATTTGAAAACTATAAATTAAAATGTTTAAAATAATTAATATTGTTTTCTGATTTTTTATGTATTGCAAAAAAAAATGCATTATGTTAATCATAAAGCATTCTTTTTTTTTCACTCTCATATCTGATATTATCATCCTGAGATGTACATTGTACTTCAAATAGTGGTAGAGATACTGCTACTGCCCTTGTGAAATATGCATAAATATGTATACACAGCAATGGCCATCACAGGCTGCACGCATGTATTTCACCAGTTTTAGGGATATTCTCCCTTTAGTGGACACCTTAGTCAGAAACAAGTAATGTTGATATGCAAAGACAGTAAGACAAGCTAGGGTCAAACCTCAGTAGTATCCACAGAATTTGAATAAGAATTGTTATGCCTTTAATTAATATTTTGCTTGCTGGTTCACGAAGACATTTTTCCTCCTGTCCAGGAGTAGGAACTACAGCAGAAGTTTAGCCCACCTTCCACAGACACTAAGTGGTTTGTCTCTAGTCCTGATTCAGACCCAGTCGCAAGCGCTGAGCCCTCGCAACCGGGTCGATGGTGGCCCAGAGTGCATGCGCACAACGGAGCCGGCTAGCGACGGGCAATCCGTCGCTCTGGGTCTCGCACCAAAGGGGGCGTGCTGTCGATGTTGAATGATAGCACGCCTCCTTTGGTGGGCGGGCCGGGGGGTGGCTGCCTAGACGGAGGCGTTCCCATGAGAACGCCTACCGTTTGCGGGCGGCCCCACTGACATCACAAGTGATGTCAGTGGGAGAGCTTTCGGCTCTATTTGAGCCAAAAAGCTCTCTGTAGCTTGCGGCCACGAGACCCTACCACAAGGGTCTCGTCGCAAGCCCGATGGTCGCGATGGTCTAGACCATCGCGACCATCATCCTGCCGCTCGCATTAGCTGTGGGTGGCAACCCACAGCAATGCGAGCAGCCAGGAGGCCGCTCCATAAAAAATAAAAAGCGCCCTGATTCAGAGCGAGCGCTCTGTCAGAGCATCCGGCTCTGAATCAGGGCCTCTGTTCAGGTGAACACAATGAACAGAGTTAACAACACTAAAATGGAAAAGACTCAACTTTGAATTCCAAAAAAAGCATCAATAAGCGAAAGGGATGTTTGAAAATGTCTATGCTATTTATTAGCCAACCACTCATCACTATAAAGATAAGAAACAAGCAAATAGGTGTCATGGAGGCAGGGGCGGATTGGGATGAAAAACCAGCCCGGGGAATTTCTGGAAGCAGCCCTAATTGGGGCGTGGTCTGATGAGGGGCGGGTACTATTGAGGGGGGCGGGATTCCTCCTCATACAGCCTGATTCTGAGTTGGACGCAACTATTATATATTCTAAAATCAAAGCACAAGACGGGGGCTCCACATTGTGCATCAAAGAGTAAAATAATTTATTGCCATCATAAAACACTGAAAAACGGCATGCGTACCAATATTGGCAGTTGAAAACACAACTAGTATAGTATATTCACATAGACGGGATGTGGTTGACATCCCGGGGTCATGATGCTGGCGCTCATAAAACCGCCACAATCCCGACAGTGGCCCTCATTCAGAGCCGCTCGTTAACAGCAGTACGCTCGTTGCGTTCCGATGTTGACTAACCGCGCATGCGTCGGTGTTACACTGCGCATGTGCGTACGGCAGATAGCAAGCTTTTTTTGACTCGTTCCTAAAATAGCGTACAGGAAGTGACATGTCAAATGTGATTGACAGAACAGGGCGTTTTAGGGTGTTGACGGGGGTGGAGATGGAAAAACGCAGGCGTGGCAAGGCGTTTTTGGGGCGTACATACATTAGCAGATGCGAGCGTAAAATGTGTTCGGACCGACTCATACGTCACTGGATGATCCTCTTTCACTTCAAAATGCTCGCACAGCTTAGGGTCTGGATTACTCGACCACATTGGCGATGGCCTTCTCCTCCGTCCCGGGACTCCACGATGTTGTTGCGATTAATCACGGGAGGGCAGAAAAGCAATTAGTGTTGGATTGAGAACCGGCTTGGTATGTGTTTTGAAATCAGTTTTTTGGTATAGCACAAAACCGTACGCAGGTGGAACTCAGAGCTGCTAATGTCAGGATGACACAATCAATTTGCGTACATTTGTGGGGGTTTATTTTGCCCTCAATTTGGTGGTTAGATCCTATTGTAACAATAATGTCATCATGTTTTAATTTTCGCACCATTTTATTTGTGCCTCTTGAATTTGCCTCGTTATATGAATTTTTAAACGTTTCTTAAAGAGCCCATTTTATTTTTTTTGGGGCCAGTTTTTGCCTTTTGGTCCAGGATTAAATGTAACCCATTTGTACAATAATTTCACAATCCAATGTCAGATTTTTTGTTTCAATTTATTGCTCAAACAAAAAAAATAAAAAATTAAATATTGGGGACATAAACATACAACAAAAAAATAAAAACATTTCACAAGAAAGGAGAGGGAAGTTTTGACCAGAAAGGAATATGAGCCAAGCACAGAAGGATTGTGGGAAAAGTCACCATTGCTGTCACCGTTTTTTCACCCGTTTGGATGGGGGAGGGAGGGCGCCAGACCGGGTCCGGGATGTCATCGGGCTGGCCTGTCCAGAGGCAGATGTTGTGGCCTCTGGACTAGGCACAGGGCTAGGCACATTTGGAGGATTGGCTGATGTTGTGCCCGAGGTGGAGGATCCTGATGTTCCGGCAGGAAGGGAGGTCGGCTCCACCATGTGCTGGCGAACGAGCTGCTCAAGGGCATTGGCGATGCGGATGTTGGCCCTGGTATTTTCCGCCAGGGCCTGACCAATGGTCACGTTGGCCGCAGCATTTTGCTCCAGGGCCTCAGCCACCCGTACCAGACTGGCGTCCATCCTCTGCAGAATCTCCGTATGGAAATCCGATTTGAAATTGAGTTCTGTGAGGAGGGACACTGCCTGCGAGGGGGATTGCCCTGGACTGGCTTCTGCAGGGTCCTCAGCCGGATGTACTGGTTCCTCCCCGGCCGAGCCAGCAGAAATTCGGCGGCCAAGGCTCCCCTCTGGAGCAGACTCATCCGCCTGTGTCTCTGTTAGGAAAAAAAGAGAAAAGCCTCACATTAGAATCTACATATTGGCACAATAACATTTCTGAGTTGATGACATCAAAAGATTTACCTGGGACAACACGAGGAGCCGCAAAGTCTGGCATGTCCGTATCCATGTTGGACACGCCAAACACCTCCACAGGCTGCACACACCCCTGTGCCAGCTCTTCTAAATCGGTCAACTCCAATGACACAGGGGTGGGACCCCCACCTGTCCCCCTTGCATGCCTAGCCCTGTCCGCGAGTTTTTGCTTTGGGCGATATTTGAAGTCGCCCCATCTGTGGGAAAAAATGGAAGCCATTATCCTTTGGTTTAAAATGGTGTTTGTTTTTAGGGGGGGCAAGTGTTTACTTACCGCCGTTTGACATCCCGGGCTAGACGGACATAATCACCCACCCTATTGACAGCAACGGCTACCTCTTCCCACATTCTCCACTTCTGGCTTAGACTCATATTCCTGTCTGCCTGTGGCAGGATGTCCACACACTTCTGTATCAACACCTCCATCTCCTTTCTTGTGAAATGTGGCTGCCTTTTTTTTTTGGCAGCTTTGGCCGGAATACTGGGCCCAGCAGCCTCTTCCATGTCATCCTCCTCACCTATTTGTGTAAATATTCAGATTTCACAAAATCACAACTTGCCCAATCTTATGTTTCAAATTAATCATTGATACAAAATGCATGAAAGACTTACCGCCTGACTCTTGGGCATTGTTTCCCTGGTCTGTCGCCATGTCTGAGGTCCAAACAAGAAATTCACCAGAATTTAAATGTGTTTTCGTGACGTATTTATACATGCGTCCTTATTTTGCGGCCGCATCATTGATTGTGCGTTCCTATGATCCCTCCTTAATTTGTGCGAGAAACGAAACACTATTTATGGCTTGGTGTGTCTCGAGTCGAGGTGGCGTTTTTGGACTGTTGGAGGTTATCTTGGCTGGAGTTTATTGATTGCGTATAAAGGAGTTGGCGGTTGTAGATTTTTTTTTTTGGTAGATTTGCGTTTTTATTTTCCATTCTCTTTGTTGGTTTATATTTTTTGGACCTCGTTTCTTGATTTGGTAAGTTTTGTGAAGTCTAACTTTTGATCAATTGTTGTTTCATTGTGTTTCTTATTTTTTTTAAATTTTGGATCCATAATTTCATCTATTATAGTTTTTGATTAATTTCCGAACAAAAGACCTTTTGATTTGGACTCTTATATATTTGCTCTTGGTAAGTCCATTTTTTATCTTGTATTTGCGAACTAATTAGCGCATTTTTACTACTTACTATTGTGACTTGTATTTGCGAACTAATTAGCGCATTTTTACTACTTACTATTGTGACTTGTATTTGCGAACTAATTAGCGCATTTTTACTACTTACTATTGTGACTTGTATTTGCGAACTAATTAGCGCATTTTTAATACTTACTATTGTGACTTGTATTTGTGAACTAATTAGCGCATTTTAAAATGCTTATTAATCATTTTAAGTTTTTTGAGGTTGCCCTTTCGCTTTTTGTGCAAACATTTCAACCCATTTTGATGTACTGTGTGCAATGTCGTTTTGCTGTTTTGCCAAATGTGTGTTTCGCATAATTTAAGTTTGGTCTAGCACAAAATTTAGAAACAAAAATGCACAGAGGGAAATTTGGCAAATAATTTTTGTGATTAATTTCAGTTTGGACGTATCATGACAATACCCCGGCATGTAAGCAGCAATGGATGGTATCATCAAGCTAAGTTGTTTTAATTTACTTTTGGGGTGGGTCAAAAGCCTTACATTGAAATCTTTGAATTTCAGGTAGATCTGGGGTGGATTGTTCTGGCCATGCTCCCGGAAGCCGACCAACCTCAATCTCGTCCCAGGCGTAGGCATCGTTGGCATGCAAGGCCCCAGATATTTCGAACACGTGTCACCCTTTTTGGAATGCCCGATGATGAGGTTTTAAGACGCTACCGTCTACCTCCCAAAATCATCATAGACACTCTCTCATTAATAGAAAGTGATCTTGAGCGGCAAATTGACAGTCCAACAGCAATACCACCACTTACGCAATTTATGGCGGTGTTACATTTCTGTGCCTCAGGATCATTTCAAACAACGGTGGGAATAGTGGCGGGCATCTCCCAATCCTCCTTTTCCCGGATCCTGAGGGCAGTGATGGAGGCACTTTTCAAGCACCTCCATCATTTTATTCAAATGCCTTTGGATATGGGTGCCCTTAGTGTGGCCAAGGCCAATTTTTACCAAATAGCTGGCTTCCCACACATCATAGGGGTTGTGGATGGTACTCACATACCACTTCACTTTTAAAAGGCCGATTCCGATGCCTCCACCGCTCTGGTGGCGAGCTCATGTATTTGCCGGATATGGTGTCGAAAATTGTGGTCCTGTGTGGGATATTTCACAACATCGCCATAAGGAGTGGTGTCCCAATGCAGCCAGAGGATGCCTTACCTGAGGATGGCCCCCCCGAGGTTGGTCGGAGGTCAGTATGTGGGGGGGCCATACGCGATGATGTGGTGGCCAGATTTTTTAGGTAAGTTTTCACAAAACAACAGTGTTTATACCTAATATGTTTGGGTTTGTTGGCGAACATCTAATTTTATTTTGTTTTTTGCACCATCTTCTGTTTGTTCACATAATCTTTGGCACTCCAACGCTCACTACTTCCTGCTACCCTTACCAAACCTGGATCTGGACATTTTGGGAATATATTCTGGAACCCATATCGCAACGCCATGTTTGTGGAATCATGTTGGCATGGTCCTTCGTCAACCAGTTCTTGATTTGTTGTTTTTGGTTTGTTTTTGTTTGGTATGTGTTGTATTTGAGAATATCACTGTGTGTTTTTTTTGTGAGTGACCACTTTGATTTATCAGTTATGTTGTGAATAAATGTTTGTAGAGTGAAATGTTCTTCCTTTTTTTGGACGTTACCAGCAAGTGTAACCAGGTTCACACACGTTACATTTGACAAAGGGGTAATCCAGTACTGACGCCAGTTGAGCTAAAATGAAATATGTTTTCAGGTTCCAAACCCACACCAAAAGGAAGCCTGTACAATCATTTGGCTTTGTAAGATTGGCCTAAGCAGCTTGCACACCAACTACGAACCTGTAAAATGTAGAAATATCTAATTGACACTACACCCAAAAAGGGAAATGACATTGTGACTGTTATGTGTTTCTTGTGGCTGTTTTACATACAAATACAAAACACAATCTTACTTTAAAAAATGGAAATCCTTGCAGGAACAGTCTACTTATGTCAGGGTAAACAATCTTTGGTTTTGAAAAAACTAATGAGCCAGAACGTATGTTCGAAAAAAACAATTTATTTGGAAAAATAAAAACCAAAAATTAAACTACTGACGAAGGATGCCAGACAGACGGTCAAGGGCCACGAGCACCCCAATTATATGTTGGCGCATCTGGCCCACACAGTCTTGGACTTCTTGCCGACGCCTCTGTTCCTCTGTGGGTGAGAAAAGTGTGTGGATTAATACAACAATAGGGAAACCACATTAAAATTTCATAAACACAACGAAATCACTCCAAACAAAAAACAAAAACACGGAAATGGGGGCTGCAAAAAATACAAGGCCTATGTACAAATTCCCACAGGTGTGATATGTGTATTTTGAAATCAGCAGGAACAGGTAAAGGCAATCTGCTAAATCACCAAAAGTCTAGCCAAAAACCCCGAATAAAGGAATGACACATGATTACATACTAACAGTTTGTGGTTTAAAAAAAGGCTAAAGAAAAACATACCGGTAGACAAAACGGCAGCTCCGGAAGTCCCACCATCGTCCTCCTCGGAGGAGCCTTCACTCCCCAAAGATCGGGGCGGGGTTATTACGGACTCCGGGGAGGGGGTAATTGGAAGAGGGGTGGTTGGAGGAGAGGGGGAAGTGGGACGGAGGGGAAGGAGGCCCGACATTTCCGGGAGAGGGTCTTGAAAGGCTGGGGAGGAGTGGGGAATAGGGGAATTATTGGGGGTGGAGTGTTGGCTGGGGGTTGGGGAGAGTGGGCGTGACCGCCGTCTGGCCGGACGGTGACGGCGTAGTCTTGGCTGTCCCCCTAAAAGATGTAAAACAAATTGTGGTTAGTTTCAGCACAAATCCTGGCCAAAAAACAAATTAAAAACACCCCCCACCAACAAAAAACATGCAAATATGAGGAGAATGAAAAAATATGAAATAGAGGGAAAACATGGCCATGCAAATATGAGTAGAATGAATAAATAGGACAGACATGAAAACATGCACACGCAGTTTGGGCCTCAAAGACAAACATGAAAACCACAATACATAAAACTTACTTTCTGAGATCTGCATGCGAAAGCATGCCAGCAAGCGGGGCGTTCGCCGTTGCAGGTCCGACCACCTGCGCTCCAGCTGGCCGATGTTGCGGCGTGAGCCGAAGGAGCGCAGGCGGGCCCGTGCCTCCGCATATGCGGAACGCTTCTGCTGGTTGGTGATGGGTGGAGGCTGGCTGGTGATACGCCTATCCATCACCTCCGTTAGCACCAGCAGCTCGCGCCTGGTGAATGCGGAGGCTCTCATGATGGCAATGGTGTTTTTCTTAAAAATCATTTTTGATAAAGTGGCCAAAAAATTTCTGATTGGCTAATGTATTTGGGAAATTAACAGGAGCAATTCTATTGGTTAGTGTATGAGTCATGTGTTCGACAGGGCCAGAAATCTCTGTAGAGTTATGATAGGCTTGATGCAGTGACATGCGTAAGCAAATTTAAATAAAGAAATGAACCCCGGGAAATATGCGGGGATCCAAAGCAATAGAACAATTGTTCAATTGTGGGTAACATGTTTTTTAAGCAATAAAAGCGAATGTTTAAGCCGTACGTATTCTGCGGGAAAACACAAACACGGACAAGAGTAAAGTTTCTAGCATTGTGTTGAAAAAAAAATAAAACAATTAAGCTAATTGATACATTGATTGGCATGATACGATTGATGGAGGTAGGCAGAATAAAGGAGCAGGTAATCGACATCTGACAAGGCCACTTCCGGTTTATACTTGTGCGTGCGTTCCCTTCAAGCCATTTCGGGGATGTACGCTCACTATTTCGCACGCTCGTTAGTTAGAGGAGGGGTCGTCTGAGTTTGGGGAGGATTTTTAGATGCGTTCGAAAATACGAGCGAGCCCTTGAATTTAAATATTTTTGTACGTACGCCTAACGTACGTTCGCCCGCTTGCGAGTGGGTCTGAATCAGGCCCAGTATTAGGTTTAGTGGGAGGGATAGTTTTAAGGTTAGGCAGTGGGGAAAGTTAGCGTTAGGCTGCAGGGGGGAGGGTTAAGGTTTGGCTGCGGGGGGGGGGAGGCTGGGATTCAGTTGGGTACACACTAGACAATATCTAAAGTGATTTGGCTGATTCCACCTCATCGGAACAACAAACCATTCATATCGTCCAGTGTGAACGCACAATGCCAATGCGTGCTCCCGCTAGTCATCTATCGCATCCTCAGATCTTTTGTACATGCAGAAAGATCTGAGGAAGTTGCTAGTGATGCCATGATGCCGAATGGAGCATGGCCTCCGCTACCCCCTGCCGTTGCTCTGTCACTGCAAGCATCCGCAAGTGTGTATGCACTTACCAATGCCGGCACCCCCACTGGGTCCCATTGCTAACGAGATCGTGCTGGGTACATATCGTCTAATGTGTACCCAGCTTTAGGCTGCGGGGAAGAGGGTTAGGCTGCGGGCGGAAGGATCAGGGCTAGACTGTGTGGGGGGAAGGGTTAGGCTGCAGGAAAGGTGGGTTAGGGGGAATATAAGGGGTCAGGGTTAGACAACCAGAGATACTGCCAACAATACACAAGGCTTCTCTGGGCAAACACGTCAACGTCACAAACACGTCAACGTCACAACACCAAGCCACGCTTCGAGCAGTGACGTTCATGTGACGCTAGTGGATTTGGGTAACTTACTTGGAAAGACGCCAGCCACAAAATTCTTTGGTCCTAGGACTGATATGGTGGCTTCAACTGAAGGAGAGAGTTGTTCACACCAAAAGCAATCAATTCTGGGACCTGTTCCATTTTGACATTTTGTAAGGATCAGAATTAGCGCACTATCTGTTTGATATAGACAGACAGATATCTCTAGATGTACACATTTTCTAAAAATAGCATAATCACCTCTAAATAACTAAATACTACAGGCGCAACCTACATAAATGTCAGTGTGCATCATATAGAAGTAACACCAACAGATACAGGTAGGATATATATATATATATATATATATATATACATACACACACACCTCACATGTTGTGATAGTTATTTAGGTGATGCATAATAATGTGATCACATCACATCCTAGGCATCACCTAAATCACGGCTCGACAAATCCCGGGGGCCAGGTCGCCATGGCGACCAGATTTTGGTGCCTGGCGACCAGATTTTACAGGAAGGGAAGAAGCAGATTTATCAGCCCCAGCGGAGATTATTGCAGTGATATTTTCATGCACAGTGTGCCAGCCCAGTGATGGCAGTTTTAATCGGGTCCTGTTACCTGTAGAACCCGCTGGCACTGCGGCGGTGTCTCCCCAACCAATCTCCGCGCAGCAATTCCCACCAGCCAATCACCGCACGGTGTCTAACAAGCCAATCACCGTGCGGCACCTCCCCCCAGCCAATCACCGCACGGTGTCTAGCAAGCCAATCACTGCGCGGCACCTCCCCCAGCCAATCACCACGCGGTGTCTAGCAAGTCAATCACTGTGCGGTGTCACCCCTGCCAGTAGTCTTCTCCGCGGCACCTGTATACAGGCAGGTGTATTGTCGGTGGTGCCGGGCCCATCTAGCGCTCCTTCTCTGTGCACGAAGGAGGCAGGGAAAGTGGACACCGCAGAGAGGATGGAGCTGCAACAGTGACCCCGCTGGGGGCTCCCAGCAAAAGCAAGCAGGTAGCCACTACCCCATGTAACAGCTGCATAACACACTTTTAATCCTGTATTATTATTTTTTTTTGTGGTCTGGCTCCTGGACTTTAGAAAAATTTGTCGAGCCCTGACCTAAGTAATCACAACTTGGGGCCGCGGCTTTTATCCTAAATAAACAACTATGAAGAAAAATATGATTGATATATGAGGAAAAGGTTTCCCACTGGAACCTCACCTCCTCTGCTGACCTTGGTGGGCACAGAAGAGTACCTTCCCCGCAGGGATCAGCGCCGGATCCTCTCTTGCCTATCATGCTGGCTTGACTGCACCGGTTAGATGATTCACAAAGGACTTAACCTGAAAAGCAAGGGGCTGGTATTACTTCTTTTGCGTATATATATATATATATATATATAAAAATACTGCGCTTCCTAACCCCAACCCAATCCCACACTGTGGGCCTGATTCAGAGCCGCTCGCGAGCGGGTCGATGGTGGCCCAGTGCGCATGCGCACAACGGAGCTGGCTCCGTCGTGCACATGCGCGAGACCCTGATAGCGACGGGCAAACCGTCGCTCCGGGTCTCGTACCAAAGGGGGCGTGCTGCCGATGTTGAGTTACAGCACGCCCCCTTTGGTGGGCGTGGCTGCCCAGACGGAGGCGTTCCCATGGGAAAGCCTACCGTCTGGGGTCGGCCCCTCTGACATCAAAAGTGATGTCAGTGGGAGTGCTTTCAGCTCTAGTAGAGCCGAAAGCACTCTAGGGCTTGCGGCAACGAGACCCTACCACAAGGGTCTCGTCGCAAGCCCGAAGGTCGCGATGGTCTTGACCATCACGACCATCTTCCTGGCCGCTTGCTATAGCTGTGGGTGGTCACCCACAGCTATGCGAGCAGCCAGGAGGCCGTTCTGAAAAACAAAAAGGACGGCTCTGATTCAGGCCCTGTGCTCCCTAACCCCGATCCTACACTGTGCTCACTTACCCCTATCCCACACTGTGCTCCCTAACACAAACCTCACACTGTGCTCCCTAACCTCAACCCCACATTGTGCTCCCTATCCTCAACCCCACACTGTGCTCCCTATCCTCAACCCCACACTGTGCTCCCTAACCCCACACTATGCTCCCTATCCTCACACTGTGCTCCCTATGCTCAACCCCACACTATGCTCCCTATCCTCAACCCCACACTGTGCTCCCTAACCCCACACTATGCTCACTATCCTCACACTGTGCTCCCTATGCTCAACCCCACACTGTGCTCCCTAACCTCACACTGTGCTACCTAACCTCACACTGTGCTCCCTATCCTCAACCCCACACTGTGCTCCCTATCCTCAACCCCACACTGTGCTCCCTAACCCCACACTGTGCTCCCTATCCTCAACCCCACACTGTGCTCCCTAACCCCACACTGTGCTCCCTATCCTCAACCCGACACTGTGCACCCTATCCTCAACCCCACACCGTGCTCCCTATCCTCAACCCCACACTATGCTCCCTACCCTCAACCCCACACTGTGCTCCCTACCCTCAACCCCACACTAAGCTCCCTATCCTCAACCCCACACTGTGCTCCCTAACCCCACACTATGCTCACTATCCTCAACCCCACACTGTGCTCCCTAACCCCACACTATGCTCCCTATCCTCAACCCCACACTGTGCTCCCTAACCTCACACTGTGCTCCCTATCCTCAACCCCACACTGTGCTCCCTATCCTCAACCCCACACTGTGCTCCCTAACCCCAACCTTATTCCACATTTTGTAAACCTCTACCCCATCACCCCCACACACAAATGGAAAGGGAAAGCCCAGGACCACCTTTTCCAAGTTTACCTGGCTCCTCTGAGTCTGATGGCTGCGGTGCTGCTGCCTGTGTCACTCTTCTTCACTGAAGCGCAGTATAGGGCCAGGCAACTGCTGCTGGGCGGGAGTCGATGAGAGGATGAGCAGCAGTGAGCAGTGCACTGGGGTGGGGGCAGGGCTGCTGTCTGATGACTCCTCGGAACTCTCAGACAGTGATATGAGGAGTCTGTGCTCATCAGGCAGCAGCCCCGCCCCCACCCCACTGCACAGCCTCTCCAGTCCCCGGGAGCAATGTTAAGACACGCTGATGCTGGCCAGTTTCAGAGGCCAGCCCTGCAGCGTGCGGCCCTCCAGGGCTTCAATTGTAACAGCCCGGTGGGCAGAGGGCGGTGGGGAGCTGCTGCGGTTCGGCATGCACAGCAGCCGTCCCACAGCCAATTCACTGCTGAATGAGCTTCTGCGCATGCGCAGAAGCTCATTTATTACCGCTGCCTGTTCGGAGCTGAGCTCCAATCGTGGTAGCGGCCATTAGAGCCGCCAGCTGCTCAGTCTGACTCTGATTAAAGCAGCCCAGCAGGTGGGGAGAGGGGACCAGCCCAGCGGGAACCTTCCCGCAGTCCCGGTGGCCCAATCCGCCCCTGCATGGAGGCATAAATGCCCCTCTAATGGCAAGAATGGGCATTAAAAATCAAATGTGCACTTGGCATTCAATACATGATAGGTTTTTGAATGCTGTCACATCACAAATAATATGTGAAGATATTATATACCACTTTCTATGTATCTGCAATTCGGAAATTATATGCCACCACCCAGTCGATATTTGAAAAACAGACCTGCCTTTTGTTCTGTCCTGTGTTGTTTCTTGTGTTGCGGAAGGCAGCTTAAATGTGACCAGTTCAGAGAATTGCGATGCGAATTCAAGTATCTGTTAAAAAAAGAAAAATTTAATATGTAATAAAATTTATTTTTCTTTGACGGGAAACAAAATGAGTTTTTTTGACTAAATGCCCCTCTAATGGCAAGAATGGGCATTAAAAATCAAATATGCACTTGGCATTTAATGCATGATAGGGTTTGAATGCTGTCACATCACAAATAATATGTGAAGATATTAAATACCACTTTCTATGTATCTGCAATTTGAAATAATATGCCACCACCCAGTCGACATTTGAAAAACAGACCTGCCTTTTGTTCTGTCCTGTGTTGTTTCTTGTGTTGCGGATGGCAGCTTAAATGTGACCAGTTCAGAGAATCGCGATGCGAATTCAAGTATCTGTTAAAAAAAGAAAAATTTAATATATAATAAAATGTATTTATCTTTGACTTGAAAAAAAAAATGAGTTTTTTTTTACTGTTTTGGATATTATTGATTCACTAACTCCATAACATCACCTGAAATATACTCACCATACAGCAAACACCCAGCCAGAAATGCCCCAAAACACCTACGTTTACCATAAAATTCATAAGGCCTTATTTAAAAGACTGTACAAATTCAGGCATGGCATGATTCCAACAAGTCTGCCCGCATATTTAAAGCAACATCAATTTAAAAGACAAAACTAACCTAGGTTTGTCTTTTAAACTAATGCCGCTAGACTCATCCTAAATAAAACACCCCTAGCCCTTCAAACTTAGTTTACAAAAGCCTGAAATACCCCACAAATATTCACACAGACCTCAAATATCCAATCAACATAAAGTACCCCTAAGCATCCCTAAACTCCTTACACATCTGGGATGGCACAGCAGTTAGAATTACCACTTCACAACGCAGACATCACATGTTTGATATCCGAGCAGGGCTCTGTGTGGAGTTTGTATGTTCTAGCCATGCTTGTGTGAGTTCCCTCTGTGTGCTCTGCGTTCCACCCACACACCAAAAAAATACTAGTAGGTTGTTTGGCTCCTGACCAAAATCTACGTGTATGTGTTTGTATGTATGTGTCCCCTTGTGCTAAAACGTATAAAATGTAAGCCCCTATGGGGCAGGGATTGATGTGAATGACCAACATTCTATGTATAGCACTGACAAAATTGTGGAACTATCCTCACTTGAAATCACCTAAACATCAGCACAAAGCACTCACACTGGCAGTCTAAATCAGCAGTGGATCAAGGTAGTGATCCCCATACCCTCCCCTGCCCAGAGAGAGAGGCTGCCGCTGCTGAATAGGGATTGCCATTGACCATCGATGATTCATATTCATCGGTGGTTTATGGCTGATGTGAAAAGTTTTTACCACTGACGTGGGAGAACCAGATGGTTTCTCATCATCGATGGAACAGCTTAACCAAAAAAATATAATTTTTGTCGGGACATGAGACACAGCGCCCCCCCCCCGCCGTTCTGATTGGTCTACGGGCCAGACAGTCAAAAAACAGGGAAGACCATCAGTTGATGGAACCATTGATAGTCATCCACTGCATTGTTGGTTAGCAATGGCCACTTGCTATTGTAACCACACCAATGGTAATCCCCAGTGAGAGCGGTCTGCCCTACACAGTTTACAAACACACAGCCGCGTCCATGAAATAGCTTTGAGTTGATAGTCCCATTACTTTTGGCCCCTTAAAAAGTGGGAGGCACATATAGAAACCGTTGTAATTCCTACACCGTTCACCTGATTTGGATGTAATTACCATCAAATTAAATCTGAAAGTCTGCAGTTAAAGCACATCTTGTTTGTTTCATTTCAAAGCCATTTTGGTGGTGAATATGAATAGAGGCCAAAATATTAAAATTCTGTCAATGTCCCAATATTTATGCACCTGACTGTATATATACTTTTTCTATGTCATTTTTTGGGGTGTTCTTTTAGTTTTTTTTAGTTTTTTTTAATGCAGTTTACCTTTTGGACCTGTCGAAAGGGTGCAGTGTGGTTTCCCCACCATTGCACCCCAAAACTGCAATTCTGCACTTTTTAGCTTTGCATAAGCGAAACTATTCCACCAGGTACATTGCATTGCGTATCCGAAATGACGTCACCGGTGAAACTTTTTTGCCGAAAACGGCTTTTTCCCCGCTAATTGAATACGGCCCTAAGGGTATTACCAATAAGGAAGAGTAAAGGTAGCAAACAATACTGAAATGGAATGGTACTTAAACAGTAAGTTATATGTTCTAAACTTGGTTTTGTTAGGGATTTTGATCCTGCTAATCTATCAGTAGTAGGCCATACAGTAACTATACTAAGTATAAAATACTAGGTACAGGTTAAGTCTCCCATATTCAAAATGCTTGGGACCAGGGGTATTTTGGATAACGGAATATTCCGTATTGTGGAATATTTTGCATAAAATAATGAAATATCTTGGGAATGGGACCCAAATCTAAACACAGAATGCATTTATATGTTATATACACCTTATATACACAGCCTGAAGGTGATTTTATACTATATTTTTAATAATTTTGTGCATCAAAAAAAGTTTGTGTACATACATGAAATTCATTTATGTTTCATATACATCTTATACACACAGCCTGAAGGTTATTTTATACTATATTTTTAATAATTTGTGCATTAAACAAAGTTTGTGTAGATTAAACCATCAGAAAGCAAAGGTTTCACTTTCTCAGTCATGCTAAAAATATTCCGTATTTCAGAATATTCCTTGTTTTGCAATATTTGGATATGGGAGACTCAACCTGTATAAAATATATTTTATAGTGTGTTCTTGCTAGTTATATGCATGGAAAGATCCAGAACTGTTAAAGAGTTCCAGCTAAATAAAGTGAGCATTATATTATTTACTCCTAAATGTTGTGTTGGGATTGGGGACCATCTGCCTCTCTGCCGTAACGTGGGAAGGAAGAAGCAGCAGGAACTACTGGAATGGTGTTAAACACAAGGAGAGTTAAAAGAGAAAGGCAGGTTTCATTTTTGTGGTGTTGTAGATTAAATATATGCTCTGTATTTTGTAAATATGATAGATATTTGTGGCAATTCATACAGTAATATTGAAAAAAATGTACTTTGAATTTAATTCCATAGAATATAGAGGGTATGAAAAGCCAGATCACTGATTGGAATATCAAAAGGGCCAAGCTAACCATAACCTTATTACAGCAGGAAACTGATTTATTTTGAAACTAATAAAACTGTTGATTATAGTGATAAATTCACCATGACGACAGAGTTGGGTACATTTTGGATGTGACCCAAATGGTAAAGATATTAGGGGGTCATTCAGACCCACTCGCGAGCAGCAGTACGCTCGCAAGTGGGTCGATGTTCCCCACTGCACATGCGCACGATGGAGGGAGCTCCGTCGTGCGCATGCGCGAGACCCGACGAGCGAAGGACTTTCCTTCGCTCAGAGTGTCTCATCAAAGGGGGCGTGCTGTCGATGGTGACTGACAGCACGCCCCCTTTGGTGGGCGTGCCTGCCAGACGGAGGCGTTCCCAAGGGAACGCCTACCGTCTGAAGCCGGCCCCACTAACATCACTAGTGATGTCAGTGGGAGTGATTTTGGCTCTGATAGAGCCAAAATCACTCCTGGCCTTGCGGTTTAGAAATCCAACCCCAGGCTTTCACTCGCAGTTCTGATAGTCGCGATGGTCAAGACCATCGCGACCATCATTTTGCACGCTCGTATATTCTGTGGGTGGTGACCCACAGCTATACGAGCGTCCAGGAGGACGCTCCATATTAATGGAGGTGGGCCCTGATTCAGAGCGAGCGCTCTGGTCAGAGCGTCCGGCTCTGAATCAGGGCCTTAGGCTGAATAACAGAAGACTTTTTGCTGCAATTACTGTAACCAGTGATAATAATTCCTACTATTGTCATAAACTTCCAGGAATAACAATCTAACCTACAGACAGACACCTGTAAGTGGAACAAGCTCATAGCATGTAATATCTATATAAAATATCTACAAAATAAAAAAAAAAATCCTATATGCCCTCCCACCAAAAATAATAATTAAAAAAATCTTATGTAGCTCTTTAAGCAATTTCTAACCATTATCTATATAGTACTTGACTAATGTCCATTTTCTATAAATTTTTTATACCTATTAATGTCCTAGAGGAATGACTCCACTATCATTTTTGGTTATAGCATTTAGTTTTCAAGCAAAATTAAGCCATTGTGACATTGCCGAAAAACATGCTGAAATGGCAACCTAATTTTGCTATGTACCTATAACAATACCCCTATGAACCTATAATTATATATGTGGGTGAAATAATAAAATAAGCCATTGTATGTATCAGTAAACATAAGAGTTTTGTGCCCATTAGTGAACTCAAATCTCCAATAGACATCAGCTCAATTACTTTGTCATTGAAAAGTATTTTTTACTCATTATGTTAACAAAGTTATGTGATGTTCTTCAGAGTGCTCGTTTTTAATGCAGGCATTGATATATATTCCGGTAACATTACAGTTACCCTGGAGACATTGATTTTAAGACCACAAGTAGAATCATTGTACTATGATGCAGAATCATTGATACTACTATATATGAAAGGACTTTGCATTATTCAAGGGATGACTAAGTCTACAGTATTGATTTCTCTTTTCTCTCTGTGCTTGCACCCAGCTGGCTATCAGCACATACCATTTCACTATTATGGACTTTTAAACCATTATTTTCTATGTTTCAACTTCAGGAAATTACAGTACATTTTGAAACATGAACATGGAGCTTTCTCTGCCCTGACAACAGATGAGATGATGAGATGTGTATTTGCAGAGTATGGGTACTTACAATGCCAGCTATATATAAAGGGTTCCAGAGGATAAAACATGCAATCACTCAAAGTGCCAGCCTGTCACTACTATTATTAACATTTATTTATAGAGCACCACAGTGAAATAACAGGGCTTTATGCAGCCCTGTGCCGGTCCTGCTCCCTAAAACCCGTGACATCATGATGTCACGCCTAGGGGGTTGTCGGAACCGCCACCAACTCTGGTAAATAGAGTACTGCCTGGAGCATCCCTTGGACACTCTGGGTGGCTCTGGAGCAGCACAAATGGCTGCAGGGTGACATTCCACGCACCCTGCAAGCCACATGCAGATGTCCTGGGGTAGCGCTGCCGCCAACAGGTCCCTGCGCTCTGTGCGGCTGCACCACTTGTTTACCCATAGTTATGGTCCTGTATTGTAAGCATATTCTGTTGCGCTTCCCAATTGACTTACTATAACATTGTAAGCCGACATTGGTATATAGCCCTGATACCTACTAGACTAATGTTTGTGTTAGGTGAATTAGCATATGATTTATGCTGAATGTTTAAAATTTTAATATGGTCAAAAATACATTTAATAGCTTTACATAGTTCGTACACAACAATGTACCATATATGTTTTTTTATACATCCTAATACATCACTCCCCTTTATTCTATCAGCTTTATAATGTTCGCCAGGTATTAAATCTGTATAAAAGATTCATTCCATTATTTATGCCACTCACTACAAATGTGTGTGTGTCATGATAACAGTTTGCATGTGTCACTAAATTGGTGGGATTTAGTGAACTAAAATTGATTCAGCATAGATTTAGCCCTTTCTGTGCTATTACCATTAAATTAGAGAATAGCGCCACTGTTTCCTGGCTAGCTCTGCCAGAGATGGGGCAGCAATAAAGCTTTCAGTTCCACATGGAGTCTCTTCCATTTCCATGTTTTACTCTCATTCCTCTGCATCCTGTTGAGCGAGAGTGTTCTTGGATAAAAGCCAGACTGCAGCACAAACTTTCTCTTAAGGCAGTTCTTGGTACAGGTTGAGTCTCCCATATCCAAATATTCTGAAATACGGAATATTCCGAAATACGGAATAATTTTGCCATGACTGAGATATTGAAACTTTTGATGGTTCAATGTACACAAACTTTGTCTAAGGCACAAATTATTAAAAATATTGTATAAAATTACCATCAGGCTGTGTGTATAAGGTGTATATGAAACATAACTGAATTTCATGTACTGTATGTACACAAACTTTGCTTGAACCACAAAATTATTGAAAATATTGTATAAAATTACCTGCTGGCTGTGTGTATAAGGTGTATATAGCACATAAATGTATTCTGTGTGTATATTGGGGTCCCATTCCCAAGATATCTCATTATGATATACAAATATTCCAAAATACGGAATATTCTATTATCCAAAATATCACTGGTCCCAAGCACTTTGGATATGGGAGACTCAACCTGTATATGGAAGGGGCCACATGGCTATTTTTATTCCACAAAGGGACTTTACATTGACTATGAACTGAAAGAATGAGTGACAGAAGTACATTTGGCCTGATGGGGGATAAACCCTGAGGCATTGATGGACTTTGTATGTGTCAGACAATCGGCTGTTGCTTTAGGCAAGCTAGACAAAGGGATAGTCAGTAAGGGGAGAAGTTTGGGAAGTTGAGCTCCTAACTGAAGTATCTTCTTCAAGACATCCCCTCCCTCATATGTTTTGCTTGGTATTAGAATTCAAGGCTGTGCAATGCTGTCCATGTTCCTGCTGTATGCAAATGATCACCTGACTGAAGAGGCTCAAGAGGCAGAATTAGAGGAACCACAGCAGCTTATTGATGTACTCCGGAGCCTACGCAGCCCCAGGTTTTTTTACGTGATCGGTTAAATCTCAATGCAGTGACTGCTGGTGAGGTCGCTATAGATGTTCCACCTCATCCTTTCCAACATAATTATGCTGTATGGCCTTGTGAAGACTCGGCCTGAACCAGACACTGCACGGTCACATGCTTATTCAGGCCTGCACAACCTGCTGTGTGCTCTGCATTTTTTTGCCACTGGCTCCTTTCAGTCAGTGTCTGGGAAAGTGATGGGCATAGCGCAGCCTACATTTAGCAGGCACCTCAACCAGGTCATGACAACAGTCGCCCCCCTCAGCGACTTCTGCATCTGCTTTCCCAGCCAGGAGTCACAGTGACATAAAGATAGGATGGCCTTCTATAGTCTTGCAGGCATGCCTAATGTCATGGCAGCTATAGATTGCACGCTTATAGGACTGAGACCACGCTGGAATAATGCACAATTATATATTAACATCATGCCTAATCCATGAAGGTGCAGGTGGTCTGTGATGCAAAACAAAAAATAATACAAAGACTAACACTAACATACTAACACGAGACAAAATCTACCCTGATAGTGTGACTGCACATGTGCCTGCTACCCCCCCTGTGAGCCCACTGCGACCCCCCCCTCTTCCGCGCGATTGGTGTCTGGCACCATATATGAACCCAGTCAGCTTGTCAGTGCTGCAATCAGAGATGCTGACCAGAAATTTCAGATGACTGAGATCAGAGGCATGTTGACTTCATTTTTTTTTTTTTACTTTTCATTTTCTTCAGCAATCAGCCTGTGGTCTATTTAGACACACATGACTGATTACCGGGGATAAATTTACTAAAGTGAAAGTTTTTAGAAGTGGAGATGTAGCCAATAGCAACCAATCAGATTCTAGCTTTTATCTTCTAGAAGATGATAATTAAATATTAAGTAGAATCTGATTGGTTGCTATGGGCAACATCTCCACTTCTAAAAACTCTCACTTTAGTAAATATATCCCCAGGTGTCAGCTCTAAGCTCTGTTCTGGTTGTCAGAGCAGGATTAAGGGAAATGGGAAGGAAACCATAATAATGTTACTTACTATGGAATTTTTTAAATTAAATTAAATGTTAGTAAATTTGGGCAGATCACATTTCTCATTACAAGGGCTTGGAGGAGTATTCTGTGAATTCTCATCCAAATGCCTTTTTATGCATATAGGTGATACTAAATAATGTGAAAAGGGTAACACCTGTTTTCACATTATTTAAGTAAAAGTAATATTGATAAATATTCCCCTTAGTGTTTCTATAAAGCAAGGAATCTTCTCTTTATCTTATCCCACTTTCATCCCCAATTTTTCTTTATTTTCTTCTAAATATTGCTTTTGGTTGTTTCTATGACCCTCTCACAGGGGTTAAAGTGGGCCGGAACGGGGCGGAACTGCGTTCCGTCGCTTCTATTTGGAGACAGAACCAGTTCCACCTCCTCCGGCCCACCTCTGCCCGGCGCCGCAGGAAGGTTCCATTTGCCTGGCGCCCCCTGAAATTTCCAGCGTGCGGCCGGCTCCGTCCCCGCAGCGGCGAGGCTGGAGTTCACTCCTGAGCTCCGGCTTTTGCAGTGTGCTCTATGGGAGAGAGACGTAATGACGTCTCTCCCAGTGACGTGCGGTGAGGTAAATGGCTGACGAGGCACTGGCTGTTATCAGAGCCAGATTTACACATACATATATGAACCCGAGGGATCATGTGGGCATTATACAAAGGTAGAGCAGTATATAGTGCTGGAAATTTGGTGGATTTTGATCAGTGATGTGCGGCAAAAATTTACCGGGGAGGCAGTGCCTCACCTGCCATAAACTCTTTACTCCAGAGTTTTGACTATAAAAATGATTAGAATAATACAAAGAAGATATTTATAATATTTCATTAAAAGTTTTATAAGAAAAAATTATAGTATACCTAAGTATGACAGGAAAGGCTCTGCAAACCTGCCTCACCTGATCGCACATCACTGTTCTCTCCCATAGTTCCGAGGAACAGCCTGTCGGACGGCTGCGGATACAGGAACGGGGCTTAAGGCAAGTTTTTTTTTTTGTGTAAGTGGCATTACTATAGGGGGCATTGCTATAGGGGGCAATACTATTGGGGCACTACTACACGGGCATTACTATTCAGGCACTACTACTGGGGGCATTACTATTGGGGCACTAATACAGGGAGCGTTACTATTGTGGGCATTACTACAGGTGGAACTACTATTGGGGGCACTACTACTGGGGACATTGCATAGGGGCACAGCATAAGGAGCTCCACTACTGGGGGCACTGCATAAGGGGCACTACCACTACTGGGGACACTGCATAAGCGGTACCACTACTGTGGGCTCTGCATAAGGGCACTACTAGTCTGGGCACTGCATAAGGGGCACTACCACTGTGGGCATTGCATAAGGGTCACCACTCCTGGAGGCACTGCATAAGGAGCACAACTACTTGGGTCACTGCATAAGGGGCAGCACTACTGGGGGCACTGCATAAGGGGCAGCACTACTGGGGGCACTGCATAAGGGGTACCACTACTGGGGGCACTGCATAAGGGGCACTACCACTAATGGGGGCACGGCCTAAGGGGTGTCACTACTGGGAGCATTGCATAAGAGGCACCACTACAATGGGCATTGCATAAGGGACGCTACTGCTGTCGGCATTATGTGTATTAGGGGCACTACTACTGTGGGCATTGTGTATAAGGGGCACTACTGTAGGCATTGTGTAAAAGTGGCACTGCTGTGTGTCATAACATGAATAAGGGACACTACTATGTGGTGTAATGTGGATAAGATTGTGCTACTGTGTGGTGTAATTTGAATTGAGAATACTAATGTGTGACCACGCCCCTTTTGAGACCACGCCCCTTTTTTACGGCACACGCTGTCCCTTTAATTAAAAATGTGCTGAGGAGGGGGGGGGGCATGAGTTCCACCACTTCTCTAGGACCACTTTAAGCACTTCCCTCTCATATGTTTTACATTCAGTATGAGCTGCTACATCAACTTCTGGTTAATGACAACTTAAAAAATTTAGTTCGCCCTCAGGACCCTCTTTTCCAATTTTATTTTCATCTTGATCCTAGAACAGATAAAGATGCCAATACCTATTATTATAATAAAAATAACTATCGGTCCTGATCATTGCTTCCACCCTTCTATGCCTCCCTTGGGACGACTCTGCCTACTCTCTATGTGGCTCCGCTGCTCTCCAGTCATACCCTTTTTGTATGCTGTGAGGTTTCATGGTGGTAATTCCTCTCTCATTAATTTAGGGCCTTCATGGCAATCACCATGGTCTCTGTTTCCCAACTGTTGAAAGAGCACAGGAGCTTTCTTCACTTTCTTATTTCATTGCAAAGTTAGCCAGAACCTCTCTGATAGAAAAGCCACACAGCTCAGTCGACACATTATTTTAATAGGTTGCTATTACTAAAGTACTAAATTACTTTGTTAGTAAATAACATGGCTATGTTCATAAAAGTGTTTTTTAACATTATTTACTGTATATACCTTGATTTAATAGTATGCCAATTAATATTTAATTATTTATCTATTAAGCTAATATTTTGTTTTTGGCTATGAGTACTTATTTACTTGCCGTTTTATATATCCAATTGTTATTAGCACAACAAATTGTAAAAGACAAGTTATAATATTGTATTTCAATTGGTGTTGTTATTGCAATATGTGAATCGGAACGACATAAAAAGTTGCTGTAACTAGGAAGGAACAAATATTGGAAAATATGATTGCCGACCAATTTATTTAACTAATTTAGAAATAGCCTTTCATATAGCAAGTACCTGATATTTATTTCAAACCACCTGGTATGATAAAGGTTACTAGAAGCTGGATAGTCTAGAAGCTGGAGAGAATGTTTGCCAACACAGTTTTCAGCTTTTTCAACTGTAGTGAGAGGAGTTGTCTGTCACCTGAATTGCCCACATTCTGGTGGGATCAGCCCAAGGGAGTCTAGACTGAACCCTGTCCAGTTTGCAACAAGGGAGATGTGCACAGGCCCAGCTGCAACTCATCACTGAGCAGCAGAGGAAGTGTTTAAAACTCGTCTCACTCGAGATTTAGACCCCAATGGTATCCCTTGTAACAGTCACGGTACTGCGTGATAGATGTAATAGAACCAGCAGTAATAATTACCGGTCGCAGTGTTTCTTTTAGATGGAGCAGGGAACACCACATTCAGAGGGAACGGCAGCCCATATAACCTTTAGCCTTTCCACAGGTGAACACTCTTGTTACGCGTTTCTCCGCCTCAAGCCCGTCGGTGGTTTCCTCAGACAAAATGATGGTGATAACTCATATCCTCCAACGATGGTTACCAGCCTCATTGGAATTAGTTATAAGGAGGTCCTACACTAGTAACACTGAAGGTTATGATAGTATACTTAATTCGGTACCCGATATACTCCTACTACATCACATTCGTGACCCTGCCTCCCACCTTATCACCATTACAATTAGTTAACAGGGAACATATCCATAAAGATTTGCAATTAGGCAAAGATGCAAGGTTCTCAAGTGTCTTTTAAGTGCATCACTTTTCTTAGGAATAGAGATCCATCATCCCTGGTGGACCATAGATTATCTAGTATACACATAGACTTAATCAGAGGCTCTTGAATACCCCAGCTGTCATGCTTGCAGCATGAAATCCGTTCATTTGTTGATAAAGAGCATTGATCACCACTGATTATTATGCATATCAATCAGCAGCATTCAATTTGATTAAAACCACACACCGTGTGCTCCCATACACCTGAGGGATTCCAATGATTGACTAACTGACCAATCAGAAGAAACCCCCAAGGACCAAGCAGAGAACGGGCGGGAGCAAATCGAAGTTTTATGCACATCTCAACACCGACATTTCTCCCAGAGGAAGACCCAACAGGGTTGAAACACGTTGGAGCACATTGAACATAACAGCAACAAGCTTAGTTATCAGCTCGCATACCGCTGCAACTATAGCGTACCAAGCTCCGGTCAGGTCAAATGACCCAGAAGAACATCCCACCAAGGTAGAGGGAGCAAGATCGGAGCCACACGGCAGGAGACAGGTGAGTCTCTCACAGTGGAGGGGAGGTCCGGGGGAGATTACACATAATCGTAACCCGGTACTTCCCCTCCCAAGGCAGATGATCACACTGCTGATAGTCCATCGGCACAAGGCAGCGTCTGCTACAAAGACAAAGCAGTTGCCAAGGCATCAGTAGATGCTAACTCCAGTCCAGAGTCCCTGTTTTCTGCCCTAATGGCCCCCTCCATCCAGCCCAGAAGATACCCCGGGCAACGTTTCCCCCAACCACTGACCACATTTATATAGACATTTGCGAGAGTGTGCAACAGGACGCCGTGCTACACTCAGAACATTAACCCTTACATATCAAGCATGGGGACTTTCCAAGCACTCGCGTCACGCTGCAGTTTGTGCATTGCAGGTGGCCATTTACAGACTGTGAACTAATGGTAATCAACAACAACCAGTGGACACTGTAGAACAACATTGAGCATTTCATGTGCCATTTGGATTGTGTATACTCACACTGTTGATTACACTGTTGCATTACTTCAGTTTACATTTTTTACTGTTACATGTCAACTGAACTTAAACTATTTTAAATATGTGATATACCTTTGAGTTGTTGGTTGGATGCACTACATATGAAGACAGGAAACTTTATTACATTATTTCATGATCGTTGGAGTGTTTTTGTATATACGTATGCATTAAGGGGTTTGAGCGCAGGATCTCTGCAATATCTTTGTCTATATCTACATAAGGAGTGGCACCCTTCTTATCCAGCAGCACACCCCGCACAAACATCCGTCTCCCGTTGCGCAGTGTAGTAGACCCTTTCCCCTGTAGTACAGAATGTCAGCTCTTCCACAGCACAACTATTGGTATCATATATGTGTAGCCCTCTCGGCTTAGCCTTTTTAATTTCAAAATTGCCTCTAGTGTAACGTGTTAAATGTAAAATCATAAATAGTGTAAAATGTGTTACAGGTTGAGTCTCCCATATCCAAATATTCAGAAATATGGAATATTCCGAAATACGGATTTTTCTTTGCATGACTCAGATAATGAAACCTTTGTTTTTTGATGGTTCAATGTACACAAACTTTCTCTAAGGCACAAATTATTAAAAATATTGTATAAAATTACCTTCAGGCTCTGTGTATACGGTGTATATGAAACATAAATTAATTTCATTTCTGTACACAAACTTTGTTTCAGCCACAAAATTATTGAAAATATTGTATAAAATTACCTGCAGGCTGTGTGTATAAGGTGTATATACTGGTAACACATAAATGCATTCTGTGTGTATATTTGGGTCCTATTCCCAAGATATTTCATTATGGTATGCAATTATTCCATAATACAGAATATTCCGTTATCCAAAATACCCCTGGCCCCAAGCATTTTGGATATGGGAGACTCAACCTGTAATAAAGTTGTAAAAAATCTGCAATACTACAGTAAAAGTAAACTTAGATCGTAATTGAAAAATATTTCTTGCAAAAGAAATATAATATATATATATATATATATATATATATATATATTTGTTTTATATTTCATTAAAAGTATTTGGCAATAGTTTCTGTTTCTTCTTTTATTGCAATACAGCTCTGCACATGGTTGAAAGTACTTCAGAAAATTTATATTTTGTCTTACAGGCTGTTACATTATATTTAATGTGATGCATTTATGAAACATATTGGAAAAATGCATTTTTTTGGAATGTTTTGCTATTTCATAACTTATATTGAATGTTGTCCTGTAATGAATGTTAAAATAAATGCAGCTTCTAGTACATAAAAGCTGCATGTTTATCAATTGACCTGGTTAAAACTTATTGAACCTTTGATAACTTAACAAAAGACCTATGTTTGGATGTGTTTTAAAGGAATTTGCTTTTGTAATAATATACTTTTCTAGTCAGTGATTAATATCTTTTTTTCGTGCAATGTAATGTATCCAAAGTACAGCCAGCACTTTAGATGAGTTTAATTAATCAGATTGTCTGTGTATCTAGTGCTTTAATTAATCATAGTCTGTATCTCCCAAACCAAATTGTGTAGGCAAAACATGTTTGAATTTCCCCCTTGTGGATAGGGGGAATCTTTACTGTAGAGGGCAGTGGAGTTTTACTAGAAGACAAAATGTAATTTATTATTTCCATTTTATTAACTCAAGGTTGTCTGTGGATAAGAGTATTTGAAATGTGTCTATAAAGTAAGAGTGTAAAGTGCATTCCACATAAATTTCAAATGAAAGTATAATGTTAGAAATAAATTTATTTTTGTTGGTATTTTATACTGAAGAAATATAATAATATATTGTAAATACTGTATATAGTCTCTATGAAGAGGGAAGTTTTCAGGGAATACTTGAAAGTTTGGAGACCAGAAGAAAGTCTTGTTGTGCTTGGGAGGACATTCCACAGAGTGGGTATAATCCAAAAAAAAAGTTGAGTAACCATGGATGAGAGTAGGTAATGAGTGTGGATGAGAGACACAGATCTTGAGCAGAGTGGAGAGATTGAGCTGGGATATATGCAACATAAGCAAATAGATGTATGTTGGTGTAGTATGGTTAATAGCCTTATGTGTTAGTAGAAGTATTTTATATTGAATTCGGTGAAAAAAAAAACAGTCAAACATTGTAAGGACTAAGGGGTATATTTACTTAAGTGCGGGTTTATAGGATTGGAGATGTTGCTCATAGGAACCAATCAGATTCTAGCTATTATCTTTTAGAACAGGGGTCTTCAACCTTTAAGACAGTGTGGGCCACATTAAGAAATTCAACCAAGCCAGAGGGCCACTAAGCTATACTGCAGTATTTAGACTTTTAAATTTAAGGATTCTAAGACCTTTTCCAGACTCATAAGGCCATAATGAAGACTCCAAAAGATAATTTTATTATACTAATGATCGAAACATTGTCTGTTTACCTTTTTTACAATAATATGTTTATGTCAGTGCGAAACTTGACATTGCTTTTGCTTGGTCAGCTTGTTGATATTGGCATCAATGTTGGAAGTCACTATGTTCAGAGTATTCTCAAGATGTTGATCTGTAGTCTGAGTTCTCGTCTTGGACGTCACTTGCTTCCTGGAGAAGAATTGCTCACATAAATATGTGCATCCTAACAAAGCACACATCTTCAAAGCGTGCCGCTGGAGATTAGGGAATGCATCCTGAGAAATGTATTCTTTGTAAAATGTAAACAAGGGCACATTGAAGAGTTTTCTCACAAAGATGAGTTGTTTTGGCGATCAAGCAGCTCCATTTGTACTGAGCCTGGCATTTCGGCAGCATTGACAGTAAAAGACATTGAAAACAAATTAAAAGAAGACTGTTGATTACAGAAATCACTAAATCTCTCTTTGAACTCACTTCGCAACATGGCTAATTTTGTAGCGTAATCACCAGGAGAGAAACAGTAGGTCTCAGTGAGAAGTTTAAAATGTGTTGTATGTTTTCGTGAGTTGAGCCTCCCAAAGTTTGAGCTTTTCTACAAAGTTTTGAGTGTGTGCCAGTTAATCCTTGGATAGGAGCCGCGTACTTAGGTCATTCATATGCAAGGAGATGTCGGTCACAAAGGCAAAGTCTATAATCCACTTTGGATTACTAAATTCTGCAATCGGCTTCCCCTTGGTAAGTCAAAGACTTTTTTAAGAACCATCCCTCTGCTCAACCAGCGCACATCACTATAATAAACCACATCACCGTGATCCGCTTGGCACTCTTGGGTCAAAAGCTCTTGGAACTGACAATGATTCAATCCTTGTGCCCTAATAAAGTTGTCTACAGACACAATAACTTTCATGACATTCTCAAATCCAATAGTTTTCACACACAAATTCTCCTGGTGGATTAAACAATGATACTGGATGAGATCTTTTCCTTGTAGTTCTGGATCTTTTTTTTTAGAAGCACAACAAACCCTTCATTCTTTCCCACCATAGCAGGGGCACCATCAGTTGCCACTCCCACAAGGTTGGTTAAGCTGAGGTTGAAATGCTGGAGTGTTTTCTTTGTGGCTTCCAGATTATCAGTGCCTTTCGTTGTTCCCTTCATAGGTACAAGCGCTAGCAGCTCTTCTGTCACATTGAAGTGCCACGGACAAAGATACTGTAGCCAGTTGTGCTGTATCCCTCACATCTGTACTCTCATCTAAAGTGAATATGATGTAAATTCGGACAACCGTTTTTTTAAAGTTACTGCAATGTCATTGGAAGTTCTTCAACATGTCGTGCTACAGTTACGCCAGACAAACTCAATTTTTTAAACACTTCATTATTCTTTGGGTAGAGAATTTCCCCAGCAGCGATGAGACACTCTTTTACGAACTCACTGTCCAAGAAGGCTTTTTATTTTTTAGCAATTTTTTCAGCTATTACATAACTTGCTTTGATGCATGCTTCGCTCTCTTCCATATGCCTTTTAAACATACCCTGCAGGCGTTTTAGATCACTTTGGAGACAGTACAGTTTGTCCACATGAAGCTGCCTTTGAAGGTGATCGAACTTGGATGCATGTTTTGTCTCATAGTGTCATTTTATTTTGTATTCTTTTGATACAGACACTGACTCACAGGCCACGGGTTGTAGACCCCTGTTCTAGAAGGTGCTAGATAAGTGATAAGTAGAATCTCGCCTCCACTTTTATAAACTCACACTTTAGTAAATATGCCCCCAAGAGAGCAGAGCAGTAGAAGATGGACATTATATGAGGAAGATCAGCCTAGTAGCTGCATTCAAAATTGTGGAAGACCAATGATCAATGTAGTAGATAATGAGTACATGAGTTAAAGTTTTTGCAAAGATATGGGTGTATTCTAGTCATGTTTCTTAGATGCATGTAACAGGATTTGAATACAGATTTAATGTGGTGAACAAAGGACAGTTCAGAGACAAGTATAAAACCTAGGCAGCAAGCTTGATGGGTAGGGTTGATTGGCCTTATTATCAACAGTAATAGAGATATCAGGTAGCTAACTACTATTGGCCAGTGAAAATATTATTAATTCTGTTTTGGAAATTCATCGTTAAATGGCAAAAAGGTGTTTGGTATCATGTACCAACACAGATGGTGAGAAATCTGGAGAGGACAATTAGATTCAAGTATCATTCTTATATAGTTTATACTGATATCCAAAAGAGTTGATTAGTTTGCCAAGAGATGTGGTATAGATTGAGAAAAGCAGAGGACAAAGGACTGAGCCTTTCTGTACTCCAATTGATAGAGGAAGCGAAGAGGAGGTGGATCCAGAGAAGCAACACTAAAAGAGCGATTTGATAGGTCTTAAGGACACAGGCCCTCATTCAGAGGCGCTCGCAAAATGCAAGCGGTCACTCTGAATGAGGGCGGCTGCTTGGCTTTTGAAGTGCGGCCTCCTGGTCGCTAGCTAAGCTGTGGGTTACCACCCACAGCTTTAGCGACCGACCAGGTTGATGGTCGCGATGGTCAAGACCATCGCGACCATCGGGGCTTGCGACGAGACCCTAAGGTTGGGTCTCGGCAACCGCAAGCAGGAAGCTCCCCACTGACATCACTGCTGATGTCAGTGAAACCACCCCCCGCCACGCCTACAAAATGGGTCAAGCTGTCGATCAACATTGACAGCCGCCCCTTTTGTAGTGAGCTCCGGAGCGAGAGAATTTCTCTCTCGCTCCGGGGCTTGCGCACGCGCAGTGCGGCGGCTGCGCGAGCGCAGGGCCTAAACATCGACCCGCTTGCGAGCGCTCAGCACTTGCGAGTGGGTCTGAATGAGGTCCACAGTCCGCATCCTACTTAAGTATCGTAGTGTTTGTATGAAAAGAGTTTTGTCAACAGTATCAAATGCAGATAAGGTTGGTCCATTCTTCAAGGCATGATCTTACACCATTTATCTCATGTCCCTTCTTCCTTGTAAATTGTAAGCTCTGTCATTCCCATACATTTGGGGGTAAATTTACTAAGAATCGTGTCTGTTCGAGATTGCAATCACGGGTGTGTTTTGGCATTTTTTTCAACTTGCTAATTTACTAAAGGAAAACTCGGGAGAGATTTCTCTATTTTTTAAAGAAAATGTATTGATTTTTTGAGAAGAAGAACATCAACAACACCTTATGAAGACACGAAAACAAGGGCAAGAAAAAGACTTGGATGAAATATTTCCGTATACAGATGACTAATGTCTACTCGCCTATTTTCCAAAGAAAGTGATTATACAAAATCAAATAAAAAACATTTCAATAACATACAATTTAGTTGCTACAATTCTGTACAGTTTTATAGATTACTGTAGAAAATATGGATAAGTAGTTGTAATAGAATAACTGAACCAGTACATATGTACCATCCAAGTACAAAAATTATATAAAACACATTTTAATATAGAATAACCGCATAGAATAAAAGACATAGAAAAGACATAAGGGGAGGAGGAAGACAAGAGGGAAAAGGGGACGTGATAAATTATTATAAGTGAATACAATTCTTCGCAATACAAGTGGGTACCAAAATTTAAGAATGTGCTAAATATAGAAGAGCAAGGTATCATGTTGAATAGAAAGAAGAGGACATTGCAATTTTCCTATAAAGCATCCAATCTGTTTTTTCAAATAATAGAAAGATACGTGCTTGAGCTGAGGAATCTAGGGTATCTATATACGGGCCCCATTTCTTGTAGAAATGTAATACTCCTTTTTTGATATCTGGAAGAGTTGACTGCCTGTCATAAAACATTAAACGATCCAATTTATGAAGAACCATTTGAACAGTGGGTTTTTGACGTATAATCCAATTTTTTAGAATTACCTTTTTTGCCACTGTCACTACCAATGTTAAGAAAGAAACTAGTTTACCCAAATCTACCAATTCCCTCCAACCAGAGAAGTTGGCACATAGAAGCGCCAGAGGGTCAAGTGTGAGATGGATGTGGAAAATGTTATTAAGATGGGAAAGCAATCTATTCCAGAATCTTTTGATAAATTTAAAATTCCAGAAATCACGGGCAAATGTAGCTGCCAAATCACCACATTTTGGGCACTATCCTGACTCTCCCTCAATCATGTGAGAGTGTTATGACTTTGTTATATAAGCTCTATTAATTGTCTTAATGTGTACCTCTTGCAGGTCCGCCGATTGCATAAGAGTCATTGTCCGCGCAAAATATTTAACAATTGAAGAGTCCTCTAAAATACATGAATGATCTTTTTGCCAGGCTTGGAAATATGAAATCCAAATCTTGTCATTACGAGGTTTCACCAAATCCACATAAAAATATCCTGTCCGATAAGTTACACGAGATATTAATGAAATCAGAGACATTAAAGTTTCTGTGGTATCGGGAGAAGGAGCTAAAGATTATATAGTTTGGGTATAGTGATGGATCTGAAGGTATAAATAAAAATAGTTATTTGGGATAGCATAGCTTTCTGCGAAAGATAATAATCAGACCCCAGGATCAAACACATCCGATAAAATCCGGATTCCTTTGGATTTTAGTCTCAAATAAGTATAATTCTCTAAGGCAGGAGGAAACATAGGGTTGCCCCAGAATTATATAAACTTGGAATTTTTGGGATCCCTACCAAGTCTCCTATTTATGGCTAACAACATCTCAAAGTGTCTTTGAATAAAACATTATCTAGTATCTCAGTAGGAATCATCTTTTTTGGAGAGTGCAATAGCGCTCCTGGTAAGTATGAATGCAGCAATACACAATCAATATATATATACTGCGAGAGAGTAGCCAATCTGCGATATGTCTGAAGTGCACTGCTTGTGTAAAACGTGCCAAATCAGGGAGGCCCAATCCTACATCAATCCTATGTGATATCAGTTTTGCTTGTGCTATTCGTGTTTTTTTTTGCGTCAAATAAATTTAATAAAAAGAGGAGCAAGATTATTAATATCAAATCCTGATAACCGTATGGGTAACATTTGTATGGCATAGGAATTTTTTGGAAAAACAACAGATTTTATCAGAGCCACTCTTCCAAGTACAGACAGTGGAAGCTGCATCCATTTCTCTAGCAGGGCAGATATAGATCGAATCAAGGGAGTAAATTTTACATTATATAAAGTAGATCATTTCAGTGGAATATCAACCCCTAAATATTTTAGATGAGATGCTGCTGATGACACCACCTCACTGCCTCCCATAGAGACAGGAGCACCCGGTCCCCAAATCTCCGCAGCGTGGCCACGCGGTATAGCGGACCAACGGTCATCACACGGTGCTACAGTGTATTGGCTTACCTGGACTGAGGTAATATACTAGTATATATGAGACTGCCTGTGCAATTAAATTGTAAGACTGGGATGCCAGTATCTACATAACTGCTTACTAACAACTGCTAACTCCATGACCAGCGTGTCTGCCTATGTTTCATAAGAACTTTGCAATGGCAGCAAATTAGTTATATGCTTTATAACCCGACAATTTCTAACAAAGTTGCGGACTTGCTTACAAATAATACAATAATTTGTTGTGAGACCTTGATTCCAACTACTGAAAATATTAACAGATATTGAAGAGTTTCTGAGGCACTCCTATATATAATAATTTTTATATGTGTATTTCTATATGTCTAGATACCATTATCAGATGTGAATATTGCTGCTATATGTGTGAATTTGTTTTTGCTTTTAGTATATGTTATGTTTTTAATAAAAAACATTATTGGTGTAATTTAACAAGCTTCCTGTTTATTAATAGGGAGCAAACCTTGATCTTTTTAGAATAAATACTAAATAAATAATAAGTTAATACTAGCACAGTAATTACTGTTTTTAGATGGTTTTGAATGTAATTCTCCTGGGGAATTTATAGTAAGAATTACTACTTTACATATCAGTATGTTTTAAGTATGAGAAAAAATGATGTGGTTGTGACGTATTTCCATTATGTAATGCTTTCAGGCCTTAATGTCACAATGGGCTGTAAATTCTTGTTATGTGACCAACCAATTGTGTGTAATGTTCTCTTTATTTTGATCATGGTACTTACCAGCCTCATGTGCGGCCATCTCAGTGCGACATCTTTTTGTCAAAGCCGGACTCCTTGAAGCAGCAGCTGAGTGGAAAAAAACATTAAGTGCTGTTCGATGATTTGTAATACATGTACGTTGTGCATACTATAAAGGTTAAAAAAAACACTGTCCATTATGTGGTAATGGCCATGCAAACACTAAGGGTATATTTAGTAAGGTGCTGGTTTTTAGAAGTGCAGTTGTTGCAACCAATCAGATTGTAGCTATTATGTTGTAGAAGGTGTGACATAAATGAAAAGTACATTATTCGTTGCTATTGGCAACATTTCACTTCTAAAAAACCGCATGTTAGTAAATTTACCAGTAAACGTTTGTTGGTTGTAGATCACATATTGCGCATATTACTAAATGCCTTCTAACTGTTATAGGGTGTCACACAGTCTTTAAAAAAAATATATATATATAAATTTTCTACACTATGTGTATGTTTTTAAAAAAACAGTAAGTTTCTATGACACCTTTTAAATGCATTATTTTTTGAACTTTTAAAGTATATATATATATTTTACACACAATTGGTTATAAGATTAATGATTAAAATACAGTGTGTTTACTTGCAACGCAGTGAAACCTCAAATTTTAAAATAAAAATATATATGTGTAAAATTATTTTTGGACATGAACAGATAAAAAAAAACAATAGGTTGACAGTAATTTACATTGGTACATTTAAAAGGGGGACATTTGTTTGATTACTCACCAGGACGCCTTGGAGATGCTGGCGATCAGTGTCCACAATATGGGGTCCTGGAAAAACTTCTGGCACAAATATTTGCTTCAACTCCTCCTCATATGTTATATACTGGACGGCAGCTGCTCGTCCTCCTCCGGTTCTCAGTGCCTGGCTGCACTCCTTAGCCATTTTATCCTTCGTGACTCGCTTTAGATCATTGAAGCGCTTCTTTACCTTTTTCATGTCACAACAGAAATGAATTATGGGTTTCACGACGTCCAACACAGAGCGCCGCATGACCTTCTTTCGTCATGCAAATGTACAGTGTATCGTGGCACCAAGTAGCTGGGGTAAACTGCTATCATGGCGTGGACGGGGGCACTATTTTCATTAAAACTGAGCCGGACATTCCACCCAGTCCGTGTCTTGCCAAAGGCAGGTGCAGCATCTTCCTCCTCGTCACTCTCTTCCACATCAGACTCCTCCTCTTGTGCCTCCTGCTCCTTGTTATCCTGCTTCTCTGTGCTGCCCTCCTCCTCACTTACAGCCTGCAGTACAACATACTCCTCCTCCTCCCTCCTCTGCTCTGTCCTAGAACTCATGCTGCTGCATAATCTCACACTTGTATAATAGGACACATACTGTATGTATGCTTGTGATGTACAGCTGGACATATTTCAGGATGCATCAGACTAAACATATGGACGTACAGATGTGTCCTCATACATCTAGCCTCCTTGCCCTGCGGTGTGACTCGGTAGCGCAGTGCATATTTTTGTGCTACTTTTCACTTTCAAATGCATCTTATTCACACAGTGATGCCAAAAGGTAACACAAGCAGCTTCTGCTGATTAAAATGATATGCAGCATGCCTATGTTCTGTGTGCATCTGCGGCTGTATCTGCATGCTAAATGCTAAGTTACAGTGAGCCTGATTCAGAGATGCAAATCGCACACAGATCGAGCGATTATTTACCATTGCGCATGCGTAAGCATCGCAGTGCGGGTGCGCAATGGCAGCAGTGTGTTCGCTGTGCATTCATGCAGACCACGGAGGCCCATTGCATATTGATTGACAGGAAGTGACCGTTTGGGGGTGTTGACAGGGGGTGGTTAGCGAAACGCAGGCGTGCCTGGCCATTTGAGTGCCGTTACATGGGCGTGCATAATTTAGCCACTACAATTGCATACACAGCTCTGCATGGCAGAAGAGCTCCATGGCCTGCGTCAGGTCAGACCTGCCGCAAGGGTAAAATGGCCGCCAATGAGCTTTGATGGTACCGATGTTTAAGTAGGTATGTGTAGTTGTACGCAGGTGTGAAGGCAGTAGTGGGCGTCTTCATGCTTGGGTGATCTTTGCTAACATTAGCATATTTTTGTAACTTCGTTGCGTGCGGAGATGCAGTTGCGGGCTCATTAGCGCCCATCTTTAAATCAGGTCCAGTGTCAGCAGCTGTAACACTATAAAATAGCGTTTTGCAAGCAGATACACCCGGAGTTGCACACAGAACATAGGCATGCTGCATATTTTAGTCATTTGCATCGCTGTGTGAATAAGACGCATTTGAAGGTAAAAAGTTGCTCGAAAAGACGCTCGGTGCTACCGAGTCACACGGAGCTCTCGCATTATGTGTAGCGCGACTTGTAGCGCACTGAGGATAGATGTATTTGGACACATCTGAACACTTTTTAATGTGTGTATATTTCCTGCTTACATTCGGGGTACAAATGTGTTCTATTTTAAATTACCCCCGACGTGTCCCAGTTATGATAGAGGCAGCTATAAAACCACTGAGAGGAGTATACAGTATATAGCTAAAGCTCCATGTGAACTTTTCTTGAGTCCTAAAATGTAGTCTACTAGTATTTCAGGATAGAGTAAATTAGTATAGCTAGAACTCATTTTGTTATATCTTATACTATCTTTTACCTACAATAAAATATATATATATACTAGTTGATTAGTTTAGCTTGATGTGTTTCTTTTATAGTATTTTTATATGACACTCTCCCACATAGACATCTTTTTGTATATATAATAGTTAGGCCTCATTTTGTTATATCTTATACTGTTACGTAAATTAAAATATGTATATACTAGTTGATTAGTTTGGCTGGATGTGTTTTTTTTCAGTATTTTTAGATGACACTCTTCAGCATATACATCATTGTATATATTTTCTGCTCTAACAGATTACAAGAAGATAACTATGGAACCGAATATATGTACTAATAAGGGAATTAACTTGAAGTACAATGGATGGATTGATATGTGATATATAAAGTGTTTATACCTTCAACCACCATGGTAAATATAAAAAATCTAAGTATTTATAATCCAATGCTATAATTGATCTTTTCAGTAGATAACTTTATTGTAATATTTGTAATTTAAACCAATTTATGAGATAAACCACCTTTTATAGATGTGATTAAAAGATGGCATCCACGCAACCAAATATAAATATATGGGCATTTTCTTTATAGAAGCTCTGAATTACAATAGATAGATTGATGTGTGCTGTAAAAAAATTAATTCCTTTAACTGCTGCAGTAAAAGTCAGTGTTTATAATGGTGTGCTATATCTGATTACATTTTTGAGTTGAGAACTTTATTGCTGTATTTGTAATTTAAATCAATTAATAAAATCTGTCACCGACAATTGTAGATGTGAAGGGTGAAAAACAAATAAGATTTTTTAATTGATTGTGGATTGTGACTGTTGCCTCTCACTATACTCTTTCAGGAGTTATAAATAACTTTTACTTATGTTAGACTATATTAGATTATTAATTATTAGTCCCCAGCGTTGCCTGGGTTTCTCTCTCTCACCCGTCTGCTCCATCTCTGTGTTTCCATGCAATCTTCCCCCCTCTATTTATCTATATGAAACTCTAACCCCTTTTTTCTCTACATTTTGTTTTTTTGCTATTGCCTGATTTCTTTCTCTCCTGCTACAATGTCTCTATATACCACCTCTGTGTTCCCTTTCTCTGTCATGCTGCCATCCTGACTCTCCTCGTCTGCCACTCTCCTGCCTTTCTCTATCCCACCTTTGTCTCTGTCTCTCTGTCCTGCCCCTCTGTTGCTATTCTACCCTCATCTACGCCTCTTATATACCAGTAACCTTCCTCTTCATTTACCAATTGCTGCTACCTCACTATTGGTCACATTGTCATTGGGCAGGTGTACATGGGGCCTGAAATGCACAGCGCACACTCACACATTTGGTCCAACCTGCATACGTCTCCACAGCAACTTACTGGAATACAGTACAGGTTGAGTCTCCCATATCCAAATATTCCAAAATACGGAATATTCCAAAATACAGAATTTTTTTGGCATGACTGAGATAATGAAATCTTTGATTTTTGATGGTTCAATGTGCACAAACTTTGTCTAAGGCACAAATGATTCAAAATATTGTTGAAAATTACCTTCAGGCTCTGTGTATACGGTGTATATGAAACATAAATTAATTTCATTTCTGTACACAAACTTTGTTTGAACCACAAAATTATTGAATATATTGTATAAAATTACCTGCAGGCTGTTTGTATAAGGTGTATATAACACATAAATGCATTGTGTGTGTATATTTGGGTCCTATTCCCAAGATATTTCATTATGGTATGCAATTATTCCAAATTACGGAATATTACGTTATCCAAAAAAACCCTGGTCCCAAGCATTTTGGATATGGGAGACTCAATCTGTATGTGTGTGGGGGTAGGACTCGTCAAGTATTTTGAGGATTTTTTTGTTATTTTTAATTTAGTTTAGAATTACCTCCCAGCATTTGGGAGTGGGATTAGGGACGTTGTATGAACGGGGTAGGGACCTTGTATGACCTGGTAAGGTCACGTGTCACACTATTTTGCTCGTCAGTGAGCTATTGCTTGTCACAATTTGGGCTTGCCCAGTTCTTCCTGAGCTATACCATGTTTGGATGCTGTGTGCATACTGGATGACACTGTTGAACATGTACTGCTAGGATGTCTTATTGAAATTCTTCCTTTTTCTGTACCCATCAGGGAGGCAAGACAATTTCCCAACATAACTGAAGTTGACGCAGACTAAGAACTTGTTTAGTGTTTTTATTTTTTCAGTAACAGGTCTCTTCAGAACTTGTCAAATAAGGGTTTTCCTGGATAACTCACAAACAAGGCAATAAGTACATTTTCACTAAACAATCCGTACCCTATCTCAATACCCAATTAAAACTAACCATTTGCAGAATTACACCAGTTCGTATGTCAGTCACTAACATGCAATTACATGAGTAAATCATATAACTTATCCACTAATACACTTATTATAAACTACGTATAACATGCATAACCTCATTTCTTTATATTGTAGTATAAAACCCTGACTGCAATAAGAAGTCTCTCAGGGAATAAACCTGGGTTAACCACAGTGGTGCACAGATTTCTCTTTAAGTTATTGCAGCAGATCCTAAATGGATAGCTGACTGACCGTCACAATTGTAATAAAGCTAGGATTTAGTTGTAATTGTAATTACTGTCACTCCTTAATAGAGGTGCTGAAGCCCACTCCAGGAATACGGTATGATGCAAACAATGGGACCGTCTCAATTCAGCTCTGTTGTTAACGCCGGGAGGGAGCTCCCTGAGCTATTCAATTCAGCGCACTGTTTGGGTGACTAAATGATTTTTTCTCGCACCCTCCTGAGGTGCAAGGAGAAATCTAACTAAAGTGCCGGCCGCCAGCCACTTTAGTCGGAGAATGCCAGTTCTCGTGACTAAACACCCACGTTAAGTCGAGAACCGCTATTCTCCAACTTAACTTATAACTATCGGACTAAACAGTTCACTGAATTGAATAGCTCCTGGAGCTCCCTCATTGCACTTTCAACAGCAAGCTGAATTGAATCGGCCCCAATATAGAAAAACACTTTGAAGAAGCCAGAGAAATGGGCAGGGAAGCACCATTGACAAATAAAAATTAAAAACAGGAAACTATTTTGAAAAGAATACTGGCTGATACAATTACAAAAAAAAACTACAAAACACACCACAAATTATATATAGAGGAGCTGAAAACCTAGGAAACAATCTGGTGACCAGAACAGGACCAAAAAAAGAACAAATCACAAAGAAAACCTGGCTAGGGGAGAGAAAAACATACATATTAGCTTAAAATTAATCAGAAACATAAGGAATTTAGATGTCCTGTAGAAGTGTAAAGAACTGTTATAATGGTAAAAAAAGGCTGTAAGACAAATAGAAGATGGTTTTCAAAAAGTCAGAAATTAGCAGCTCAGAATAACAGGAGAGGAATACGTGAGATGTAGGGCCAATTTAGACACAATACCATATGCCAGAGGCCCCCAACAGTTCAGGTTTTAGAGATATCCCTGGTTGACCACAGGTGACTTTAGTACCTCAGTCAATTTGATTTAACACCTGTTCTCAACCATGGATATCTCTAAAACCTGAACTGTCCAATGGGGAGCCTTGAGGACCGTGTTTGGGAACCTTTGCCATATGCTACTATTGCAGTTAAATTGAAGATTAAAAAATCACAATGCTATAATAGTCAAACCCGGCAGCAGGTTTATGTCTCTTTCTAATTCTTTTTTATCCCCATGGCCACAGTTACATTTTAGAGGTTGATGGTCACATAAAGAAGATCTTTAGCTCTAGTTCATTTTATTGGTTTGACATGCACATTATGTAAGGCAAAGGGACCAATGCAGAATTTAGTACAAAATTGGCACATTCAGCAGCTAAAAAAATGGATATACAAAACTTGCACATATTCTCCTTCAGATCCATTCAGTTCAGTATCTATGAGTAAATGTGTTTTGCGTAAAGCATGAAGATACACTATTATGTAATTTTAATGATGATGTGTTAATAATAAATAAACGGTGTAACCAGTGCTAGCGCACACAGCCCAGTTTGATGGTGACAAACAGTATGGGGTTCCCATGAAAAACTGCTACCAGGACTACGCTGAGAGACGTTGGACCTGGGTCACTAAAGCTAGGTACTCACTATACAATTATTGGTCCGATTTGCCAATAATCGGGTTGATTTATTGTACAGTATAGTGTGTGTGAATGATCGTTTTTGCATTTTGCTGATAAAATGGTTAAAAAAAACATCCAGAAGCGCATTCCTTCGATTAATCTTGGCCTCAATCTCAAAATATCAATGTGTGTTTGCAGTCTTGATAATCTGGCCATACCTCCTATGTTTTCCCGTGACTACGTCATCCTCCTTCTGGGCAGACATATGCAAAATCAGTGTGGTGTGGCCGAAAATCAGTAACTTCTATAAAAAAAATGTGCATAATTTGTAGCACAGAGATTGTGCTTTCGATTTGCTGACCCGTTTGTTGGCACGATCAAAAAAATGTGTGTACCTAGCTTAAAGCAGGGAACTGTAGTGTGGGGTCTCTCTACACCATCCCTGTCCCTTTCATAATGAGATTGAAATCCCTAGCCTACAAAGAGAATGTACTTACTCTTATGAATAACAGTCCTGTGCTGACAGCACTAAGGTTCTTCCCAAGCCCATAATGCAATGAGTGGGGTGTAAATATATGTCTCAAAGATTTTTTGAAGTTGGTTGTTTGTTGGTGAACTACAGGTCCCAGCAAGACCTGTCATGCTTAAAATGTTTGGGTATCCTGAAGCCAGCATACCCATGGCAGCCAGAGCATGCTGGCATTTATAGAACTACAATCGCCAGCATGTTCTGGCATCCAGAGCCAGCTGGATCCTGTAGTTCACATATAAAAAAAAACAAACACCAGACACCTGCTTTCACAGACAGAAATCCACAAAACATAACTTGTTGAGGTTGAGAACCACTACATAGGATTATAAATTTTAACTTTTTTTAATTTTTCCTCTAGACCTTTGCTATATTTCTCACTTTTCAGTATTTCAAACTTATTTTTTAATCATTGCTGTGACTGGTTATGTGAAATATAAACAAAAGTGTAGAGACTAACAAATAAAAAAATAATTAAAAACTCCTTTCCATTCTCTCATCATCTCCTGCCTGAACTACTGCAACTTCGTGCTATCTGACAAACCCTGCACCCATCTATCCACGTTCAATCCATGATAGATACAGGAGCCAGACTGATCTTCCTCTATCACCAATCTACATTAGCTGCACTGCTCTGCAAATGCCTACTTCAATAAAGACTCCTCAACACAATCCCTCTTTTCCACTTCTGGTTTCCTTGCTGACGATTTACCTGGCAAAAATAAACAACAAACATTGGCATCTTAACATTGCTGATTAGACAAAGCATGGGAAAAGATACTCTGATTGGTTAGAAGCAGCTAAGCTGCAATGACTACATTGTATCCATGTACTTTATTCATAAATTGAACAAATGCTGTTTGTACCCAGATTTTGCAGGTGCCAGCTTAGGCTGTGAGCACTAGTTCTATTTACATTTTAACAAAGTTTTTCTTTATTGTTTTTACATACAGTACCAAGAGCCACTGCAAATATCTGTGCTGATGATGATCACTATCTGCGCTGATGTTTACACCAGCATCAATCACCCACAACCTTTACACCTTCTGTCAACTCTGTCAGCAGTCTCTGTAGGTTTATAATCTGACCGCATCGCTGCGTAAAATTGCCCTTTCCCACCACATTTGTGGATATGGTAGCTCTGTATTCTCACATTTGTATACACTCTGAACATGTGTAGGAAAATATGAAACATATGCTATGCAAATGTGTGTAAATTAAAATTATATGAGCCCTAAATATTCACTGGCACGTGTAACCAGCCAATGAGCGGCCACTACATGTAAAGCGGCCTCTCATTGGCTGGCGGCCCATGGGATTTCCCGAAGTGGCCCGGCATCTGTCATTCGCGATGTATTGGCATGTGTGATAATACACATACCAATACTTGTCTGCATGGATCGGGTCAGTCGGTTTGTTTTTTTGGCCAAGTCCGGGGATGCTACAGAGAGCAGTGTAAGGTTAAGCGGTGAGTATGGGATCTTTATTCCAGGTACTCCCATTGGATTCTATATGGAGAAGTAGATGTGAACAGCTGGCAGCAGGAAAGTATGTGTGAGTGAGATAGGTATATGTTTTAAAGTTATACTGTATACGGTGTGTGTGTCCTGTGGTTATTTAACTATTTATTTTACAGTGGGGATACGGGTGCCGGCCGCCTGCTGGCACTTGTAGTTCCACAAGTGACAAAGGGCAGGCATGCTAGCACCTATAGTTCCACTGTAAAATACTATAGTTTAGAACTATTTTTACAATACTAATACCCCCGTACCCACAGCCCAGGAGTGTGGGGAAGAGCACCGGGGTTTCGGGAGAGGGGGGGTCCCTTCTTGGGGGGGACCCACTTCCCCTGAGATCCCCAGCTTGGGCTGACCAGTTTGGGGTGTCAATGCTTTGGCCGTTGTGACCCGGTGATAGGGCCTCCTGGCTGTGTCATTACACCCCGGTCGGTTTGGGTCCGGTGCTGGTTTTAAATATAGGGGGAGCCCTATGCATTTGTTCCCCCTTATATTTAAAACCAGGACTGGTGCTGGCTCCTAAATTACGGGGGATCCCTACACTTTTTTCCCCTGTAATTTTAGGAACCAGGATTGGCTGAGCAGGTCGGGGTCGTTTATGTCTTTAGGGGGGGGCTCTATGTAATTTTTTTTTTTTAGATTAACTATTACAATAGTGATTCAAGGCAGAAATATACACTACTCACACTAATCTGTGTATGTTTCTGGCAAACTCGCAGCTCAGGAGGTGATCTATTTGAAACTTCTAATTAGCTGTGAGTTTGCAACAATTACAACCTTGATTGTAATCTCGTTACTTAGTAAATTCCCGAGTTGTATCTTTTTCATGAAAAGTACTTTAGAGTTTGGCCGGTGGTGAGTTTATTCGAGTTTGCAATCTCACTCGAGTTTTACAGTGAAACATGAGAACTCTCTCCCAAACTCACCTGAGTTTGCCTTCAGTAAACTTGTGAGATTAAAAAAATGCCTAAACTCACCCTAGATTGCAATCTCGACCAAACTCGAATCTTGGTAAATTTACCCCTTAATGCAGTGGTTCCCAAACTTTTTAAAATCACGGCACCCTAGAGTATCAGCATTGTTTCCACGGCACCCCTAGGCCAAAATTTTGTTATTGAGAAATTCAGATAAAAATGTAGTAGAGTAGTAAAGTTAAGTAAATTGTACTTACTGTGGTGGTAGACAGGTTTGCACTTCTGTTTGTCCACATATTTACATTACATTGACCATAAATAATTTGATTTGGTGCTGACCACCAACCTGAGGCACCCCTGCAAGTGTCCCGCGGCACCCGTGCCGCGGCGCAGTTTGGGAACCACGGCCTTAATGTCTTCACACTTATCACACTAACATTTTATTTATTCGATTTCGCGGACATATTTGAATATTACAATTATAATGTTTACTCAATTTATGGCTTTTTCATCATTTTCCTCTGAGCCTCATAATCACTCCTTGGATTTAGTTTGCTGACTAACAATGCACTTATCATTTTGTTACGCAGAAGAAATAAATGATGTTATATCCTTTTAATGTATAATACCATCATATTGTACATGATAGGATCTGTGTGCTATAAAAAATGCACTGCCCTTAAAGCTTTGCCATCAGTACAAAACATTTTTAATATTGATGGCTATTAAATTTACAACAAAATAAAAAATGTACCTATTACATGATCATCACGTTGAAATGACTGTGGGCGCTAGAAAGTCAATCACATTTGCAGCTGATATACAGTAGCGCACGGTGGGATGCCAGTATCGGGCACATTCTCAGATGAATAATTTCAAACTAAGCTTGAGACTCAGCATTAAATAAATAATGTCATTTTCTAGACAGCTGCATTTTAGTTGATCAGCTGTAAATCTAAGTAACTGTGCTACTTTGAAACACTTATCCTTTTTACTGTGGCTTCTGATTTAACATCAAGTTCTCTATTGTACTGATTTTGACAACATGTCATGCTATGCATAATATTATGGAAAGTTCTCTTCTCTATATTTCTCCAGCACATGTCTAATGCTGGTTTTGGATAGTGTAGGACAGTAGGATTTATAGCTAAAATCTAAATTGTTTTATATAAACAGAAAACAATTACATATGTAACAGTTTTCACAGGTTAGAAGGAGGTAATAGATTTGTAATAGCGTGTGTTCCATTCCATAAACCATGTGTCACATCTTACTCATGCTCCCAGAACAGAGTACTTCACCTGCACTCTGCAAGTCATCAGCTGCTTGGCAGGCAAGGTTTGCTCCTACTGCTCATTATGCCATCATGATCAGAGCAATTTTAAAGTTTCTGCAATATGGATGTGATACTGCAAACAAGTTTTTATTGTAGCCAAGTAAATGTTTTAATGTATTCCCACAGCAGTCTTTTTTATGATGTACACTTATACACTTGCACCAGTTGTCGGATTCTTTTTTTGTATATTCTGTTTTTATTGAAAGAAACAAGGATTACATTTTTGCAAAACATATGAACAGATTTTCAAATCGACCAAATCTCGATGCAGTGAGATATAACAACATAGATAAATAGGGAAATTCAAAATAGTCAAAAATCTTGCAAATTTTCCTATGTCAAAAACAATACCAAAAAAAATAAAATAATGTGAGTATCCAACTTTATAAAAAATAAAAAAGGAAAGAAAAATTGAGAAAAAATGGGAGGGATGTGAGACGGTAACAGAAGGAGTTACTGTTAAAGGAAAGAAACAGGAATAAGCTATAGCAATGTATTAGTAGTGGGTCAATTCGTATTATTTAGGGTAGAGATATATTCTTTATATGAATTCGTAGTCTTATATTCCAAACCAAGGAAACCAGGTGGCCGTGAACGTCCTCCATTTTCATATTGTGGTTAATTCTAGAGAACCAAGCTTTGCATGTGGGTGGGGAGGACAATCTCCAAAGAGTAGGCACTACTGAATGCGATGCATAGCTTAGATGTCATAATAATGATTTTTCGTATTTTGATAGTGATAGAGGAGAGTGGTTCAACAACCAAAAAGCATGGTGTGTGGGAAAAGATGTGGCGAGAATGTCTTGGGAAATTGCTATAACATCCCAGAAGGGTTTGAGAAGAGGTCAGGACCACCAAATATGAAATAGGGATCTTATTGCGCTCAAACATCTTCAACACTTGGCTGAGACTGAGGGGTACATTGCATGAAGGGTGTCTATACCAATGTGTAATATTTTTGTATTGGGTTTCTCTAATATGTATGGAGCTGTTGTGAGCTTTGAGAAATATATTTTCCCAGTCGTTTTCAGAGAGGGATAGCCCTAAATCTCTCTCCCAAGCTGATACAAAAGGAAGGGGGGTCTGGGAGACATGGTGCTGCAACAATTTATATAGGGCTGAGACTGTATGTATAGGATTACAAGGGGCAACACAGAGTCTCTCAAAAGGTGATAACTCCCGGGACGCTTGTGGGAGTCTAGAGCCAGAGTGGAGAAAGTGTCTAACTTGTAAAAATTTCCAAAAGTCTCTTTTTGGAATATTCCACTTAGTTCTGATGTTGGAAAATTGCTTCACTGCCTTGGAAGTCACCAGCTGACCGATCCTAAAGAACCCCTCAATCGCCCATCCAGAGAAATGAGATAGGCGTAAGCCAGGGGAAAAGTCAGGATTGGCTAAGAAAGACATTAAAGGGCCAAATTCTGAGGATGTATAGGTTAAACATCGTAGAACTCTCCAAGAGGAGAGGGTAGGAGAAACAGGCGGATGAGCGATAAGGGGCTTGGGCAGGGAGGGGAGCCAAGGAAAGATCTCAGGGTATTGCTGCGTGCACGAATTTAGTTTGGGGCAGCTAGCGCTCACCTTAGGATTTTAGGTCTGTTTAAAATGAAAAGTGTGATGTCCTTATAATGTGATAAGGTCTTGTGGTAAAATGTAAATAACTCTATGGAGATTCTGTTGCTAGTTTAAACACAAAGGAAAAGGGGGGGTGACAGCGCAGGGCGGGGGGGTTTGTTCAAAATAAAGGGAGTTGTTTAAAGAGCATTATAAAATCTTATAAAAAGGTGAATGGGAGTCGAAAAAATAAATAAAAGTAAAAATCTTGAAATAAAATTGTCCCTCTACGCGATCTGGTGACTCTGGTGTAACTTGGTGTGTGGTGACAAGTGGTGGGACCAACGCGTTTCAGCCAGCTACGGTGGCCTTCTTCAAGGATTTCTATTGGTTCTAGTGTTGTGGTTTAAATAGCCATATATATCCGGCCCGAGTTCTTCCAATTAGTTGGAATCTCTTGTCAATCAAGGATCGAGTTTCTCAAGTTGTAAAAAAGTACAGGTGAATATGTTTATCCTGACTCCAGATGTGGTGACTGACACAATTGGGGAGAGAGACGCACAGACATACATGAACATAGGTAACATGCAATTAAAGATCATTATTCATTAACCGTCTTGACTCAAAGTGTGATAATTTAGAAGTAAATGGAGGGGAGAAATATGCAAAACATATACGTATTGTGTAACTCATGTTGTTACAATAATGTTGACTCTGTGGATACATAGTAATGATCATATGGTCCATTTGATGATTTTAGCATTCTGATCGTAACTCATGTTGTTACAATAATGTTGACTCTGTGGATACATAGTAGTGATCACATAGTCTAGTGGATGATTTTAGCATTCTGATTGTAACTATTAATGCCTTATGTTAATTAGGAGAATGGGTTATTGCTGTTCCTGTCTAGCTTGTTTTAAGTGTGTAAATTTTTTGTAAAACTTAATTAATTTTCATTTGATGTGTTTTTGATTTTCTATTGTTGAATGGTGATTCTCCTTATCTCCTTACCGTATATCTTATTGATCCTCATTTAACTGATACTTAGTGATCAGTTTCACTCTATAGTTATTGTAATTATTAATGATAGGAGTTGCTTTTGCCTTTGTTGTGAATAAAACTAGTGATTATTCCGGAACGGTATAGTTATAATTTTGAAATAGTTTTGCAAATGTAGTACTTCTAAACAGTACTTGATCAGTATATTAAATCTATAGTGTGGGCTATCTTCTTTGATTTGGTGGTGGTAATTTGTTTTACTGGTCTGATATATTTGTATGACATCTTATTTACGTTTGTCATCATGTGAGGAATATTAATCTGTTTTGTTTATCCCTTTCAAGGGAGTGATGGAATTTATGGATCCACTATGTCCAGATGTACTCATTATTGTCAATCGTATTTTAATTTTTATTCTCATCTTCTTATAGGATCGTCTGGATCTCTAGGTCTAGATTAGTCCACTGGGTGCCAGAGTTTAGAGGGTGATAATCCATTTTATTTCTTCTCTACTTAGTGCTTTATCATGATTGCCCCCTCTCCAGTTCTTACCATTTTTATACCTATGAAGTTCAGTTTGGTAGCGTCTTGTTTGTGTTCGGTTTTGAAGTGAGAAGATACATTGTGTTCCTCTAATCCCTTGATTATATTTCTCCTGTGTTCATTGATCCATTCTTTCAAAGGCCTTATGGTTTTGCCTACATACTGTTTGCCACATGGGCATGTTAATAAGTACACCACTCCTTTAGTGTTGCAAGTGATGCCTTCATTTATGTTGTGGCTTCATTGAGATGTTAGAGACAAAATTCATGGTAGGTTTAGTGGTTTTATAGTTGGATGTTCGGCCATTGGTGCAATGTCCACAGTGGAAGAAACCTTTATTCTTATCTATAGTAATAGATCTTGAATGAGATTATTCGGGGGTATGTGGTTGGAAATTAGTTCCTTCCTAATTTCCGGGGCTTTTTTGAAAACTACCTTGGGTTTTTAGGTAGAATTCCTGCCAATATACTGTCTTTGGTCAGGATATCCCAGTGTTTTCTCAGGATCTTTTTAACTTGAGTCGATGCTGAATTATATTCCGTAATGAAGCAGAGCTCGAAATCTATTGCTTTGTACATACTCCCTCCAGCTCTACCCATTGCTTAATGCCCTGGCTCCTGGTCCAGTCCAGAACCCTGTTTAATAAAATTGCATAGTAGTAATTTTTAATATCAGGTAATTGGAATCCACCATAATGGACAGACCGTGTCAGGATGGCGCGCTTAATTCTGGGTCTCTTGCGAAACATATAAATTGCTGGATCAGGAGTTGAACGGAACTGAACCAGGAGTCCGGAACATATATCAGTAAGGCTTGAAGGATATACAGCAATTTGGGGAGAGTATTCGCCTTAATGACGGTCACTCTTCCCAGCCAGGAAAGTTGCTTTTAATGCCACGTAGTACTTTAAGAAGTGGTTGGAAATTCAAAGGGACAAACTGGGTTAAGTCTCGAGGCAGTTTGACTCCTAAGTAAGTTATGTGTGAGTTCTGCCATGTAAAATGGAAAGAGCATTTCAGACTGGCTATAATTGGATAATTGGGGGAGTGGTTGAGCTATTGAGGGCACATGATTTAGACATATTAATCTTAAAGTTAGAAAGTTTTCCAAATGTGTCCAATTCATGCATGAGGTGAGGAAGAGAGGTATCAGGCTGTGAGACTATGGCCAGTATGTAATCAGCAAACATGGCTAGTTTATACTTCACCCACAGAAAGTCCATGAATACAGATGTTTGCCATAATTGATCTAGCTAATGCCTCAATACATAGGACAAAACTTAACGGGGACAGTGGGCAGCCCTGCTTCATCCCATTTCCTATGGAGGAAGGGTCGGAAAGAAAACCATTCACTCGGACTCTGGCAGTAGACGACCTGTAAATGGCCATAATCCTATGAAGTGCTTGAGTACCTAGCCCGATGTGCTCCAGTACCACATAAAGCGCCAACTAACCCTGTTGAACACTTTCTCAGTGTGTGTAGAGAGCAAAATAGTAAGAATCTGACCCCTAGATGCTAATTGAATCAGACTTAGAACCTTAGTGGTGATGTCCTTAGCCTCTCGGCCAGAGACGAACCCTACCTGATCATTATGTATCAGGGAGGGCAACATACCTCTCAGCCTATTCGTCATCAACTTTGCAAATAATTTAAAGTCAACTTTCAACAGTGAAATAGATCTATAGCTAGAGCACCCTCTTTGGGAATCACTATTACGTGAGCTTCCAGGGATTGACAGGAAAAATTAGTGTCTGCCGAGATGGAATTAAAGGCCTGGAGAAGTGTAGAGGCCAGGATATCATTAAATGTTTTATAATATACCATAGTGAAGCCATCTGGGCTCTTGTCCGCAGGCGTGGAGGAGATAGCCAGTTCCAGTTTCTGTATAGTGAAAGGTCTTTCCAGGGCTTCATGAGCAGGAAGTGGAAGACTATGATAAGCTGCAGTTGCCATGTAGTCCTTAACCTGAAATAAGTACAAAGAAGGGTTCACATCAGTTGGGACTTTATTTAAATTATACAGGGCCGAATAGTACCTTTTTAAAACAAGATGCGATTTCAGGGGTTTTAAAGTGAAAGGAGCCTTTTTCATCTTTCATGGCACTAACAAACAAGGTCGCTCTCTGGGCTCTAAGCGCTTGTGCCAGCAAACGACCCGGCTTGTTACCCCTTTGGTAATATTTACGACCACACCTGTGAATGGAAAGCAGGATACTTTCAGAGAGTAATTTTTTCAGTTGTATGCGGGCATCCAACAGCTCTACATATGTCTCCCCGGACAGCAAGAACTTGTGCAAAGTCTCTAAAGAGTGAATTAACTGTAGTAAATTGGTTATACACGTCATTTTTTGTTTTTTTTCATACGAGAGCCAAGTTGTATAAGTTTGCCCCATAAGACACATTTATGTGCTTCTCATATGGTTACCTTAGAAATCTCTTCTGAATCATTTATGAAAAAATAGTCAGAAAGAGTCTTGATAATTTCTTCCCTACAACAAGCATCTTGCAACAAAGACTCATTTAATCGCCATGTCCACTGACCGGGGGAACGAGGCAGAACCAACAGAGTCATCGACACTGGGGCATGGTCCAACCAAGTGATCGACCAATAGATGCGTCTAGGAGGAGTGGGAGATGTCTATGGCTTATAAACAAATAGTCAAGTCGTGTGTATACTCGATGGGGATGGGAGTAAAAAGAGTAGTCACGTCCTGTCGGATGGAGGACCCTCCAGGAATTGGCCAGCTGGAGATCATGGAAAAGCTTTGCAACTTTACTATATTTTCCCTTAGAAAATCTGGGAGTATTAGCAGAAGTATCAAGAGAAGGGTCTAGAGTACAGTTAAGGTCCCCTCCTCACACAGCAATTCCCATCAGGAGAGAGTCAAAGTGTAAAAGATGGGAATGAAAAAAGGAGGCCTGATCTTGGTTAGGGGCATACATTACTACAAAGGTGAAGTTCTGGTTATAGATTTTGCAGTTTAAAAGTAGTATCCTACCTGGGACAATTCTATGTACAGAGGGGTCTGAGATCTGTAGGTTTTTAGAGAACAATATCGCTACACCTTTAGATTTACTTTCTGGGGTATTACAATAAAAGGCTATGGGATATTAGTTAGGGATGGACTATGTGAAGATATTTTAAACTAAGATATTTGAACTAATGCAACATCAACCCCATCGGCCCATAGGGATCTAAGCAATGTGGACCTATTCTCCGGGACGTTAAGTCCTCTTGCATTAAGCGAGTGGATTTTGAGTTTGCCAGGGAGAGTCATGGCGGCCACAAGGTAGGTGAGCTAGCTTCAGCTCCCATAACAGTCATGAAGGGAAGAAAAAGAAAAGAAAACAAAGATGAGGAGATTAGGGAAAAACAAGAAATTGGGGGATAAACTGTAACAATAATACAAACCCCGCTGTGGGGAAACTGGTATGCTGGAATCCCAATAGGCATGATTGGCGGATGCGGGGGTTGGGTGATGGAGTTACCGTGAAAAGGCACATATTTAAGAAATAAAAATTAAACATTTAAAGAGAAAACATTGTCTGACACATAACGCAACCTAGACGCACTGAGTGTTATGAATTTGTAAGAAGCAACAAAGTATATGAAAAACACTTCAGTCTAGGTGACATGAAAAATCAAAACTGGTAAATATATCAATCAAAATGTGAGCAAGAAAAGAGAAAAAAGATAAATCTCACTAGTAAATGAAATGGGATTAATCCAACCTGTCAGTAAAGTGTCACAGAAAATGGCCCCAACAGGAGTCCTCACAAATCAGCTTGTCCTAGACTCTTACCAGGCGATTCAGCACAGGTAGGTGTCTCAGTTGGGACGGGTGGTGTCCTGAAAGCGCAGGGGCACCACCGGCTGCAAAAATGCAACTTTCGGGACCCATCACAGGAGACCGGGAGCATCCGTCAGGCCGCTATGTAAATTGAGGCCCTGGCTGAAGGAGAGGAAGGCGCAACCCACGGGAGAAAACTAGGTCACTCCCTGGGTCTGCAGCTCGACCCCCTTGACTGCTGATGGGACTTGGTCAGTTGTCGGATTCTAATACTGGTTGTGATAAGCTCCCTAAATCAAACCCTCCCCCCCTGAGCAGCTAACGCTAAGGGCGCCCCGGACTTACCTCATTCAGGGTAGCATCCTTCGGCATTCCTGCATCGGGATTAAGATAGGCGTAGGTATTTTGACACCTATCTTAAATCCCTTGTTGGGATTCCCCTGTTGGTATTGAGAATAGCGGCATTGTGGCCACCGGTCTCATATTTACATCCCGTATCCATACCAGCTGCATCACTATTTGTATTTCCTGCATTTAAATTGTCTTCACCCATCATTTATCAGCTATACATGAGCTTTAGTGGGCAGTCCATGTGGTAAGGTCTGCAGCCATGTGCCTGGCTATACTGGGTGCCATAGCTATGGATCCCAGGGGCTTAGGGGACTCGAGACCAAGGTCATATAGTTGTCTACCAAGTTCCTGTAATTGTCTGCTAACAAATTGAGTCTAGTCTGAAAAGGGGGACTCAGCCGCTCAAAGAACAATGGGATATAATCTATTACCAAACTTCTATGCAAAAGACTGAATAATAGGATGGCATTACATTTTCTGTGAGTGGTGTGTTATAATAGTAAGGGGTGTGTGTGTAGTGGATGTTATAATGTACTTGGGGGACTGTAATATGGCTTAATCTAAACTGGGTACTGCAATGTGGTATAATTTAAACTTGAGGACACTGTAATCTTGCATAGTATGAACTGGAGGCACTATTGTGTGGCTTAATATGAATTGGGGCACTGTAATGTGACCTACTCTGACCTGGGGGCACAGTAATGTGTCATAATATGAACTGTAGGGCACTGCAATGTGGCACAATATGAATTAGAGTCACTATAGTGTGGCATAGTATGAAGTGAAAGCACTGTAATGTGGAATAATATGAACTAGTGGTACTGTACTGTGGCATAATATGAACTGGGAGGCTCTGTAATGTGGCATAATATTAACCTGGGGACACTGTGATGTTGCAAAGTATTAACTGGAGGCACTTCAATGTGGCATAATATGAACTAGAGGAACTACAATGTGGCATAACATGTACTGGGAACACTGTGCATCATACTGTGAATAGGCAGCATTGCAATGAGGCATACTGTGAATAGGCAGCATTGCAATGAGGCATACTGTGAATAGGCACTATTACAATGAGGCATACTGTGAATAGGCACTATTACAATGAGGCATACTGTGAATAGGCAGTATTACAATGAGGCATACTGTGAATAGGCAGCATTGCAATGAGGCATACTGTGAATAGGCACTATTACAATGAGGTATACTGTGAATAGGCAGCATTGCAATGAGGCATACTGTGAATAGGCAGTATTACAATGAGGCATACTGTGAATAGGCAGTATTGCAATGAGGCATACTGTGAATAGGCAGCATTGCAATGAGGCATACTGTGAATAGGCACTATTACAATGAGGCATACTGTGAATAGGCACTATTACAATGAGGCATACTGTGAATAGGCAGCATTGCAATGAGGCATACTGTGAATAGGCACTTTTACAATGAGGCATACTGTGAATAGGCACTATTACAATGAGGCATACTGTGAATAGGCAGCATTGCAATGAGGCATACTGTGAATAGGCAGTATTACAATGAGGCATACTGTGAATAGGCAGCATTGCAATGAGGCATACTGTGAATAGGCACTATTACAATGAGGTATACTGTGAATAGGCAGCATTGCAATGAGGCATACTGTGAATAGGCAGTATTACAATGAGGTATACTGTGAATAGGTAGCATTGCAATGAGGCATACTGTGAATAGGCAGTATTACAATGAGGCATACTGTGAATAGGCACTATTACAATGAGGCATACTGTGAATAGGCAGTATTACAATGAGGCATACTGTGAATAGGTAGTATTACAATGAGGCATACTGTGAATAGTCAGTATTACAATGAGGCATACTGTGAATAGGCAGCATTGCAATGAGGCATACTGTGAATAGGCACTATTACAATGAGGCATACTGTGAACTACGGGCCTGATTCAGACCCGGTCGGAAGGCTGCGTTCGCACACAGCCTGTCGATGCAAAAGTATGCTAATGTGATACGCAATGTAACCGGAGCACAATAAGTAGACACACAACACTACATAATGCCACCTAATTCCCTTCACTTACGTTCTCACAAGACAGCGAAAACATCGGGAATCATCGGACCCACACTCACTAGTTGGGGTTGACCTGGCCCTACTGCAGACATTGCTAATGTTTGTGTGTGTAACTAGACATTAGGATGCATATGCCGTCGCTGTGGCCTAATTATGCACGCCCCTGAAACGGTGTATAGACGCCCAGGCACGCCTGCGTTTTTCTGACTGCCCCCTCAAACAGTCACTTCCTCTCAATCACTGTATGAAGCCTCTGCATGCTCATTGCTGTCGATTCGCGATCGCAGCAACCGGTTCGTGCACGCACACTGCGATGCATGCGCATGCACAGAATGCAAACATCGTCAGGCTGCGTGCGAATGCAGCCTTGTGACCGGGTCTGAGTCAGGCCCTACATACAATGTGACATAATATGTTCTGGGGGCACTGTGTGGTATAATGTGAACTTGGGCACTAATATGGGGCAAACTAGGGCATTACTAAAATAAACTTGAGCATTATTATGAACATAACATTAATTAGGGCATTACAATAGGGCATACATTGAACTAGTACACTACTATGGGCCGTAAAATGATCAACTGTTGCAGAGAGAGGTGTCTCTCTTGATACATTGGGAGTGGGGGCTCTTGAAAATTATGCTTTAGGGACCCCAAGTTTTGGTTACACCCCTGTCTGCAACTATGGTTAAACCAGAATTTACTATGCTCAAGTTTTAAATAAAAACAGATACAGTATGGCATTTATTAAATATAAATCACATGTTTTGCCTGTTAATTATATATTATTGATGCTATTTGCAGCAATAATAGGTGAATAACCACAGCAGTTTAACAAGAGACTCTGGCCCTCATATAGAGGCGGTCACAAGAAGCGATCACTCTCTCTGAATGAGGGCGGGCGCTTCTTTTTTTGTGCGGCCTCCTGGTCGCTAGTTAAGCTGTGGGTTACCACCCACAGCTTAGCAACCGACCATGGTGATGGTCGCAATGGTCAAGATCATCGTGACCATCGGGGCTTGCGACGAGACCCTAAGGTTGGGTCTCGGCAACCGCAAGTCCCAGGGAGCTTCCTGCTCTGATCGAGCAGGAAACTCCCCACTGACGTCACTGCTGATGTCAGTGCGGCCACCCACAAAATGACAAGCTTTCTGTCAGGAACGCCTCTGTTTGTGTAACTACCCCCCCGCCTAAAAAACGGGGCGAGCTGTCGATCAACATCGACAACCGACCCTTTTGTAGTGAGCTACGGAGCGAGAGAGTTTCTCTCTCGCTCCGGGGTTTGTGCACGCGCAGTGCGGCCGCTACGCGTGCGCAGGACCAAAACATTGAGTCGGTTACGAGCACTCAGCGATTGCGACCGACTCTGAATGAGGTCCTCTTTCTAGATAGTGCATCTGATGCCTTCCTGGGAAAGAGTTTACAGTATGCTGAAAGTGATAGCTACAACTATACTTCTGGGACTTACCTACTGTACATGCACAGCCATCAGGCCGCACGTGTACAAAGGAACGTAAGCCAAAAAGGGGGAGGAGCTTCCAGCCTACCAGGTTAGATGTCAGAAGATTCCCCTCCACCACTAGTTTTTCCCATATGTAAAACTTTCAGAGTTTGCTCAATTTCATCATTCCCATAGAAATCTATGGGTTCAGTGATACTTTAGTGAAAACAGTATATATCTGTAATATCACATGCATATAGCAATAATAGAATGACCTATTATCATTTTTGCTGGATTAATGAATTAAAATCTTTAATAAGATGCTTCTATTTGGTCCCTGACTAGGCAGAGAAACATGTTTGATGTTTTTGTTTGGAGGTCCATTGTCTAATAAACTGCTGCTTGTGTCATGATGGAGGGTTGGTTTGGGTTGGAACAGGCATGGGAGGCTGATGAGGAGACTTGGGAGGTGTGAATAAACCTGGGTGGCTTGAGCCAGGACTTCGTCATGTATTGCTGTGAGGAGGTTGAGTAGCTGCAAAGGATGATGGGCCTGAAAGCAAGAACAAGAATGGAATGTCTTTATTACACAGCAGGTTGGAATGAGAACTGGAGATGACAATAATGAATGAATGAGCAGAATCGGATTGGGACCGATGATGCTGGATTGAGAGCTGGATCGGTTTGAGACCGATGTTCAGTTGAAGAACTTTATGGCTTTGAATCCGATGTAGATGAATTGATGAACTGATCGGTTGGGACTGATGTTGATGAATTGATGAACTTGATTGATATGAGTCCGATATCAATGAATTGATTAACTTGATCAGTTGGGACTGATGTTGATGAATTGAAGAACTTAATTAATATGAGTCCAATGTTGATGAATTGATGAACTTGGTCGGTTGGGAGGACCGATGTTGATGAATTGATGAACTTGATCAGTTGGGACCAATGTTGATGAATTGAAGAACTTAATATGAGTCCAATGTTGCAAGCATTGCATGAGACCGATGGTTGGAGGTATCGGCTGGAACCGATGGTAGCTGTAAGAACAAGTCTCAGCGGTAAAAACCAGACTGGTGTGAAAGATGGTACAGGAGACTTGCTTACCAGACATAGGAACTGGATATAACAGGCTGGGACCGTTCAGATACAGAGTACCTGGGAGCTCAGCACTGACATGTAACTTCAGCAAGAAGTGACATTGTACTGGCAACAGAGGCCAGTCTGGAAATGGAATTTATAAGGGAGGATCCCCAGGGATTGGATGCTGCGATCAGCTGGTCTGGGAGCAGCGCTCTGAGTAGAGGAAAAGCATCAGATGACAGAATCAAACATGGCTGCACCCATACTATTGTTTAGGAGGGAACTCTGTAATGCAGCCTGTGTGCCATCATACTGGAAAGACACGCTGTGTGCAAGAGACTGCGGAGAGCCATCTCCATGCTCAGTAACAGGACACTGGGTCTGATTCAGCAAGGAACGCAGTTGCTTAAACGCACGCAATCAGCCGATTGTTGTGTGCTGCGTGACTACACAGACCCATCGTAGAGTGATTGACAGGAAGTGCCGTTTGTGGGCGTGCCAGTGCGTTTGAACTCCGTTGCATGGGCTTGCATAAATTATCCACTGCGATGCCCTACACAGCCTGAGGCCTGATAGTGTGTGATGAAGTTAGCAAATTCTGAGTAAGATCAGACCTTGTGCAAGTGTGCGTGAGGCTGCGATGGTTCTCGATTGTACCGATGTTTTCGCAGTCTTGCTAAACATTTCAGATGTGTGTAAGGTAAAGTGAGCATCCTCATGTAGTGTTGTGGCGGCATTGCGATCAGAATGAATTAGCATACTATCGCAGTTGAACTGCATGCATAATCACTATTGCATTCGCAGTTGCGTTCCGTAATGAATCAGGCCCAATGAGCGGAAGAGGCAGGAGCAGCACAGACAAACCTCAGCACCAGCCGGGGGAGATGTGCAGCGTGAGCGGACCTCTGTGCTATCCTGGGCAGGCCTCGGAACAGTAAGAAAGTGGTTTTAATAGTCCAGAGCGTGATAGCTCGATTTTGTATCTCCTGTCCAATAGCTTGTATTATACTTGTATACATTCTGCTGTAACCACACATGAGGACTGTGTATGAATGTAACTATAGTCATATAATTTTTCTGTGGGCAAAGTTTGTGTGAGTGATTTAAAAACACACTTTGGCAACCCTTATGGAAACAGGTTACTGCTATTAGTACTGGGAGACTGACTTGCTTGTAGAATTTTAATTTATGCTTTAGGTAGAGATGTGGGCAAACCCCTGTGTTTTGGTTTTGGATCTGGATTCACCTTTGTGTTTTGGTTTAACAATACCACCCTCAATTGTTTTGGTGTTGGATTCAGATATATATCGATCAAATATCTTTAAATATCAATAAAAACAGATAAAATGTCTGAATCCAAAACCCGAGTTCGTTTTTTAAATCTGATTTTCGAACCAGCATCAGATCTATAGAGGAACACAAAAGTGAATCCTAACCTTTACCCGGTTCTACTCGGAACCCCTAAATTCGGGTTTGTTTGGATTTCAGAAATCTGGACACACTCAATTTCTAATTTAAGGTAATTAAATATCCATTTCTGTACATGCTATAAGCTCTTCCTAGTCTTTTACTTTACTTTTTATTTAAGGATGCTTTGGACCCCCTGTTTTGGGAGCTACACCTAGGATTTACTTTTGTTTTCATTTTAATATATATATTGTACTATTGGGATCTTTATTAGTTTGGGATAGTCTGTGTGCCTGTCTATGTTTTAAACACAAACAAATTATATTTACTATAATGCTAAGCCCATTAATGAATTGTCTGCTGTTCACAGGTGAGAGCTGCTAAGGGGCTGCATCCTTTCAAAGAGGTGTCTGCATTCTTTGATTCGAGTTGTTCATCAAACGATAGCTACTAGTGGGCTGCAAAATATGATAGTGATCCCTCCTTTTTTTTTTTTTACTTCCTTTTTTAAATGTGGATGCCCCTGAATTTATGGATGTCATTTTGGGGGAGATCTTCCTCCATCCCTTAATTTCCTTATTTTTATGTACTGTAGTGGTGAATATCTGGTGATCACACTGATCACCAGACATTAACTTTGATGAGGGCACCCACAGATGAAGGTGCTCCCAACTTTATAGGTAGCAGGAAGGGGGAGACAGAGGGATTTAAAGTTCATTCCCCATACTTTCATTATTTATTTATTACTAAATTGACATTGTCTAAGTACTGAGCTCAAGTTTGTATCTTCTGCACAGCTTGTATTATACATATGTGCATACATGACTGACATCAGTACCTGGAAACCACTCCTTGGCCTTCCACAAGTCACCGCCAGACATCTAGACTGGTGGGTGAGGTAATTTGTTCTCTCTTGTTTCTCCATGCTTTCAAAGTCGATGACAAGTAGGACTCATCCTTCCGCAGTCTTACAGGTATATTTACTAAAGTGCAGGTTTTTAGCAGTGGAGATGTTGCTCATAGTAACCAATCAGATTTTAGCTATTATGTTCTAGAAGGTGCTAGATAAATGTTAAGTAGAATCTGATTGGTTACTATGGGCAATATATCCACTTCTAAAAACCCACACTTTAGTAAATATACCCCTAAAGCAGGGCATACACGCTACAATTATCGGGGCGATCCGCCTGATATCCGCGGATTGCCCCGATTATTGTAACATGTGTGCGGGTGACCGAGGGCTAAATATCGCTATGTTGGGCATGCAAGATCGACCAGCATGCCCGTCCAATGCGATATTTTTTAGTTAAAATGTCAGACGCATTGGGCAGTGTATGCCCAGCCGCAGCCGACAGACAGACATTTCCTGAGTTTCTTCCCATGGAAGGAACACTGAAATGTCTCCTCCCCAGAGGGTGGAGCACAGATGTCGTGGCTAATACACTGTGAGATATCTCACAATGTATGCTGCCGACATCTGCGGGCCGACAGGCATTTTATCTGGCCGTTTATGCCCAGCATTAGTGTTTACCTTGTCATGTTGCTCTCTCTCTCTCTCTCTCTCTCTCTATATTTGTGTGAAATTTAGAGCAGGTTGATTCCCGCAATAATGTTAATCATGGTGCCATGCCAAAAAGCCTCTCACCTGGGCCTCCCCCACTGTCATCTTCCAGGGTGCCACGAAAAAACATCAGCAAGTTTAAAACTTTATAATATGTCAGTCATTTTAAATGAGGTGCAAAACAAACACATCATTAACTTAGAACATGTTACCATCATGGCAGTTTGCTTTGCAAGCTCTCACTGAATGTATTTTGGAATATTTTGTTTTACTCAAACCTACAGTACCTTAAAAATAGTGTGTGGCTAGCAGATGCTGTCTTTAGTTTTAAGATTGTTTGTGGGTTTTTAAGTTATTTGAGGCTAAGAGCATATTTTTACATTTAGCTTTGGGAGCCAGTTTGTGTAGAAACAGTCTTGGTACACGGTAGTATATTGTCCATGTAAAAGTAAATATTCAAGGTTGATGATCTCATCTCTACCAGGCTGTAAATGGCCAGCGTTCATAAGAATGAATAAATACTCAATAATCAAAACCCATAAAGTCAGATTGTTAATATTTTTATTTGACAATTTATAAAGTATTCATATTACCGAGGCTTGCCAGAAGAAAAAATACTTTTTGAATAATATTTCAAATCAGAATAAAAAAAACTTGTAAAGATCTGGAAATTATTTCAAGACAGTTACTGTAAATTGAGCAACTCAACTTAGGGCAGCTCTGTGTAAAGCTTTATAAGAAGACTCTTGTTTTAAGACATAAAAAATACTGTATTTAGCAAAGTAAGCATATGTTACCATGTCTGGCTGTGTATTAAACACACATAGCAAGCCTAAAAAAGCACTCCCCCTGCTTGAATTGGCTTATGTTTGTGCTCCAGGAGACAAAAATGATTTGTCTTTACATTTTCTGTACTATTTTAATAGTCTAGCTTTATGTGACTGCAAAGAGTGTTGCCCTTCTTTCAGAGATTTAAAAACAAAATTGTTGAATACTCAATCAGGAGCAAAATACACTGTTTCCATATATGAAAATGTCATTTTTATGTAATCAGTTTTCTCATTAATTTATGAACAGTCATTTCTGTAGCAGAACACCAGGTAATCAATATTTGTATACTTACTGGCTATCAGTAGATTGAAACTTTCCTAAAGCTAGTAAATAAGTGTTACATTTATATTACAAATACAATAAACATTGGAAATTAAGTACAATGGAAGTATTTGTGAGTGGAGGTGGTCAAAGGCAACTTAATTTAAAGGGTCATTTGATAATACCCTGCAAATGCAGACAAACCACAGTTCATTACACATTCATGCTGTGATAGCTGTTCATACAGTATATTGGGGGAGATATATCAAACCTTTGATATAAAGTACCAAGCAATCAACTTCTGTCATTTTTCAAACACAGCCTGTAAAATGGCAGTAACAAGCTAATTCCTTGGTACTTTATATCTCTTCAAGGTTTGGTACATCTTCCCCATAGTTCCTTTAGGAGTTCTAGTAGATTGAAGTATTTAAATTAATTATACAGCCATGAAAATTCCTCTTCAGAAATGGGTATAACTGTCTGGCAGAGAATGGGCACTGATGACCTGAAAAATAGGCTATACTCTATCAATGATGTTCCATATACAGCAGTTATTTGCTCTGTATCATGATTTGAAATAGAAGAACAATAGAGGAATCTGTATACAACTAACATATTTTAAAACTCTAGGCTAGTGACTGTAATAGCTAAGTTTCAGGTTACTAACTTGTTGCGAGTCTCAAAAATATTTTTGCCAGAGCAAAAAAAGAAAAAAATTCCTTTTTGGGGCACTCTTATTAGACTAGTGTAATGTGATATTAATTAAAACTTAACTTTTAATTGACCTACTAATTAAAATAAATAGATGCAAAAAGACAAAAATACAATAATAATTGACAATAGTGGCGAAAATATGAAATATTAATTAATAATTATCCAGTCCTAATCGCAAATAGATATTATATACGAAAATTTGCTATATATTCAAATAACATGGGATCATGTATAAATTAGTAATAATAATAGTATGATGCATACACTTAAAGTATTTGTGATGATCAATAGGATTATGGTATATGGGATATCAGTATCTGGTTCCCACAGTCAATAAGCTAAATCGCAGTTTAGATGGAATATAACGGGAATCCTTTTTATTGTACATTGCTCGTAAAGTAACAGATGCTGTTTGTGCAAAATATATTTATATTGCACTGCATTATTGAAGATAAAAATACTTATTGCACAGTTTCCATGAATTGCATAAATCTCCTATGACAGAAGTTCAGTAATACATCAATTGCACTAGATAATCTTATATTGCACTATACACTGTAAACAAAAGAAAAGACAATAAAGCCATATACTAGCAGCATTTGGTCAGCAATTTACATATTGCCTGTGAGGTAGTAAATACTTATTAAACACAATATATTGCACTAATCCCTTACTCATAAATTAGAGAAAATATGCATAGATTAATATAAATTATATGAGACAGTTGTATTCAATATAGCACCAGATCATATAGGTAAAATAGCAGTTCTCAAACTGTGGGTTGTGACCCCAAAGTGGGTCGCGGCCATCCCAGCTTGGGGTCGCAACTCACATGGGGTGAGGTTGATGACCCCTCTGAGGAGAGTGAAACCAGTTGAACTGTCTGTTATTTCAGACTCCTCGGATCACTGGCTGAGAGATCTGAGGAGTCATCAGGCAGCCCCGTCCCGCCACAGTGCTCAGCTTCTCTTGTCCTCCTGCCCAGCAGCAAAAACTTACTCACAGGCAGCAAGCCTCAGCAGCAGACTCAGAGGAGCCAGCTGCCATGCTCTCTCTGCAGTCTGTGCAGATGTTGTTAAGTAAGTGCAGCCTGGGGGACCACTGCTGCCAGGGTGGGAGGACACAGAATGTGTGTTGATTGCTGTTTAGGGAGAAGAAACTTAAGCAGGAGGAGGAATGAGGGGAGTGTTGAGCACAGACCCTATGGGGGAACAGGGGAGCACACAGTGTGAGAACTGGAGGGGGGGAACAGAAAAAAACAAATGTATTAAAAACCCATTGCCTCCCCCCTGTCATCCACTGCCTCCCCCTTGAAACGCACTGCGCCCTCTGTCTTTCTCATCTACTACCTCCCCCTGTCACTCACTGGTTCTCCCTGTTACTCACTGTGTCCTATGTCACCCTTAGCCTCCCACTACCTCCCCAGTCACTCACTGTCTTCCCTGCCACCCTTTGCTGCTCCTTGCCACCCACTGCCGCCTCCTGTAACCCACTGCCATCCTCTACTTCTCCCTGCCACCCACTGCCTCTCCGTCACCCTCTGCCTCCCCCTGTCACCCACTGCTTCTCCCTATTACTCACTGCCTTCTATGTCACCTATTGTCTCCCCAGTCACTCGCTGCCTTTCCATGCCATGATCTGCCTCCCCCCTATCACCATGTCTCTCCCTGTCATCCAGTTACCCCTTGCCACCTTTCCCTGTCACCCTCTACCTCCCCTCGTTCTCCCTGTTACCCACTGCCTCATATGTCACCCTTTGCCTCCCCAGTCACCCACTGTCTTTCCTGACACCCTATGCTGCTCCTTGCCACCCACTGCTTCTCTCTTTCACCCACTTCCCCCCCCTGTCACCCACTGCTTCTTGCTGCCACCCACTGCATCCCCCTCACCCACTGCCATCCTTTGCTTTTCCCTGCCACCCACTGCCTCTGCGTCACCCTCTGCCTACCCCCTGTCACCCACTACTTCTCCCTATTACCCACTGCCTCCTATGTCACCTATTGCCTCCCCAGTCACCCTCTGCCTTTTCATGCCACCCTCTGCCACCATCACCCACTGTTTCTCCCTGTCACCCACAGCTTCTTCCTGTTATCCACTGCCTCCTACGTCACCCTTTGCCTCCCCAGTCACACACTGTCTCCCCAGTCACTCTCTGCCTCACCTTGCAGGGACAGGGGCTTCAAAAGGAGCTCGTCCCTGCAATGTCTAAATGAAATGATTGCATTAGCGCAGTGGCGTAAGTTCATACCAGATGTCAGGAGACAAGTTATTATTTTTGAAAAGGGAAAATAAATGTGGTGCATATCTATCTATCTATCTATCTATCTATCTATCTATCACTTATGCACAAAAACACTACTATAGAATAGCCTTAAGTGGGGTGACTATATTGTGGGCAATAGAGGAGGCGCCTCCATTGTCTCCCATAGTTCTGCCCCTGCATTAGCAGATACCTCACTTCAGTTTCCATAGTCTACTGCGTCTCCATAGTGCTAATGTGCATGAGCGGTCTGCTGACCACGCATGTGTGGCAGTCATTCTGCAGTAACTTGCTGGGGTCCTGTAATAATTTTTATTGTCAGATGGGGTCCCAGAGCAAAAAAGTTTGAGAACCCCTGAGGTAAAAGATACTCAAACATATAATCAAGAAATATTGCACGTTACCCATAGGGCAATGGATATTGTTGATATAGGAATTTTTTATATTGCAATGTCACCTCATTCACAAATTTTGAGAGAGCACACAAAATTAATGTTGCATCTCTCTAATGAAGGTAAGAGTGAACTTTGCAAGACCTAATTCAATAGCATGTATCCCCTATGGCAATATTTCCAGGTAATTTAATCGCATAAGATAATCATTATGTTGCTTAGTTCCTATATATCAAATCTGAAAAAAGACACACGTGCTGTCATTATACATTCTCTAACGATCATGCATAGAACGTATAGTTTCATTTAGTAAACAGTGTTAATATTCTCTTTTTCATTGCTTCAAAAATAGCATATATTCATATTTGCGATAAGAGTCACATTAATGGAGTCATAGTAAGGGACCCTTTAGTGAAATGATATTTAGTATTCACCAAAAGGAAAATAATAATAGTACCTTGTGGTTAAATATGGAGTGGTTCAATGACAGATGAAGTGATTCAATCAATTATACCATATAACACATCACAGAATTGAACCTAATCCTTAATGTAATAGCAGGTATGTAGGGTCACATTATTTTTATATATATGTCAAGCAGAGAAATATATAAGTAAGACACATGAAGTGTTCCCCACTTCTGCTGTTACCTGTTATTCCGATTCCTACGCATTGAACCGATAATGAGAGAGCGGGGAAGCTTGTGTCTATAGAAATATAAGGTATAGTGGTGGTTTGTTAAAGGTCTTTTTTAGAATGGGAGTTAGATAATCTCTGGTGCCAAAAGGTATTGCAGGGGTTAAATTCACCCAGACCAGTCAATACCACCACCTAAAAAGAGAAAAAATAGACAGTAGTGTGACCTAATTATAACTCCTGCTAATGTGTCCAGACTCAGCCGGATAATAGTGTCACATGTCAGCTGTGCTGAAACAGAAATCTCATCCCAGCTGACCGGGCCGACGGTGGGAGAGGTGTAATTAACTTAATTACACCTCTCCCACCATCGGCCCAGTCAGCTGACCGATGAACATGCTTCCAGCTAGACATGGAGCGTAAGCTGACTCCTCACCCAGTGCTAATTCCCGTGTGCACGCTGCACCAACAGCGCTATACAGGAACTGCGGGGATGCTGTTCTGGCTTCCAGTTACATACGGTCTGTAAGCAGCTTCTCCCGTGCTTAGCACTGATATGCTGTTATACAGCTACCCATATGCTGTTATACAGTTTCATAAAGAGGGGCAGTGTTTAACCAGTAGTGTACTGAGATGAGATTTCTGCTACACCTATACCTTATATTTCTATAGACACAAGCTTCCCCACTCTCTCATTATCGGTTCAATGCGTAGGAATCGGAATAACAGGTAACAGCAGAAGTGGGGAACACTTCATGTGTCTTTCTTATATATTTATCTGCTTGACATATATATAAAAATAATGTGACCCTACATACCTGCTATTACATTAAGGATTAGGAGTCAATTCTGTGATGTGTTATATGGTATAATTGATTGAATCACTTCACCTGTCATTGAACCACTCCATATTTAACCACAAGGTACTATTATTATTATTTTCCTTTTGGTGAATACTAAATATAATTTCACTAAAGGGTCCCTTACTATGACTCCATTAATGTGACTCTTATCGCAAATATGAATATATGCTATTTTTGAAGCAATGAAAAAGAGAATATTAACACTGTTTATTAATTGAAACTATACGTTCTATGCATGATCGTTAGAGAATGTATAATGACAGCACGTGTGTCTTTTTTCAGATTTGATATATAGGAACTAAGCAACATAATGATTATCCTATGCGATTAAATTACCTGGAAATATTGCCATAGGGGATACATGCTATTGAATTAGGTCTTGCAAAGTTCACTCTTACCTTCATTAGAGAGATGCAACATTAATTTTGTGTGCTCTCTCAAAATTTGTGAATGAGGTGACATTGCAATATAAAAAATTCCTATATCAACAATATCCATTGCCCTATGGGTAACGTGCAATATTTCTTGATTATATGTTTGAGTATCTTTTACCTATATGAACTGGTGCTATATTGAATACAACTGTCTCATATAATTTATATTAATCTATGCATATTTACTCTAATTTATGTGTAAGGGATCAGTGCAATATATTGTGTTTAATAAGTATTTACTACCTCACAGGCAATATGTAAATTGCTGACCAAATGCTGCTAGTATATGGCTTTATTGTCTTTTTTTGTGTTTACAGGGAATTGTGCAATATAAGATTATCTAGTGCAATTGATGTATTACTGAACTTCTGTCATAGGAGATTTATGCAATTCATGGAAACTGTGCAATAAGTATTTTTATCTTCAATAATGCAGTGCAATATAAATATATTTTGCACAAACAGCATCTGTTACTTTACGGGCAATGTGCAATAAAAAGGATTCCCGTTATATTCCATCTAAACTGCGATTTAGCTTATTGACTGTGGGAACCAGATACTTATATCCCATATACCATAATCCTATTGATCATCACAAATACTTTAAGTGTATGCATCATACTATTATTATTACTTTTTTGCATACTACTAATTTATACATGATCCCATGTTATTTGAATATAGAGCAAATTTTCATATATAATATGATATCTATTTGCGATTAGGACCGGATAATTATGAATTAATATTTCATATTTTCGCCACTATTGTCAATTATTATTGTATTTTTGTCTTTTTGCATCTATTTATTTTAATTAGTAGGTCAATTAAAAGTTAAGTTTTAATTAATATCACATTACACTAGTCTAATAAGAGTGCCCCAAAAAGGAATTTTTTTCTTTTTTTGCTCTAGCAAAAATATTTTTGAGATACGTTATTTCATTGATTCCTGGGAGCACCACCAACATTGTGCTACGAATACGGATTTATACCAAGAATCATTTACTGTTGGTTGTATTACATTATTTGCTTATCCTTATTCCTGTGCGGGATCTACTTTCCCATTTCCCCGTTCCCATATGATTATATAACTTGTTGCTAGGCCAGCTGTTAGCCTATCAGGAAGTAAAGGGGGTATCTTGTGGAGGGAACTTTTTTTTCTGTAAGGCTTTTGAGTAATTCTGTCTGTTTTCTTAAAGTTTTGTGGGCAGTGAAGTTTCACTCATTTGGCTCTGTGTAAAGTTATACTGCAGTGCCTGTCGTTTTTGTTTATTAAACACTTGTTTACAGCTATGTCTTTCTTGTGCCCTACATCAGTGTCTTTCTAGTTTTACCCTCTGTCCCTTTAATGCTTAATCTCTTCCTGTGTTCTCATTTTCCTAACCTCTTTCAGTTTATACTCCTTACTTTCCCTTCTTTACTTTCCTGTCCCTTTTCTGTTCTTCTTTCTTTTTATTCTCATGCTGCTTACCTTGTCCCTATCTATGCCTCACCCTCATTGGTTGGCTAAGGTCCCTGGTCAATTTGCACATGCAGCTGCAACCATGGTGTTGTGTGGTCACATCACCATGGCACTGGCTGGCATGGGCATGGGTTTCTCTGCTAGGTTGACATGGGACTTTGGGATAGCCATATACCAGCTGGAACTGGTGTTCCCTCTGCTCCTGCAGTGGGCGTGGCTCTGATATTTCTGGTCCTTGTCATGGTTAGTTTGGGTAAGGCAATACACCTCTTTAGTCTGGCCCCAAGAGTGACCCACTGGGCATTTTATGATCAGGCCGGGTTGTCTTGATCCCAGACTGGGGATGCTGTATCTCAGCCGCAGTCCAAGATGGGCTCCTGTGGCATTTGCAGCCTAAGGTTAGTGGCAGAATGGTGCCTGTAATGGCGTCCACCACTGTGGCCACAGACATACACCAGAAATTCTCAAATTGGAAACTTTGGTGGTGCCCTCCCTTGCGCCTCTCCCACTGACTGACGTGGACATTAGACACGCTGGAGACTGCTGGGTAAAGCTTCCCAGGTGTTACCACAGACAAAATGCCTGTCTCTATGGTTGCTGGGGGTAAGGGGAGTTCCAGAGTGCTTTTGTGGTCTGATGACTATACTCCTGTGGTGTGGGCTTCACCCTAACTAGATGTTTCTGGTATTGCGGGGCTACCTTTTTTTAACTTTGCAGCCCCATTCCCCGAACCTGCTCCCCCCACCTCTGCTTCGTTAATTGCTGTGATGCAGGCACAATTTGCTCCTTTAGTGGCCCAGCTAGCTGGTGCAGGCATCTGGCCTGGGTTTTTCCTTTTCTGTTTTACCTAAGGCTTCTTGTTTTGGGGGTTGGCATTTCCCCTCAGGCCCCCATTTCAGCAGGGGAACCTGCTGCATTTTATCTTTTAGATTGTCTCATCCCATTCTACTGTCTCAGATGAGGAGGTAGAGGACTGACCAGAGGATGTGGTACCATTGACCATTGTGGACCATGGTGCAGAGCCTCTGCCTGTACATCTAGAGGGACCTCTAGATTTGGGACACTTTTCTTCAGTGCTTTAATGGTGCCAGACTATAGCCTTCACATCCTCTTCCAGCACACATTTTTAGCTTTTTATGGATGGGCTTTGTTCCACTGGATTAGAGGCTTATTTGAAGTGTTCATGATTTGCTGCACCTTGGCATTCAGAATGGGTAACATGGGGGCCTCACAAATAATTTTATTCTTCTTGACTTATTTCCCATCATCACTGAGCTTTTTGGTGATCATTTGAAGGACAACAGCATTGTGTTTTGGTGCAACAATCTAGGAGCTGTCCAGCTTGTTCTGCTTGATGCAATATAATATCAGGAATCTTGGGCTTAATGGGAGCAGTCCCTCAATTGTAGAAGTTCAAGTATTGGTTGATTTTGTCTTTTACGTGGAACCTTTTTGTTGCTGGTAAGTCTAGAGCAGAGGTTTTCAACATGTGACCCTCCAACTGTTATGAAAACTATGCATATCAGCATGTCCTCCCACAGTCTTGCTATTAGGGTATGGTAAAACTGTGGCAGGGCATGCTAGTTCCACCACAGCTTGAGGACCACATGTTGAATTCCACGTGTCTAGTGCTTTGGCCACCCAAGAACTTGCTGGTATTTACATTTTCCAGAAGTTGTATGGTCCCCCGATATTATTAAGGGTTTTCTAGTTCAGAAGGCTTTGCCAGGGTGAGAGGATGAGCCAGGGTTGTTCTCTTATGTGTAGGACCCAGTGTTCAATTAAGCAGAGGATGCTGGGTGTCTTGTCACTCTTTTCTGATTTTAGGATTTGTCCAGTGCTTTTGGCATGGGTTTATTTAAGTACATGACCTGATGTAGGAGGTGCTTGCTTGGTACATGTCAACGGTGACCTTTGATGCAGTTTCAGTTTTGATGGGTCTTTCAACACTGCGTCCTGGCACTTGGGCTTTCCCTGGAGGAGTATGGTAACCATTCCTTTGGATTGGGACCTCTACTTTTGTGGCATCAGCTAAACTACGAGTTCCTGAGATTAAAGCCCTAAGTTACTAGAAGTCTGACAGGTGTAAGTGTTACATGCGGTTTCCCCGTTAGTTGTTGTTGTTAATAATAATTACAAATTTAAGCAAGATATATTGATATATTTAGATGGTCTTTTTCCCCAATTTGGCTTCATAACTTTTAAATATAATTGTTCTATGGATTTCTACACATTTAAATTTCTAATTGGGCTCATTTTTTCTAAAGTCTGTTTATTACACAACAAAAATACAGTATAAAAATCAAAATAAAACAATATTACAATTCAACAGAAGTGTACATTAATAATTTGCGATACATAATAAGATTGCTGTGGTTAAATATACTATACAATTTAACAAAAAAATGAAACACAGTAAAAGGTTCAATGAAGTGGGCAAAGGGAAAAGAAGGAAATAAAAGGAAAGCAAGTAAAATAAAGTAAATAAATTAAATTAAAAGAGCCAAAAAGGATATGAAAAATAAAGTATGAGTCACAATATTGACTGTGATTAACAAAAATAGGTAAACTCAGAACTACAATATAAGTGGTACATATGAGGGTGTGAAGTTGTGAGGGCGCGACAGGGTGCAAATAGAATGAGGGTTGCAGCCTTTGTAACCGGTCATAATAAAAACCATTCCGTATTCGCAACTACTTTCCAGATAGAGTTCTGTGTCTGAGCTGTTTTTTTCTCAATATAATTCAACCCATTTCTTATGAAATGTTACAACCCATTTTTCTATATCGAAGGTGGCCAACCATCATTCATGATGGAGTATCTCCAACAGATTGATTTTCCATTCTTCTACAGTTGGAGATCGGGATATCAAGTGTCAAAAAATTATTTGTTTGTCTGTAGTAACCATAACCGTTAGGAGGGGTATATGTGAACCTAAAGATGCATGCATTTTCCGAGCGGAAAAGTCAGCAAAAAGAAGGGGTTCCACAGTTTTAGGAAGCAATTGGGATAATTTTCAAGTTATTTTTGGGCTTGTGTGTTTTTAATTTGAGAGCGGGCCTTGAAGTATTTACCTTTGTTTTTCCCTGTTTTTATTCTCTTTAGCAAAAGAAAAGAGATTATAAACTAAACAGCCTCCCTTTCCCTCCTTCCACCCCCCCCCCCCATTTGCTAGTTTTAATCTTTAAAATCCTTTCGTAATCAATTTGTTGGGCGAGGTGTAATAGGGTTTGAGTTTTCTGTGTGAGATAAACTTGGACCTTCTCACACATTTAAAGGTCAGAGTTTGTCCTACAACTCGACAAATGTAATAGCCTGCAAACTTGTGATTTTGAGGCTATTACATTATGTGAATGTGTGTATTTACTCCTATGAAAACTCTGACCTTGTAATGTGACTTGCATTACAAGGTCTGAGTTATACAGAAGCTTTCACAGATCAGTGAGACCCGTAAAGGCTTTTGTGTGTGAAAAAAGTAGTGAAATGTAAATAAAAAAACTATGTGGGGTTCCCCCCTAAGAGCATAACCAGCCCGGGCTCTGTTGAGCTTTTCCTGGTTCTTAAAATACAGGGGAAAAAATGCATAGGGTTTCACTGTAGTTTAAGAACCAGCACCAAGCTCTGTTGAGCCAGTTGAGAAAATATGGCGGGAAAAATTATGTAGAAGTCCCCCATATTCTCCGCAACCAGCACCAGACTCTTTCTAGCACAGGTGTAATGCCACAGCCAGGTGACCTTTTGGAAGGTGTGGACCCCCCGATAAGGGGGGTCCCCATATTCACACTCAAAAATACTAACCTATAAACCCTGTAGCCATTCACATCCACTTTTCCAGTAGCAACTATGACACCTGTAAAAAAAAAAAATATTCTCTCCTATTCCTAGTGTAGATAATGTCTTCTTCATTCCAAGTAGGCATCCAAGGGGTTAAAAACAAAAAAAATGTATACCCAATCCCTGGCCTGGGCTGATTAGCGGTCAGGTGTCAATGCTTTGACCGGGGGACGTGGTGAAAGGGTACCCTGGCTGTGGCATTACACCCCGCTAGAAAGAGGTGCTGGTTATGGAAATACAGGGGACCCCTACTTATTTTGTCCCCTGTATTTCAAGACCAAGGACTGGGTGCTGGTTGATGAAAATACAGGGGAACCCTACTTTTTTTTTCAACTGTATTTTCACAATTAGGACCAGCTCAGAAAAGCCTGGTGCTGGTTGTGCTTTTAGGGGGTACTCACATCTTTTTATTTTAAATTTCACTATTTTTTTAAACACAGAAGCATGCACGGATTTCATGGATCTGTGCATGTTTCTGTGTAACTCAGACCTGCTCATGCTAGACTCGCTAGCCTGAAGTAGGTCTGTTTTTTTTTTTTGAGCTTTCAGTCAGTAATAGTGTGAACACTTGCCCTCTATTACATTGCCTGAGTTGTATCCTCACAATGGCAAAACATCTGTATGCGTGTTTTGCAATTGCGAGTTGCGGGGCTGTAAGAAATATGCAAATTTGCATGATCTCGCATATATAACGCTATACTCGCACATTTTCAAAACTTGTTCCCTATTACATTTTCCTCAGTGATTTCAGGCAGAAGATTTGACTGCAGGTACATATGGATCTTGCAGAATTAATTAGTGTATTAGGCTGCTAGGTTCCAGTTTGCCTCTAATTCCTCATAATGTACCATGATAGGTTTCATCCATTGGCTTGGTGTTCATGGTTGATATCTTTTATGCCCTATTTGTTGCAGTCTGCAAATGCCTGGGGGGTTTCTCTGTGTTTTTGACCTGGGTTGGAGGATGTTACTAACCTTTGCTACAGCATGGTCCTTCTTTATTCCCCTTCTCTCCTGGTATTGTCACCAAGGTGGTGCAGTTGTCGAGAGAGTGAGATGGAGGGTTAATTACTCCCACCATGTGTAATTTGGTGGTGTATCATCTGTTAATTCATTTTAGCGATTTCCACCTTCTTTGTAGTGAATGACTTCATTTAAATGAAGAAGTAATTTTTTGATTTTGGAATATATGTTTGAGGTTTGTATTTGTATAGGGAGTGTATTTTAGATATGGTGGTGGGCTCAGTTCTTTACTGAGAACCTCGTGTGGTGAGAAATAATGACAGGGAATTAAATTTACAGGTGCACTCCCCTTCAATACACGGGATAGGCAGATGATACACTTCTGAGGTTTGTGGGACCGTTGGGCTGTCCTGGCCTTAAACATTGGTATGGGTGTTGGATACCTCTCACTTGCTGTGGTGAAAGGAATTGTTGGTCTTGCAAGTCATGTTTGTCATCTAGCTTAAGTCAAGTGAACATTGAATACAGTAGCTGGCCTTTCTTTCTTCCACCACCATAATGCTTATCAATAAAGCTGATCAAATTTTAAATGTCACTTCATTGTGTTTTGTCTTTATTTACTTAGATAAGATTGTTTAAGTGCTACTGGTTTATATATATATATATGTAACTAACATCTGTGGATAGGGATTTAAACTTCACTCAGTACAGACCAAAATGAATTTATGTTTTGTAGTTATTGGCTTATTTACTTGTTATATTCCAGTATACGTCTCCCATTTAAATATATATAAGATATTTGGATAATTTCACACTGTATTCATATTAATAATACTTCATCATTTTTGTACAAAACAAGAGCTAAACTGTAACTATGGCGATTATTATTGTTGCAAGATTTATACAGCCAAATCAGTCACCTTTTGGTGTAACATGCAAAATACATGACGCATGTTTTATCAATAAAAAATGGATTCACTATTTACTCAGCATCAACACATTTTACATTGATTATTATCTATCATAAAGATCCTCAAAGGAACAAAAGCTTTCCACCTTTGAGCAATGTTTGTGCATGGTCAGCTCATATATGCGATAGTGGGAGCTCCATTTCTTCCTTCTTCCCTTAAGAAGAGCCTCAACTGGGACAGCTCCTTCCAATACAACTGGGGACACTAAGGACCTGATTCAGCAAGGAACACAGTTGCTAATAAGCATGCAATCGATTGCGGTGACTACACAGACCCATCACAGAGTGTTTGACAGGAAGTGCCATTGTGTGTGGTGATGGGGCGGTGGTTGGCAGAACGCAGGCGTGCCAGTGCGTTCGGACGCCGTTGCAGAGGCGTGCATAAATTATCAACTGTGATGGTCTACGCAGCCTGAGGTCTCATAGTGTGCGTGGAAGTTACCAATTTCTGAGCAAGGTCAGAGCTTATGCAAGTGTGCATGAGGCTGCGATGGTACTCGATTGTACTGATGGTTTCGCAGTCTTGCTAAACATTATGGATGTGTGTAAGGTAAAGCGGGCATCCTTGTGTGTACGGCAACAAAATAGAGATGGCAATGAAGTAGCATACTATCGCAGTTCAACTGCATGCGTAATCGCTATTGCAGTTGCATTCCGTAATGAATCAGGCCCTAACTGGTTCTACCTGGCCATAGCTAAGTTAGGACTGTCGCAGGATGATCCACAACCTGTTAAGATACAATTATAGTCTGAGTAAGAAGAAGACTATCCGTCTCCCCATACAGTATCTATCAGTTTCAATAAAGCTTTGGGCCTGTAACTCCCCCTCCCTTACCCTCTTTACTCTCCCTATCACAATGCTTGATTTCTTTTTGATATTTTTTATGTTGATACATTATGTTGCTCTATTTACAGTATGCACCCTCAACATACAGTATGTGTCTGTCTTTCAATAAAGCTTCAGACCCATGACTCTCTCTCTATCCATTACTGTTATCATATCCATTGATTATTGTTGGATGTGGTATTGTTTAAGTGACAAATGAATAGCACAGTACAAAATGTGATTTATGCTACACGTCACGTTTAGGGTTTTTAGCTCAGAGTCAGGACCTGTGTATTGGGCTGATAGGTCTTAGCGGAATAGTGGTGGTTTAATCAAAGGTCTACTCATGGGTGAGACCAATTTAGTAATGCCTGGTGCCTTCAGAGAGGTAAGTGATCCCTACAAGGGATAAGGGCCTTGAACCAGTGTTTGGGAATTTAGTTAGCAAAGCAGCAAGTAATTCAGGTAATCAGTAGCCCACCTGGAATCTACAGATGCTGCAGACCGATTATTAGACCTTGGTCACTGGAACCTAAATCCTCAAGAGGAATCTAGGTGCAGCACTCAGTCCCCAACAACAGGAATGAAAGCTGTAGCAGAAATTCAGCGCAAACCCTAACACTCTAGGAGAGGACCCGCAGAGCAACAGCCACTATCGATAGTGGTACCAATGCTATAGTGAATAGTGAGTCTCAAAGTAAATCAGGAATTGTAATGCTGAGTATAAGCCATATAATGTAGAGCTGAAATTAAACTGAAGTACAGTGCAATGTGCAGGAGAGATATATTTAGGGGACTTGCTAGTAGATTAAGTCACTGTGGCTGAAGACTTGACAGAATATTGGTGGTATAGCAATAGGTGGTTGAAGCAATTGGAAGCAATAGGAAAGACTTGGCAGAATAGTGATGGTTGAAGCAATAGGAAAGTCTTTGTAATGCCCAGGAGACTATAGAATACAAGCAGGCTAGAACCACAGAATAACTCAGAGACATGGACTGTACATGTACCGGATAAGAACCGGAGGTCGCAGATGTGGAACTGGAGACTTTAACCATAATAGGACCGGAAGTAATGGCAGAGTAGTCAGAATGGAACCGGAAAAATTAACCAAAACCGGAGACTTGAAACAGAAGAGGATCGGAGGCAATAGCAGAGTAGCTGAAGTGGAACTGGAGACTTTAACTGGAATGGGACAGGAGGTAACAGCAGAGTAGATGGAGTGGAACTGGTGATAGCAGCCAGCTGTACTGGAACCGCAGGCTTCAACCGCAATGGGACCAGTGAGAACAGTAGCTAGCTGGAGTGGGGAACCACAGGTTAGAACCGGATTGGGACTGGTGCTTGAACACAGGCTGGTAGGTGAAAAGTGGCAGCTGGACACAGCACAATACTGCAGAGTAGATGGAGCAGATTTAGAGGCAGCAGCTTGTAATGGTCCAAAAGCAGCAGAGTTTTAGCAGAGGATTGGAGGTAGCACTTACTCACTAGTTCGTAAGATCACTGGAAGGCAAAGAACCACATTGCTCCGACAATATGTTGGTCTCAGGTACAGGCTTAAATATGGCCTCTTGTCGGGGATTAGCAGGAGGCAGTCGTGAGCACAGCAACAGGCAGAGATTGGATGTTAGTGCTCACCTGATCACAGACAACATGGCTGCGTCCATTAACCTCAGGGAATGGATTGACAGCACTCTGAGACACAATGACCCACCTTCGTAAAGCACCGCCGGACAGAGTAAGAGTGACTATTGTAAGTCCCGGTTTTGTGACAACATACTTTGTATTATGTGGTCAAATTTGAGTTATGTATGTTTCATAATGTACTGTGTTTTGGCTGTGCTGCGATACAGTGCATTTGATTGTAAAGTATTGGGTTTATTTATACATTTTTCAAACAAAAAAAATTGATAGTCGGTAAAACTTACACCTTGGTAAGAGTACCAACAATATGCTCATACAACTTAGCATGCTTATTGATAAAACAAAGTAGAAAAGCTAATAATAATAAATAATAATGCGAGTTCGGAAACTTACTTTGGAGTCAGACACTTTGTATACTTTATCGCTCAGGGCATCACTAACCAAATGGAATTGATGAGCACACTTCTAAAGGTTCTTATTGTTCTTCACACTGAAATCCTTCTCTTGTAATTGCAATTTACATGACTCATCTTCTTCTCCGGAGATAAGATGTTATTTGCAGACTCTTATGGAGGAGGAATAAGTATGAGAGATTTTATAGTAACAGGGGAATCTCAGGCACATTTGGTCCTAATGATATTGGAACCCTTTATGGGTTAGGGCTAAAACTATGTTTTATGCACATTCCTTTTAAAGTTCCCACTGATGGAAAATAAAACAGCTGACATCTGTTACCTAAGATTTATTCAGGAAGAAACTTATATTCCAACTGTATTACAAGCATAAGATTTCAGTCTCAAGCGAACCACATGACTGTTAACATTCAAGAGTGTCTACTTATTGTGTTCCTTCCCAGGAGCACTTATGAATAAAATGAGGAAACTCCATGCATGTTATTACCAGCAATCATTGCAATAAATAAGCATATGAAACAATTTCAGGATTCCACTAACAGGCTGGAACTGAGATTACACCTATTTTTTGCTATGTTCCCGCAAATTGTGTTTTTAGTTTTTTTTTATATAAATCATACTATATTTAAACATTGAAAATGAGAATTGCTGTTTTTTCCTCTATAGGTGATATAATCTCCATTAAATAATGAAAGTTGGAATGTTGAAAGAGGTGGAGAAAATTATTGGGTCACCCTCTCAGTCATTGAGTGGAAACATTAACTTTCTGACCTCACTATCCAGCAAAAAGAGCAAAAACTTTAAGTGTTGATGGCAACACAAGCTGCTACCAATAGTTGTTATAACACTGGCATCATGCTGCATTCCTGGTGGACTTATCCATTATCTCATTGGCTTTGGGTAAAGGTCATTATAATAATGCAGACTAATATCTGGACTTAAACTTCACAATTTCAAGTGTCCCTGGTAAACTATTTACTAGCCTTGACTGGTTAGGTGTACTGCACCTAACTTCATCGACTCCAAATGAATAACAAATAGGTAATCTTTACCTCTAGTGGTAACAAGAATTTTCAGGCTATGCAGCATGAAACATATGAATATGGATTGACATCCAGCACAATGGAATTCAAAATTTAAATAAAATGATACATTATGATTTGTAATGTCATGACACCTCAACAATCCAGATACATATTATATTGCACTCAACATGTATCCTCTTATTCCAAGGTTGTGAAAGGAGAGATTGTGTACTCTGGATGTTTGTAATCTGTACAGTAATAGAGTGAGACTCATGTAGGTGAGCTGTAAACCTTTATTTGTTATTTTAAACACTCCATGGAGATCTTCCTAGTGACCCGAAGTCCCCCTCATATGGCAAATTAACACTTTAAATAAATGTTAAGTATAACAAAAAAATAATTATTCACATTGATTTTCTGAGCTCAGCACATATAAGATAAGGTGAGTTTCCACTTTACTCAAAAGTAATATACAGTATATTTATTAAAAAGTATGAAGAGCATAAAAGAGTATTTAACATTAAAACCAATAAGATGTAAACGAGAATGGCTTTCCCAAATTTCTAAAAAAATTCTCCACACTTCAGTCATTGCTACGCGTTTCACTTAAATACCATTTGCATCCTCAGGCAACGTGAAAAGCCTGTAGCCCTTTATTGTAGGAGCATTGCGCAAGTTTTCTATTCTCTGATGGTCCAACACTAGCAGGTGTGTTTTATTCCAAGCAATATATTCCGTCCATGACATTTTAAGTCCCTCTATCCTTAAATATTCTCTTTCATTCAGTATTTTTAATGTACATTTTTGTGATTTTTTTTGGTTTGAAGTGTTAATTGTACCCATGCAAATATTTTATTCAGTATTTGTAAAACTATTAAAAACTATAAGTAAAAAGGACAAATACATGTCATTGTGTCAGTCTATTTCAGTCTGCAGATAAATAGCTCAATATGAAAAATATTTTATAAGAACTCAGGCAAAAAGCATTACCATAGGCTTGAATATAAATATACGTTTTGAAATGTACCCTTTATTCAAACACATATTTTGATATAACTGACAACAAAAATATAACTAGAAAAAAGCCAAAGCGTATAAGTAGAAGCAGGAAATGTATTCTATGCCACATACTAAAAATTAACCAACAAAAAGCACCTTTGAATTGTATCTAATATTACCTATTTCCTTTCAACAGAACAAAATGTCTTCATGTCTTCAAACCACTCAGGAAAGTCTTTTTATAGCTATATATAAAAGCTTTTATGTCTGGTAATATCTCTCTGCCTTTATTTTTCTGTTCTTTGTTTCATGTAATTTACTTTGAAAATCTTTTGTATACTGTGCTCCTACTTTATATATCAGTTAAATGACAATTTAATTCATATAGAACAGCAGATCACTAGCCTGGATGCACCCTTATAGGGGCAGCAACACCACCCCAACAGATGGTTTAGGGTGGTTATAAACTTACATGATATCAGCCTGATCTGCCATGTTGGAATGACAAATCGGGCATATTGTGCAGTGTGTATGCCCGATTGCTCGCTCCCGTGGGTCACATGTGTCATTCTGTTGATTAAATCTTCTAATGTGTACTGGCAATCTTGCATGTCCAGGGCGAAGGTAAATCGCCCCGACCATCGGTAAAATTTGCTGGTTATACAAGTGTGTACCCAGCCTTAGTCTTGTTAGAAGGAGGTGTTGGATACCCTAGTTTGTCTCTATAAAGTCACCCAGGGCGGTCTCCACATGAAATACACTTTTTTTGTTTTTAGTGTTGCATTGTTTAGCTCAGCTGATTCCTGGTCGTCCTTTATTCACCACTATATAGTTTTAAGAGTAAATATTGCTTTGTCAATAAATAGCTGACCTATTTTTGCCATTTACATTCGCACAGTTTGTCAGAGACATTTATATTTTCTACAGTGGTGTCTGGTGACTATACAAATCCTTACAAATACTGGCAGCCAGCCTGTTCACTCCTACTTTCCAGCACTAGAACCAAGCTGTCAGTGACAAGCTGTGGTTTCAGTGAGTTAAACTTGGTGAGTAGCGAGAGAGTCACTTTTTGGTGAGCAGTGATGTCATTAGTGTGCCGTTTTTTGTATTTAAAGTGTTGCGAAACAACATGCATAACTGTCAACAGGTTGTTGGACCCTGCCAGGGAGACATAATCACTCCCCTAGCATTGCATGTCCACACTCCCTCAGTGAACATAAATGCACATATAAAAAAAGCTGTTGTCACAACGGGTCATGGGCATTCCTCCCATACTTGGCCACTCTCTCTCTAATCCCGGAAACCATCCAAAATCTTTGCAGCCCCGACTGTCAATAGTTTTAAAAAAGCAACCAAATAGATGGCATTGCATATTTATTGGTTATACTGTAGAACACCTTGTTTTCTTGTAATACATTTATATTTCGCAGATCAGGGTACATTATACATATGTATTCTATGTAATGATTTGCATGTTTCTTTCCAGCATTCACATTAGTGTAGCTGTTTCTTGTATAGTGCTCCTTAAAAACATTTCTGGAATTCCAAAAAATAATGTACCTTAACATGATAAACATTAAATCACCTTAGAACAAATTACTTAATTAAACTACCACATGAAATGTTGAAGATTTCAAACATTGACATTAGTCATTATTTTGCTTACCATACTATCCCTTTAAACTAGGGATGTGCTGGCTAGTATAGGTTAGAATTTTCCCGCCAAGTTCCGATTTTTCCTGCCAAAAATCCGGTCTCAGAAAGAGGCAAAACGTCATCTTTCATGGACAAACATCATCTTCCATGGACTTTTGTCCAGGAATGATGATGTTTGTCCATGAAAGATGACGTATTGCCTCTTTCTGAGAACCGATTTTTTGCGGGAAAAATTCAAACCTATCCGAACCTGCACATCCCTACTTTAAACCGGGACACACATGGACTACACAGGTTCTGTGGCTGATTAAAACTAGAGATGCGCGGGTTCGGTTTTACTCGGACATGGTCGGATCTCAAAAGCGGCTATCACGTGTTTTTGATAGCCAATAAATAAATCCAGACTAATCCGAACTTGCGATAATTTTGGCGTAAAGAACCGAGTAAAACCGAACCCACATATCTCTAATTAATACCAGGTGAAATTCAGGCTTTAAGTCAGCCAGCCACAAAGTCTGTGTACAGTACTTCATGAGTGTCCCGGTTTAAAGGGATAGAATGGTAAGCCTAGCAATACTAGCTTAATTGCAAATTAACAAGCTCTAGTGGTAGTTGATGTACAATGTATGTGGAAAACATTGTTTTCTATTGGAGCAGCTAGTTTACTTTTCCCACAGAGCAATCTTGGTGGGTATATTTACTATAGTAAATTTTATTAGATTTAAAATTGATAAAACTCATTCAACGTCTATGTTGTGTTTCTGGGTCTATATCACACATATTAATACTTTTAAATATAAACATTAAATCAAAAATTGTCTGTGTGAATGTGTGATTAAGCCCCAGAAACACAACATCGATGTTGAACAATGTTTATCTATTTTAAATCCAATCAAAATTGATTAAATCGACCTTTAGTAAATACACCCCTAAGGCTCTTTCAGGGTGCAGCTGTTGTGAATGGAAACTGAGGATGGTCTTTGACAGCATTAATATTTAGCTTTTGCCATTTAAACTTGCTTTATTTGTTTCCTGGTTTATAAATCAGGTCTTTCACAGACTTTACATTAGTCACACCATAGAGAAACAGAGATGCACCAAGGTAGAAAATCCTATTTCACTCAGATTGATTTTATTATGGTTCAATTCAGCGAATATGGCATAAATCGAATCTTAACCAATTCACACATCTCTATACCGTGCAGAATATGTAGTGCTTGCATTGTGGTATATGCAATTACCGTACACCATCAAGGACTGCTTGCTGTGATGGGGAGGCAGACAGATGCAGGAAGTGCACGATTGATGTATCTCAGCAGCAGTAGCAGAGGGAATATGAAGAACATGAATTAGGTCTCTAATGTTAAAAAAACATTAAAAATAAATGACATATAAAACAACATCTTGGTGCATCCATCTTCTTTACACAAACTCAGGAGAACAGAAGTACCTGCACATTTCTTTGGTCTGATATTTTTAAGACTTATAGAAAGTTAAAGAGACTGTAAATCTTGTTTCAACTTGTACCAGCATCTTTCTTTCATTGAAAAAAAATCACTTTATACTAGGGGTGTGCACTGGCCACTTTTCGTGTTTTGGTTTTGGATCTGGATCTTTCTTCATGTTTTGGATCTGGATTGGAATTGCCAAAACCACCCTTCCGTGTTTTGGGTTCTAGGTTTTGTGTTTTGGATCTGTATTTTTTTTTTAAAAAAGCATAAAAGCAGCTAAAATCACAGAATTTGTGGGTTTTTCTGCTCCTATGCTATTATTAACCTCAATAACCTTAATTTCCACTCATTTCCAGTCTATTCTGAACACCTCACACCTCACAATAGTGTTTTTATGTCCAAAAGGTTGCACTGTGGTAGCTGGATGACTATGCTACGCGGCACAAACACGTAGCCCATCTAGGAGTGACACTGCAGTAGCAGACAGGATGGCAGTTTAAAAAACTAGGCCCCAAACAGTACATAATGCAAAGAAAAAAAAGAGGTGCAAGATGGAATTGTCCTTAGGCCCTCCCACCCACCCTTATGTTGTATAAACAGGACATGCACACTTTAACAAACCAATCATTTCAGCGCCAGGGTCTGCCACATGACTGTGGCTGAAATGATTGGTTCGTTTGGGCCCCCACAAAACAAGCTGGCAATTAATCTATCCCCGCACAAACTGGCTCTACGGAGGCAAGATGTCGTCCTCATCCTCCTCATCCACCGATTCCTCATTTTTATGAACATCATCTCCACATTTTGTGGATGCAACCTCCCACGCCTTTCGCTGACAAGGTTCCCGGCTGCACTAAACACTCTTTCGGAGTACACACTGGAGGGGGGGGGGCAAATCAGGTAAAATAGAGCCAGTTTGTACAGGGACCTCCAAATTGCCTCTTTTTCCTGCCAGTACAGGTACGGACTGTCTGACATACCTACTTGGATGCTGTCACCGATGTAATCCTCCACCATTCTGTCAATGGTGACAGTATCATATGCAATGACAGTAGACATGTCAGAAATTGTTGCCAGGTCCTTCAATCCAGACCAGATGTCCAAACTTGGTACTGCCTGCCCTGCATCACCGCCAGCGGGTTGCTTAGGATACCTAAGTTTTTTCCTGGCAGCCCCAGTTGCGGGAGAAAATGAAGAAGGAGTTGTTGATGTGTCACGTTCCGCTTCAGCTGACAGTGTTTTCACCGGCAGGTCTTTGCACCTCTGCAGGCTTGTGTCGGCCGGAAAGAGAGACACCATATAGGCTTTAAACCTAGGATCGAGCACGGTGGCCAAACTGTAGTGGTCTGATTCCAACAGATTGACCATCCTGGAATCCTGGCAATGCAAATGAAGGGCTTAATCCACAAGTCCCACATGCCGAGCGGAATCGCTCTGTCTTAGCTCCTCCTTCACTTTCTCCAGCTGCTTCTGCAAAAACCTGATGAGGGGAATGACCTGACTCAAGCTGGCAGTGTCTGAACTGACTTCACGTGTGGCAAGTTCGAAGGGCTGAAGAACCTTGCACAACACGGAAATCATTCTCCACTGTGCTTGAGTCAGGTGCATACCCCCTCCTTTGCCTATTTCATAGGTGGATGTATAGGCTTGAATGGCCTTTTGCTGCTCCTCCATCCTCTGAAGCATATAGAGGGTTGAGTTCCACCACGTCACAACCTCTTGCTTCAGGTGATGGCAGGGCAGGTTCAAGAGTGTTTGTTGGCGCTCCAGTCTTCGGCACGCAGTCGCTGAATGGCAAAAGTTGCCCGAAATTTTTCGGCCCACCCAAAGCGTCTCCTGCACGTCCCTGTCGCTTTTCAGAAAACTCTGCACCACCAAATTTATTGTGTGAGCAAAACATGGGACGTGCTGGAATTTGCCCAGATGTAATGCCCGCACAATATGGGTGGCATTGTCAGATATCACAAATCCCCAGGAGAGTCTAAGTGGGGTAAGCCACTGGGCGATGATTTCCCTCAGTTTCTCTAAGAGGTTGTTGGCGGTGTGCCTCTTACTGAAACTGGTGATACACAGCATAGCCTGCCTTGGAACGAGCTGGCGTTTCTGAGATGCTGCTGCTGGTGACGCTGCTGTTGTTGCTGCGTAAGGTGATACATCTACCCAGTGGGCTGTCACAGTCATATAGTCCTTAGTCTGTCCTGTTCCACTTGTCCACATGTCCATGGTTAAGTGGACATTGGGTACAACCACATTTTTCAGGACACTGAGGACACTTTTTCTGATGTTTCTGTACAGTCTTGGTATCGCCTGCCTAGTGAAGTGGAATCTTGACTGGATTTAGAACCGGGGACACACTACCTCCATCAATTGTCTAAATCCCACTGCACTAATGGCAGATACCGGACGCATGTCCAACACCAACATAGCAGTCAAGGCCTCAGTTATACGTTTTGCTTCAGGATGACTGCTGTCGTACTTCATCCTCCTCGCTAAGGACTGTTGGAGGGTCAATTGTTTAGTAAAAGTAGTGGTGTTCCTACTTCCTCTCTGGGGTGATGAACAACTCCCAGCAGCAACAGCAGCTGCGGCAGCAGTAGGCGTAGCAATGCAGGATCCTCCGGAGGAATCCCGGATAGGAGAGTCAGTCATGCCAGTGACATGGCCTGCAGGACTACTTCCAACCCTGACTAAGGTGGAAATTGACGAGGAGGGAGTTGATGGTGTGGTTTGCAGGCGCTTGGATACAACAGGACAAAGGGATTTAGGTGTCCCTGGACTGCTTACGGTCTTAGCCAAAGTTTCTTAACTTGAAAGTAACTTTTTATGAATGCGCTGCAGGTGACGTATAAGGGAGGATGTTCCTAGGTGGTTAACGTCAGTACCCCTACTTATTTCACCTTTACATATGGTACATATGGCAAGACAGTTGTTGTCCGGATTTGGATAGAAATATTGCCAGACCAAAGAGGTGGAATAAGAAAGGTAACATAGGGGATACCAATAGGCGCTAGTAATTAAAAAAAATACTTAAATATGTATGATGAACTGGAACAATCCTTATATTGCTTGAAGTTCTTTGCATACAATTCTTCCTCAAGGAACACCACCGTAAGATAACTCCAGTGTATATGCAAGGAGAAATAAATCGGGGGTCATTGAGGGGTGTTTTCAAAGAAACATGGATTTATTCTTTATAGAAAAAACCATTCGTGTGTGCTTCAAATAGTGCGTACCCAACTCACATAGGATATATATGAGTATCTCCAAAAAAGGTATCTTTAAGTGTTCACAACCATAATGTGTGTGATGAAAAGGAAAGTACCGCGAACCATTCACTCACATCAAAAGAGTTGGGGGAAATCACATAAAGGTTTCTTCTATAATAACTCGGTGCGTACCGAACTCACAATTCTCATGGAGTTTATACTGCACATCAAGGTATCTTTCTTTTTCCCATTTGTTCTCAAAACATCATCCAGATCAAATGGTGCTTTCCAAAAATACCAAGTTCCAGTGAAAAAAATGTATTCATACAAATATTCCAGACAATACAATAAAAAATCCAATATTAGCAATATAAAAAAAACATGAAATGACAAAAATACAAAAGGTAAAAAATAAATATAAACGCTGACCAGAGGTAGTCTAAATAGCTGACTGGAAAAGATGGTAAATCCCAGCAGACAAAAGGTGGAAAAATGACATACCTCTGGATTCCAAAAAAACCACACACCTTCTCAATCTGTCAACGCATTTCAGCTCTCCTTGGGAGCCTTTGTCAAGAGGTGGAATGTTTGGTCTTCTGCCCAGGCATGACCGTGATGGGCTTTTTCATCCCACGGACAACTGTCTCCCCCGGAGCCTGATTTAAACAAACCACATCAGAATCCTCCTCGCCAACTTCCTCCTCAGCTCTAGCTACACCAGTATCCTCATCCTGTTGTACTTCAACAGTGACATCTTCAATTTGCATATCAGCAAGTGGACTGTGGGTGCTCCTTTCAGCACTTGCAGAGGGTGTGCAAATGGTGGAAAGAGCCACCTCTTCCCGTCCAGTGCTGGGAAGGTCAGGCATCGCAACCGCCACCACACTTGGACTCTTTTTGGGGATTTGTGGTATCTTCTTAGAATGCACAGTTCTTCGCTGTGCTTTTGCCAGCTTAACTCGTTTGATTTTTTTAGCGGGAGGAGGGCTTCCATCGTCATGTGAAGCTGAACCACTAGTCATGAACATAGGGAAAGACCTTAGCCGTTCCTTGCCACTCCGTGTCGTAAATGGCATATTGGCAAGTTTACATTTCTCCTCAGATGATTTAAATGTTTTTTTTAAGGTCATTTTCCTGAACTTTGTCATTTGGGATTGTATATGCCCTCTACTATGACATTGGGCATCGGCCTTGGCAGACGACGTTGATGGCATGTTATCATCCATGTCATGACTAGTGGCAGCAGCTTCAGCACTAGGAGGAAGTGGTTCTTGATCTTTCCCTATTTTATTTTAATCGGAGAAAGTTTGATCCTCCATTTATGTTATATTGATATATACGTGCGACTAAGGCGCACACAAAGACAGAAAATAATTTTTTATTTTTGTTGGAGACTAGTGCACTTTGTGGGTTACACCACCCTTTAAGAAATGAGAAAGCCGGCCCTTTACTTATGGGACACAGGCGCACGCTTGGCGCTGCTCCTTTGTTGATGCACGTGCACACAATTCACAAAGACAAAAAAAAGGAATTTTTTATTTTTTGTGGAGCGCACTTTGAGGGTTACACCACCCTTTAACAGACAGATGCACGCTTGGCGCTGCTGCTTTGAGGATGCACGTACAGTGCACACAATTCACAAACACAGAAGAAAATGGTTTTTTTTGTTTGGAGTGCACTTTGGGGGCTACACCACCCTTTAACAGACAGATGCACGCTTGACACTGCTGCTTTGAGGATGCACGTCCAGTGCACACAATGCACAAACACAGAAGAAAATGTTTTTTTTTTGTTGGAGTGCACTTTGGGGCTTACACCACCCTTTAAGAGATGAGCCAGTCAGCCCTTTACTTATGGGACACAGGCGCATGCTTGGCACTGCTCCTTTGTTGATGCACGTGCAGCCACAGTGCACACAATTCACAAACACAGAAAATTATTTTTTGTTTTGTTTGGAGTGCACTTTGGGGGTTACACCACCCTTTAACAGACAGACGCACGCTTGTCGCTGCTGCTTTGAGGATGCAGGTGCGGCTACTGTGCATACATTTCACACACAAACACAGAAAAAAAGAAGATTATTTTATTTTTGTTGGAGCGCACTTTGGGTGTTACACCACCCTTTAACAGACAGATGCACACTTGGCGCTGCTGCTTTGAGGATGCACGTACAGTGCACACAATTCACAAACACAGAAGAAAATGTTTTTTTTTGTTGGAGTGCACTTTGGGGCTTACACCACCCTTTAAGAGATGAGCCACCGGCCCTTTACTTATGGGACACAGGCGCACGCTTGGCGCTGCTCCTTTGTTGATGCACGTGCAGCCACAGTGCACACAATTCACAAACACAGAAAATAATTTTTTATTTTGTTTGGAGTGCACTTTGGGGGTTACAGCACCCTTTAACGGACAAGCCAGCCGGCCCTTTACTTATGACACAGGCGCACGCTTGGCGTTACTTGCCACACAATTCACAAACACAAAAAAGAAAAACATTTTTTTTTTTGGAGTGCACTTTGGGGGTTACAGGACCCTTTAACGGACAAGCCAGCCTGCCCTTGATTTATAACACAGACGCATGCTTGGCTCTGCTTTGTTGATGCACGTGCAGCTACTTCGCACACAATTCACAAACACAGAAAATTTTTTTTTATTTTTTTGCAGTGTACTTTGGGGGAGCACCCCTGATGCACAGATCACCCTCTGGACAACACTACAGCACCCCTCTAGAACTACAGCCTTTATGGGACACTTCACAACACAGTCCAGCCAGCCCTATAGACTTTGGAGTGGACACAGCCCCTATGGACAACTGACTGCACAACACAGCCCAGCCAGCCCCTATGACAGCAGCACAACACAGCCCAGCCGGCCCCTATGGACAACAGCAGCACAATACAGCCCAGTCAGCCCCTATGGACTGAGTGGACACAGCCCCTATGGACAACAGCAGCACAACACAGCCCAGCCAGCTCTAGCTCCCACCCTCCCTCTTCACCGTCCACAGCCAGAGTGAGAAATGGCGCCGACGCGAGTACCTTATATAGAATCCAAAACCCGCGAGACCCGGAAGGCGGGATGATGACGTTTTGCCTCGATTTCAGATCCGAGTCAGGTGGGAAAAGTCGAGCCTGACTCGGATACGACTCGGATCGGGGGGGTTCGGATTTCAGAAATCCGAACCCGCACAGCCCTACTTTATACATATTAGACTTGTGTTTTGACATTGCTACCATTGTTGTCAACTGTGTTTATTATACATGCAGATATCATCAGTATTCAGCTGCTGATAAAGCTAGATAAAAAACAGACGGTAGCTAGGAGGCGTGCTCATCAAGACTCGGACATAGAAGGATGTGCTTCTTTCTCTCCTTTCTTCCATGTTAAGTTTGCAGCGTGTGTTTGATCCTGATTTTACATAAAGTGTTACTGTTTGATTATACTTTCTGCTGCTCCTATGTAGTGTATCTGCTAACAGATTATGGTCCCAGGACAGTAGAAAGAAAAGTTATAGATCAGAACCTCAGTGAAAGAAAAGACATAGCCCAGAGGAAATGGCTGCTGCTACCAGTGCTTCAGCCAAATTCAGTGATGAGTCTGACTAACCAGAACTATCAATCATGGAAATTCAAAGTAATGATGCTGCTCATAGAAGGTACATATGTGGATAGATGCTAAGGGCAAGATGTACTAATGCTAAAATGCAGTTAAAACTCAGAAAACTACGGTTTTTGGAGGTATGACCGAATTTCCCATATGTACAAAGCTTTGGAAAGCAAAACTTTCCTGAGCTTGTACCCAATAGGCAACACCATCTATACATGCCATTGCCTAATAGAAGTCTATGGGGTTCTCACTGCATAATTCCCAGAGAGGGATCCAATTGGATCCGTCCCAGGGTCCCCCCTTGGCTTGCGCATGTGCAGAAAGACTACCGGGTCATAAACCTAGAAGTCCACTTTTCGCAAAGGAGAGATCTTTTTTTGGAAGAACTGTCCTTTGCAAGTTTAATAGCAATTGTTTTTGCATACCTGCATTATAAGTGAGGGTGATGATAAGGATGATAATGATAAATGGTATATCGTATTGATGGCTATTGACAGCTGTACCATCGATGGTCAAAGGGCTAACCGTCGATAAAAAATTATTGAATGATTTGTGAACAGTGCAGTGTTTTATATGTAACCATTTTATTAATTAAAAAGATTATTGCACTATGAAGCGCCCCCTTTCCATTTATATTTAACAGAATTACAGATCTGGGCTTGATCTTTTTACAAGGGGAGCTGCGGTCCTGTTTATGAAGGAAAAAGGATCTGGTGTCTATAAAGAATCTGATGAACTGACCAATACACCTGGTCTTGTTTCTGGACTCATATGGGATTTTTATTAACATTTGCAGATCAGCTGGATATGAGCGCATGGTCTGAATACTTTTACACACACATATATATATATATACACATATATATATATACACATATACGTATATATACACACACACATATGTATATATATATACACACACATATTTATCTCACACATACACATACAAACACACATATTATGTATGCAGATGCCATCAGTGTTCAGATTTTGAAGTTAGATAAAAAAGGAACATTTTATATATATATTTCCACCCAGAAAAGCTAGAGAGACAGGAAAGAAACAATACAACATAGAGGTTCTTACCGAACCAACTCTTGATCTCTACAACTCATTTGCTCCCTTACAGGTCCCGTATGGATCTCTCAAAACCACTGTGCAGGTCCTTACATTAAACATACAATTTAACGCAAATACACTGTTTACCTACACCACAGGTTCTCAAACTCGGTCCTCAGGACCCCAAACAGTGCATGTTTTCCATGTCTCCACACTGAATCAAGTGAAATAATTATCTCCACCTGTGGACATTTTAAGATGTGTCAGTGAGTAATGATTACACCTGTGCACCTGCTGGGTGACCTGCAAAATGTGAACCGTGTGGGGTCCTGAGGACCGAGTTTGAGAAACACTGACCTTCACTAACAAACTAGGCCTAACCTTACTAACTTAAAATACATTCAAATAAACAACATAATATGTGCAATATAAACATTTTGAACAGTTGTTTTAATTTATTGGACCTGCACGGACATAACAAAAACAACTCCTACAACATAGCACAAGAGTTAACACCTGCCTGAGAGATGGCCAGCTCATCTTCCAGATTAGTTATACTTAATGGCTAAGTGCCTGAGAAACACACAAGCATGGGCCTACTTGCCTGGCTCACCAGTTGGGCTCTATGCAATTGAGTTCCCAAGTCTATTAACAATGGTCATTGACATTGTGTCCAACTAACTGGGTTCTTTATTTTGATAACCTGGTCCTAATGTCCAGGTTATTACTGGGGTCACGGACATGCTGTTCTCCTAACATATAGTATAATTTACCTAAATTTAAATAACCTGTGCATAATGCCCAAATAAGTAATAGGGTGTGGACTCGCCTACCTAATACCAAGTGACTTGGGCCTAATGCCCAGGGACACCTCTAATAGCTCAGGCCTTGGGCCTAATTATAAGTAGTGACCTGGGCTTAGTGCCCAAAGTCACTTTATTCAGGGGCTCAGGCATTAGGTCTGTCTACCTATACCTACAGTGACCTGGGCCTAATGCCCAGTGTCACTTATGGTGGGCTCAGACCTTGGGCCTGCCTATTTTCCACAAAGGTCTGAGGCCTGACTATCCATGGGCCCCTAGTGCCTGGCTACACTGGTGGTCTAGAGAGTGGTTAATACCGGAGGCTCAAGTCGGTCTACTGGTATGTTGGAAGAGGCCGCAGTGGGGAGCTTTATTAGCTATTACTTTTCTCTACTACAGCACTCTCTCAGCATCCTCATATTATTTAAAAATTATTTCCAGGACAACTGAAGCTCCTGTTTTGAGTTATATTTATTTAAAAGTAGATCCGATTTATGTAATTTTCTTATAGGCTGTACTTGTTATGCTGCATCCCTAATATATATATAAATGGGTGGTCCTTATATAGTGAAAAAATGTAAGTGTCAGGAATTTCCGGTCTCATGGTCCTAGTTTGTTCTTTCAATTAGTTAGAAAGTTATTTGTGTACAATTTCTCTTTAATTGCTTTATGATTAAGGTGTGCTCACATGCTTTTTGTTTCTCTCTTTTCACAGGTTTGAAGATATCTAAGATTACTACAGCAGGTTATCATCATTATTAGTAGAAGTGTAACTGTCATAATGGCAACTAGTGCATCATCTTCAACAAGAAGCAAGTGTGAGGTGATGACGATTATAGAGGACAAGGAGTTTTTGATGAGTAGATAAAGTACTTGCCAAAAAAGAATAGGCTACAGAAAGAAAGAGAAAAGCAACAATTGCAAGGATAGAAAAATCAAAAACTGAGAAGAGCCTATATGAAAAAGATGTCATCCTGGAATCATCTACCTCAAGCTCTGATGAACCGCATTCACCCATTAGAGAAAGGGGCAACAATTGTTAACAATATTACTTTTTGAAATATGTTCTGTACTTTAGCTTTCACATTCTAATAAATGTTAAATACTTTACCTTTATTTTAACTAACTTTTGGCTCTGTTGGCTATTATAGGGTATGGACTCTACAGAATAACCAATTTTTAATTCAAAATATACATTTATGGCTTGAGCACATAGTAAAAGTGGTCAGATCACAATGATTTTCTGTACACAATATCATATATGTGTGTATATATATATATATATATATATATAGTATTAATGTATATACAGTCAAGAGCATAAATATTGGGACATTGACAGAATTTTCATATTTTGGCCTCTATTCACCACCACAATGGCTTTGAAATGAAACAAACAAGATGTGCTTTAACTTCAGACTTTCAGATTTAATTTGAGGGTAATTACATCCAAATCAGGTGAATGGTGTAGGAATTACAACGGTTTCTATATGTGCCTACCACTTTTTAAGGGGCCAAAAGTAATGGGACAAACTAGATAATCCTAAATTTAACTTTCACTTTTTAATACTTTGTTGCAAATCCTTTGCAGGCAATTACAGCCTGAAGTCTGGAACGCATAGACATCACCAGACACTGGGTTTCATCCCTGGTGATGCTCTGCCAGGCCTCTACTGCAAATGTTTTCAGTTCCTGCTTGTTCTTGGGGCATTTTCCCTTCAGTTTTGTCTTCATCAAGTGAAATGCATGCTCAATCGGATTCAGGTCAGGGGATTGACTTGGCCATTGCATAACATTCCACTTTTTAGCCTTAAAAAATTCTTTGGTTGCTTTTGCAGTATGTTTCGGGTCATTGTCCATCTGCACTGTGAAGCGCTGTCCAATGAGTTCTGAATATATATATATATTCATTTTGAGTTAATAACTTTCCTTCTGGGCATATAGTAACGTTTAGACTAGGTGTGACCCTCAGATGATGTTGCTACATTTTTATATTTCTGTATATGATATAACTTCTTTCATCCTATTTATCCTGTTAGTTAAACTGCTAAACCCCAATAATATATTTTCTATGCAGCAGGGTCTAAATATTTTGTCTACTGTGCGGATGGTATACCAGATGTGTGCAATCTAGCCCTCCTCAGATGCTATTTGAGATTAATAGCGGATTGCCATTATTAGCTGTCATCTAAAACAAATAAAAACATCCTGCTGTCTCCGTGAGTCTCCTAATACTACCTGTATATTAGTCTCCCTGTGATAACCTGGCACGGGCAGTAATAGGGATTATATAACCAAGTCTCTGTCCTTTGTGTATGTGCTGGTCAGCAGGCAGGCTGGTGTACATTCATAGACTGGACCACAGTATGTGTTTATCTCCTAGTGCCTCCCACAGAGCTCTGTATGTGTAAAGGGGCCTATCCATTAGCAGATGTTTTTCTGAAAGATGAAAGACTATAGATATCTATTGAAAATTCCGGTGGCTATGCTGAAAGATATCTGTCATGTACATGACAGATTTTGGCAAAAGATGAACGATATCGCATGACATCATTGAGGGAGTGGATTTTTTTCTCTACAGCGCTCTGTAGCTGCTGGTAATATCTTTCGTCGTTCATCATTTACCGCATATAAACTGCCAGATATGTCTAATATCTGGCAGCGATATGCGATAATTGACCAACATGTTGGAGAGACGAAAGATTCAATTTATCGGCTGCGGGAGTGCGCATCTGTCATCGTTCAGTGCGAATCCAAATATATCGTTCAGTCGTTCAATTTATCTGCTAATGGATAGGCCTCTTAACATTGGCGGAAAATGAAAATGGTGCTCCTGGTAAGTAGTTTCCTAAGTCACCATTTGGTATATTGCTGTTCTAGTTCAGCCCTCAGTTCTCTCTTTATTGGCTGTGTAATCTTTGATAGACTGGTACACTCTCTCCTTGCTGGCTCCTTTCCTTCTCCGCCCCTGATGTATTCCTCACTGGTCTCTGACTTTGCTGCCAGATACTCTCCTCAGTTACTGCACACTGTCTTCACCTTCAATCTTTCCCCTCACCAGATATAGGGGAGCTGACAGGAATCTCCCTTTCCAGTCAGTTACTGTACCTCGGTTTCAGACCAACTGTCACACTGCTTGCCTCACTGCTCCTTTTAACTTTTTCGGGGTTGCCATGGCTGCTATATAAACATACTCACTGCCAACATAACTGACAGGGTGGAGGGGGGTTACACTTGCCTGTCATAGATATGTCACTGCAGGGACCTGCTCCAGTGAGTGACCTCTGATGGTTACTTCACCTACTATACGGTGCACAGTGCACTGTATCAAATAATAATACATCTCCTGGATGGTCTCCTGAGTGGTGGAGGGCGGACTTCTCCCAGCGGGATGCATACAATGAGGTCACGGGACGTGAGCTGTGTGTGGCTAGTTTATATTGACTTGATAGGCCTTCAGTTTGTATTTCCTAACTTTTTCATCAATTTCATGGTCTAATTTTTTGTCAATGCTTGACTATATATGATTTCTATGTTTTTCATGTGTTCCAGGTCCACCAGGTTTTCAATTCCTATAGCCTACTCTGTAAATAAAGTCTTTTAAAAAATAAATTTATAAAAGACACGAGGAAACATTGTGATCTCCATTTTGTAGAAACAGTCCCACACTGAAAAAACTGTTGTCTCCAACTGGCCTCTTTGATTTGTAGGGACCTGGACAAATAATAAATGTGTATAGTCATTCTACATAATATTACACTTGCTCCCTGTGTAGCTGTTTCATTGTAGTGATGCCCTTGTCCTAGGTTTTCTAGTGTTAATGTGCAGTAGTCCAAATGAAATAATAATAATTATTATTATTAGCATTTATTTATATAGTGCCTCAAGTGTTCCTCAGCGCCTTACATAGTACATGAACAACAAATAAGTAACAGTGACTTACACTACAATACAAAGCAGGACATGGACATGTATAATAAACATTGCTATATTAGCGACCTTTACACCCACATAAGCAGCCGAGTGTTGGTTGCCCTAGTGGGGAGTAAGAGATAAATTAAGTTACAGTAGGGAGAAGCACAAGAGGGTAGAAGGCCCTGCTCGAAAGAGCTTACATTCTTTAAGGGAGGGGCAGACGAACAGAAGTGACACAGATGGGGTAGGCGGGGAGGAAGGAAGATGTAGCAGCAAGTTAGGATGAGAGCTGGAAGGCTTTAATGAAGTAGTGGGTCTTAAGAGCTAATTTGAATGATTGTAGAGAGGTGCAGAGTCTGATGGGGAGAGGAAGGGAGTTCCAAACATGGGGAGCAGCGCGGGCAAAATCTTGGAGGCGGGAGTGGGAGGAAGTAATCAATTGGCATGAAAGGCGGCGTGTATTAAGTGAACGAAGATGGCGGACAGAAGAGTGAAGGAAGGGGAGATCAGAGATATAAATGGGAAATGAATGGGTGAGGAATTTGTAAGTGAGTGTGAGAACCTTGAATTGGGTTCTGAAAGGGAAGGGGAGCCAGTGGAGGGCTTGTAAGAGAGGGAATGCAGATGTAGAGCATTTGGCGAGGAAGATAAGCCGAGAAGCAGCATTGAGCACAGACTGGAAAGGAGAGAGATGGGATTTGGGTTAGCTAGATAGGAGGAGGTTACAGTAGTCCAATCTGGAGATGACCAGTGAATGTATGAGGGTTTTGGTGGCATCCTGGGTAAGAAAGGGTCTGATCTTGGAAATATTTTTGAGATGGAAAGACAGGACTGCGAGAGGTTCAAAATTTGTGGTTTGAAGGAGAGGGAATAGTCCAGGATGACTCCAAGACAACGCACTTTGGGTCTATCAAATACAAGCAGTAGAACAGTGCGCTCCTAATGAAGGGTTAGTATATATACTTATAGTTCCCAAATGTCTGTGTCTCTTATTCTTAATGCTGAGTGTCTTCTTTATGCAAAGTTTCCAAAAAAGCTCTCTCTGTGCATGTGGAGGAAAAACAGGAGAAATAAAAATAGCAATCCATGAAATAATGGGGTCTGTGTGAAGCTATCCGTAACAGGTCACCCACAAGTGAGGTTATATACTGAAATGCTCACAATAAGGCTTACATCCATAGATATTCACCATACATATAAAGGTTTCTTTCAACTTCTTATTCCTCAGTGTCAGAATCAATTATCCTTATAACACCGCGTGCCACTCCTATGTATCAAATATGCTTACACGTATGCTTACACATATATTGTAGTGGATCCTCACATAGCAGTATCTTTAAAGTAGAAATTCCTTTCCAATTGTTTAAGAATATTGATGACAAATTGGTTGTAAAAGATGTATCTGTTTCTTTATAAAATCCAAAATGTATCCTCTTAAAATGCCATATCCTTACACATAGACCAAATTAGCATCACTGATGATCCCACAACTGGGAGAATGAACAAAACACAAAAACAAAATACAAAAAGCACATAAACAAAACCCGGGTATTCTTACCCAAGTGGTGAACTAATGGCTTGCTAATCCAAAGGTAAATGGCTATATTAGCACCACACCAATGCGTTTCAACTGATAGTCTTTATCAAGGAAGTGGTGTTTGATCAAAACCAGCAGATATTTGTCCCATATGAGATCCCACCCCTTATTCTGGGCGTGGTTAGTAAGAAAATCCCTTTGCTGCTTGGAATTAGTCCAGATTTTCATTAAAATATAGTGGGTATATAGTGTGTATAGTACACATATAGAATATATATTTGATAAGATAATATTAGATGGTAAATCTCTATATTACCTTTAATAAATCTACTTCTGGTATCAGCGTTTATTTCCTCTGGCCAATCACGTAGATCACCCTTAATTGACACTAGAGGGAATAGATTTTCACCTCTAGTGTCCACTAGCAGTTCCGGTTTGCGTGTCAGTATTAAACCGGGGCTAAGTGTTGCCATCTAGATGCGACCCCCGGTTCGCGTCATCACGTCATCAATGCCAGTCGGAAGTGAGGAAAAGCGTGAATCAAGATGCGAACCCCGGTCCGCATAATCGATGCCACCCGGAAGAGGGGAACAGCATGTATCCTATCAATGGAGGCGGAGCCCAAGGCGTGTCTCCTCCATGGATCGACAATCAGACTGATGGGAGACTAAATAGGCGGCACCACAGACTTCCGGTTTGCGTCTCATGAGACTACCGGAAAGGGGGACATTTGCGTGCCATACTAACAGAAGTGGATATCCGTGTTCTAATACAATAAAATGTCAAAATTATCTAATAAGTGGGAAGAGTGCATACATATAACTTACATGTATAAAAAATATAAAAGGGAAAGAAAACTCCATACTATAGATAAATATTCATAAATAGACAGGATACAACCGTTTCAGTGAAATACATGAACTGACTTACAAGAACCATTTTATCTGAAATTCAGTGTTCAAACCATGTGGCACTAAAGTCTTCACATCATGTATATACTTCATTTTGCTTCAGGCTAAAGCTACAGTATGCTGGTGTTCTTTTTGTGCCAACTTCCTACAACCCTTTTAATGCCAATCACCTGTTTAATGGAGTCTACAGAACATATATGCCTTTCTTTGAAGTGATTTGACAGATGGTGTTTATTAAATCCATTTTTGATATTTCTGGCATGTTCAGCCCACCTTTCTCTAAGGGTGCGTGATGTTTTACCTATATATTGTAGGTTACAACTGCATTCAATTAAATATATGCAGTTTTTGCTATTACAGGTCATAAACACTTTGATTTTAAATTTTAGCCCATTTGAATTTGAGGTGAACTCTTCTACCTTCCTCAGTTTATTTTTGTGTACTTTGCACATTAGGCAATCTCCACATCTTTGAAAACCTAAAGTTTTCACACGGTTAATTCTTTTCTCCGGGATGGCACTCTTCACTAAATGGTTTTGTAAGTTGTCAGCACGTCTACAGACGAAACTAGGTTTATCAAGGATAATTTTTTTAAGGATCGGATCCTTAGTGAGAATGTGCCAATATTTTTTAAAAATCTTTTAAATTTCTTTAAATTGACCACTAAATTTGGTGATGAAGGGAATGTTTTGTTTCATATCTGCATTTTTCTTATCTCTATACTTCAGCAAATTCTTTCTGTCTACATCCTTCCTTTGTTCAATTTTTTTATCTATGGCAACCTTCTCATATCCCTTTTCTAAAAAGTTATCCGTCATATCCTTGACCTGTAGTTCAAAGATCTCCAATTCAGAGCAGTTTCGCTTTATTCTTTGTATTTGATTCTTGGGGACACTTTTTAACCATACTGGATGGTGATTACTAGAGACCGATATGTAATCTCATGTGTTAACACAATATTATATGTGTTTATATTTAGGATTTCACAGAACTGGTGTAGATCCAACTCGCTTACATGCAAATAAATAGGACATCATCTATATAGCACATCCATTTTTGAATACATTTTAGGTAGGTGTTATTGTTCCAAATATGTCTTTCTTCCCACAATCTCATGAACATGTTGGCTAATGCCGGGGGAAATTTCGTGCCCATTGTTGTTCCTTTTACTGGTTGATAGAATCTATCCTTAAACCAAAAAAAAATATTTTTCAATATAAAATTGATTGCTTCATTAAAAAAGTTAATCCTAATATCTTCCATTCCTCCCTTTTCGAGATGAAATTTCACAGCTTCCAAACCTATATAATTTTCTATTATGGTATTAAGTGAACGAAGAGGGCAGACAGAAGAGTGAAGGGAGAGTAGATCAGAGATGTAAATGGGAGAGGAATGGGTGAGGACTTTGTAAGTGAGTGTGAGAACCTTGAATTTGGTTCTGAAAGGGAAGGGGAGCCAGTGGAGGGCTTGTAAGAGAGGGGAGGCAGATGTAGAGCATTTGGAGAGGAAGATGAGCCAAGAAGCAGCATTGAGCACAGACTGGAGAGGAGAGAGATGGGATTTAGGGAGGCCAGATAGGAGGAGGTTACAGTAGTCCAATCTGGAGATGACCAGTGAATGTATGAGGGTTTTGGTGGCATCCTGGGTAAGAAAGGGTCTGATCTTGGAAATATTTTTGAGATGGAAAAGACAGGACTGCGAGATGGTTCAAAATATGTGGTTTGAAGGAGACGGAATAGTCCAGGATGACTCCAAGACAACGCACTTTGGTACTAGATGAGATAGTTTTGCCATCTATAGTTTTGCCATCTATTGATAAAGAAATAGTGGGACATGATGTTATGTGGGAGGGTGGGAAGATGATCAGCTCAGTCTTAGACATATTAAGTTTGAGAAATCGCTGGAACATCCAGGAAGAGATAGCAGAAAGACCATTAGAGATACGATTCAGTAGAGAGGGGGAAAGATCAGGTGAGGAAAGGTAGATCTGAGTATCATCAGCATAGAGATGATAATGGCTGTCAAAAGAGCAGATGAGTTTAACTATAGAGGACGTATAGAGAGAGAATAGGAGAGGTCCAAGAACAGACCCTTGGGGAACACCTACTGTAAGAGGCTGTGGTGGGGAGGAGTTGTCGTGACAGGAAACAGAGAAGGAGAGGTAAGAGGACAGCCAGGAGAGAGCAGTGTCACGTAGACCAAGGGAGTGAAGGATATGCAGCAGTAGAGGGTGGTCCACAGTGTCAAAAGCAGCAGAGAGGTCAAGGAGAATGAGCAGGGAGTAGTGGCCCTTGGATTTGGCAGCAAGGAGGTAATTGCTGACTTTTGTGAGGGCAGTTTCAGTGGAGTGGAGAGAATGGAAGCCAGACTGAAAAGGGTCAAGGAGGGAGTGGGAGGAAAGAAATGTGGTGAGGTGGTTGTAAACAATACGTTCAAGAGTTTCAAGGCAAAAGGGAGGAGAGAGATCGGTCGGTAGTTAGAAAGAATGTTAGGATCAAGGTTAGGTTTTTTAAGAATGGGGGAGACAAGGTCATGCTTGTATGCAAAAGGAACAGTGCCAGAAGAGAGGGAGAGATTAAGGAGGTGTGCAAGATGGGAGCAGGCAGAAGAATAGAGGTAGCGGAGGAGGTGGGAGGGGAGAGGTGGAAGGGGGGGGGAACTGGATAAGGGCCTTAAATTCCTCTCCAGTCACAGGGGAGAATGATGTCAGAGTCAGTAAAATGGATGGGGAGGAGAGATCCAGGAAAGGAGGAGGTGGAGAACTGGGGGACTGGTTGGATATATGTATGACGTATGGAATCAATTTTAGATGTAAAATAGGTAGTAAAGTCAGTGGCAGAGAGCAAGGAGGGGAGACGAGGAGGGGGTGGGCAGAGGAGGGAGGAAAAAGAGACATTGGGGATTTGAGGACTGGGAGGAGATGAGATTCTTGAAATATGACTGTTTAGAGAGGAAAAGGGCAGCACTGTAGGATGACAGCATGAATTTGAAATGGAGAAAATCTGCCTGAGAGCGTGATCCTCTCCATTGTCACTCGGTGGTTCATGAACATTTTTGCAGGTATCTTGTGCATTTGGAATGCCAGGGTTGAGGTGTGGATTTGCGAGGGTGAGTAGTGATCGCCGGAGCAACAGAGTCAAGAGCAGAAGTAAGGGAGGCATTGTATAGGGAAGCAGTTTGTTCAGCGCAGGAGAAAGAGAGGATAGGGGAGAGAAAAGAGTCAAGCAGGGAAGAAAAGAAAGCAGTGTCGATAGCTTCAGTGTTATGCTTAGTGATGGTGGCTCTTGGAGGTAGAGGAGAGGAAGGAGAGAGGGATAGGTTAAAAGAGTGAAGGTGATGGTCAGAGAGGGGGAATGGGGAATTGGAGTAGGCAGAAATATCACAATGGTGAGTGAAGACCAGATCAAGCAAATGCCCACTTGCATGGGAGGGTGAAGAAGTCCATTGGGAGAGGCCAAATGAGGAAGTGAGGGTGAGTAGTTGGGAGGCAGCGGATTCTGTGGGGATATCAATTGGAATATTGAAGTCACCTAGGATAATAGAGGGAAGGTCTGAGGAGAGACAGTGAGTCAGCCAGGAAGCAAAGTTGTCAAGGAACTTGGAGGGAGGGTCGGGGGGACGGTAGATGACAGCTACTCTGAGGTGTACTGGTTGGAAGAGGCGTATAGAATGAACTTCAAATGTGGAGAATGTAAGGGATTGTTCTGAGGGTATAAGTTTGTATGAGCAACCAGGGGATCGAAGGACCCCAACACCACCCCATAACAGATACCCAATAATGTATACAAACACACTTGTCTAATACACAAGACTTCTTTATATTACAATTGAAAAACATCTACATGTAATTCTTTACAAGCTAAAATGGTCAAAAACAGTAATTTGTGTGGCAATCGAATGTGTTAACTAGAGATGTGCGGTTTGGTTTTGGCTCAGATCTTCCCGCCAAGTTTGGATCTTAGAATGAGGCAGAACGAGGCAAAACATCATCTTATACGGACAAAAGATCATCTTTCTCGGAAGTCTGTGCCGAAATGTCAGTGAAAGATGACGGTTTGGCTCGTTCAGAGATCTGAACTTGGCATGAAAATCTAAGCAAAAAAAAACAGCATGTCTCTAGTTTTAACTCCAGACATGAAAAGGAAATTTTTTTCAAATATGTATTACAGAGAACAATATCTGGTGAAGCTGACTTGCTGATTCATCACATAAAATAAATAAAACTTTGTTTAAATCTGTATTTGATTTGCCTACACTTCCTCTCCAGGAGAGACTGCAGACCCTAAGAACCATCACTGAAAGAATACAAAGAGGTATTTAAAATATAACTTGACTCGAGATTAATTTAAATATCCAGTAGTTTTGACATCCGCATGATAGCACCATCATAATTGGGTTTCAATTTATTTTCAGTAATTAATATTAATACTCAATAAAATATGTTTTAATGGAAATTTTAAAATCAATATAACTTATAATGAGCTCTGCTTATCATCTGAGCACAGTAATAGCCTTTCAACCCTGAATTTAACAAATCTTTGGGTTTATCTTCAGAGATACTGTATATTTTAAGTAAAGGTTCTTTCCTATGCAAATGTTGTATGCAATCACAGCAAACTGTACATCAGTCAATTACACTTTTTAATCTCTCTGTCTATATATTTTCCCAGAGCATAAACTACCTTGTTAAAATAGGTTGTATTTTACAACGAAATACCATAAACCAAATGCCATGACTTAAAACTCCAGGTTTTATGCAATACCATGTTCTGAGTTATTCCGCATTTTTTAATAACCAATTTTACGACATCGCCATCAAAATGATGAATTTAATAATCCTAAAATAAGACATAAAACTCCAGGTAAGCTTTTTCTGGACTGCAAACTTTATTCCATTCTGGTCTGCAAACTTTAACGAAATATGTTTTAAAAGATAAAATATATTATCACTCAATCCTTTTCTACAATCAAATAGTTAGGTGTTTAAAATCTATTTTTCGTACACAGAAATGTACACAATGCATTATCTTCAATTTTAAGAAAAATGTCCAGAGCTAGTATTTTTTGTATCAAATTTGTACATCTTAAGAAATTAAGGCTAGTTATCTATTTTACATGCAAAATATTATGCTAATTGAGCTATCAATTTGATCACATTATAATAGGATTTCGTACAATATTGCAGGAGGAAACAGAAGATTTCAGAGCTAGAATGGAGAATGCAAGCAACATTCCTAATTAGTGCAGCCATTCCTGGGCTTCATTTAGAGATTTACTCAAACCCGATGGTTTACTTACATCTCTGATGCATGCGCAGGATGTGTAGTGCGCATTGCACAGGCCTCCATCTGTGAGTTCATTTGCAGAGTCTCCAAGCCGCAGTCTAATTGATGGTCTGTGGCAGTTTAGGGGCGGGGAGGGAATGGCTCCAGCCTGCGTTTCCGGAATTCGGGGTGTATTGCCCCTGTTTTCTGGGAGTGCTGAGGCCAGGGTCTGCATTGGAAGCTGCAGATTTTCTGGCCTCGGCTATCCAGTTAAGGCGGGCATTCTGAGTAAACTTTGGCTTTCTCACATGGCCAAGGCATCTTTTCCCCTCAGACGTCTCCTGCAGCATTAGTATATTTTCACATTGTTGCTGCATCCAAAGCCGCAATGTGAACTGTGTCCATCTCTGAATTAGGCCCTCAGAGCAGTATAACATGGCTCAATGGACAAACCTTATGAAATCGCAAAATATCTGTTGACTTCCTTTGGTAAATTTGGGTCACAAAAAGTATACACCAAACTGTATTTTCTTCTTTTTTTTTTAAACATCAAAAAGATACTTTCTAATATACATGAATATTATAAACTGTATAGAGACATAAAGAAACATGAATACAATTAAGGTTAATATTAAGTATAATAGCATACACAGTGCATCCGGAAAGTTTTCACAACGCTTCACTTTTTCCACATTTTGTTATGTTACAGCCATATTCCAAAATGAAATAAATTCATTTTTGTCCTCAAAATTCTACACACAATTGTCCTCATTCAGACCCGGTCGCAAGGGCTGAGCGATCGCAACCAGGTCGATGTTTAGGCCCTGCGCACGAGCAGTGGCTGCACTGCGCATGCGCAAGCCCCGGAGCGAGAGAGAAACTCTCTTGCTCCGGAGCTCACTACAAAAGGCCCGGCCGTTGATGTTGATCAACAGCTCGGCCCGATTTGTAGGCGGGGAGGGGGGTGGTTTCACAAACGGATGCCTTCCTTAAGGAATGCCTGCCATTTTGTGGGCGGCCGCACTGACATCAGCAGTGATGTTAGTGTGGAGCTTCCTGCTCGATCAGAGCAGGAAGCTCCCTCGGGCTTGCGGCTGCCGAGAGCCAACCTTAAAAATAGAAGCGGCCGCCCTCAATCTGAATGAGGGCCAATATCCCATAATGACAACGTGTAAAAAGTTTTGCGATTTTGCAAATTTAATAATAAAAATAAAAAAAAAATAAGAAATCACATGTACATAAGTATTCACAACCTTTGCTCAATACTTTGTTGATGCACCTTTGGCAGCAATTACAGTCTCAAGTCTTTTTGAATATGATGCCACAAGCTTGGCACACCTATCTTTGGGCAGTTTCGCCCATTCCTCTTTGCAGCACCTCTCAAGCTCCATCAGGTTGGATGGGAAGAGTCGGTGCACAGCCATTTTCAGATCTCTCCAGAGATGTTCAATTGGATTCAAGTCTGGGCTCTGGCTGGGCCACTCAAGAACATTCACAGAGTTGTCCTGAAGCCACTCCTTTGATATCTTGGCTGTGTGTTTAGGGTTGTTGTCCTGCTGAAAGATGAACTGTCGCCCCAGTCTGATGTGAAGAGCGCTCTGGAGCAGGTTTTCATCCAGGATGTCTCTGTACATTGTTGAATTCATCTTTCCCTCTATTTTGACTAGTCTCCCAGTTCCTGCCGCTGAAAAACATCCCCACAGCATGATGCTGCCACCAACATGCTTCACTGTAGGGATCATATTGACCTGGTAATGAGCGGTGCCTGGTTTCCTCCAAACATGATACCTGACATTTACGCCAAAGAGTTCAATCTTTGTCTCATCGTGGTCTGAGAGTCCTTCAGGTGAATTTTGGCAAACTCCAGGCAGACTGTCATGTGCTTTTTACTAAGGAGTGGCTTCTGTCTGGCTACTCTACCATATAGGCCTGATTGGTGGATTGCTGCAGAGATGGTTGTCCTTCTGGAAGGTTCTCCTCTCCACAGAGGAATGCTGTAGCTCTGACAGAGTGACTATCGGGTTCTTGGTCATCTCCCTGACTAGGGCCCTTCTCCGATCGCTCAGTTTAGACGGCCGGCCAACTCTAGGAAGAGTCCTGGTGGTTCCGAACTTCTTCCATTTATGGATGATTGAGGCCACTCTGCTCATTGGGATCTTCAAAGCAGCAGATATTTTTCTGTACCCTTCCCCAGATATGTGCCTTGAGACAATCCTGTCTCGGAGGTCTACAGACAATTCCTTGGACTTCATGCTTGGTTTGTGCTCTGCAATGCACTGTCAAGTGTGGGACCTTATATAGACAGGTGTATGCTTTTCAAAATCATGTCCAATCAACTGAATTTACCACAGGTGGACTCCAATTAAGCTGCAGGAACATCTCAAGGATGATCAGTGGAAACAGGAGGCACCTGATCTAACTTTTGAGCTTCATGGCAAAGGCCGTGAATACTTGTGTACATGTGATTTCTTAGTGGGGTTTTTTTTATAAAATTTGCAAAAATATCAAAAAACTTTTTACACATTGTCATTATGGGGTATTGTGTGTAGAATTTTAAGGACAAAAATTCATTTATTCCATTTTGGAATAAGGCTGTAACATAACAAGATGTGGAAAAAGTGAAGCGTTGTGAATACTGTCCGGATGCACTGTACATGGATAGTCAAGAGTTAGCCATTACAGCAAGCATGGATACAGGTACAAACTCCATGTGTGTGAGAGCACAAACAGCAGAAGATTCTGCCTAAAACATAAGATCAGGGTCATAAACATGAATTCACCTCCATGACATCAAAGCTTCTAAAGAGGAAAAGTGTAGTGCAACCAATGAGATTTTAGCTATCATTTTATTGAATTTTCTAGCTAAATTATAGCTACAATATGATTGGTTGATATAAGTGCATTTTATAACCACAGGCTGAATGCCTCAGAGTGGTGTCACATTGACAGATAGTGTATTACAAAATAATGACGGGTGTCAGCAATTTTTTACTATCACATTGTAAATTTTTCTTTTAATGTCATGTTCAACTTTTTAGATATGACTACTATGAGGATAATGTATTGGATCCTGTACTGGATGGATTACATCCATAACTATTAGTTTACAGCTTCAAATACAGGTATCAGCAATGATTTGTTGTTGAATGTCTCACTAAAAAATGTTTACATTTCAAATTGATTTTCTAATGCCTTACAGACTACATAAATAGTAGCTCCACCATTGCCACTAGTGTCTCTGCTAACCTACCCGTTGACTTGGAGCGACTTTGGTTGCTCTGTAGTTGGTGGGCCTACTCACAGCTATGTTAGAGTAGGCTTCCCGCTAAACTGCAGGAAGGGCAGAGCGTGGAGGGTCTGGGCACAGAGTATTTGCATGTGCCCAGCACTTACGGAGGTGCTGAGCTTCCCCCAAGCTCTCCCCTCATGGTGAAAAGATGGGGTGCATCTATTCCCCTGGCATAGATAGCTCACCAGCTTTTCCCACCCGTGGGACACTGTGGCCCACGGGTCTGAAAGGCACAGGGCAGCCTGTTTTAGTGGGAACCGTTAAAAGGGCAGGGTTTTTTTCAGAATGCTGGAAAGGACCATGACTGGGGTGTCTAAGCCTCAACATTTAAGTTGTTTATCATCAGAGATTAATCAGGACTTCTCTGTTTAGGTTTTCATTCTTGAAGAATTTAATGGTTTGTGCTTGTTGAACACCCATGGTGCATGACAATTTTCAGCTGCAGCTGTTCACAGCTGCAAAATTATCTACCAGGTTCGGTTGTTAGTTGAGATGTGTGGTTGGGTTTTCTGAAATATGAACACACCCCAACTTAGGGGTTCCGAGTTGAAACAAGTCCTAGTTCAGAATCACTTTGGGTTTCCAAGTCAAACTGAGTCCCGGTTCAGTTCTGCTGTCAGTTTGGAACTTAAAAACCGAACTCGGGTTTTGGATTACATGTAAACAGGTCCTAAATAGCGGTTTTATAAAAAAAAAATTTATGGAATCCAAACCTAGCCGAATCCAAACCAAAACACTTGACGGTGGTTTTGGTAAAACCAAAACACAATGATGAATTAGAACCAAAACCAAAACATGGGGGTCCGCGCACATCTCTAGTTGTTAGTATAGATATGGATGGGTTTGATGATAGATCTTCTTCTCCAAATCTCCCCGATAATGGTTGCTGTGACACATCTGTTTCTTAGCTCCACTTATCATGTCTGGTTGTGCCAACTCAGGGTCATCTGTGCTTCATCTGGCCGCCCACGTCATCCCTGAAATGATGCATCTCCATTTTAAACAAGTAGTCTGGCTGCATGGGTGCGGCCATGTTGGATTCTGTCACGTGATTCTCCCAGTCCAACCGGATTCCAGAAGCTGCATGATCTGGTAATCCAATTGACACTGAGAGTGCACTATTTAAACTAGCTCCAGAGACCAGCTTATTACCAGAACAACTCACTTCCATCTCATGAGGATAGTTCCCTGGCTCCAAGCTTCAGTTGCTTCCAGCTTTTTTCCTGTGTTCTCAGCAAGTGCTACGTTTACACTAAGTGCCTGTTTATCAGGCAGTGGTCTGTTTACACTAAGGGGTATTTTTACTAAAGTGAGAGTTTTTAGAAGTGAGTTTTAAAAGTGATGTTGCCCATATCAACCAATCAGATTCTACTTAACATTTAACTAGCACCTTCTAGAAGATAATAGCTAGAATCTGATTGGTTACTATGGGCAACATCACTTTTAAAACTCACTTCTAAAAAATCACTTTAGTAAATTTACCTCTAAGTGTCTGTTTTACAGCAAGTGCTCTGTTTACATTAAATGTCTGTTTCTTAGCAAGAACTCTGCATGCTCCAAAGTGCTTGTGTCTCAGCAAGAACTGCATTCTCCAAAGAGTCTGTTTCTTAGCAACTGATCTGCTTATATCTAGTGCCTCAAGTAACCGGTTCATCTGCTAGCACACTGGCAGGTGACTGGTTTCTATGTTCTGTGTGTCTGGTAGCTGGGACTAGCACTGTGTTTCAGTTTCCATTTCCTGTTCTGTGTATCAGTGTGTAGGTTCCAGGGCTGTACACCTGTAGCGAACTTGCATTCTTGAGTTCCTCATTTCTGCTCTCAATTCTGATATATGAGTTCTTGATTCCAGCTTTAGCTTATTTTGGTTCTGAGTTGCCATTGACTGTATCTCTCTGAGTTTCCAGTAGTGGGTTCCAGTTCCTGGATTCAGGTTATGGGGTAGAGTTCTCCATGATTGGTTGCAGTTCTGTAATCCGGTCTAGTTCCTGGTCTGTAGATTCCTTCCCTCCTCCCAGTGCTACTCTGGTTTTGGTATTTCATAGACATGCAGAGGTCTTATCAAAGCACCCAGTTTCAGCTTCACTCCTGCTTTAGCTAGTCCCAAGGGTCCTGATATGGATCATCTAAAACAGACATTTGTGACAGTTGCTTTGGAAATGTGGGCAATAAGTTGCATAATTGCAGTATTGTGCTGAGGTATGGTAACCTTGGTGTTGTTCATGCGATAAATTGGCCACAGGCTTCAACCCTTCTGATTTTGCTTTTGCTTGTGCAGATAGTCTTGACCTGTTTGTGATGTAATATTATGTTTAAGGCTCAACATGTGCCTGAGGTGAACAAGATTGTGGATACATTGTCTCAGTTTCAGTGGGCTAGATTTAGATCTTTGGCTCCTGATGCTGATGAAGTCGGTCTGCTCTGTTTGGCAGGTTTTGAGCAGCATGTAGAACTTAGCAAAATTATCTCTAGCCCCAGGCACTCTGCAGGCTTATCACCAGGCTTGGGAAGGGTTGGAAGTTTTTTCCATGGCCACAAACATGGAGGCAAGGGTGGGAATTGCTCAATGCTTTCTTTTATTTGGCGTCTTTGTCAGATCCAGGGCTTTGTTGCTCAATCCTTAGCGTGAATTTGTTTTTACTGTAAATTAATGGGCTTTCCTGACCTTACTAAAAGTTTTCTCATTATGATAGCTATAACTATTTGGGTTTGTGGCTCCCTGGCTGTGGCTGATCGGAGGCCTATTGATGCACATCTGCGCCTGTCCTTCCTCTAAGCCATTGCAGACATGGCAGTTTCCTGTAACAAGGCAACGTTGTACTAGCTGACCCCCAGTATGTCCTACAAAAGTGCATCATCTGAAAGGCCTGCACACACAGGCTGGGCCTGCCTTCTTCAAGCCTGCAAGTAAGTATTTAAGATAAAACATAAAGTTAGAACCGAAGTTTGAAAACCATCTCTTATTTACAAATACCATCTCTGTTTGCAGATTTGAGTCTGTAACATCCCCCTCCATTAATTAACTTTGCTGAACAAATTGCTCAGACGCTCCCTCCCATTTTACCAGCTGACCTGGTATGTCCTACAAAAGTGCATCATGTGGAAGGTCAGCACACACAGCTTAAGCATGTCAGATAAAGCATGGCATTTTAACCCTAATTTGAAGTGGAGTTGGGCTTTGGCCTACTCTCTAACCTCGAAAGAAGCAATTTCTCAAGTACTACACCTCAGGAATGTTAATACTCCACCCTCCTGCAACTTCCCATGGTAATTCTACCCATCGTTGCATAATATTTTGTGCTATTGCTACTTTTTGCAATTTGTCCTCACTCATTATTGATTATGTCACCTTTGTTATTATTCTGTTGTTACCATGTACTTCTTCTTGCAATACGCTGACTGCTTTCCATATCTATCCATACACAACATGGTCCCTTTACTGTATTAATATCTATATTTTTTCCTTCCTGTTATCCTCCACTGTATGTTATACTTCTACTATTTGCACATTCTGCCAACTGTAACCTACTGTATCTAGTGTGCCCTAAATGGCTGCCCGTGTGGTACTTTTATTGGCAGGATGAATAACATGTGGAACTATTCATGCAGTGCGTATCATATTAGACACTTCATTTACCCGTATATGTCTTAGTTCCATGTATTGCTTATTTCTCACATTGTAATCTATGTGCTGCGCCCAAGATGGCTGTCTCGCCTGGTACTCTATTGGTAGTATGAACAATGCATGGATCTGTTCATTTTGTAAGGTTCCTGCATCTCACTTTAGTATTTTGTATCTTTCCCATTATGTATCATCTCTTCCCGTCATTGCCTATTCCACCCATGGTAACCTATGTAGTGTGCCAAAGATGGCTGCATTGTCTGCTAGTCTTGTGGTTAGGATGAACAATCAGTGCATGGATCTGTTGATTTTGTAAGGATCCTGCATCTCACTTTAGTATTCTGTAGCTTTCCCATTATGTGTCATCTCTTCCAGTCATTCCCTATTCCACCAAGTGTAACCTATGTAGTGTGCCAAAGATAACTGTCTCGCCTGGTACCTTTGAAGGTAGGATAAATTATCCTTGGAATTAATTATTCAAAATGACTGCATCAACCCTGTATTATGTTCATTGGTTTCTGTATTTGCTGCAGGTCTAAACTTCTGTATTATGTTCATGATTTCTGTAAAGCGTCTTGAGTTCTTCTAAAGAAAAGCGCTGTACTGTACATTCATATTTTGTATGGCTTTTCACTGGGCTTTGCATTTTTCTAAATTAGTCACCTCTTCCAAAAAGGTAGATGCTACTATGCTCCGTTCAGACTTCCTGGTTGATGAGGGGTCGATACTCTGTAGACTGAGGGCCTGATTCAGAGCAGGACGCTATTTGCGCTCGCTCGTTCAGAAAAAAGGGGTGGCTATTCAAATTAACCGTTCGCTCTTTGCGGTCTGTTTACGCCTCTATGTTAGAATGAGCGAACAAAACTTGCGGTCCTAATTTTGCAAAAAACGCCCCCTGGCCGCTCGCATCATACGTCATGTCCGCTATTTATTAGATTAATCGAGTACATCGAAAGGCGAATGAACTGCTCGCTATTCTTGTTGTTGGTTTTTCCTACCGCAATCTTGCGAGCAGTTCTGACTATAAAATAACCAAGTGACGTGGTCAATGACGCTGCTGTATTAATTATGCACACCCTTAAAACGCCCGTTTTGACCTTTTGGCACGCCTGCGTTATCTCCACTCCCCGTTTTCAAGCACCTTCCCCTGTTACCACCCAGATACGCCTCATTCTGTCACTCAAAATAGCAGGCATTCGCTATTTAGCGAGCACACAATTTTCGGCCGCACTGACTGGTTCGCGCATGCGTATTACAATCTGTACGCATGCACAGTTGTGCGAACATCGCTCGGAACGAACGAGCGGCCGCTTACAAGCGGCTCTGAATCAGGCCCTGAGATACTACAAAACTGACCGGACGGGCAGGGGCAGGTGGATTTTGTTGGTTCCCTCTGGGGACTGTCATATCTGCCCTATTGCCTTGCTAAACAATATGTGTTCTTGTGGCCAGATTTAGCTGGTTATACATATTAATGGTACTCCACTTAGTAAGTACAAATTTTGGATTTTTAAGCATTGTGTTTTTAGTGTTGGCCTCTTGTCGAAGAATATTGACACACATTTGTTTCGGTTTGGCGCCATCACGTCTGCTGCAGCTACAGGATTTTCTTTTGAGGAAATTAAAACCTTGGGCCAATGGAAATTATAAACATTATGTTAGGCCTTTTCGTTGAATAAATTTTTTGGTGCATTTGCAGTGGTCTTAGGGCCTGATTCAGGCCGCTCGCTCTGAATCAGGGCCATGCTTTTTTTTTTTTTGGGTCAGTCTCTTGGCTGCTCGCATAGCTGTGGGTGACCATCGGGCTTCTGTCGAGACCCTTGTGGTAGGGTATCATGGCCGCAAGCCCCAGAGAGATGTCGGCTCTAACAGAGCCGGAATCTCTCCATTGACATCACTTGCCTCCTTCGTGCGCATGCGCTGCGGGCCACCATTGACCCGGTTGCGAGCGCTCAGCGCTTGCGACCGGGTCTGAATCAGGCCCTTAGTTTAATGTTTGTCTGTGTGTGTTTTCTTTGTATGCTGTGTCATGGTGGTTTGTCTTGTTTGGTGGTTTGTCTGGTTTGTGTTCCCACCTGTCTATCCTATCAGGGATTGTCTACTCATTACTGTTGACAGTTGGAGTCTTAAAGGATTTTAAAAATGTTGCCTGAATTGACAGACCTAACTCGGCTAATTGACATTTAATAATATGTTGATGATTTTAGTCCCTCAGAAGCGTTTTTCTTTTTCAGTTTTTGCTGAGTTCATTTGTATGGTTCATTGAATCCGCCCTTCCCCTCCCAACTTTGGTTTCTCATTATGGGGCTGATTCTGGGTTACAGACAAAGTGTACATAGTAGTGTCTATTGGCGGTCACCTGACTACAAATGTATGCAAATGCTGCACCTTCCGCTGTGTACATTTATGCAGCTGAATTTACAAGGACTGAAATGCCCACTTTTAGCGCCCATGCATGCTGTAATACAGATTGGTGCATCCTTATACTCCACCGTTGGTCACATCATCAACCTTTGCACCAGCCCTATGACAGGTGCAGTTTCTCCATCCGGCCATGGCCTCCTGTGATTATAGCTTTGGTTCTGAGAACACAGCTGCTTGCATTGACGCATCCGCGATACTCCCATAATATGCCCACTGAATGGACTATTTTTGCAAGCACTAGTAGCCACCTCCCATTAACCAACTAGGCTCCTTACCATGCGGTCAGTGACCTTGCACATGCATGTCACCCCTGCTGGACCTATGATCGACAGTCTAGGAAGTCTCAGGGGGTGGGGGGATATGCAGAGTGGGTTGGAACACCTGTGCAGCATCCCGCGTGTCCCTCCACCCCCTGAGACTTCCTAGACTGACGACCATAGGTCCAGCAGGGGTGACGTGCACGTGCAACGTCACTGAACCGCACGGTAAGGAACCCCCTGAAAGGGTCCACCTACCTCCCCAGTCTCATCACCACTCATCACTGAACCCTACCCACCTGCCCGGGATCTCAACAGAGCAGCATTGTAACTACTCAATAAACGATTTTGCCCCAAACTACTGTGTCTTGCTGGCCTCATTTTGATCCTATATTATTCCCCTTTTCACATTACTCCAAACTACACTCCATACCCAATCACACCCTCCTTCTCACTCCCGAAACACCACCACCACCATCAGAAGAAACATTCCAATTAACACCACTCACAAAAACACACAAGTCATCACCATCACCACTACTAGCAGGGAGAGCGCACTTTACCCCCCATACCACATACGTATTCAGGGCCTGATTCAGAGCCAGACGCTATTTGCGCTCGCTCGTTCAGAAAAAGGGGCCGGCTATTTAAATTGAGCGCTCGCTCTTTGCGGTCTGTTGACGCCTTTATGTCTGAGCGAGCGAACGAAACATGCGCTCGCTATTTTGTAAAGACGCCCCCTGGCCGCTCGCATCCAACGTTATCTCCGCTATTTATTAGATTAATCGAGTACATCGAAAGGCGTCTGAACTGCTCACAGTGCTTGTGGTTGGGTTTTCCTACTGCAATCATGCGAACAGTTCAGGCTAAGAGACAACTGTGAGGTGGCCGTTTTGACCGTTTGGCATGCCTGCGTTCGGATCTCTACTCCCCGTTTTCAAGCACCTTCCCCTGTTACCACCCACAAACACCTCATTCTGTCACTCAAATTAGCAGGCACTCGCTATTTTGTGCGAGTGCTCGATTTCCGACCGCACTGACTGGTTGGCGCATGCGCATTACGATCCATACGCATGCGCAGATGTGCGAACATCGCTCGGAGAGAACGAGCGGCCGCTTACGAGCGGCTCTGAATCAAGCCCTCAGTGTGGGAAAGGTACTCCCACACAAAGCTGCAGCACCCCGAAACCACAACACACCACCCCCTGCTCAACGAGAGCACAGTTCTACCGCACATCTGCATTGCGATCACAACCTAACATAAAGACGCCCACTTCCCCTTACAGACACCCATAAACTTGGGCAATATAGCAAAATAATCGATAACATTGAGTAACATCGGACCCATACGCATAGTTAAGGCAGGTCAGACCTCACTCAGGTTGTGTTTTGTGAAACTGTATATATATTGGTTATATAATAAAACGCTTGTTAACCACTTAATTGACAAATTATTTTTCCAAAAACCGCTCAGAAATTGTCAGGGCTTTTTTATGATTGAATTAGGTCAAGAACATCTTTTTTATGAAAATGATATTTAAAATTTTTTTTTTACACAGTATATCATAAAAATAGCAAGTTTTATGGTATACTGTAATGGTAGCTATTGACAGGTTTACCATCGATGGTCAATGGGGAAACCATCGATAAAATGTAATTGATTATTTGAGACCACAGCCACCGATGTTGCTTTAACATCGGTTGGGGCTGCCATCGATGTGCAGCATTGGTGCCTGTCAGCAGGGCAAAACCACCAGGTTTTTTTTAGGCCATTGATGGTTTGCAAAACATCGATGGTCAGCGACTATCCCTAGTGTGTGTGTATGTGCATGTATATTTATATTACACATATATACACACACATATATATATTCATACACATATACTGTATATATAGATATACTGTGAATGTGTATATATGATACTGTATATATACACTGCATATATATGGGAACACCTACCATCTGGGGCCGGCCCCACTGACATCACTAGTGATGTCAGTGGGAGTGCTTTTGGCTCTGATAGAGCCAAAAGCACTCCAGGGCTTGCGGCAGCGAGACCCTACCGCAGGGTCTCGTCGCAAGCCCGATGGTCGCGATGGTCTTGACCATTGCGACCATCATTTTGGCCGCTCGCTATAGCTGTGGGTGGTCACCCACAGCTATGCGAGTGGCCAGGAGGCCGCTCCAAAAAGGAGAATGGACGGCCCTGATTCAGAGCGAGCACTTCTGTCAGTGCGTCCGGCTCTGAATCAGGGCCTTTGTTCTAAGGAAACACCTACCTATAGACCATTTCAGGGGTCCTCAGGTCCCCATAGAAGCTACATTATCCGCTCAACAATAACGCACTGTTTATTTAAGGTTGAGAGCAGATCACAGGACAGCCTGCGCTAAATCCTGGAGAGTACCAGCTTCACTGACTGTGCGTAAAGCTAGAATCTAGCCGAGATAGACACAATTAGTAACTATGTTGCTCTTATGAACCTTCACTGATTATTGATACAAATGTTGTGTGACACAGTCAGATTAGGGGGTCCCTCTCCTGGGTAGGGAACTCCTTCCTTACACACACAGCAGCAGGGAAACAGTACGCCAGACTGGATTCGAGTACAAGCTGGTCGGCGCCAGTCTTTATTGTGCAAAACAGGAACAACAAAAAGAAACCATAAACATAAATCCTAGCCCTGGCAGGGCTCTAACTTTACAGGTGGTTCCCTCACTACCAGAACCTGGCAGGGCCTAATGCCCTCACCAGCAACAAAGGCACAGCACAATACTCACAGTTAGGTTTTCAAGTGTCTCTGAGCAAACTCCCTGCCTGCTCTCCCAGGTGAGACACTCAGCCCTAAACACACTAGGCTTATATTGGCCACTCTCAGGTGGGAACCCTAACAAGCCTGTTACTAGGCTGCGAGAACCAAAACCTGGAGTGGCTGTGGGTGGAGCCCTCCCTCTCCTCTCACCCACAACCCCCAGGTCCCAAACCGGCTTTTCAAAAAGCCGAGACTCAAGCCTGCTACACTGCAGACTTTCTCCTGGGGGTTTAAAACACATAAGACAGGAATATGGGACAAATGTACCTGCCACAGACCACTTTACCAGTGATCCTATCACAGTTGCCAAATTCCTTCTCTTTGACCAGCAGCCCAGAACAGGATTAAAGTGTATAACTCTTCGTAGTGCAGCCTACTGAGGAAACCTAGGACACTTAACAGTGATTTCCTTAGAAGTCAGTGAGATCAGTTATTGGTTGTTATATACAATTGTTCAAGGGATTAAATTAATCGAAGCAATATTTGTGCACCAATGATACAGCGCAACTGGCCAGCAACTAGTAAATTATAAGGACGTAAAACATACTGTATGTTAGAATTTTTATGTCATAGTAATGATGTGTATACACGGTATGAACAGTCAGCAATAACGATATCACTGACTGATCATCCTGCACCTTCCCAATGTGCTGGATGATCGTTATCGTTCATCCAGCACACCACCAAACAACCAACGATGGGCCTACGATCACGGGTCCCTATGTAACCTGGTCGATATCGACCAGGTTGGCCTGCATGCATGGTCGATGGACGATATCGTTCCCATCCATACATGCCCGCACATTCCTGGTTGTTTGAAGGCACCTAAAAATGAATGATAACGATATGAACGATATCGTTATTGTCCATATCGTGCATTTTTATCATACCGTGTGTACGCACCATTAGTCAAAAGTTAATTGTATTTATTTACTGTGCTGAACTAACTAACTTAGTTTATAGACAAACAGCCACAGCGACTGAAAGGTTAGAGGCAAATAAATATTCCCCAGTTTGTGTCTAAATCTCTCAATACTGCATTGTTACTGATATAGGGCCTGATTCAGAGCCGGAGGCTATTTGCGGTCGTTCGTTCTTGAAAAAGGGGTGGCTATTCAAATGAACCGTTCGCTCTTTGCGGTCTGTTCACACCTCTATGTCTGAACGAGCGAGCAAAACTTGCGGTCGTACTTTTGAAAAATACGCCCCCTGGCCGCTCGCACCGTACGTCATGTCCGCTATTTATTAGATTAATCGAGTACATCGAACAGCGTATGAACTACTCGCTATTCTTGTGGCTGGCTTTTCCTACCACTATATTGCGAGCAGTTCTGACTATAAAACAACCAGGTGCCGTGGTCAATGACGCTGCTGTTTTAATTATGCACTTCCTTAAAACGCCCGTTTTGACCTTTAAGCACGCCTGCGTTCTGATCTCCACTCCCCGTTTTCAAGCACCTTCCCCTGTTACCACCCTCATACGCCTCCTCCTGTCACTCAAAATAGCAGGCATTCGCTATTTAGCTAACAAACGATTTTTGGCCGCACTGACTGGTTCGCGCATGCGTATTACAACCCGTACGCATGCGCAGATGTGCGAACATCGGTCAGAACGAACGAGCGACCTCTTACGAGCGGCTCTGAATCAGGCCCATATATTGTTTGTAAGGTACTAAGATGAATATTGTTGTCAGTACTCTGGCCTCCTGCTCTTATACTCCTTACTGTTAGTAAACCTATAAGTGGTTACAATACCAATTGGTAGGATATCTTGTGCCACTATTGGGGATAGTTACTCCCAGAAAACCAGCTGAAAACGAACTTCCAGGTAGGTTCAGTACTGTAAGTCTGATATTTGTTAGCATGCATTAATAACGTGACCGGGGTGTCACACTTGAATTTGTGTTGCTGCATATTGATGACCTTGCATTGGAGTTATTGGCCTGGCCTTCATGTAAAATCATATGGCCCTTCATTGTGCCCAAGCTGGTTTGGTGTGGTGTTAGGGGTATTGTTGCCATATATGAAGCCAGGAAAGAAGGTTAATGCGGCAGTTGCTAAATGTGAATTGATGGCTGCAAAACAGTAGCTGTCGGTTGTCAGTTGCTCTCTGAATACATCATCCAGTTTACTCCATGTACCTTATTGGTCTTTTTTTTTCTCTGGATGGTTGTGGATTAGTCTGTGAACTATAGTATTATGTATTATATATTGTATGAATGAATTTTTTTTTATAGGAAACAAAGAACAATTGAGACAAATAGGACATTCTTTTATGCCTAATACACTAATGACTAGATATAATGTGGTCGCCTTAGGAGACATGTCAAAACTTTAAAAAAAAAACTGAAACCAAAAATTTCCAATGAAATTGTTAACGCTATGCTGCTGTGAATGTGCATATACACGTGACCAGCCTACAGTTTTATTGATGACGCACGTGGGTTACTGGTTACATTCAAAAATGATCTCTAATTTTACCATCTCAGTCAACTCTGTTCACTGAAACACGTTTTTAAAATGTTCAAACAATAGTGATCAGCTGTGTTTGTGCAGTGGCAGGTACAAAGTACGGGCACGGGCGGCAAAACATTGCAAATTGAACCATTTGATTTTGAACTGTGTTGTTAAATGACAATTTAACTATATTTAAATATGTGAATTGAATTATGCAGTTTCTGCATCTGTTGCTCTTTACTTTGTTACAAAACCTAAAGCAAAAAAAACAAATTAAATATATGGGCATAAAGGTGGAACTACAAAAAAAAAAAAAAAAAAAGAGTACATTCTCTTTCAACTTTTTTTCTCCAATATTAGAAAATAAATAAATGTATTAGATCACTCAGCTTCTTTTTGACTATGTAGGAAAAATAGCACTTTTTCCCTAAATTTTGGGACTGTTCCGCCACTGATTGATTTAAGCAGATAACGGCAAGACTGACAATTTAAGCACGATACCCCTGGCAGGTACAATAACTTTTTTTTTCCATCTTGGCTGAAAACTGCAAGTACTATCAAATGTACACAGTTATTTCTGGACTCTGTAAACCAGCAGCACCCATTCTCTGTGCTAGGAGCTCAAAAGATTTACAATCACATTTGGATTCACTGGAATGCAATTTAGAAGATGAAGTGAGAAAGTGGCTGGACAGCTCCAGATTAAAGCAATTTTTCAAGGCCAGTAAGGTTCTTAAAAGATTGAGAAATTTGTAGAACTTTTTGTCATTACGTAATTTATAATGGCTTAGAAAGATAAAGAAATCTTTGATTATACATTGTTACCGTACAGCCAAATGAGCTTATGTAGATTGAACAGACATCTAATTAGCCTTATTTCTAATCTACCAATTTTTAAATGTTTGCAATGCTAAAAGTGAGAACTATTGTAGCACTTGTAAATACAGGAAGCCTGGTGTTTTCAGCAGGAGTGGCTTATGGCTACTTTCACTCATTGATAATCTTGTTTATGAAGGAATATTTGTTTAGTTGTAATTTATGAGACTTGGGGGTCTTTTTTGCCTTGGATGGAGATAACGTGGACAGAGATAAAGTACCAGCCAATCGGCTCCTAAATGTCATTTTCAAACATAGCCGTTCACTATATCTCTTTCCAAGGCTTAGTAAATAGACCCCTTGGTGCCAAGTGATCTGCTTGCCTATGCACCATCATGCAACGCATGTATAATGAATGGAATGTATGGGATGGGAAACCTTAATGTGGTCTGAATTTATGCAGCCCTACTGCACATCAGACCATTTGTTTTATTGTATTGTACATTTGCATGCTTACAATGGCCAGTACTTTTTTTTTTAAGACACAATTACGTTTGCTGAAATGGCCAAGGTGTAAAGAATGGTGAATACTGTGATGTATTACAGTAGTCTAAACCACTTCATAAGGGGAGATGTATCAAGCCTTCTAAAGAGGACAAGTGGAAAATTTCCCCATTGCAACCAATCAGCTTGTGGCTATCATTTTATGAAATGTACTAGGTAAATCATAGATATAATCTGATTGATTTTTATGGGTCTCCACTTGTCCTCTTTAGAAGGTTTACTACATCTACCCTTAGTAACAAGACACCTCATTATATTTATTATTACATAGTAAGGATGCATGCAATATGTTTTTTTCATATATATTATATATGAATTGATTTTTCAAAGAAAGTTTTTATATAAAAAAAAGTAGTTTAAAGAGCAAAATAGAAGCCATCAAAAAAAGTAATCACCAAAAGTTAAATAAGAGCAATACTATTACTATATATACAGTATATGTATAAATATATATATATATATATATATATATATATATTTATATATAAGTCAGAAATCCACTGCACTCGCCACTCCCAGATTTGGGGTGCAGACCTGCACTCGCCTTTCCCAGGCATGGGGTGCAAGTGGCTTTTGACCACATTGTTTAAATAAATTAAAACACAAAACTCAGCACTCACCATTGTTAGATCACTCACCATAATACATAAATAATACATAAATAATGGGGTTTTGGTTTATGGATTGATCAATGCATTTTTGCCTGCAGCCTACATCACGGGACCCCATTTCTCTGCAGGTCCTACACTATCTGACATACTTATGGGAACCTGGTAGCTGCTATCATAGAGTTTAAACTGAAAAAATGTTAACTGGTTTAAAGCTCACCTGCCAGCTAACTTATGGCTTTTAAAGGCAAGGCAGTCATCAAACATAGCTTCTATCATACTACCAAAAAGGCAGCTGACACAGCTTAATATAAATGAGCTTGCACAGGGGTGCATGAGACAGCTGTGATCACAAAAGGTTAATTAAAAATTAAAAAAATATACAAAGTCAGAAAGGACCCCATTTCTCTGCAGGTCCTACACTATCTGTCATACTTATGGGAACCTGGTAGCTGCTATCCCATAAGTATGACGGATAGTATAGGACCTGCAGAGAAATGGGGTCACGTGATATGGGCTGCAGGCTTATATGCATTGGTCAATCCATGAACCAAAACCCCATTAGTTATGTATTATTGTGAGTGATTTAACAATGGTGAGTGCTGAGTTTTCTGTTTTTATATATAGACCCCTGTGTTTTGGATATGGTTCTAAATCATTGTCATGCTTTGGTTTTGGTTGTGGCAAAAAAAAAACCATCAACTGTTTTAGTATGGTTTTGGATTTCTTTAAATATTGATAAAAACTGCTAAAATCATGTAACCTGGGCGTGTTTTTGTTCCTTTAGTATTATTAACATCAATAACATTAATTTCTAGTAATTTCTAGTTAATTTTGACCACCTGAAATGACAAGGGAGGGACCGAAATACAATCCAAAATACGCAAGATCCAGTTTTTAGATGATCCCAGACCAATTGCCACCCCTTTGTGAAGCGTTCATCCAAATGCATTCAGTGGAAGGCCCAGAACAGGCTCCCGGGTCAAAGTTCTATCCAGCGTACTACCAATGGGAGGTCTGACCGGGACCCTAACCCCCCTAAACCCTGTCCAGGAGCCAACTGGACCACCTCGCATTGGTTTCATTCCAATCGTTGCAGAGATGTCTGAATGCATAATCGGACCGACAAACAATCAATTTTATATATTTTAGTGCACTTATAGAATATTAAGAGAGAAAGTTTAAATGTAATGAGCTAGTAAGAAAAAACTGCACTACATAAACCGGATTGTATTTCCACATTTTATATTATACATTCTTATACTAAAATCATATATTTGCAAAACAAATACAGTAAATAACAAAGGTGTTCCAGGTTTTCCATATACAGAAGGATTTCTATTTTGTTTCCTAGCTGCTATAACATCAGTTCTCTCTGCACACAGGGCATCCAGCAGCATACTTAAAAGGTTGATATATTTTTCATTAAAACATGTCAACAATCCCGACTTGGCTTGTCTAGAAGTGTGTTATGTTCTTTGCTTGGAACTATAACAACCTTTTTATGACATCTGTAATTTTTATTGGATCCTTCTCTAGTGGTTTGTAATAATCTATATTTCCTAATGGCTTAGAGATATATTTTTTATGCTTAAAGGGCAACAAAACCCTAAAACTGAAATGTTTAAATTAGGGGTGAGCGGGTTCGGATTTCTGAAATCCGAACCCCCCCGAGCCCCCCCGATCCGAGTCCGATCCGAGTCAGGCTCGACTTTTCCCGCCTGACTCGGATCTGAAATCGAGGCAAAACGTCATCATCCCGCCTTCCGAGTCTCGCGGGTTTTGGATCCTATATAAGGTACCCGCGTCGGCGCCATTTTCTCACTCGGCTGTGGACAGTGAAGAGGGAGGGTGGGAGTTAGGGCTGTGTAGTGTAGTGTAGTGTAGTGTAGTGCTGCTGTTGTCCACTACTTCAAAGTCCATAGGGGCTGGCTGTGTTGTGCTGTGCTGCTGTTGTTAATAGGGGCTGTGTCCACTACTTCAAAGTCCATAGGGGCTGGCTGGACTGTGTTGTGCAGTCAGTTCTCCATAGGGGCTGTGTCCACTCCAAAGTCCTGTGCAGTGTCCCAGTCCTAAAGGAGTGCTGTAGTGTTGTCCAGGGGGTGCTCTGTCCATCAGGGGTGCTCCCCCCAAGTGCTAAAAAAATAATATATTTTCTGTGTTTGTGAATTGTGTGCGCAGTAGCCGCACGTGCATCAACAAAGTAGTGCCAAGTGTGCGCCTGTGTCATAAGTAAAGGGCCGGCTGGCTTGACCGTTAAAGGGTGCTGTAACCCCGAAAGTACACTCCAGTCCAAACCAAAAAAAAATTATTTTCTGTGTTTGTGAATTGTGTGCGCAGTAGCCGCACGTGCATCAACAAAGTAGTGCCAAGCGTGCGCCTGTGTCATAAGTAAAGGGCCGGCTGGCTTGACCGTTAAGGGTGCTGTAACCCCCGAAAGTACACTCCAGTCCAAACCAAAAAAAAAATTATTTTCTGTGTTTGTGAATTGTGTGCGCAGTAGCCGCACATGCATCAACAAAGTAGTGCCAAGCGTGCGCCTGTGTCATAAGTAAAGGGCCGACTGGCTTGACCGTTAAGGGTGCTGTAACCTCCGAAAGTACACTCCAGTCCAAACCAAAAAAAAAATTATTTTCTGTGTTTGTGAATTGTGTGCGCAGTAGCCGCACGTGCATCAACAAAGTAGTGCCAAGCGTGCACCTGTGTCATAAGTAAAGGGCCGGCTGGCTTGACCGTTAAGGGTGCTGTAACCCCCGAAAGTACACTCCAGTCCAAACCAAAAAAAAAATTATTTTCTGTGTTTGTGAATTGTGTGCGCAGTAGCCGCACGTGCATCAACAAAGTAGTGCCAAGCGTGCGCCTGTGTCATAAGTAAAGGGCCGGCTGGCTTGACCGTTAAGGGTGCTGTAACCCCCGAAAGTACACTCCAGTCCAAACCAAAAAAAAATTATTTTCTGTGTTTGTGAATTGTGTGCGCAGTAGCCGCACGTGCATCAACAAAGTAGTGCCAAGCGTGCGCCTGTGTCATAAGTAAAGGGCCGGCTGGCTTGACCGTTAAGGGTGCTGTAACCCCCGAAAGTACACTCCAGTCCAAACCAAAAAAAAAATTATTTTCTGTGTTTGTGAATTGTGTGCGCAGTAGCCGCACGTGCATCAACAAAGTAGTGCCAAGCGTGCACCTGTGTCATAAGTAAAGGGCCGGCTGGCTTGACCGTTAAGGGTGCTGTAACCCCCGAAAGTACACTCCAGTCCAAACCAAAAAAAAAATTATTTTCTGTGTTTGTGAATTGTGTGCGCAGTAGCCGCACGTGCATCAACAAAGTAGTGCCAAGCGTGCGCCTGTGTCATAAGTAAAGGGCCGGCTGGCTTGACCGTTAAAGGGTGCTGTAACCCCCAAAGTACACTCCAGTCCAAACCAAAAAAAAATTATTTTCTGTGTTTGTGAATTGTGTGCGCAGTAGCCGCACGTGCATCAACAAAGTAGTGCCAAGCGTGCGCCTGTGTCATAAGTAAAGGGCCGGCTGGCTTGACCGTTAAAGGGTGCTGTAACCCCCGAAAGTACACTCCAGTCCAAACCAAAAAAAAATTATTTTCTGTGTTTGTGAATTGTGTGCGCAGTAGCCGCACGTGCATCAACAAAGTAGTGCCAAGCGTGCGCCTGTGTCATAAGTAAAGGGCCGGCTGGCTTGACCGTTAAAGGGTGCTGTAACCCCCGAAAGTACACTCCAGTCCAAACCAAAAAAAAATTATTTTCTGTGTTTGTGAATTGTGTGCGCAGTAGCCGCACGTGCATCAGCAAAGTAGTGCCAAGCGTGCGCCTGTGTCATAAGTAAAGGGCCGGCTGGCTTGACCGTTAAAGGGTGCTGTAACCCACAAAGTACACTCCAGTCCAAACCCAAAAAAAAATTATTTTCTGTGTTTAGCCGCACGTATATATCAAATCGATATAACATAAATGGAGGACCAAACTTTCTCCGATAAAAATAAAATAGAGAAAGATCAAGAACCACTTCCTCCTAGTGCTGAAGCTGCTGCCACTAGTCATGACATAGACGATAACATGCCATCAACGTCGTCTGCCAAGGCCGATGCCCAATGTCATAGTAGAGGGCACATACAATCCCAAATGGCAAAGTTCAGGAAAATGACCTTGAAAAAGACATTTAAATCAGCTGAAGAGAAACGTAAACTTGCCAATATGCCATTTACGACACGGAGTGGCAAGGAACGGCTAAGGTCGATCCCTAGTATGTTCATGACTAGTGGTTCAGCTTCACATGACGATGGAAGCCCTCCTCCCACTAAAAAAATCAAAAGAGTTAAGCTGGCAAAAGCACAGCGAAGAACTGTGCTTTCTAAGAAGATATCACAAATCCCCAAGGAGAGTCCAAGTGTGGTGGTGGTTGCGATGCCTGACCTTCCCAGCACTGGACGGGAAGAGGTGGCTCTTTCCACCATTTGCACGCCCCCTGCAAGTGCTGAAAGGAGCACCCACAGTCCACTTGCTGATATGCAAATTGAAGATGTCACTGTTGAAGTACAACAGGATGAGGATACTGGTGTAGCTGGCGCTGAGGAGGAAGTTGGCGAGGAGGATTCTGATGGTGATGTGGTTTGTTTAAATCAGGCTCCGGGGGAGACAGTTGTTGTCCGTGGGATGAAAAAGCCCATCACGGTCATGCCTGGGCAGAAGACCAAACATTCCACCTCTTTGGTCTGGCAATATTTCTATCCAAATCCGGACAACAACTGTCTTGCCATATGTACCATATGTAAAGGTGAAATAAGTAGGGGTAGGGACGTCAACCACCTAGGAACATCCTCCCTTATACGGCACCTGCAGCGCGTTCATAAAAAGTTACTGTCAAGTTCAGAAACTTTGGCTAAGACCGTAAGCAGTCCAGGGACACCTAAATCCCGTTGTCCTGTTGTATCCAAGCGCCTGCAAACCACACCGTCAACTCCCTCCTCGTCAATTTCCTCCTTAGTTAGGATTGGAAGTAGTCCTGCAGGCCATGTCACTGGCATGACTGACTCTCCTATCCGGGATTCCTCCGGAGGATCCTGCATTGCTACGCCTACTGCTGCCGCTGCTGCTGTTGCTGCTGCTGGGAGTCGTTCATCATCCCAGAGAGGAAGTAGGAACACCACTACTTTTACTAAACAATTGACCCTCCAACAGTCCTTAGCGAGGAGGATGAAGTACGACAGCAGTCATCCTGAAGCAAAACGTATAACTGAGGCCTTGACTGCTATGTTGGTGTTAGACGTGCGTCCGGTATCCGCCATTAGTGCAGTGGGATTTAGACAATTGATGGAGGTAGTGTGTCCCCGGTTCCAAATCCCGTCTAGATTCCACTTCACTAGGCAGGCGATACCGAGACTGTACAGAAACGTCAGAAAAAGTGTCCTCAGTGTCCTGAAAAATGCCGTTGTACACAATGTCCACTTAACCACGGACATGTGGACAAGTGGAACAGGGCAGACTAAGGACTATATGACTGTGACAGCCCACTGGGTAGATGTATCACCTTACGCAGCAACAGCAGCAGCGTCACCAGTAGCAGCATCTCAGAAATGCCAGCTCGTTACAAGGCAGGCTACGCTGTGTATCACCGGTTTCAGTAAGAGGCACACCGCCGACAACCTCTTAGAGAAACTGAGGGAAATCATCGCCCAGTGGCTTACCCCACTTAGACTCTCCTGGGGATTTGTGATATCTGACAACGCCACCAATATTGTGCGGGCATTACATCTGGGCAAATTCCAGCACGTCCCATGTTTTGCTCACACAATAAACTTGGTGGTGCAGAATTTTCTGAAAAGCGACAGGGGCGTGCAGGAGACGCTTTGGGTGGCCCGAAAAATTTCTGGCCACTTTCGCCATTCAGCGACTGCGTGCCGAAGACTGGAGCGCCAGCAAACACTCTTGAACCTGCCCCGCCATCACCTGAAGCAAGAGGTTGTGACGCGGTGGAACTCAACCCTCTATATGCTTCAGAGGATGGAGGAGCAGCAAAAGGCCATACAAGCCTATACATCCACCTATGACATAGGCAAAGGAGGGGGTATGCACCTGACTCAAGCGCAGTGGAGAATGATTTCCGTGTTGTGCAAGGTTCTCCAGCCCTTCGAACTTGCCACACGTGAAGTCAGTTCAGACACTGCCAGCTTGAGTCAGGTCATTCCCCTCATCAGGCTTTTGCAGAAGCAGCTGGAGAAAGTGAAGGAGGAGCTAAGACGGAGCGATTCCGCTCGGCATGTGGGACTTGTGGATGAAGCCCTTCATTTGCTTTGCCAGGATTCCAGGGTGGTCAATCTGTTGAAATCAGACCACTACGTTTTGGCCACCGTGCTCGATCCTAGGTTTAAAGCCTATGTGGTGTCTCTCTTTCCAGCCGACACAAGCCTGCAGAGGTGCAAAGACCTGCTGGTGAACACACTGTCAGCTGAAGCGGAACGTGACACGTCAACGGCTCCTTCTTCATTTTCTCCTGCAACTGGGGCTGCCAGGAAAAAACTTAGGTATCCTAAGCAACCCGCTGGCGGTGATGCAGGGCAGGCAGGACCAAGTTTGGACATCTGGTCCGGACTGAAGGACCTGGCAACAATTTCTGACATGTCTACTGTCACTGCATATGATACTGTCACCATTGACAGAATGGTGGAGGATTACATCGGTGACAGCATCCAAGTAGGCATGGCAGACAGTCCATACCTGTACTGGCAGGAAAAAGAGGCAATTTGGAGGCCCCTGTACAAACTGGCTCTATTTTACCTGAGTTGCCCCCCCTCCAGTGTGTACTCCGAAAGAGTGTTTAGTGCAGCCGGGAACCTTGTCAGCGAAAGGCGTAGGAGGTTGCTTCCACAGAATGTGGAGAAGATGATGTTCATCAAAATGAATTATCAGCTCTTCCAGGGAGACCAGCCTCCAGAAGGTACAGAGGGACCTGTGGTGGTGGATTCAAGTGGGGACGAGTTAATACTTTGTGAGGATGAGGATGTACACACTGAAGAGGGTGAGGAATCGGTGGATGAGGAGGATGAGGATGACATCTTGCCTCCATAGAGCCAGTTTGTGCAGGGACACATTAATTGCCAGCTTGTTTTGTGGGGGCCCAAACGAACCAATCATTTCAGCCACAGTTGTGTGGCAGACCCTGGCGCTGAAATGATTGGTTTGTTAAAGTGTGCATGTCCTGTTTATACAACATAAGGGTGGGTGGGAGGGCCCAAGGACAATTCCATCTTGCACCTCTTTTTTTTCTTTGCATTATGTACAGTTTGGGGCCTAGTTTTTCAAACTGCCATCCTGTCTGCCACTGCAGTTTCACGCCTAGATGGGTCACGTGTTTGTGCCGCCCACTCGTGTCGCTTAGCATAGTCATCCAGCTACCTCGGTGCAACGTTTTGGACATAAAAACACTATTGTGAGGTGTGAGGTGTTCAGAATAGACTGGAAATGAGTGGAAATTAAGGTTATTGAGGTTAATAATAGCATAGGAGCAGAAAAACCTACAAATTCTGTGATTTTAGCTGTTTTTATGCTTTTTTTAAAAAAAATACAGATCCAAAACACAAAACCCAGAACCCAAAACACGGAAGGGTGGTTTTGGCAAAACCAATCCAGATCCAAAACACGAAGAAAGATCCAGATCCAAAACCAAAACACAAAACACGAAAAGTGGCCGGTGCACACCCCTAGTTTAAATTTGAACCATGCAGATAAAATAAATTTTTCTTTACTGACCTGATTGTCCTCTGCAACTGTGCGCCTGATTCAGCGTTGTATGGTAATGCCATCGCAGCTGCAATGGCATACTCCGAGGATTGTATTGAAACGCCCACCTTTGCAAATCCAAGCATATGCATACAAAGACGCAGTATCGGTCGCAGATCGTTTGTTATATTCTGAGTTTGTCATGCAGAATGAACACATGTACTATGTAGCCGGAACCACTGTCACTGCGTATGGGTTTGCAGATGCAGCTATGACACTGTGTTCTCTGCTGCCCCAGTAGTCTAAACTAGGGGTGAGCGGGTTCGGATTTCTGAAATCCGAACCCCCCCGAGCCCCCCCGATCCGAGTCCGATCCGAGTCAGGCTCGACTTATCCCGCCTGACTCGGATCTGAAATCGAGGCAAAACATCATCATCCCGCCTTCCGAGTCTCGCGGGTTTTGGATCCTATATAAGGTACCCGCGTCGGCGCCATTTTCTCACTCGGCTGTGGACAGTGAAGTGGGAGGGTGGGAGTTAGGGCTGTGTAGTGTAGTGTAGTGCTGCTGTTGTCCACTACTTCAAAGTCCATAGGGGCTGGCTGTGTTGTGCTGTGCTGCTGTTGTTAATAGGGGCTGTGTCCACTACTTCAAAGTCCATAGGGGCTGGCTGGACTGTGTTGTGCAGTCAGTTCTCCATAGGGGCTGTGTCCACTCCAAAGTCCTGTGCAGTGTCCCAGTCCTAAAGGGGTGCTGTAGTGTTGTCCAGGGGGTGCTCTGTCCATCAGGGGTGCTCCCCCCAAGTGCTAAAAAAATAATATATTTTCTGTGTTTGTGAATTGTGTGCGCAGTAGCCGCACGTGCATCAACAAAGTAGTGCCAAGTGTGCGCCTGTGTCATAAGTAAAGGGCCGGCTGGCTTGACCGTTAAGGGTGCTGTAACCCCCGAAAGTACACTCCAGTCCAAACCAAAAAAAAAATTATTTTCTGTGTTTGTGAATTGTGTGCGCAGTAGCCGCACGTGCATCAACAAAGTAGTGCCAAGCGTGCGCCTGTGTCATAAGTAAAGGGCCGGCTGGCTTGACCGTTAAAGGGTGCTGTAACCCCCGAAAGTACACTCCAGTCCAAACCAAAAAAAAAATTATTTTCTGTGTTTGTGAATTGTGTGCGCAGTAGCCGCACGTGCATCAACAAAGTAGTGCCAAGCGTGCGCCTGTGTCATAAGTAAAGGGCCGGCTGGCTTGACCGTTAAAGGGTGCTGTAACCCCCAAAGTACACTCCAGTCCAAACCCAAAAAAAAATTATTTTCTGTGTTTGTGAATTGTGTGCGCAGTAGCCGCACGTGCATCAACAAAGTAGTGCCAAGCGTGCGCCTGTGTCATAAGTAAAGGGCCGGCTGGCTTGACCGTTAAAGGGTTCTGTAACCCCCAAAGTACACTCCAAAACAAAAAAATATATATTTTCTGTGTTTGTGACTTGTGTGCACTGTGGCTGCACGTGCATCAACAAAGGAGCAGCGCCAAGCGTGCGCCTGTGTCCCATAAGTAAAGAGCCGGCTGGCTCATTTCTTAAAGGGTGGTGTAACCCACAAAGTGCACTACTCTCCAGCAAAAATAAAAAAATATTTTCTGTGTTTGTGTGCGCTTTAGCCGCACGTATATATCAATATAACATAAATGGAGGACCAAACTTTCTCAGATAAAAATAAAATAGGGAAAGATCAAGAACCACTTCCTCCTAGTGCTGTTGCTGCTGCTGGGAGTTGTTCATCATCCCAGAGAGGAAGTAGGAACATCACTACTTTTACTAAACAATTGACCCTCCAACAGTCCCTAGCGATGAGGATGAAGTACGACAGCAGTCATCCTGAAGCAAAACGTATAACTGAGGCCTTGACTGCTATGTTGGTGTTAGACGTGCGTCCGGTATCCGCCATTAGTGCAGTGGGATTTAGACAATTGATGGAGGTAGTGTGTCCTCGGTTCCAAATCCCGTCTAGATTCCACCAGCATCCTCAAAGCAGCAGCGACAAGCGTGCGTCTGTCTGTTAAAGGGTGGTGACACCCTCAAAGTGTGCTACACAAACAATTAAAATATTGTTCTTTTTTTTCTGTCTTTGTGAAATGTGTGGGCTGTAGCCGCACCTGCATCCTTAAAGCAGCAGCGACAAGCGTGCGTCTGTCTGTTAAAGGGTGGTGACACTCTCAAAGTGTGCTACACAAACAATTAAAATATTGTTCATTTTTTTCTGTCTTTGTGAAATGTGTGGGCTGTAGCCGCACTTGCATCCTCAAAGCAGCAGCGACAAGCGTGCGTCTGTCTGTTAAAGGGTGTTGTAACTCTCAAAGTGCTCCAAAAAATAAAAAATTTTTTTTAATGTGTTTGTGGCTTGTGTGCGATGTAGCCGCACTTGCATCCTCAAAGCAGCAGCGACAAGCGTGCGTCTGTCTGTTAAAGGGTGTTGTAACTCTCAAAGTGCTCCAAAAAATAAAAAAATTTTTTTAATGTGTTTGTGGCTTGTGTGCAATGTAGCCGCACTTGCATCCTCAAAGCAGCAGCAACAAGCGTGCGTCTGTCTGTTAAAGGGTGGTGACACCCTCAAAGTGTGCTACACAAACAATAAAAATATTCTTCTTCTTTTTTCTGTCTTTGTGAATTGTGTAGGCTGTAGCCGCACTTGCATCCTCAAAGCAGCAGCGACAAGCGTGCGTCTGTCTGTTAAAGGGTGGTGACACCCTCAAAGTGTGCTACACAAACAATAAAAATATTCTTCTTTTTTCTGTCTTTGTGAATTGTGTGGGCTGTAGGCGCACCTGCATCCTTAAAGCAGCAGCGACAAGCATGCGTCTGTCTGTTAAAGGGTGGTGACACCCTCAAAATGTGCTACACAAACAATTAAAATATTGTTCTTTTTTTTTCGGTCTTTGTGAAATGTGTGGGCTGTAGCCGCACCTGCATTCTAAAAGCAGCAGCGACAAGCGTGCGTCTGTCTGTTAAAGGGTGGTGTAACTCTCAAAGTGCTCCAAAAAATAAAAAACTATTTTTTTAATGTGTTTGTGACTTGTGTGCGATGTAGCTGCACTTGCATTCTCAAAGCAGCAGCGACAAGCGTGCGTCTGTCTGTTAAAGGGTGGTGACACCCTCAAAGTGTGCTACACAAACAATAAAAATATTCTTCTTTTTTCTGTCTTTGTGAATTGTGTGGGCTGTAGCCGCACCTGCATCCTTAAAGCAGCAGCGACAAGCGTGCGTCTGTCTGTTAAAGGGTGGTGTAACTCTCAAAGTGCTCCAAAAAATAAAAAACTATTTTTTTAATGTGTTTGTGACTTGTGTGCGATGTAGCCGCACTTGCATCCTCAAAGCAGCAGCGACAAGCGTGCGTCTGTCTGTTAAAGGGTGGTGACACCCTCAAAGTGTGCTACACAAACAATAAAAATATTCTTCTTTTTTCTGTCTTTGTGAATTGTGTGGGCTGTAGCCGCACCTGCATCCTTAAAGCAGTAGCAACAAGCGTGCGTCTGTCTGTTAAAGGGTGGTGACACCCTCAAAGTGTGCTACACAAACAATAAAAATATTCTTCTTTTTTCTGTCTTTGTGAATTGTGTGGGCTGTAGCCGCACCTGCATCCTTAAAGCAGCAGCGACAAGCGTGCGTCTGTCTGTTAAAGGATTACATCGGTGACAGCATCCAAGTAGGCATGTCAGACAGTCCGTACCTGTACTGGCAGGAAAAAGAAGCAATTTGGAGGTCCCTGTACAAACTGGCTCTATTTTACCTGAGTTGCCCCCCCTCCAGTGTGTACTCCGAAAGAGTGTTTAGTGCAGCCGGGAACCTTGTCAGCGAAAGGCGTAGGAGGTTGCTTCCACAAAATGTGGAGAAGATGATGTTCATAAAATGAATTATCAACTCTTCCAGGGAGACCAGCCTCCAGAACGTACAGAGGGACCTGTGGTTCCAGCAGGGACGAATTAATACTCTGTGAGGATGAGGATGTACACACTGAAGAGGGTGAGGAATCGGTGGATGAGGAGGATGAGGATGACATCTTGCCTCCGTAGAGCCAGTTTGTGCAGGGACAGATTAATTGCCAGCTTGTTTTGTGGGGGCCCAAACGAACCAATCATTTCAGCCACAGTTGTGTGGCAGACCCTGGCGCTGAAATGATTGGTTTGTTAAAGTGTGCATGTCCTGTTTATACAACATAAGGGTGGGTGGGAGGGCCCAAGGACAATTCCATCTTGCACCTCTTTTTTTTCTTTGCATTATGTACAGTTTGGGGCCTAGTTTTTCAAACTGCCATCCTCTCTGCCAATGCAGTATCACGCCTAGATGGGTCACGTGTTTGTGCCGCCCACTCGTGTCGCTTAGCATAGTCATCCAGCTACCTCGGTGCAACCTTTTGGACATAAAAACACTATTGTGAGGTGTTCAGAATAGACTGGAAATGAGTGGAAATTAAGGTTATTGAGGTTAATAATAGCATAGGAGCAGAAAAACCTACAAATTCTGTGATTTTAGCTGTTTTTATGCTTTTTTTCAAAAAAATACAGATCCAAAACACAAAACCCAGAACCCAAAACACGGAAGGGTGGTTTTGGCAAAACCAATCCAGATCCAAAACACGAAGAAAGATCCAGATCCAAAACCAAAACACGAAAAGTGGCCGGTGCACACCCCTAGTCTAAACCACTTCATAAGGGGAGATGTATCAAGCCTTCTAAAGGGGACAAGTGAAAATTTCCCCATTGCAACCAATCAGCTTGTGGCTATCATTTTATGAAATGTACTAGGTAAATCATAGATATAATCTGATTGGTTTTTATGGGTCTCCACTTGTCCTCTTTAGAAGGTTTACTACATCTACCCTTAGTAACAAGACACCTCATTATATTTATTATTACAAAGTAAGGATGCATGCAATATGTTCTCTTTATATATATTATATAAGTGAATTGATTTTTCAAAGAAAGTTTTATATAAAAAAGTAGTTTAAAGAGCAAAATGGAAGCCATCAAAAAAAGTAATCACCGAAAGTTAAATAAGAGCAATATTATTACTATATATACAGTATATGTACATATATATATATATATATATATATATATATATATATATACAAAGTCAGAAATCCACTGCACTCGCCGCTCCCAGATTTGGGGTGCAGACCTGCACTCGCCTTTCCCAGGCATGGGGTGCAAGTGGCTGGTGACCACATTGCTTAAATAAATAAAAACACAAAACTCAGCACTCACCATTGTTAGATCACTCACCATAATACATAAATAATACATAAATAATGTTTGGTGACTGTCTTACCTACCACAAACGCTCCCTATCAGCAACACTGTGAGTAAATTGTCACTGTGAGTGACTACAGTAATGTACCTTGATGCATGCACCATGGGATTCAGGCATATGCGCAGATTGCCGATTATCGCTCAACTGCGTAATCATTAGCTCTGAATCAGGCCCAGTGTTACCAGTAAAGTATTAACTACAGACTCCATTATAGACAGTGGAATCTTCTCTTAAGGATATTATGATGGTCTCTGAAGCAAGCATCTGAGATACTTTGACATCTATGACCCCCCTACATATGACTCAACCATTCAATCAGCACTGTGTACTTTGTTGAATATATTTGCACTATTGGTGATGGTAATAGCAGAGTAATAATACACCAGCGGATCCCTCAAAGTCATGGAACAGCCCAGTACTTAACCAGTGGGATGATTTATTAAGCAGTAATGTGATTACGCCACCGTAATCACTTATGCACATACATAATTCACCATCATGTATGCATATCCAGGAAACTCCTTAAAATATTTGAATGCGTAAATAAGTTTGAGAAGATACAAGCGGACTGTTTTTTATTTTGGTACAGTACTAGTTAGAGCTGGTTTTGTTGTTAGTTTATAATTGGTAGAGGTCAGTTGCCAATCATTATCGGTTAGCCTATTAGCTGCCCCGTCGAGGCGGGGTTTAGCAGTGGTATATTAGGGCTGGAGGAGGAGTCAACTGCCTCTTTCCAGTTTGTGATCCCGGACTGCTAAGTACCCAGTATCTTTATTGTCTGTTTTTTGCTATACAGCTTTAAATAAAAAAACTTTAATTTCATTTACTTTCCTCCATATCCCACAGCTCTTTCCTCTCAGCTGTCTTTCTATTTCTTTATTACCTTTTTTCCTGCCTTTTTCTTTCCCCTCAATTTCCTGTCAGGTCCGCTCTGCCCCCTTCCCATCACCTTTTCCTTTGACAATCCCCCGTCCCCGCCGCAATGCGCCCCGCCCACCATCTTGTAGAAGCGGCTAGACCATTAACGGTCGCCACAGCCTCACCTGGGCCTGGGGTGCACGCCTGTCTGCAGGACGCGCCGGCCCCTGCCCCTCGTCCTCTGCCACGGCAGCTGACAGCATGCGCCCACCGACTCCGCTGGCTCCTTCACCCTTCAGCCTTCTGACCTGGCTGGTGAGGGGCTCGGCAGGCGTGGTTGGCACCCTCCACCTGCTCAATTCTCCAGCCATCAGCGGGATGATGTGCTGGGATTCCCCTGATGGTAGCCCCTCCCCCCTTCATAGCAGCTGGTGCAATGCCCCCCCGTCCCCTGCCCGCCGTCTTGTAGAAGCTGCCAGACCGTTAACAGTCGCCGCTGCCTCACCTGCAGGCCGGGGTGTGTGCCTTTCTGCAGCGTGCGCCGGCCTCACCCCTCTTCCTCCGCTGCGACTGCGGCAGCTGACGGCATGCACCCATCAAATCAGCTGGCTCCTTCGGCCTTCGGGCTTGGCTGGTGAGGGACTTGGCGGGCGTGGTTGGTTTCTCCCTTGAGTCAGGATGATGGTATTTTAAACATCATACATCCCCCCCCCTGCTTTTAATATAGCTAGGCCGCAATGCCTGCAGGGTAGAGCAACCCCTTATGGGGGCTCTTGGCCCAGATGGCTGGCACCAGCGTTAACCCCTCCACCTGCTGCGGCTAGTACACATGCAGGGCCGCAGGTTTGGGCTTATGGGCTCGTCCCCGCCCCAAATCCGGCATTTTGGTTAGGCCCCTTTTGCCAGAGCTCATACCAGCAGCCATTTGTCAATTAGTTTCCGTGTTTCAGCTACCAATTTTATGCCCCTTCATTCCCGCAGGTACCTGGGCATTCCACACAGCAATACGTTGCTGCCCCGGCCGTTCCAACCCTGTGCCCCAACGGGTCCAGTTTGTTCCCGGGCGACACTCAGGCCAACAGCCGGTGAGCCAGGCCCCCCCTTTCCGCAAGCTCCGCCCCTGCCACCAACCCCAGTGCTTCTTTCACCGGCACAGCCTCCATTTACCACCAGTCGCCGCAGAGCGCCCCACCCGCGCTCGTTACTATATGTGTACCTTCAGCTCCTGTGCCTAATGCAATTGTGTCAAGCCCACAGTTTTCATTGGTTCAGTCGTTGGCATCCGCATCGACTTCCGGGGATGTCGTCATAGATGAGCGTTTGTCGTCGTGTCAAAGCGCGGTGGGCGCACCACACAACGAGGGACAAACTTCCACTACCAAGGATGCTCCTATGATCCCGTCGACGTCTGGAGCAGGTGAGATGGGTTTTGCAGTACCTTCAATTGCTCCGCTGTCGCATTCTGACAACTCTTCCGAATCATTTTATTCGGGGAGAGGCCGCGCAAGCTTATGAAATACTTTGTGCAAAAGTTGAAGGGTAAAGGCAAAAGTCGCAAAAGAGCAGGTAGTGTAGCAGCTAGTTCGGTTCCGAATGCTTCAGGGGTTGTGGTCTATTGCTCCAACACGGCGATATTCAGGGTTTTAGGTCTACGATTAGAGAGCGAATACGAAAGGTCGATATGTCGACATGTTCGCAATTATGCATGACGCTAGGAAGGCGTTAGATGTAGCAAAGTGGCAGTCGAGGAAGCTAGGAGGAGCTATCAGAATTGGCTTACCGGGATGTATGTTTTTGCAGCGTGCTGCATTGAGACACGCCCTGCTGAATGTATGAATGTGTTAAAGTACTTCCATTTAGTGCAGGGCATGCAGGTTTTGGCTAGGCATATCATTTGGAGGCAGTATGATGAGCTTTTTGGGAAAAAGCAGGATGGCCGGAAAGTTTTTAGTTTTGGTTTTAAGGAGGTGCAGGTGTGGCTGGAAGTTACGCAGCAGGCCCAGACATCTGTCGAACATACTGTTGAGTGTACACACCCCTTTCTGGCCCACCCAGGATTTAATATGGGTGGAGAGGGAAAGTGCTGTGCATTTAACAACACCTAGTGTAACAGGGACTAGCTGCCGCTACCACCGCGTCTGCATGCTTTGTGGGGGTAGTCACCCAAGGAAGGACTGCAGTCATCCCGGTAGTCACGCAGCAGGAAAGGGGGATCAGCGAACTGGTTCTAAGAAAAGCTGCGTCTCCAATTAATGTAGAGGTATTGGAGCGTTGGTTGAGGAGTTATCCTCTAGGGAGGAAACGCCCTTCCTATTACAAGGTTTTAAGGAGGGTTTCCAGTTACCGTTGGTTCATCCGGTTTTTAGTTGGGGCTAGAAGAATTTTATGTCAGCTATGGAGTTTCCAGAGGTTGTTGCAGGAAAGATTGGATGTGGAGCTGAGATTGGGGAGTATGTGTGCCCCTTTTTACCTCACCTCCGGTATAAGACCTTGGCATTTCACTGCTGGGCGTGGTACCAAAGAAGTAACAAGGAAAATTCCTGTCTTACCCGGAAGGAGGGTCAGTAAATGAAGCTTTAGATCCAGTCGATTGTAGTGTCACCTACCAGTCATTTGAGGATGCACTTGGTATCGTGTGGGATTTTGGGGAAAGGGGCTTTGTTAGAAAAATTGTTATTGAAGCTGCTTTTAGGTTGCTCCTGTTGCATCCCAGGTCATTTAGGTACATGGGTTTTAAGGTAGGACGTTCATTTTACGTAGATAAGTGTCTACCTATGGACTGTTCTATTTCTGGTTCCTTTTTTGAGTGTTTTAGCTCTTTTTTACAATGTATTGAAGCGGGTACTGGCCAGTCAGGCGTCATTCATTCTCTTTGACGACTTTCTTTTGATAGGGCCAGCTGCTGTTTTCGGTCCAAGCACTTTTTGGGTCAGTGGGAGTTCCCATTGCGCACAAAAAGACAGAGGGGTTAGTTACTAAGTTGCCTTACCTAGGTATTGAAATTGACACTGATTTGGGTTTGTGTAGACTCCCTTGTGAAAAAGTGCGGAAGATTAGCGAGTTGTTAGTGAGTTGTGTTTCAGCCGGGACAATATCTTTGAAACAACTGCAGTCACTGCTAGATTTGCTCAATTTTTCTTGTTGCGTCATTCCCATGGGTGAGGTTTTTTGTTGCAAGCTGGAGCGAGCCTCCGTGGGCGTCAAGAAGGCTCGCCATATGATCCGCCTTTCGGCTGGCAGGAAGGAGGATTTTAAGGTTTGGTTGGGATTCCTAAAGGAATTTAATATGGTTCACATTTGGCTCACTTTTTCTGTGGCCAATCATGAACTTCAGTTGTTCACAGATGCATCAAGGGCATTAACGAAGACGGAGGCGGGTGAGGATCTGCATGTCAGTATGTCTGAGTTTGTATGGCATGGGCATGAGAGTGGGCGTTCAAAGGCTTGTCTTGCGCTTTAGCTGGCATTTCCTATTTCTCGTGCCTGAATGGTTTGACTGATTCTACAAAATCACTTATTAATTCTAAAGCGCGGCGAGGTTGGGCGAGGGGGCAGGCGATTCGCGTAGGCCAATAGACTTGGGAGTTGGTTTTTGCAATCTCAGGCGTAGCTAAGGGTGAATTTGAAGCGGTTTTGTTAAGTTTGTTTTGCAATGGCATCTTTTGGCACTTTACGGGTTGGGGAGTTAGCTGGGGCAAATAAAAAAATCAGCCATCACAGGTTTGCTAGTGGATAATGTTGTGGTTAAGTGTAATTTAATTTTGTTAAAAATACAGAAATTGAGGATGGATCAGGTGGGTAAGGGGCGTTGGGTCTCCTCACATCTGGAGCCGAGCATCTGCCCAGTAACCCTAGCTAACAGGTATAATCAGCAGCGTCCAAAGGGGGCTCAATGGCTTATTCGTGAAGATCTGTCCCCCCCCATCTAAGTCCCAGTTTACAAGTGTGTTCACTAGATGCCTGATAGCTTTGGATGTGCCTTTTGAAGAGTACGGCACCCATTCGTTTAAGTTTGTGGCAGCAGCATCAGGTTCTTCCACGGAGGCAATCAAGCACTTATGTAAATGGAAGTCTTCAGCTTGGGTTATATAAGGGGCGATAAATTGCAGAAGTAGTGGTGCTCCTGGTGAGTTTGTTCTTTGGCTTAAGTAGATGGAAGTCTTCAGCTTCCAAGAGTTATATATAAGGGGCAATAAATTGCAGAAGTAATGGCGCTCCTGGCAAGTTGAAAGATGAAACCCATCGCTAGGGGGGATTGGAGTTCTTTTCACTTTTGCCCTCAAATCAGCATAAGAGGTTTTGTGTCATTCACCTCCATCTGGGTTGCCCAAACAACTAAATTTTCCCTCCTTTTTCCTGTTCGAGTTTGAATTATTGTATTCTGCTAATGCTTATGTTAGACGATTTTTTCCCATCACAGGTTTTTTAGGAGAGATTACCGGGCATGGATTGTTGGCAATTCTTTTGTGTACTGGGCTAGCAGGCATAGCTGTGGTACCTTAGCCCCTTTTAAGGTCCGTTGGATTGGATTGAGAGGTTTTAAGTGGAAAGGCCTTTTGGACCTTCTTTGGCAGTCTGAAAGCAAGTGGGGGACCCATGACTGTTTAGTAGTGGACTTAGGTGGTAATGACCTTGGTGCGTGTAAGAGAGTGGAACTGATACTCACCATTAAGCGGGATTGGAAGTTGATAACAGAGCGCGGCCAGAAGTTTAAGATTTGTTGTTCTGAAACAATTCCGAGGAGGCTCTGGCATGGCACTCAGGGTGGGTCAGTCCTAGACAGAGTTAGGAGGAAGTGGAACACTGCGGTGTCTAAGTTTGTGATGGTATTAGATGGGCATGTTATCAAGCACCCTCGTTTTCCCTATGAGGAGGCGCATTTATATAGGCCAGATGGAGTGCACCTCACTGAAGACGGTTTGGAGTTTTTTGTCTCGGATATCCTTGCTTCTTTGGAATAGTTTGGAGGGGTTAGGTGTTCTTTGGTGGCGTTACGTGGCCATTTTGTCTACGTCATTGGCGGAAAGCAGTGCTCCTTGGCGGCTCAATTTAGCGCAGCAGAGATTGGCTAGCATTCCCCCTTTGAGACAGGCGAGTCGGTTACTACTTTAGGGGGGAACCAGGTCTTCATCCTAGGGAGGGACCAGCACTGGGCCAGTTAAGGAGAGGTGGTACTACCCAGGATAGCTTGCGTATCGGGGGCGGAAAACTCCACCCCATTTTGGTAAAGCGAATAATTATTATGAGCTGTAGACCAAGGTAGCACTGCTTTTGCGCCACCAGGACTAATTAATTAAATTCTATTCCGATCTAAATAAATTTGGCTGTGACCTCTTTTTTCCAATTCTATACAGTTGTCTGTGTCGTATTTATTAGTTAAGTTAAGCTTAAGAGTAGTGTTTAAAATAATAAAACTATGGGTGACTTAAAATATTTGAATGCTTAATTAAGCTTGAGAAGATATAAGCACACTGTTTTTTATTTTGGTAAAGTACTAGTTAGAGCTGGTTTTGTTGTTAGTTTATAATTGGTAGAGGTCAGTTGCCAATCATTATCGGTTAGCCTATTAGCTGCCCCGTCGAGGCGGGGGTTTAGCAGTGGTATATTAGTGCTGGAGGAGGAGTCAACTGCCTCTTTCCAGTTTGTGATCCCACCCACCAACCTGGCATATTGAGAAATTGGTTTGTACCAATATTTATTCATTGTGAGAAATTGGTTTATACCTATATTTATTGAAATTGCTTTGTACCAATATTTATTCATGTTGAGAATTTGGTTTGTACCAATATATATCATTGTGAGAATTGGTTTGTAGTTTGTACCAATATTTATTGAAATTGGTTTGTACCAATATGTATTCGTTGGAGTATATTATGTTCTTTTCTCCAGCAGGTGAGGCGCAGCAGGCGGAAAGCAGTGCTCCTCGGCGGCTCAATTTAGCGCAGCAGAGCTTGGCTAGCATTCCCCCTTTGAGAGAGGCGAGTCGGTTACTGCTTTAGGGGGGAACCAGGTCTACATCCTAGGGAAGGACCAGCACTGGACCAGTTAAGGGGAGGTGGTACTACCCAGGATAGCTTGCGCATGGGGTGGAAAACTCCACCCCATTTTGGTAAAGCGAATAATTATTATGAGCTGTAGACCAAGGTAGCATTGTTTGCGCCACCAGGACTAATTAAGCCAATTCTATTCCGATCTAAATAAATTTGGCTGTGACCTCTATTTTCCAATTCTATACAGCTGTCTGTGTCTTATTTATTAGTTAAGTTAAGCTTAAGAGTGGTGTTTAAAATAATAAAACTATGGGTGACTTACTACACTCACTGCTTGGACATTGCAAGTACTTCCCTATCTGAGTGCTGCTCTTGTTGTTTGATCTTTGTTGTTCAAAACAATTCTGGCTGGATTGGCTCTGTACAATGTAATTTTTACCTTCATACTACAGAAATTTAGGTTTGTATTGCCTTTTTCCATTGCATCACATCTATCTACTTTAATTATTCTTTTAATAACTAATTTCTTCTCCCACTACTCACACACCTCTCTTTATATATCAGTTTTGGAGCTGCGCTCATACATTAGCAGCGCTGTTCTTTTACCTGTATTATTGAACATTTAACAACTTTCATCCGCACTGTCTCTATATCACACAGCCTCCACTCCAGTTTTCATCTCGCTTATTACCTCATCCACAGCATGTACACCCTTTCTTCAAACACCCCCATATTCAGTGCCCACATAATACTCTACATTATCCATCCCTATCCTCCCCCTCTTACCTCATCCAATGCTGTTCCCCCTTTTTTTCTCTCATCAGTCTGCTTTCCAACCCTCTGCTCCTTTCCCCTGCCTTTCCTGTTCCTCCACTTTCAACCACCTCCTTTCCTCCATTGCCTTGTTACCCCACCACTAAGCCCCATTCCCTCCTGGTTCTGACTGTCATCTCCAGGGCTGCCAAGATAAATTCTGGGCCAGGATACAGCAACATCCTGTGGGACCACAGCATGTTGGGCATGGCTGCACCCATTTGTGGGTGGGTCTAGCATGTGAGATGCACCCACTCACAGGAGCATGGCATTGCACCCAGCAGCTGGGACTAAAGTATTCACTATTAGGATGGCGGGACAGTCCCATAATAGCTGCATTTTTAGCAGGATGTATTTAGATGCTAAAATGTAACACACAAAAATTGAAGTGCTACAACTTTTTGTCCATCTCTCAAGTAAATAGCACATAAATTAAATCTATTTTCTGTCAGAGATAGATGAATGAAGGACTTAATTTTCACATAACATCAGGTCATCTTATATACACACATTCCGCAGCACATATCCTAACCCACTGCTCCATGCTCCTTCCTCTCTATCTACCCCATCTGTGTCGCACCTGTCTGTCTCTCCCTCCCGTTTAGAATGTAAGCTCTCATGAGCAGGGCCCTCATCCCTCACGTGCTTCTCCTCCCCCTACTTATAGAATCATTTACTCCTAACTCCCCAATTGGCACCTAACACTTGGTTGCTGAGGCCCTGCTGCTTGTTTTATGCAGCTATTTTATAAACCTTGTCCTGCATTGTTTTGTATTATTATTAACTGTTTTTCTTGTGTATTCATTTATGTACTGTGTAAGGCACTGTGGAACTTTTGTGGCGCCATATAATAGCAATAATAATAAATACAGACTCTTGCAGGGAGCAGAGCTTGTGTGGTGTATACAGCATAATTGCCTACTTTTGAAAATTAGTTTCAGGGAGATTATAGTCAATAGTAGTATGTGCCACCGAGGGGGCATGCCATGCTCTGCCCAAAGGGCGTGTCTAGCCTTACCCATGGGCATATCTATTGCTACTTAGGGGTAGGGCGCCAGAAATAATGGGATATCGGGATTGGATACTGGATTAGTGTTCACTCTAGCTCCGGGGCAGGCAGGGCGCCGGAGCTAGAGAGGGTATCCTCCTGCGCGCCGCTTCGGCGCGCGCACCCAAAAAGGGGGCGTGATCATTGAAAAGTGGGCATGTCTAGAAGACATGTCCCTTTTTGTCACCCTTGGGGGCGTGCCCGGCACTTACGGACACGCCGGACAGCCCCCAAGCGCTGCTGACGGGGAGAATAGATGCCCCCGGCGTCTATTCTCTGGCGGTGACCAGGTCACCGCACATTTCCCCCACCCGAGGGACACTGCGACCTGCGGGTGAAGACGGCACCCACAGGCTGTGAGGGCAGGGTGCTTTTTGCTCTCCAGAAGGAGCGCAGGGCGCTGCGCCCCGCTAAAACAGCCTAGCGGGAACGCTACTGGATACTGCTGAATGTAGGTTCTGGGGGTTGTGGGTAAGACTCACTGCTGTCCAGTTGCTGTGTGTGGGCTGGTTTCTCACTGCTGTTGTTGGTGGTGCAGGAAGTGTCATATATTATTGTGTAGTTTCCTCTTCTCTATATAATAATAATACCATATACAGTATGTGTAATGGGAGCTGTGCTACTACCCCTCATATATTACTATAATCCCCTCTCCTCTATATAATAATGCCACATATCAGTGTGTGCTAGGAGCTGTGTCCCCCTCCCCTCTTATATCATTATACAGTTCCTTCTCCCTATTTAATAATACTACATATCAATGTGTGCGGTTAGCTGCGTTATTACCCCTCATATATTACTATAATACCCTTTCCTCTATTTAATAATACCACATATCAGTGTGTGCTAGGAACTGTGTCCCCTCTATTGTAAATAACAAAAATAATAACTCATGTCACTGTGTGCTGGGAGTAGTACCTGCCTCAGTTAACTGCACGATCACCATCCTGGCCAGTGTGCAATCTCCCCAGTGTGTCACTGACCAGCTCATGACTCATGCTGCTGCTCAGTTCTCACTGCTCCTACAATTACAGTGTGGCTGCCATGGAGGGAGAAGCTGGTCCCGCTGCATTGTGATGAGGAGCCATCGGAAAGAAAAGGTAAGGGACATATGGCCATACAGGCACTGCCAACCACCTGCTCAACTACTGCTTGTGTTGACATATAGCCGCACTGGGATCGGGCTCCCGGGAAGACATTGTGAGCACCTTGACACAAAAACTGCATGGTGGACTAGGAGGCCCGGCCACCGCTTCTCACAACCCCACAGTGGCCGGCATACGTCATGACGAGCCCTGCATCATTTACATCGAGACACGTGCATGCGCAGATAGGGTTTTTGATATGGAAGTGGGGAAACCGGGGGATTTACATTACTTTCCGGGGTAGCGGGAGCTCCCACCTTATACCGGGAGGCTCCCGAAGGATGCGGGGGGGTAGTCATGTATGGTATACAGGTCACCAGCCGGTGACTGTATATGGGTAGCAGTGATAGCAGGTATATAATGCAGGGTCGCTCAGAGCTATGTGAGACACGTTTGCTTATTCACAATGACAAGATATCACCACACATGTGCAGTTGACCTAATGGTGGCCATCTTGGTTATGGGAGACTGTGCAATAGCATATTCCATATCTCAAAATATTGCAGGAAAACTGACAAGCTCTTATGGGGAGATTTACTAACCTGTTCTTTGATGTGTGTATTTTTTGTTAACCAAATGCTTTACTAAAGGCCAAACTGTACAATAAAGTGAATTCATTTAAACCGCATTCATAGGGGGCGATTCAATTCAGCACAATGATGCCGGATTCAGGAATTTGCTGTTGTTTTGTCAGTCATGTAAACTCTCCTAATTTAATTCCCGGAATTGTTCAGCTTAAGTCGGCAATGTTGGTGTTTAGTCTACATTTTTTTCTCTCTATGTTTAAAATGAGGCAGACCAATTCCCGGGTTTTGTGACAGATGCAAATCTCAACAATTAGGGATGTAAACTCTCTATTTTTTCTCTCACCCCTGTAGGGGCGAGAGTTTGAAACAGTCTTTAAAGTAGTAGTGCCCTAAAATATGTTGTCATGGCTATTGTATTCTTCCAACCCCCCTGGTTGTTTCTGGTGTGGTTTATCCATCTCACATGACTGCTGTATTTCCCATTAGCAGCAGCAGAAGATTTTCAACTGAAGTGGAGGACTGCATTTTACAGAAGATGTTCTTTAACTACTAGAAGATAAGGACTGCACTTTATAGAAGAGGACAGCACATAAGCTATTCCATTGGATTTCTAAAATCATATTGTATTGACTTGTTTGTGTTTTGTAGCAGTCAACATCCCAAAGTTTGTGGTAGAAATGGAGTCATTTCCAGATACTGTCTTTCTGTTTATGTTGCAGGCTATGTAGATCAATCCAGGAAGCAGTACAGCCATGGCCAAAAGTTTTGAGAATGACACAAGTATTGGTTTTCACAAAGTCTGCTGCTTCAGTTTTTATGATGGCAATTTGCATATGCTCCAGAATGTCATGAAGAGTGATCAGATTAATTGCAAAGTCCATCTTTGCCATGACAATGAACTTAGGACCTGATTCAGACCCGCTCGCAAGCGGGTCGATGGAGGGGTACAACGCACTCGCAAGCTCCGGAGCGAGAGAGAAATTCTCTGAGGTGTTCCCGAAGGAACACCTGCTGTTTGTGGGAGGCACCACTGACATCACCAGTGATGTCAGTGGAGAGCTTCCTGCTCTTTTAGAGCAGGAAGCTCTCTGGGGCTTGCAACGGACGAGATCCTACCACAAGGGTCTCGTCGCATGCCCCGATGGTTGCGACCATCACCTGGCCATCACGACCATCACCTGCCCGGTCGCAAAAGCTGTGGTGACCCACAAAAAAAAAAAAAAAACACCCTGATTCAGAGCGAGTGCTCTTAAAGAGCGTCCGGCTCTGAATCAGGCCCTTAATCCCAAAAACAAAATTTCCACTGCATTTCAGCACTGACACAAAAGGACCAGCTGACATCATGTCAGTGATTCTCTTGTTAACACAGGTGAGAGTGTTGATGAGGACAAGGCTGGAGATCACTCTGCCATGCTGATTGAGTTAGAATAAGAGACTGAAAGCTTTAAAAGGAGGGTAGCGCTTGAAATCATTGTTCTTCCTCTGTTAACCATGGTTACGTGCAAGGAAACACATGCAGTCATCATTGCTTTGCACAAAAAAAGGCTTCACAGGCAAGGATATTGCTGCTAGTAAGATTGCACCTATATCAACCATTTATCGGATCATCAAGAACTTCAAGGAGCGAGGTTCAATAGTTGTAAAGAAGGCTTCAGGGCACCCAAGAACATCCAGCAAGCACCAGGATCATCTCCTAAAGTTGATTCAGCTGCGGGATCGGGGCACCACCAGAGCACAGCTTGCTTAGGAATGGCAGCAGGCAGGTGTGAGTGCATCTTCACGCTTTTGGAGGATGGCCTGGTGTCAAGAAGGGCAGCAAAAAAGCCACTTTTCTCCAGGAAAAACATCAGGGACAGAGTGATATTCTGCAAAAGGTACAGGGATTGGACTGCTGAGAACTGGGGTAAAGTTATTTTCTCTGATGAATCCCCTTTCAGATTGTTTGGGGCATCTGAAAAAACGCTTGTCTGGAGAAGGAAATGTGAGCGCTACCATCAGTCCTGTGTCATGCCAACAGTAAAGCATCCTGAGACCATTCATGTGTGGGGTTGCTTCTCAGCCAAGGGAGTGGTCTCACTCACAATTTTGCCTAAGAACACAGCCATGAATAAAGAATGGTACCAAAACATCCTCCAAGAGCAACTTCTCCCAACCATCCAAGAACAGTTTGGTGATGAACAATGCCTTTTCCAGCAAGATGGAGCACCTTGCCATAAGGCAACAGTGATAAATAAGTGGCTCGGGGAACAAAACATTGAAATTTGGGTCCATGGCCAGGAAACTCCCAGACCTTAATCCCATTGAGAACTTGTGGTCAATCCTCAAGAGGCGGATGGACAAACAAAAACCCACAAATTCTGACAAACTCCAAGCATTGATTAGGCAAGAATGGTTGGCCATCAGTCAGTATGTGGCCCAGAAGTTGATTGACAGCATGCCAGGGTGTATTGCAGAGGTCTTGAAAAAGAAGGGTCAGCATTGCTAATATTGACTCTTTGCATAAACTTAATGTAATTGTCAATAAAAGCCTTTGACACTTATGAAATGCTTGTAATTTTACTTCAGTATACCATAGTAACATCTGATAAAAAGGTCTAAAAACACTGAAGCAGCAAACTTTGTGAAAACCAATACTGTGTCATTCGCAAAACTTTTGGCCATGGCTGTAGATAGAGGAGCACTGTCCTGCAAGTGTATCTGCAAGCAGTCATCCAGATATATCTCCATTGCATATGCCACAGACACAGATCCCCAGGGCACATGTATACCACCATAGACATTTCTTGATGGGATTCCAGAGGATCAGGTGGTAAGTTTTATCGTCTATTCTCTTCAGCCATTTATTCCTTATACAGTATGACCTTATTAAGGAAGACCTTGAACCCCGTGTGCCAACAAACCGATACTTGGATTGTACAAATTGCTCAGGGTGTTGCATTTTTTGGCCTCAAGACCTTCCAGCCCACTTTGGCTTTGGTTGCAGGTTTTTCAAAGCATACTTTTTCAAGGGCGTTATCATAGGTTTTAAAAGCAATAAGGAAACAAGCTGGGTAATTTAATCAATTCCTAGAGTGAGACTGAGTGGCAGTCTAAAAAATTGTAAAAAGACTTTTATGCTGTTGCGCAAACGCCAAATGTGCTTAGTGCTATTGACTGCACCCACATTGCGCTAACAGCTCCACGGCACATGGAACAGCTTTTTCACAAACGAAAGCTCTTTCATTCAATTAACGTTCAAATAGACTGTGATGCGTAGAATCCTCAATGTTAATGCATGTTTTCCTGTCTCATTGCACAATGCTTTTATCTTGCAGCAGTCAACAATTAGCCGTTTATTTGAGGAAGAATCTGTTACAAATGAATGGTTGCTTGGTAAGTGTTTTTATTATAATTATTTGTTTTAAAATGTTTTTACATTTAATTTTTTTTATATTAGGTGATGCAGCATATGGGAATCGTGCGTGCCTATTGCTGTTGCCTCCCTTAGCAGATCCTTCTAGTCCTGCAGAAAGAAGATATCAAAGAGCGCACACCAAAACCAGAGTAGTGTTAGAGTGCACATTTGGTCTTCTTAAAAGCTGCTTCCAGTGTTTAGACCGGTCCGTAGGTGTGCTACTCTATTCACCAGCCAAAGTTTGCAATATAGTTATTGCATGCAGTGTATTGCATAATATCTGTATTGCAAACTGCCTGGAAATAGAGCGAGATCCAGAGGTTTCTTTGGATCTTAACCTTTCTTGTGTGAGACCTGAGGTGTTACATTTTGGAAATCATATCCGCCATGATGTAATTGCCTTTTTTGCTTGAAAGTTTTTTTTTTTGTTACATTTTTTTAAAATTTCCCTATATTTTGCAGGATATCACAGACCAGTTTTTTCCAATTTCTTCCTGTTTTCTGTTCAGTTTTAAAGTTAAACCCGTTGTCCTGTTTAGAGTTAGCCCACTAAAGCAAGGTATTATTTTTTTTTAAGGTTTTTCTTTTTTATAACGTGTTTTTAATGTGTATTTTTTTTTTCAAACACCAGTTGCTTGTTGACATGGAAATCATTTACTTAACCAGAGTCTGCCTGTGTCACTATGCACCAGTGATGGCATATCGGTAAGTATTTTAAGTAGGGATGAGCGGGTTCGGATTTCTGAAATCTGAACTCCCCCGAGCCCCCCACCGATCCGAGCCGGATCCGTGTCAGGTTTGAGTTTTCCTGCCTGACTCAGATCTGAAATCGAGGCAAAACGTCATCATCCCGCTGTCGGATTCTCACAGGTTTTGGATGCAATAAAAGGTCCCCGCGTCGGGGCCATTTTTTGCTCTGGCTGTGGACAGTGAAACAGGAGGGTGGGAGTTGTGCTGCTGTTGTCGTCCATAGGGGCTGTGTCCACTCCAAAGTCCATAGGGGCTGGCTGGGCTGTGTTGTGCAGTGTCCCATGAAGGCTGTAGTCCTAAAGGGGTGCTGTAGTGTTGTCCAGGGGTTGCTCTGTCCATCGGGGGTGTTCCCCCCAAGTTAAAAAAAATATATATTTCTGTTTGTGTGCGCTGCAGCCGCATGTGCATCAACAAATTTTTGCCAAGCATGCGCCTGTGTCATAAGTAAAGGGCCGGCTGGCTCGTCTGTTGAAGGGTGGTGTAACCCCCAAAGTGCCTGAAAAATAAAAAAATAGTTTTCTGTGTTTGTGGCTTGTGTGCGCTGTAGCCGCACGTGCAACAACAAAGTAGCACCAAGCGTGCGCCTGTGTCATAAATAAAGGGCCGCCTGGCTCGTCTGTTGAAGGGTGGTGTAACCCCCAAAGTGCGCTCCAAAAAAAATAAAAAAATATTTTTCTGTTGTTGTGACTTGTGTGTACTGTAGCCGCACGTGCATCAACAAAGTAGCGCCAAGCGTGCACCTGTGTCATAAATAAAGGGCCGGCTGGCTCATCTGTTGAACGGGTGGTGTAACCCCAAAGTGCCTGAAAAAAATAATAATTTTTTTTCTGTGTTTGTGACTTGTGTGCGCTGTAGCCGCACGTGCATCAACGAAGTAGCAGCACCAAGCATGCGCCTGTGTCATAAGTCAAGGGCCTGGCTGACTTGTCTGTTGAAGGGTGGTTTAACCCCCAAAGCGTGCTCCAAAAAAAAAAATCTTTTTCTGTGTTTGTGACTTGCATGCGCTGTAGCCGCATGTGCATCAACAAAGTAGCGCCAAGCGTGCGCCTGTGTCATAAGTAAAGAGCCGGCTGGCTCGTCTGTTGAAGGGTGGTGTAACCCTCAAAGTGCCTGAAAAAAAGAATAAAATTTTTTTTCTGTGTTTGTAACTTATGTGCGCTGTAGCCGCACGTGCATCAACAAAGTAGCAGCGCCAAGCATGCGCCTGTGTCATAAGTGAAGGGGCGGCTGGCTCGTCTGTTGAAGGGTGGTGTAACTCCCAAAGTGCCTGAAAAAAAAAAAAAACTTTTTCTGTGTTTGTGTGCGCCTTAGCCACACGTGCATCAATATCACATAAAAGGAGGACAAAAATTTGTCAGATAAAAATAAAATAGGGAAAGATCAAGAACCACTTCCTCCTAGTGCTGAAGCTGCTGCTACTAGTCATGACATAGACGATGAAATACCATCAACGTTGTCTGCCAAGGCCGATGCCCAATGTCATAGAAGAGGGCATATAAAATCCCAAATGGCAAAGTTCAGGAAAATGGCCTTAAAAAATAAATTTAAATCATCTGAGGAGAAATGTAAACTTGCCAATATGCCATTTACGACACGGAGTGGCAAGGAACGGCTAAAGTCCTCCCCTTTGTTCATGACTAGTGGTTCAGCTTCACATGACGATGGAAGCCCTCCTCCCGCTACAAAAATCAAAGAGTTAAGCCGGCAAAAGCACAGCAAAGAACTGTGCTTTCTAATTCTAAGAAGATATCACAAATCCCCATGGAGAGTCCAAGTGTGGCGATGGTTGCGATGCCTGACCTTCACAACACTGGACGGGAAGAGATGGCTCCTTCCACCATTTGCATGCCCTCTGCAAGTGCTGAAAGGAGCACCCACAGTCCACTTGCTGATATTCAAATTGAAGATGTCTTTGTTGAAGTACAACAGGATGAGGCTATTGGTGTAACTGGCACTGAGGAGGATTCTGATGGTGAGGTGGTTTGTTTAAATCAGGCACCGGGGGAGACAGTTGTTGTCCATGGGATGAAAAAGGCCATCAGCCTGGGCAGAAGACCAAACCTTCCACCTCTTTGATCTGGAAATATTTCTATCCAAATCCGGACAACAACTGTCTTGCCATATGTACCATATGTAAAGGTGGAATAAGTAGGGGTAGGGACGTTAACCGCCTAGGAACATCCTCCCTTATACGTCACTTGCAGCGCATTCATAAAAAGTTATTGTCAAGTTCAGAAACTGTTGCTAAGACCGTAAGCAGTCCAGGGACACCTAAATCCCTTTTTCCTGTTGTATCCAAGCGCCTGCAAACCACACTGTCAACTCCCTCCTCAGTTAGGATCAGAAGTAGTCCTGCAGGCCCTGTTACTGGCATGACTGACTCTCCTATCCGGGATTCCTCGGGAAGATCCTCCATTGCTACGCCAACTGCTGCCGATCATCATCCCAGAGAGGAAGTGGGAACACCACTACTTCCTTTACTAAGCAATTGACCCTCCAACAGTCCTTAGCGAGGAGGATGAAGTACAACAGCAGTCATCCTGAAGCAAAGTGGATAACTGAGGCCTTGACAGCTATGTTGGTGTTAGATGTGCATCCGGTATCCGCCATTAGTGCAGTGGGATTTAGACAATTGATGGAGGTAGTGTGTCCCCGATACCAAATCTCATCTAGTTTCCACTTCACTAGGCAGAATGTACAGAGACGTCAGAAAAAGTCCTCAGTGACCTAAAATATTCAGTTGTACCCAATGTCTACTTAACCATGAACTCGTGTCGCTTAGCATAGTCATCCAGCTACCTCGGTGCAACCTTTTGGCCTAAAAACAATATTGTGAGGTGTGAGGTGTTCAGAATAGACTGGAAATGAGTGGAAATTAATGTTATTGAGGTTAATAATAGCATAGGAACAGAAAAACCCACAAATTCTGTGATTTTAGCTGTTTTTGTGCTTTTTTCCCCCCAAAAAATACAGATCCAAAACACAAAAACCCAGAACCCAAAACACGAAAGGGTGGTTTTGGCAAAACCAATCCAGATCAAAAACACGAAGAAAGATCCAGATCCAAAAACAATATATCTGAACCAAATTGTGATGCTTTTAAATAATTTTTTATAAATTAAATTCCTTACCTAGGCAGTGCAGGGGAGATTCCCTTTTGCATGTCTAGACCAGCCAAGAATGGATGTGCCTAGCATGTAGCGGTGCTATATGCCTGTTGAATCCAAAGACACAGGCGAGTCTCTGCTACCCCCACACAAGCCATCCATGCAACCCACCTTGCATCCTGCATAGCTCCAAAGCCCATTTCTATGGTAGCCTGGCAGCACAGTGACCACAGGATAAGTTCCTGGATTGCAGGGCCACAGGCAACCACTCTTTTGAAACCTTGTTAACCCCACCCCCTATATCTTTCCTATTGTAGGTTGTGCCTGTGATCCTGGATTCACCATAGTAGCAGTGGCTGACTTACAAACAATTTTAAAGAGGATTGTGCAGGATGTGGTATAATGTAGCCTACTTCCAGAAAATGTTGCATGTCAATAATACAATTTCATATAATAAACTTCATGGTGAATTTGCATGGATTGTAGATTTATTTAAATCTTATGAATCCAGCTTGAAAAAGGCTATTGCCGAAATGCGTTGCTGCTCCTACTACTGACTAAAGTGACTGGAGGTGTTACACCTATCTATACCGCTACTGATTGAAAAAAGCCGCCTTGCTTTTTATCAGGAATCCGGCCAGTAGAATCTGCACTCCAGTGGCCGCAGCTTATTAGTGGAGAGAACACAGCTAAAAGTCCCTCTAACCCGGAGATTTGCAGCCAGCTACCGTATTCCTCCCAAATAAGCAAGCTGGGAACATGTTGCACCGATAAGCAATTGTGTCATTTGCACTAACCAACTCCATACATAGTCCGGAGTCCTGGATATGAGACAGACTGGATTACTTACGGTGACAGTTTGTGGGTAATTATTTATAAGATATTGAAATGTTGGTTTACTAAACTATTGACTGCTTACTCGGCTCTAATATAGGTGCTCTGAGTGTGATCTTCTTTCCAAACCAATCTAGGTACTAATAATATGGTTACTCTCATATAGTAGACTGTGCCAACCGGATACATTGAAGCAATATAGTATACCTACCAGAGCATTACAATTATTGAATACCAATATATTGCAACACTTGTTTTATCAGGCTGTTATCTGTAATCTATGATTTATTATTATATAATGAAATACAGACTCTGCTGCTTTTTTAATGTATGTATGTTTATTTTAATAAATTGTTTATTTAATTGTGAAAGTTTGCATTGTTCTGACACGCCAGGTAGTACCTGTTATTTTTCTTATATTTTTTTTAAAATTCATGTTACTAACATTATGTACAGTATTCTGCGGTTAATTCATATTTTTAAAATATCTTATGTAAATGAAGTATGATGAAGGGGGCCTTTAAAAGATGTTTTAATACACATAATACTCATTTCATACACAACTATTGAACAAATTATACATTATATTGGAAGTGTTGCGTTAAAACAGTGGAAAAGAGTAAAAAAAATACTTCAAACCTTATTCCTCATTGGGAGGATTTGATGGTGATCAATGAGCCTTTTACGGACGTTGGCACTTTGCGGTTCCACACTAGATGGATAATTGATTATTCTAGAAGTGGAATTTGTGGATGCTGAATCACGTGGAGTTTGGGAGATGAAAGAAATGGAGAACTCAGGAAGGGAAACCTGTGTTCTTCATACTGTAAGTGCATCTCGTCTGCAATAATAGACAAACTTGTGGCCATTGAGACTGAAGTGGAGGCAGACTGTGTGATCCAATTATCTTGTCCATTGATGTTGTTCAACATAGCAATAATCTTGCTGTTGCCCATCTTGTTTAAGGTCTCATTCTCTATGGTTCTATTTCTCTTCCTCTACCATATCTGCTAATCGATCTACTGCTTGACCAATAAACACTATGCTCCCTTCCAATCGTCTCCTGTGCATTTCTTGTCTACCATCCATAGGTCTAGCCAGATTAGCTGTCAAATGGAGTTGGGGGAACTCGACTTTGGGGCTGATCTGAAGATGCAGGAATGAGTAAACTAGAAAATGTGTTGTATATTGCTGTAATATTAAAAACTGTTACTACGTTAAAAAAATAAAAATAAATCAAAAACAATGAAACATTAAACATATCATAGCAATCATATAATAAATTACCTTACGATAAGGGACTAGGGGCCTGATTCAGAGCCGGACGCTATTTGCGCTCGCTCGGTCAGAAAAAGGGGCCGGCTATTTAAATTGAGCGCTCGCTCTTTGCGGTCTGTTGACGCTTCTATGTGTGAGCGAGCGAACGAAAAATGCGCTCGCTATTTTGTAAAGACGCCCCCTGGCCGCTCGCATCATACGTCATCTCCGCTATTTATTTGATTAATTGAGTACATCGAAAGGTGTCTGAACTGCTCGCAGTGCTTGTGGTTGGATTATCCTACCGCAATCATGCGAACAGTTCAGGCTAAGAGACAACCAAGTGACGTGGTCGATGACGCTGCTTTGTTAATTATGCACACCCTTAAAACGCCCGTTTTGACCGTTTGGCACGCCTGCGTTCGGATCTCCACTCCCCTTTTTCAAGCACCTTCCCCTGTTACCACCCACAAACGCCTCATACAGTCACTCAAATTAGCAGGCACTCGCTATTTGGCGAGCGCTCGATTTCCGATCGCACTGACTGGTAGGCGCATGCGCATTACGACCCATATGCATGCGCAGTTGTGCGAACATCGCTCGGAGCGGACGAGCGGCCGCTTACGAGCGGCTCTGAATCAGGCCCTAGGTGCAGATAATGGCTAGGAAGGTATATCAGTGTCTGACCCTAAATGTAAAGTGTTTAATTTTATAAAGGTTTTAAACACTTAAAAAGTAAAGCTAGTAGAAGAAATTATGCAGCTCACTACCTTCAGCTAAGACAGCTTCTTGTATCTCCAGACTGCAAGCTGGAGTCATATTATCTATAAGGAATTCAATTTAACTTTAAATTTAGAGTCTGATTCAGAGATGGATGGAAACTCCATGTTTTCTCAGTTGGCCAATGTTTTAATTATGTGCATGCAACGGATTCACATGCTGAATGCATCCAGATGGATTATTGTTGTCACTCACAGTGAGGATTTATTCACAATGCGATTGACAGGCAGGCACCATTTGTGGGTGTCAACGTAAGGTGATGACTCAAATGCAGGTGTGTCGCAACTATTTTCGAAGCATTTCTGAAACTACGATCCCGTACTTTGTTGCAAAGGCTCTGGCATCTCACTTCCGATATCCACTCTCTGTAACCATAGGGTTACTCAAAAGTTTGGCAATCAACTGATCTGCGTCTGACGTTACGCCTTTGTACGCAATCATTTAGATTTGCGAAGATGGCGGTGGGCATCTCAATAGAAATCTAGGCGGCTGCGACATTTTCCTATTTTCACACAGTTGTTGCATGCACAACAGGATTTACATCCATCTCTGATCCACCAGGCCTAAGGTATGACAGATTTACTTTTTTGCCCTTTCTTCATTTTGTTTATTTTACTTTCATGGCCTACTCTCCATTTCCTGCCCTGTTTTACACAAGTTTTTAATACTCCTATACAGATGTATTTAAAGCTGAAGAATACACTAACTGAAATGAGATGTATTTTACAATTTTTCTCATCATGTTCAATTGATAAAGGAAATGTGTTCCTGAATAAGGATGAGTTCTCATTATTCAATGAGCAGTCTTAAAATTACAATAACAAGTGAATCAGAATATGAATTGAAATGATGGATCATGTTTCTCATATGTTTTTCAATAATGGGTTTTCAATAAAAAGAACTTGTCATTTTATAATTATGGTACATTGCAAGTTTTTTTTTGGTTAGACTTTTTTTTTATGATTTCCTGGTGATTTGCTTCTCTAATGTTTAATTACCCTCCCATTACTTGCTGTATAGACATTTCCTATGTAACACAATATGTTCCTCTGGGAAGAGACAAAACGCACTATAATACATATCATGGCATGAGAACAGGAAATTATTATTTTTTTTTTTTTCAATTATATTTTAAATATTTACCATAAAGCTTATCTTCCATGGCACAGTGTAATACAGAACGCTATGTGGTTCATACATGGTAAGGAGGCAGCAATGTAGTAATAAGGTAAAGTTAGTAACTATGCCTAGTCTATGGCAGTTGATCAATGGTAATATTTTAATTCTTATTAATTTATATATCATAATGAATATGTCAGACCTAACCTATAAAACAGACTTATTACATTTAGTAGACATGTTTATGAAAAGAAGTTTTTTTTATATATTATTTGCCGAGTTGCTAACAAGTATGGATGCCATATAGACTCATCTCACCTGTGTCTCACCAGCTCTATCCCTCAATGTTCTCTCCAGCCTTAAGCGCCCCCCAGTATTTCTCTAGTCTCATAACTCTTGTATCCAGCCGAATGCCCCACTGTGTCTCATAGGTCTATATACAATACATATATAAATATTACGCTAGTGACTGGCAATCCTCAGATGGTGTAATTTCTTATAGTCAAATAAGGCTGCTGATCCCCAAAAAAGGTCCTTTGCCAGAAAGGGCCTATGAATTAACAATGATAATGTTGTTTTTTTGGGGAGCATCTAAACTGGATTATATAACTCTATATGGGATCCAATTCCCCCTTCATATAGTATAATTTTTATTCCTATTACATAGAGTGTTGTGAGGTGATCTTGGGTGACAAGATATCAAGATCCAAAGTCTTACAGGCTGTCAAAGAACTTGTCCATATAAAGGGAGACAGCAAGTGTACTATCATCTGCCCCACAATGGTCAATATGTCTATGTATGTGTAAGAATACAGTAAGTTTTAAATGTGATTTTATGTATTTTAATAAAACTGTGTACTAAAAGGAAAGAAGGTTATTAGTTGTATTTGGGTGAACTCAGGTTGAAAGATCTCATAGTAGGCCCGATAGGAGGAATAAAAACTTCACCCTTATCAACCTCACAACACTCTATGTAATAGGAATAAAAATTATACTATATGAAGGGGGCATTGGATCACATATAGTGTTGTATAATCCAGTTTAGGCGCTCCCCAAAAAACAAACATTATCATTGGGGATTAGCAGCCTTATTTGACTAGCAGAAATTTATACCCAAAAAAAAAATGAAGATACATCACCACCTTACATGTTCCAGCAAGTTCGTTATCTATATGATAACTTGCCCCTGTGCTCACCACTACATTGGCAAAATGGAGCGCCAGTTTAAAGAGCAATTGGCACTCCATAGATCAGCAATAAGAAATGCTATCACATGGGGCAACAGTGAGCAACCCGTAGCACAACATTTCTTGCAGGCCAAACACAATGTGGCCATGATCAGGTACCGGATCATTACTCATGTCCCACCACTTACGAGGGGAGGTGATCGGGGGAAAAAATTACTCCAGTTAGAATCTAAATGGATAAATAGACTGGGAACCCTGTTCCCAAGGGTTTAAATGAAACTTTGGGCTTACACTGTTTTTTATAATGTCTTTTATAATGTATATGGTGATGATGTTAAAACTATTGATATGTCTCTCATATAGTTAGGCTATCTAGGTATCAACTTCATTATGTATAGTCAATATAACTAACGTGTAAATGTTTACCTATTTACATAGTGATCTACAATATTGAATTTTAGAGCCAAAACCTATGTATTATGCTATATTTGATACCTGGTCAATCACTCCGGTAGCGCTAGGTAGTAGACGAAACACGCTACCTTGTCTTTGTTTTTATATGTAGTTATTGTTTTTTGTTCTTTTATTTATAATTATGGTATTTCATTTGTTCAATATGTAATTTCACAACTTGATGATTATGCTGGTTACCCAGCAACAGGAGGCGCCAACCTCTGATGTCACCCCTCCGCGACCACCATTTCCAGGCCCGGCAGCGACGAGCATGAGGTCGGACTCCATGGGGCATATAATGGTGAGTGTATTTGTTCACTTTTTGTATATGGAATATTTGCACGTGACGAAAGCGCAGAAATAAATAGCGCTGAAACATTGCCTATAATGACAGCCCAATTGTCACATTTCTTGCAAGAAGGATGAGTGCCGCTATATGTTTATTGATACATATTCCGGAGTTTTTCCGGTTATTAAGCGGGCACCCCCATTACTATTTCCACCAAGAAGAGTGAGAGTGACGGTACCGTGACTGTTATATATATATATATATATACTGTATATATATATATGTGTGTCCAATCGGTCCCGCACTCTAGTTTTCCCAATGGTGCAATGTGCCCTCGTTAAAGTTGTGAACAGTATGGCAGAAGGAATAGACGGCATTGAGGGGCTTACAATAATGATGTTTAATGCCAACATTGCCAGGCGCAGTGCCCTTTTATCAAGGTGCAAACAAAATATAAAATTACATCTTACCTTTAAGTAGGTCACCCGAGTGTGTGTTTGTCTCATGGGGGCTGCGTGCATCAGCATGCTGCAGGGCACGTCCCCCTGCAGTGACGTATGTGACTTCCAGCTTTCCTGGTTACCCTGGTAACCGGACCTCAGCGTCCTGCTAAACATTTCAAAATGAAAGTGTGAATAGCGTGCCACCACCAGCAGAGACAATATTAATTAAGAACAGTACATAAGTTTATAGACTAGTTTCCTGTTACTGTGTCACCTGATAGAGAACAATATTATATAATACTGTAAAGCGCTCTTAAATGTCAAATAATTGACATGAAAAACATAAACTGCATCATATACAGTCAGGTGCATAAATATTGGGACATTGACAGAATTTACATATTTTGGCCTCTATTCACAACCACAATGGCTTTGAAATGAAACAAACAAGATGTGCTTTAACTGCAGACTTTCAGATTTAATTTGAGGGTAATTACATCCAAATCAGGTGAATCCTACCAGTAAATCCTACTGCGGAAGATGGATCCCGGGAATACCGCTAGGTAGGTAACATGGATCACACAGGGTAAGTGAAGTTCACAAAAAGACACTAGGTTAGAAGAAACCTAGTGTGGAAATTCTACAGTGTGAACTTTATGACAACAGTTTCTCTTTAAATGTGTTTTTTTTCATATGGACTAATTGAAAAACGATTGGAGTCTGTGAAAATATTTACTATTTGGAACACCTCATAGCGCGGACCTGTAAGATCAATTTTTGTGTATATGATTGTATCTATAAGTTGGTGACTTATATTTTGATCTGTTTCTGCTGCTACATGAGGCAGCGCCAAAGGTTGTGAAAGCTTTTGATTATATTAGCACTCAGCGTCTTTTTAATCACCACAAGGTGTCCTTTTATTCCAATATTTCGAGAGATGTGCTCGTCATCAGGGATAATACAGTACTGTTTGTGCCCACATATATACACGAAGATAGCTACCACGGAAAAATCTACCATCAAAATATCTTGTATCAAAGGAGAAATAATTCCTTCATTAGCCGCTAAGGACAAGACCAAATCTAATTCCTTTTTAAACAATGTTGTGGTACCTCTGCCTAGCATCTCATAGGTACTAGTGTCCATAAGTTTGTTTTTTATTTATTTATTAACAGTTTCTTATATAGCGCAGCATATTCCGTTGCGCTTTACAATTGTAAACATTAATAGAACAAAACTGGGTAATAACAGACAGATATATAGGTAGGAAGGCCCTGCTCACAAACTTACAATCTATAGGGAAATAGGTATTGATACACAAGGATAGGTGCTATATATTGCATTTTGGTCCAGCCAGAATGCACAGTTTCTTGGTGGGTTGCATGACACCTGAATGTCAGCCAAATGTCATGAGGATGTGAGAGAAAGACGATGTGTGAGGTTGTGTGTGGACTGTGAAAGGGGATGTAATTAGATATGGAAGCTATGAAGGTTATATGGGCGGTTCTGGGATCTGTTAAGCTTGCCTGAAGAGATGCGTTTTCAGGGATTGTTTGAAGGATTGGAGAGTAGAGGAAAGTCATATTGTGCATGGTACGGCATTCCATAGAGTGGGTGCAGCCCGAAGAAAGTCCTGTAACCGTGAGTGGGAGCAAGTAATGCATGGGGATGAGAGACGCAGATCTGGTGCTGAGCGGAGAGGTCGGGTAGGGAGATATTTTGAGATGAGTGAAGAGATGTATGTTGGTGTGGTTTGGTTACTACCCTTATTTGTAAGTAAGAGTATTTTGTATTGAATACGGTAGAAAACTGGCAACCAATGGAGGGACTGACAGAGCGGGGCAGCAGAAGAAGAATGTTTTGCAAGGAAGATAAGCCTTGCAGCTGCATTTATAATTGATTGTAATGGTGATAGCCTGTTTTTGGGAAGACCAATTAGGAGTCTATTGCGATAGTCAATGCGGGAAATAATAAGTGCATGGATTAGAGTTTTTGCAGTGTCTTGTGTCAGATATGGTCGAATTTTGGATATGTTGTTTAGATGTATGTAACATGATTTTGAGACAGATTGAATGTGGGGAGCAAAGGACAGTTCAGAGTCAAGGATGACACCAAGGCAGCGAGCTTGTGGGGCAGGGTGGATTGTCGAGTTATCAACAGTAATAGAGAGATCAGGTTGGTAACTGTTATTGGCTGGTGGAAATATAATTAATTCTGTTTTAGAAGTATTAAGTTTCAGGTGGGGAGATGAGTTGACGTTTACATTCCATATCATACATATCCACATCCTATACGACCACTGCACCTCCCTTATCAGCCTTCTAATAATTATATCTGTTCTGGCGGCCAAATTTCTTAATGCCAGATCCTCCGCGCTACTCAGATTATTAGCATACTTACTAGCCATATCAACCCCTTCAGCATGCACATCTAGCATTCTAAAACATGTTCTAATAGAGGCATTCGAGGTAGTAGGATCAAACCGCGATGTTGCTGGCAGCGTGTGCGCTACAGAGGGCGGATGAGTGATCAGCGGCGATCCAGGTGAGTACACTGTGAGGGCTAATTATTTGATGTGGTGGTGTATATATGTGTGCACAAACAGCACTGTATTATCCCTGATGATGAGCACATCGCTCGAAACATTGGAATAAACAACTCATGGTGATTAACAAGACGCTGAGTGCCGCCTGGTATTGATTATGGCAAATAGGGGTTTTTACCCCATGGAGGGCACCTGCGCAAATATCTGCTCTTAAATTGGATAAAGAGGAGTGCGACTTGGTATCTATAATATATATATATATATATATATATATATATATATATATATATATATGTATATTATATATATAATGTAAGAATGCCAGCACTCCACAAAATCAGGATACTTGCCCAGGTGCCATCCAATGGTCAAAATCGGCCAAACATATACAAGAAAAACAGCGGCACTCACAGGACTGATATAAAAAAGACTCATGACTCAGGTCAATGTTCAACGTTTCAGTCTGGCGACTTTTATCAAGTTCTTGATAAAAGTCGCCAGACTGAAACGTTGAACATTGACCTATCTGAGTCGTGAGTCTTTTTTATATCAGTCCTGTGAGTGCCTCTGTTTTTCTTGTGTGTATATATGTGTATATATATATATATATATATATATGCTGTATAACATGACAGAAGCAGGCACTCTCTGGGGAAGTGGTGAAGGAAAGATGGTGTTTATTTCCAACTAAAGGCAATTTATGCACAGATAAGGACCCACAATACACCATTAAATCTGCACCAAACAGGTAAACATCTCTGACAATGGCTTCTGTAGACAATTTGTGTTATAAAAAGCAAGTATTTGCTAACTGTATTACTAATAATTTCTTAAGCAGCTGTTATGCTGGTTACACACTGACAGATATAGTGGGCGATCAATTGATCAGCCAATATATCTGCTGCAAGTCGACCAGTGTGTACCAGTGATATGTCTGTGAATGGTGTCTTTCACAGACATATCGCATTGGCTGCGCTGCACAGCCGAGGCACAGATATGTCTGCAGACATATCTGTCCATCAGCAGGTGTGTGCGGGTGGTCAGCAGACTGCCCATACACACACAGCGGCAGCCGCGGGGAGGGGGTGGGACACACTCCATCCGCTGGGACACGCCTATGACCCGCCCGCCGGGACCCGCTGCAGCATGCAGATGATGGTTGTTCAGTGTGTATGAACGACCATCATCTGCAGATATATCGCTTAGGTGTGTACCCACCAAAACTCTTCATTTGTTAAGTTAGTTTTCTGTTAAACAGATATTGTACCTTTCAGGCGAGCTAATCTGTTTGATTAAACACTCACATTGTTCTGTCCCTTGATCTATCATGTTGACATGCCCTTTGACCTTATTAGTCACTCAGACTTTCTTTCTTTTTTACACATACTGAGTGATTCTATTTCATACTTTTTTTCACATTACTTTAAAGTAGGGATGTGCAGGCTCGGTTCTACTCGGTTCCGTTCGGTTCTTTTTACCGAATCTTATTGGCTATCCAAAACTCGTGACAGCTGAAACCCAATAAGATCCGGTAAAAAGAACCGAACGGAACCGAGTAGAACCGAGCCTGCACATCCCTACTTTAAAGTAGATTATCCATGATTTTGTACCGTTTATGACATTGTTGCGGATGGATATTTACTGCTGTACTCCCCTGTTTTTTCAATTGTATGAGGTCACTTAACTTGGATATTGGATGCAGATTTAATTTTGTATTGTGAGTCTTTATCTCGGTATATATTGCAGTTGTATACCCTTGATAAAAATTCCATCAGGGATGGAGATGTAGGGATAAAAGAACATTTGTTTTCTGCTACTTACATGAAGAGTGACCAATTTGCTCATTCTCTCATATTGTTTTCCTAGTATCTTCTACAGCACATTTCAATCATTCAAAATATGTGGAATGCAGTAATGAGACTGCAAAAACAGTATCCATTGATATATGAGTGCATGTTATGGAAATTAGTGTTTTAGCAGGTTTCCCTTATGAAAAACAGTTGTTAAATTTAGTAAAACCAAAAAGTATACTGTATTCCCTGGTGCTAATTTATAATGCTGCCTCCTCTGGGAGCATTATACTGTACCTCCAAAAAGGAGAATCACCAGTAAAAAATATTGAGGGGTGAAAATTAGTTGATGTGCAACAATAACTGACTCCATTCATACATTTATCTAATTTATTCATGTAAATTTGATACAATTTATACATTAATATATCAATTGTAATATAAACATCCCTATAAACGTCCATTCCAATAAACAAGGCTGGTTCAATAAATAAGACCTCTCATTGCATACATTTATTCAACTCGTACATACTGTACTGTATACGTATAATCAATAGTATGGCCTTGGTACAGATTATTTTTTCACATAGTCCCCATACTTATCTAAGCATTTGTTCCAACAGTACACCAAGGGAGCTATCCCGTCATAGAAGAAATCAGTGTCAAGCGCCTGAAGCCAGGACATGATGGCTTGCTGAGCTTCACCCTCGTTTGCTAATCGCCTCCCACACTGGTGTTTCTGCACTGGTCCAGAGATGGACTGTAGGGAGAATGGTCCAGTACCTCAAAAAGGTATCGCTGTAACAACTCACTTGTGTGGATGGCTGAATGTGGCCTGCATAGTGTGTGGCAGTACGATGCCTGTTTGCAGCAGCCCAGGTCATTTTCATCATTTCCCTTTGTAACCGGCTCAATGTGTCACAATAGCGGACAGCAGTCATAGTATTGCCCTTTGTGAGGAAATTAACAAGAAGCATGCTCTTGTGGTCCAAAATCTATGACCTTGTTTCTATGCTGATGGAGTTGTTTTACATTTCTTTCAAGGTGGGGATGATGCTTGTTTCCATGTCATGGATGCTTGCTGTGTCTCTGGTGTCAAATGATGCACCCTTGTTTCATTGCATGTAAAAATATGCTGCAGGAACTGCACTCCCTCCTCATGGTACCATGTCAAGTGCACAAAAGACAATCCCATCCTATTGGTTTTGTGAATTTCTGTGAGTTGTTTCTGTACCCAGCATGAACACTTTTTCCTGTACCTCAGTTACTCATGAACGATGTTTTGCACAGTTCCGACTAGGTGTTCAATTTGTCAGCAATATCACTAACTCAAATGCGTCTGTCCTCCTGTATCAGACCTTCAGTGCAACACAAATTCTCATCTGTGGGGGACGTGCTTGGCCGCTGCTCATATTAAAAATCTGTACTACTGTTATCAAAGGCAATGCACCAAACCAAAACCTATTTTATGACATGACGTCATCACTGGACACCTCAACAAGTTGGTAATGAATTTCACCTTCTGCTGTGCTGTTTAGATGGAGAAATCTGATCACACTATGCACCTCAAGGTTTGACCATGTTTCCGCCAGCCCCGCCATCTTACAACTAATATTGGAACAGTATGACTGACATGAGGCGCAGTCTAATGGCCTTGAGGGGAAGCAGTGGTCTACCTGCTCTGGCTTGGTGAGAATTTAGAATCAAATAGAGAACATTACACACATGAGAGGTCTTGTTATCTTACATATTGAACCACCCTTGTAATATACTTCTGCTAACATACAAGCTCAAGGGGCAGATTGGCCATTACTTTAAGCTGGAAGAATCCAAGTGGGCTGATTGGTCTGTGGAGCCACTTGTCATCTGTGGCCCCACCTCCAGAATCGCGTCACCTGACTGTAATTTTTTTTACATGACAGGCAGCCAGCTGGCTAGTAGAGCAGCCCACGGACCACATCTAGTAGAGCAGCCCACGGACCACATCTATCATGAGAAGTCCCCACCCAGCAGGAAGGGAGCTGCACCACACACACCAGGAAGAGTGGGTCTGCGGCCATCATGTAAGTCACAGGGGCCGCCATCCGCTTCTGCCTGCCAGCGGAGTTAGTTTGACTTCACAGGAGTCGGCGGCAGAGTGGAGAAAATTGGGGCTGGCTGTCTGGGAATCTGGGAGACTCAGACAGGGTTAATTTAACTTCAGAGAGGGGGTGGAGTGGAGACAATCGGGGCTGGCTGCCTTGGAGACTCAGACAAATAAGTTTAACTGAGTGAGTCTTATTGTATTGCATCGGTACCTGCTGCAGGAGTCATGATATTTTATTTTTTTAAATACTGGCTGATAGATGTACATCTGTTTTAAGAGGATGGGGGGCTATTATGTACTAGTCTGGGGAAGGGGGTAATGATGATGTGTCTGTATGAGGGAGGGGCATTATTCTGTACTAAGGGGAGATGATCTGTCTGTGGTAGAGGGGGCTATTCTGTGCTAAGAAGAGAAGATTATCTGTGTGTGGGAGAGGGGGGCTATTCTGTGATAAGGGAAGATGATCTGTGTGTGGGGAAGGGGGCTATTCTGTGCTAAGGGGAGATCTGTCTGTGGAGGAGGGTGCGATTCTGTGCTAAGGGGAGACAATAATCTCTGTGTGGGGGAGGGGCTATTCTGTGCTAAATGGAGATGTTGATCTGTGTGTGGGGGAGGGGAGCTATTCTGTGCTAAATGGAGATGTTGATCTGTGTGTGGGATAGGGGAGCTATTCTGTGCTAAGGGGAGATGTTGATCTGTGTGTGGGTGAGGGCGGCTATTCTGTGTTAAAGGAATATGTTGATCTGTGTGTGGGGGACGGGGGCTATTCTGTGCTAAGGGAAGATGATCTGTATGTGGGGGAGGATGGCTATTCTGTGCTAAATTTTAGATGTTGATCTGTGTGTGGGGGAGGGGGGCTACTCTGTGCCAAGGGGAGATGTTGATCTGGTGGGGAGGGGGTGGCTATTCTGTGATAAGAAGAGATGATCTGTCTGTGGGGGAGAAGGCTATTCTGTGCTAAGGGGAGATGATGATCTGCATGAGGGAGAGGGAGGACTTCTGTATTAGGGAGATTTGGCTGTCTGAGTGGGAGGGGAATCTTCTGTGTTAGGGGAGGATCTTTTTTGCTAGGCGGAGAGCTGTATGTGGGGTGGGCTTCTGCATGTGTAATGATAAATAACACTGCACAACAATAAAAATGTTTCCGATGTGAAAATAGTTACTTCTAATTGATTTCAGCATGCAAAGAATGAATATGACAATTTAAAACTCTCCGTTAGCTCTGAGTTCCGAGATATAGCCCATTTATGACGATGTAGGGGTATTCCTAGTGAAGTGGGCAGAATGGAGAGAATCTTACCAGCAATCTGCATTCCGCGCAGAGGGGGCGGGGCCTAATGACCCAATTAAATGAATCAGTTATTTGTCCCCTCCCCTATTCAAATATATGCGATTCACGGGATTACCCACACAAGATAACTGTGGTGCACTGAGTGACAAGCATAGTGAGTGATTCCACCAAGACATTCCAGCAATGGAACAAAGACATCAGGGTAGGTGAATCACTACTGTTGGACAGTGAGAAGAGATGCCCCAGAAGAGGAGTACAAGCGACAAGCAAAGAGAAAGCACCCCCATGAATAGGCCACTATATTAGATAGTACTTTCATATGCTGTATGTTTGTTTCGTTTTGTGTTCTTATTTGTGATTGATTGAATTAAAACAGCTATTATTTATTTTCTATCGAGAAAATATCAGATTATTTTAAAATAGCTTTTCACTATAACTATATTACTAATGTACATACAGTATAGTGCAAGTAGTGTAGCTCAAAAACAGAGCTAGTAAAAACATTCTGAAATCATTTTAGTTTTTCTTGACCTCAAATTAGTAATGTATGACTATTTTTAGAAAGGAAACAAATTAAAAGTATTAATTTGTTGTACAATGTAATTCTAGTTTGTTAAGTTTAGGACAAGTTCAATAGGTCTACAAGGTAATATATGAAGGAAACTGGAGAATCTATTAATCAGAAAATGCTAAGCAATTTTCACATAAAAATGTATCCCTAGTGTTTTTTTTATTAATTTATTTTTGTGGCAATGGAGGTCAAATTATATTCTAATAACATTCCTAATGCTGGGTACACACTAGATGATATGTCCGATCCTGCGGATCGGAGTGACATATCGGATACATTGTCTAGTGTGAACCCATGATATGTGCGACGATGTCGTTAACTGTTTGCAGGCGATGTCGGGCGATGGGTGCACACCTACTGCAGGGCCCACAGGGGAAGTCACTAACATCATAGTATGCAGAACGCAGGATAACATGTCCCTCTCCCCCGGCAGACCCGGCATCGGCAGGTGTGTATGCACTTGCCACATGCTGGGTCCCATTGCCAGCGATGTTGCGCTAGGTACACATTGTCTAATGTGTACCCAGCTTCAGTTTCTATATATTTCCACCAACAAAAAATTATTTGATTTCACTATTTTTACAGGGATTAAAGCAGGGTTTCCCAAACTTGGTCCTCAAAGCACCCTAATAGTCCAGGTTTTTAGGATACCGAGCACAGGTGGTTAAATTAAATTGACTGAGGTACTAATTAAGTCACCTATGCTCAAGTATGGATTACCTTAAAACCTGGACTGTTAGCGTGCCTTGATATTCCACTGAACGGGCGATATTCAGTATCTATAGTGCATTGCCGAGTGTATACAGCGGATACAACGTAATTCACAGACAAATCTGATCTCCTGGGCAGCACAGTATATGGCCGATATATCTGAAAGCTATATTGTTTATCCGCTGGTGGTGTATAGGCGATCTGCTCATCGTTTGTACACATGCAGCAAGGACCCGGCGGTGATTGACAGCTCAACTGTGCAAGCAATTTAAATGCCCGCCCAGTTAAGCTGTCAAGCCCATCACATCGGGCAGATGATTGGTAAGTGTGTATACACTTACCAGTCATCAGACAGGGTCAACCTAGTGTGCACCAAGCTTAACAGAAAAAATAAATATTGCTGATTTTGTTTTTTTATTTGTTACATTGTATGATTATGCTATTCTACATCTCCAAATGCAATTTGACTGTGTGTGAATTCAACCCTACGGCTGGGTACACACCTGAAAGATATATCTTCAGATGATGGGTGCTCATACACACTGAACAACCATCACTGCCATCTGACCTGGGATCACGTCGCAACTCCCTCCCCAGCGGCCTGTCCACACAGCATGATGTGCAAATCTATCTGCAGCGATATTTGCCATTGGCTGTGCTGCACAGCCGACGTGATATGTCTATGAACGACGTCATTTACAGCCATATCGTCTGTAAAGACTGGCCAAGGCACACACGATTTATCAGCCATTCAATTGAACGACTGCTATGTCGTCCAGTGCGTACCCAGCATTAGAATATATTTCTTGCTAGGTCGACTGAGAATATGTTGCTAAGTATGTTTTTTGGTGTATTAGATGTTATTTTATTGTGAATACTGGACTGCCTGCAACTTCTATGCCCTACCTAAATTTATTGGCTGCGCTGTTTTCCATACCTTTATACTGTAGTATCTTCCAAATCATTACAGACACCAGATACTCTAATTAAACACAACTTACTCCAATCTGAGAAATGGTTTGGTAGTTTGGTTTCTGTAACACAACATCATACTTATCGCTCACATGAGCTACTTTGAGGAATTGTGTTTGGGATCTTGATAGTATTAATTTAAACAGGCTACTTTTAATCCACCACAAATCGCTTTATCAACCAGCTACACAAAATACACTTACCTTTAGATCACACTTATTGAGGAAGCCATTATTTTGATGTTTGAAGATCATATTTGAGCCTGTTGTTGCTTATATCACACTAACTGTAATGCCCAGTGTTGCCTGGCATTTATTTTTTTCTGTCTCCACTATATATATATATATATATATATATATCCCTCTCTCTCTCTTCCCCATCTCATTCTTTCCCCCCCTGACACTTTCTCTCTCCCACTTCTCCTTATCCCTCCCCACTGTCTCTTAAGGTGCGTACACACTGGGCGATTAAAGTGGATGACTGAACGATAATGATATTGTTATCGTTCAGTCGTCCGCTTTATTGTCCATTTTTAGCACAAAAACAATGAACGATAACGACGACGCACATTCCCGCGGGTTGTTCGTCGTCATCATTCATCGGGTTAACATGCAGGCCAACCTGACGATGTCGTATATGGGAAAGATTTCTGGACTGCACAACCTGACTATATATATGATGGGGGAGGTGCTACCTGATGAGACTAATTGCAGGCACAGAAACAGACAAATCTCAGGTGCACAACTCCAAATTATTAATAATATATATAAATGCAATAAAATTTTGCAATCAATAGAGGTTTTTAGCATAATCATGGCCAAGGTTATGGGCCTACCCACCATATCCAAGAAACCTCTTTCGGGTAGGTCCCTAACATACTAGGGTTCAAATCCAGAGCGCAGGACCCCCCAAAACTGGCCCAGCTAAGCCGCCCCAGGGCACCACCATAGTAAGAAAAGTGCAGTGTAAAGAGATAGTTAGGAGCAGCTGCAGCTGCATATAAAGAATGAAAATAAAAAAGTGAAGTACATGTATATTAAACACACAGTGAAGGGTTAAAATGTGTTATAAAGAAAAATGTGTTATAATGCGGTGCTACAGGGTTGCTGTCGTCAGGTTGCTGCATGTTATGGAATGGGGGAGAGAGCCCGGCGCTGAACGATATCGTTAATGATATCGTTCAGCGGGTGTGCTCAATGTCATGAACGACATTGAGCACACCCTGCCGGGGACACACTAGACGATATCGCTCAGGGAGCATACCCACCGTTAGTCTCTATCACCACCTCTCGCTCTCTCATGAGCATTTCTGACACTGATAGGAAGGGTTAGAGCAGAGGTCATTACATTTCAACTTGATGACCTTATTTTATTATACAGATTGTAATTTTTCTTTTTTTAAATGCTTTGATGTCTTGTTTTTATCCATTGTTACTTCTCTTTGCACAGATTTCCCGCCCTGTTGAATTTAAAATATAATATTTGTGGTGTAAATATGACACTTTATTTTTTAAACAGGCCTCAACATTTCAAGATCCAGACAATAATAATCCAGGCTGTGAAGACTGCAATAGCAGGTAGGATAGAGCAAAACAGTCCACTAACACTATCTCTCACCTTCCTTAATGTCCTGCCACCCAACTGTGATCTGACTCACTGCCTCTCTCCACCCAGCAGCTGAATATTCTGAAAAGTACATATTCCCTAATCCTATTGTGTTATGTGATTGTAGCCCCACCAATTCTAAGGATGGTAGCTATATATGTATATATTTTATCCTTATATTGTGTGCCTCCACCTAGGCTATTTTATAAGGGCTATCCTAGGGTTGCCCTAATATATAATTTGTATAATGAAATGTTTTGTTTGGATTCAAATATTTACACAGTACTTATAAATCGACATTTATACATTGCACTTAAATCAACACCTGTCTCCTTTCTTCCTTCACAATTTCCAGATGAAAGATGTCCATCAGATACCTTAAGGTAAGTAGTTCTATACACGGTTATTGTTTTTATACATATATTGTCATCATATATCAGGCCTTACAAAGTATACGCATAAATATACAGGTAATATCACAATACAATTCCCATGAATATTCCCTCCCCATGCAATAAATCCGCTATACTGTAATGAAACTATACTGATGGATTTCTGTAAATAACATTCCCAGTTAAAATATATAATAGTCAATTCCGTGAAGAGAATAAATGAAGATGAGTCTATATCAAGAGTCCTGTCTCTTCAACTAAAATGTCTTAGTCCTAAAGAGTAGAATCCAGGATTATCCTAGGCAAAAGAATAAGTTTATAGGATGAGCCCCAGATTTAGCCAAGTTTATGCATCCTTTTAGGGCTTATATATATGTACGAAAATCCTCTGACTCTGTAACTTACATAAAGATATACATATAAGTCTCTAGAATGTAGTAGCCAGTGCTTTATCTACTGCAATACTCCTATTCTGAATTCCAAACTTGAGATCAGAATTCACACTGTACTATAGACGGGTAAAGTCTTGCTACAATTGTATCCTTCTTCTATTTGATACTTTTCTCCTGCGTTGGCTATACAGGTGCATATAGCAGTATTATATCCCTTAATTCATAGTGCCTTGCTGACAAGAAAGGGATTCTCTCTGATATATCCCCTGCTGTATACTTATAAATTATGCCAGTCTGCTTTACTAATGATGCTTGTAAGTGTGGTGTGGGGTTTTATAGTACTCACAACCACTCTGGATAGCTGTCAGGGACTGAAAGGGTTACATTGTATCAACTGCTGAGGCGCTGGCTACACTCCGTAGCTCTCAGGCTGTCAGCGTATCTCCAGCTCCTGCTCACACATCAGGGTCCGCCTCTCCTTCTCTCCGCCTCCTGCGTGACCTCAGATCAGGGGATGCCCCTTCCGATGATGCGGCTTTCTGTTGCTGCTTACCGCTGGAGCCAAGCCAGAACACACAGCTCTGTCTCCGGCAAACACAAAGGTAATGCCCACTCTGGCTTCAGTGCTGGAGCTCCCGGCTGCTGCCGCTACTAGCGCTCACTCCTAAAGTAGCGCCAGAGAGACTCCCAGCATGAGCACTGTTGGGGGAACTGCAGACTGGACTCTGCACTGCGCCAGCACCCCTATATCCCCCGCAGCACGAGCATCCCTACCGCACCTAACTGCCACTGGCCACCTAACTGCCACTGGTCAGAGCTCATGCCATTTCTGGCACTTTCTAAACTACCTCGTGCCGCTGCACTGGCTAATACTCCAAACCTATATGTTCACAATACAGAAATGTAATTACATACATTTATATTATTTACATTCATTTCTCTTTAATGATTATAGTATAATCCTATTATTAAACATTCAGATAATTTATATATTAACTCTTGTGTGTGTCCTGTACCACTGGCCTATATTCATGTATTTTTTTAGCCATAAATTCATATGGCTACATTCTCCCCCTGGTGATCTCATTATTAAACAGGTCACCACAAAATTCCTATTTATGCATAAGGGCATCCACTTCTCCCTTCCTCATGATATCCAAAGTAGGGCCAGGAGAGTACAATATTAGGATTTACAACTCTAGGAGTGTTCCTGGGATTCCCTAATTGATCATATGTAAAGATAAGAGGGGGCCTTAATCGTCACTTAAGCCTTTCTAAAATACTTTCCCTTCCACTATAAAGAATGCTTTCTGCCATATCCTTCTCATTATTTCCAAAAGAATTGTTATCAGGAGAAATAAATTCTTCTTCCATGGGATCAGGATAACAAAGGTCATGTGAGCTATATCCTTCAGGTTCAGAAAGTAATAGATTATCATTCACGCAATCTTTGTAGTAACAGCCAGGATCTTTCCCATCCTCCTCATTTCCTTCGCTATCCTCCTCCAGTGGCTGGTCCTTACTTCGTTCTATTTGCTGACTTACAGTGGGAGAGTTTGTCTTCCTTAACAAATTTATCCATTCGTACATCTCGCCCTATAGGGAGTATGTTCTGTCTATGATAGGTAAGTATGATATCAGATCCATCCTCAGGCTTAAGCCGGTAAACTGGTAGACCCGAGAATTTCTCTATTATTACATATGGATTTTCTCTCCATCGATTTGCAATTTTTAATTTCTTTGGTTGTCCTAAATGTCTGATGAGTACTCTATCACCTGGAGATAATTCCTGATCTCTGACCTTCCTGTCATAATAGGTTTTGTTTTTCTCTCCAAGCTTTCTAGTTGTCTCATTAGCTAGATCATATGTTTTATTCAACTCCTCTCTTAACTCACGGACATACTGAGTGTGGGAAGTAGAAGTCCTTCAACCAGGAGAGATCCCCATACAGATATCAATTGGTAATTTGGCCTCTCTCCCAAACATCAAAAAGTAAGGTGTCATTCCAGTAACTTCATTCTTGGTACAGTTGTACACATGTACCAATTTACTTATAAACTGTTTCAATTTGTACTTATCTAAGGGATTTAGAGTCCCTAACATGTTTAACAAAGTACGATTGAATCTCTCCGGCTGGGGATCACCCCGAGGGTGGTACGGAGTAGTCCTAGATTTGGAAATGCCACAGACATAACACAGTTCCTTTATCAGACGGCTCTCGAAGTCCCTGCCCTGATCCGAATGTATTCTGTTAGGTAGTCCATAGTGTATGAAGAACTTATCCCAAAGGGTTCTTGCTACTGTAAAAGCTTTTTGATTTGAAGTTACATAGGCTTGTGCATACCTGGTAAAGTGATCAGTGACAATCAGTACGTTGCATTTCTTTCCTTTTTCTACTTCTAAAGTCAGATAATCAATGCACACCAGATCCATCGGTCCATTACTCTGAATATTTACTAAAGGAGCTGTACGAGTAGGCAAGGATTTATGTACAACACAATTTCCGCAGTTCTTACAATAATTCTCAATCTCACCCCTCATTTCTGGCCAATAAAATCTATCCGAAATTAGTCCTAAGGTTTTTTCAAAACCCAGGTGTCCATGATTGTCATGTAATGCCTGTAGGATAACTGGACGTAGTTTCTTTGGTAAGACTATCTGAAGGGATTTTCTTTCCTTTGTGGTTTTAGCATTCCTGCATAACAATCCATTTTTGAAAACTAAGGGCCTGATTCAGACCCACTCGTGAGCGGCTGTCCGCTCGCAAGTGGGTCGATGTTATGGACTGAGCATGCGCACGACGGAGGGAGCTCCGTCGTGCGCATGCGCCAGACGCGACGAGCGAAGGAAAGTCCTTCACTCGTTGTGTCTGATCAAAGGGGGCGTGCTGTCGATGTTGATTGACAGCACGCCCCCTTTGGTAGGCGTGCCGGGGGCATGCCTCCCTGATGGGGGCGTTCCCACGGGAACGCCTCCTGTCAGAAGCCGGCCCACTGACATCACTAGTGATGTCAGTGGGAGTGATTTTGGCTCTGATAGAGCCAAAATCACTCCGGAGCTTGCGGTTGAAAACCTCAACCGCAGGCTCCGGCTCGCAATTTCGATGGTCGCGATGGTCTCGACCATCGCGGCCATCAAAATGCACGCTCGTATAGCCTGTGGGTGGTGACCCACAGCTATACGAGCGTTCAGAAGGACGCTCCATTTTCATGGAGGCCGGCCCTCATTCAGAGCGTGCGCTCTGCTCAGAGCGTACGGCTCTGAATGAGGGCCTAAGTTTTTCCATTGCCGCAATAATAATTGCACCTCCTGTGTCCATGGTTGGCACCTTGGAAGGTGAGTATTCTGGATCATCTGCATCTGTGCTATGACATGTCTAATACTGGGATCATGTTGTTGTTCTTCAATTAATTGCTGATGTTTCATTCTTGGTACTCCCTCCAACTCTACCAGACTAAGCCAGCAATAAGAAAGTGGTATAGCTGCTCCCGTTGCACCTAGACTGCTTATTAGTTCTTGCCCTCCATTTCCCACTTTCATCATCCGACACATTCCTTTTATATCTCCTGCAGGAACTTCTACCCACTCCTCCTCATTGAAACTCGCAGACTGATTAGGAATTCGTGATAGCGAGTCAGCATCTATATTGTTTATACCTGGCCTATATTTCAGTTTAAAATTGTACAAGGCCAATGCTGATAACCACCTGTGTCCCGTTGCATCCAGTCGGGCAGTGGTTTGAATGTATGTTAATGGGTTATTATCAGTCAGCACTTCAAAAAACACTCCGTATAAATAGTCATGGAATTTTTCAACGATACACCACTTTAACGCTAGAAACTCTAGTTTGTGAGTGGGATATCTTTTTTCACTTTTTGAAAGTCCCCGACTGACGAAAGAGATAGGCCTCATTTCTTCTTGTTGTTTTTGATACAGTACTCCCCCTATCCCCCCTTGAGAGGCATCAGTGTGAAGGGTATACGGTAGATTAGGGTCTGCATTTGCTAACACAGGTGCTTGAGTTAAACAATTTTTAAGCTTCCGAAAAGCCCCTTCACATTCCTGTGTCCACCGATCTCCAAATGGTTCATTAGGCCGGTGATATGATTCAGAGTTATTATTTTTCTTTCCCGACTCTCCTAATTTAGTGTTCTTCACAGGGGGGTAACCTTTTGTCAAATCAGTTAATGGTTTGGCAATGGTTGAATACTGTGGCACAAATCTGCGATAGTATCCACAGAAACCTAAAAATGACCGCAGTTCCTTTAATTTTGTAGGATGGGGCCAATTATTTACTGCCTCGACCTTGGGTGGGTCTGTAGCTATCCCGTTATGACTAACGATGTGTCCAAGGTACTTTACTGAGGATTGACACAGATGACATTTATCCACCGACAATTTTAGTCCTCCTTCTATTAGCCGATCTAGAACTTTGAGTAAACGAGTGTTATGTTCCTCCAAAGTACTGCCAAACACGATGATGTCGTCAAGGTAAACTATTACTTCCCTATAGTTCATATCTCCAACGATTCTGTCCATTGTCCTCTGAAATGTAGCTGGGGCTCCCTTGATTCCTTGCGGCATCATCAAAAACTCAAAGAACCCCAACGGACAAATAAAAGCGGTCTTTTCTCTATCATTGGGACTCATAGGTATCTGATAAAATCCGCTCCTGAGGTCCAAAACGGAGAACCAGTTGCTTCCCTGGAGACAATCCAAAGCCTCATCTATTCGAGGCACTGTATATTGGTCAGGTACAGTTCGCTGATTAAGAGTCCTATAGTCTATACACATCCTTACTTTTCCACTTTTCTTTCTGGCCACCACAATAGGGGATGCATAGGGACTACGAGACTCTATAATCACCTGATTCTCTAGCAATCCTTTCAGATGATGCCAGACATCATCGAAATCAGCAGGCGCTATTCTGAGGGAACTCTCTCAGAACGGGGTTTCATCATTAAGTCTGATACTATGCTCAACCCCTTTGGCTTTACCGAAATCCCAGTCTCCAGCAGAAAAAACCTGGGCCCTCTTCTGTATTTCAGTTATTAATTCTTCTTGTTTAATAATAGGAATATCACTTCCTTGGAAACAAGCAATAAATTGATAAGACTCTTCCCCCTTTTCTACTTGTAGAGTCAAAACATGGGATCCAGACCCTCTATCCTCATTTTTGCACCACTCTGAGAGGCAATGGTATAGTTTGGTGTTAGTACCCACGATTATGGGTAAATTATCTCTCCTTTCTGAGATTTCAGGGCAAATTAATGCAACAAATGGTACATGTAATTTCCCTTCTACTGGGTCTGTGATTTCCAAAGTCACCTGTACGTATCCTAATATGGGTACTTCTCTGCACTCAGTCCCCAAATGACTAATCCATTTAATGGCTGAATTTGAACTTCAGACAAGTTTTCATTATACCAAGATTCAAAAATGATAGAGACCTGTGAGCCACTATCCAACAGAATTTCACACGGATGTCCATTTATTCTTGCTGACATCATGGGGGAGGGTCCCATTAAACCATCAGGTAGGATCTCACTCCACCATGTACTCCCCATGGCACTCAAGCTAATTTCTAGGGGGCCTGTGTGGGGTCACAGACCTCCCCCGGCCGTTTCCCGGCCTGCTACAGTCACTATTACCAAGAGTACCAGAGGTGTTATTGTTCATTCCAGGGTTCTGACTGCATTGATATGCTCGATGCCCCATCTGTCCACATCTAAAGCATCCTCTAGTTACAGGCCTAACCCCTCTACCCATACCTCTACTAGGCATTAATGAAGATACTCCTCTGGGAGGGGGCATTGAAGTTTGGGAAATTATGAATTGGTCAATTTTTTTATTCTGCTCCTCCATTAGCTTAATTATTTTTTCTTCAAATGACTGTTGTTCAAGAGCAGGTACCACTACCTTAACTTTCTTTATTGTACGTTCCCGCATATCTATGAGCATTTCATCCTGTTTTATCTCCTTCATAAGCTCATTAAAAGAGGGTGGGGTTTTCTTAATTTTGGAGCATCTAATTTTTTGTGCCACTGGGTCAGTGGTCAAAGCACCCCTCTAAAGTTGTTTCATTCGATTTTCATCGATATCCTCTTTTTTTAATCCCTCTTTCTCTATTGTTTTATACAGCAATTTATCTAGTCTAAATAGATATACACTTAATTTCTCCCCAGGTTCCTGAAAAGTATGGTGCAACCTGGAAATGAGATCTCCCACATCTTCCAGGGTTCCGTAGGCATAGTCCAATGCCTCGAAATAAGTTTCAATAGTGGCGTCTGGATTACTACGCCGGGTGGCCTGTATAACTCCCATTGCAGGTCCCCTAAGGCTCTCCACCACTCTTTGTTTCTTAATATAGTCGGGACATTTCCACTCCTCGGTTTGTTGTATGGCCGCCTCCCTCCAGGCTTCAAAAGTTTCCTCTCCTACGGGAACTGGTTGAATGCCTGAAAAGATTCTTAGTCTACGATAGCTGCCTTCATAGTGCCACCTTTCTAGTTGAGTTACAACCCTATCTATTATGGTCTCAAATTGGCTTCCTAATTTTTCATTATTTATGATACTATCCTTTTCTCCATTATTCCCCTGGTCAACATTATCTCCAACAGAATTTGGGTCAAATAATAAGGGAGATGATTCAGCCTCTTCATCTTCTCCACTACTAGGCCAAATAATATTCCATCTCCTTCCTGACATGCTGTCCGCCACCATCATCATTGGGATTAGATTTGGGTCTAAATCTCTTTCAGTCTCTATCAATATTACGCACACCAATCCCAAATCTCCCCTCCATTTATCTATAATATGTGGCTGTATAACCCCATATAATGATTTTACTTGTTTTGTAATATAGTCATCAGTAAATTCTGAAAAGTTTCCCCCTACTCCAAAACACTGTTTAGGGTTTACTCCTTTCCTATGGCACCATGCCCTTAAATCTGCTCCGCTAAAATACTCCATTTCTCCTGAGTGTAGATCTCAGCTCAGTGCCTCCAAATGTAGCCCCACCAATTCTAAGGATGGTAGCTATATATGTATATATTTTATCCTTATATTGTGTGCCTCCACCTAGGCTATTTTATAAGGGCTATCCTAGGGTTGCCCTAATATATAATTTGTATAATGAAATGTTTTGTTTGGATTCAAATATTTACACAGTACTTATAAATCGACATTTATACATTGCACTTAAATCAACACCTGTCTCCTTTCTTCCTTCACAGCTTCCCGATGAAAGACGTCCATCAGATACCTTAAGGTAAGTAGTTCTATACACGGTTATTGTTTTTATACATATATTGTCATCATATATCAGGCCTTACAAAGTATACGCATAAATATACAGGTAATATCACAATACAATTCCCATGAACATTCCCTCCCCATGCAATAAATCCGCTATACTGTAATGAAACTATACTGATGGATTTCTGTAAATAACATTCCCAGTTAAAATATATAATAGTCAATTCCGTGAAGAGAATATATGAAGATGAGTCTATATCAAGAGTCCTGTCTCTTCAACTAAAATGTCTTAGTCCTAAAGAGTAGAATCCAGGATTATCCTAGGCAAAAGAATAAGTTTATAGGATGAGCCCCAGATTTATCCAAGTTTATGCATCCTTTTAGGGCTTATATATATGTACGAAAATCCTCTGACTCTGTAACTTACATAAAGATATACATATAAGTCTCTAGAGTGTAGTAGCCAGTGCTTTATCTACTGCAATACTCCTATTCTGAATTCCAAACTTGAGATCAGAATTCACACTGTACTATAGACGGGTAAAGTCTTGCTACAATTGTATCCTTCTTCTATCTGATACTTTTCTCCTGCGTTGGCTATACAGGTGCATATAGCAGTATTATATCCCTTAATTCATAGTGCCTTGCTGACAAGAAAGGGATTCTCTCTGATATATCCCCTGCTGTATACTTATAAATTATGCCAGTCTGCTTTACTAATGATGCTTGTAAGTGTGGTGTGGGGTTTTATAGTACTCACAACCACTCTGGATAGCTGTCAGGGACTGAAAGGGTTACACTGTATCAACTGCTGAGGCGCTGGCTACACTCCGTAGCTCTCAGGCTGTCAGCGTATCTCCAGCTCCTGCTCACACATCAGGGTCCGCCTCTCCTTCTCTCCGCCTCCTGCGTGACCTCAGATCAGGGGATGCCCCTTCCGATGATGCGGCTTTCTGTTGCTGCTTACCGCTGGAGCCAAGCCAGAACACACAGCTCTGTCTCCGGCAAACACAAAGGTAATGCCCACTCTGGCTTCAGTGCTGGAGCTCCCGGCTGCTGCCGCTACTAGCGCTCACTCCTAAAGTAGCGCCAGAGAGACTCCCAGCATGAGCACTGTTGGGGGAACTGCAGACTGGACTCTGCGCTGCGCCACCACCCCTATATCCCCTGCAGCACGAGCATGCCTACCGCACCTAACTGCCACTGGCCACCTAACTGCCACTGGTCAGAGCTCATGCCATTTCTGGCACTTTCTAAACTACCTCGTGCCGCTGCACTGGCTAATACTCCAAACCTATATGTTCACAATACGGAAATGTAATTACATACATTTATATTATTTACATTCATTTCTCTTTAATGATTATAGTATAAACCTATTATTAAACATTCAGATAATTTATATATTAACTCTTGTGTGTGTCCTGTACCACTGGCCTATATTCATGTATTTTTTTAGCCATAAATTCATATGGCTACATGATGGAGGATGAGAATGACAAAGGGAGTAGTTTATCTGGACATAAAGGGAGGGTGCTCTCCATACCACTGCATACTCATGTCAGCTAGAGTATGTTGCACTCCCCTTGCCTTAACCACTCTGGTGTCAGTAAATATGCACCTCCAGTTTGTATTTAAGCTGGAGTTAGTAGTTATGTAGTGTTCATTCTAGCACTCTGCATGTAATCAATGAGGAGGGCATATATTAATTTACAAGGGCAATAGTTTAGATGTAATTTACAGCTACAACTACAGTAGCCATAGTGATATATCAAGTCTATTAATCTGTAATTTCACAAAATGTTTGGTATACCCCCTTGTTCTGCGCTGCTGACACTTTGTGGTGCCCTATAAATGAAAGTTAATAATAGTTATTATTATTCTCATTATTATTATAATTTATGTTAATGACCCCAAATCATTCAAGGTTTGAGAACGTGTTTTATTCCAATTCAGCAGCAAATTTTGAAAACCAGACCCCAACTTTACAGGAGCCAGGAAAACGGTAACAAAACTCAAAAACAGGTAGGGAAAAACAGCATACAGTAGTATGACAACATTAATAGAATATTTAACTTCTATCTAACGAAAATCAATTAAATGCATCGTGTATGTATGTGTGGGTGCATAACTGTGATATTGTGTGTATATATATATACTGTATATTATATATATATATATATATATATATATATATATATATGTATGTGTACATATATATTAGCTACTTGTGGGATGTCTTCAATGCCAGTGTGTGTGTGTGTGTATGAGTGAAGACAAAGCAAAGTCAGTATATGATGCGGCAAAAAAGTATACAAAGCTTTAACACACAGGAGCTAGAACCTAACAATACTATACAAATATTCCATGCCAGACCACTGGGTAGATATTGAAAATATATAAATCAATCACATAACCGGCTTTGATAAAAGATAGATATATTACCGAAAGGCATCAGTAGGTGTGAGAACGTACGATATCAAAGAGGTCCCTGAATTGCCACTTTCTTCTAACAGATATGTCTCCTTACATTTATAAGCTGGTAAAGCTCAAAATCAGATGGATTTATGTACTGTATGCTGTCATATTCAGGTTTGCTACATGCTTTTCTTGATTTTAATTTCTGTAAGTGAATTATAAAATATAAATTTAAATGTACTTGGTGGTGTTTTACTATATACAATTATTTTTGTTTCTGAGGATCCGAAAACATTGCATAGTTTCTAGAAGGAGGAAAGGAGTTATTTTGTGAGTTGAGATATACACAGCGCTAAAAAGTGAAGTACATTTGATCTTCATTGAAAGATATACAAAGTGACTTTCGACTGCATAAGAGTGGTCATGCTGGCAAGAAACTCCACACACTGCTACAGCCTGGACCGGACATGGACCGAATGACATGACTAAGGGGTCTATGTACTAAGCAGTGATAAGAGACAGAGGGCCTGATTCAGAGCCGCTCGTAAGCGGATGCTCGTTCGCTCCGAGCGATGTTCGCACATCTGCGCATGCGTATGGGTTTTAGTACGCATGCGCGAACCAGTCAGTGCAGCCGAAAATCGTGTGCACGCAAAATAGCGAATGCCTGCTAATTTGAGTGACAGGATGAGGCGTTTGTGGGTTGTAACAGGGGAAGGTGCTTGAAAACGGGGAGTGGAGATCCGAACGCAGGCATGCCAAAAGGTCAAGACGGGCGTTTTAAGGGTGTGCATAATTAACAAAGCAGCGTCATCGACCACGTCAGTTGGGTGTCTTTTAGCCAGAACTGCTCGCATGATTGCGGTAGGAAAATGCAACCACATGAATAGCGAGTTCATTCGCCTTTCGATGTACTCGATTAATCTAATAAATAGCGGAGATGACGTATGATGCGAGCGGCCAGGGGGCGTTTTTTACAAAAAAACGTCCGCATGTTTTGTTTGCTCATTCAGACATAGAGGCGTCAACAGACCGCAAAGAGCTAACGGTCAATTTAAATAGCCAGCCCCTTTTTCTGGACGAGCGAGTGCAAATAGCGGCCGGCTCTGAATCAGGCCCAGAGTGAAAAGTGATAAGGTGCCAGCCAATCAGCTCCCAACTGTCATTTTTCAAACACAGCCTGTGAGATGGCAGTTGGGAGCTGATTGGCTGGCACCTTATCACTTACTTATCACTTTTCACTCTGTCTCTTATCACTGCTTAGTACATAGACCCCTAAATACTCTTGTGCTAGTTAAATACTGTAGACAGTCCTTCCAAGATAAGAGTGCCCCCCAGCTAACATTTGTATTAAACTTTACAAATTGAAAGGTGGTGCACATAAACTAAGTGAGAAGAAAAAGAAACTACTGGCTTCAGAAGCAGAAAAGGGTACTAAGTTGACCAACCTTTTTAAATACTGCTAGTAGTGGGCCTTCAACGGCACAGAAAACAGCACCAACAGATGAAAGAGAAGAGGATTACAGCTGCAGTTTATCTGGGACCTTTAGAAATAACACCGGCATCAAAAGAAAGAAGACAATAAGAAACTGCAAGCTACATTGCAGAATGGCCTACTGCAACCTACACATTGATAGAAGGAAGAACAGAGGAATCAGAGAGCTCTTCCTCTGACGTGGAACTCAAAACTCAGAGGACAGAAACAGAGTTATCCATGGGAACATTGGATAGCCTGCATGCAAATGACAATGCAAATATTTTTGATAGGCTAAAGGAAAATGAGACATCTTTCTTTTTTTCAGTCACATCCAATACAACCAATGAATGATGACTCTCCGTTTTGCAGCTAAAAAGGTAAGTCTACGGAAAAATGGTTCTCAACATTCTTGGATATCCTATAGCAAGTCATCAAATGCACTATACTGCATAATATGCTTGGCATATAGCAAGTCTAATGAAGATAGTGTTTTATAGATGGATTGAAAGACTGGATGCATACCTACCAACACATCAACACGAGATCAGCAAACATCACATTACTTGTGCAGAGGCTCATATGCAAGCTTTGAAGCACAAAGACATTGGAGAATTACTGTTTTCAGAGCAAACGCAAAAGAGAAAAGAGTAGATTAAAAATAACATACACGTAATGGAAAGGGTTGTTGAAGTTATCAAACTGATTGGTAAATGAGGTTTGAGCTTCTGAGGAAGCAAGTCTGAAGCAACATATGCATTGGATGATTCACGATTACACCATGGGAATTTTCAAGAATTGCTGATTGTACTCAGCAAATATGATCAGGTGTTGAAGAGATATTTAGACAAAATAGTAACTAAAAAGTCAGCAGGCACACAGATTGGGAAGTAAAGGGCATGGACGTTTATTAACATCTCTATATAAAAAACAAGCAAACAATGTCATCCAGGTGATTGCTTGCTTAATTAAGAAGACTGTTGCAGATGAAGTAAGGAAAGCTGGTATGTATTCTGTACATCTGGACACAATGCAAGATATTTCAGCAAGGGATCAAATGTACCATTATAATTCGGTATGTGGACAAACTAAAAGGCATCCAGGAAAGACTGCTGGCTGTTGTCAATTGTACAGATTCCCCGGGGAGAGGAATCTGAAGTTCCTTGAACTTTTGAAGGGAGTACAGGAGGCAAATGGTTTGGATCTAGGTCGCTGCATTGTTAATGCAACAGTTGGAGCTGCAAATATGCAAAGGATATACAATGGCTTTTCTACGTGGCTTATCAATGAATCACCATGACAAGTGCAGGTGTGGTGTTATAGCCATATATTAAATCTTAATGATGCAATGTGGTCACCAATTGCTGCAACATAGGATTTCTATTTTTTTAAGGAATCTTCTAAAAGAATGGATATATGGGATCAGATGAGTGGACAGAGCGACGCTGGACAACATTGCCGGCTGCAAGCAATTGGAGAAACACGTTGGTGGTCAAAGGATGCTGCAGTGAGCAAAATATTTGGATCATTTGAGAATCCAAGAATTTCCATGTATGCCTATCTTCCAGCTTCCGCATCTCGTTCCAAGAAATGTAGCATACTATCTTTTGCAGATACAGCGAAACACCACAAAAAGTGTACTAGAGACACTAGGCTGCGACTTTAACTGCACAGGAATTAGTTTTAAATATATACATGTAGCAGATGAAGCACAATGTAACTTGGTGTGAGAAAAAGCTGCAGGCACTGCATTATATCACCTTGTATGCAGATTATGGGCCCTAATTATCAATATTATTTTTACTAACAATATGTGCAAAAAGGGTCTTTTCACATTATTTTAGTATCACATAAATTTATTAAAGGGCAATTTATTTATTTATTTATTACCAGTTATTTATATAGCGCACACATATTCTGCAGTGCTTTACAGAGAATATTTGTCCATTCACATTAGTCCCTGCCCCAGTGGAGCTTACACTCTATATTCCCTATCACATGCGCACACACACTAGAGTTAATTTGTGTTGGGAGCCAATTAACCTACCAGTATATTTTTGGAGTAATTAGAGTAGTTTTCATGAAAAACTACTTTATGCTCTTTAATTCGCATATATTTAGTAAGCAGATCACATTTTCCACACTTGTAATGGGAAATGCGATCTGCCTGAGATTTACTAAAAATATCTTGATAAAAAATACCGGGGGAAAGCCCTGTGATAATAACACCACCTGGAGATGGCATTATCCAGGGTTTCCCCCGGTTCCCCGATTCCTTCTCTGCTCTGACAGGCAGAGCAGAGCCAGGAGCTGGCCCCAATGATCAGCTGTGTGGTCTAAATAGCCCACAGGCTGATTATTGTAAAATAAAAAGTAAAAAAAACAAACACATACCTACATCCAGGGACTGGTGATCGGTGCTCCGGTGATGTCCTCTGGGCCTCCGGTCAGCTGGTCTCCCAGTTTCTGCACTGTGACCCTGGTCAGCTGCTGCATAGGACAGCTGATGGGGTCACAGTGCAGGAGACAGACGACTAGCTGACCATGGCCCCAGAGCACTACACCAGCGCACTGATCACCAAGGTTAAGTGTAAGTGAGTGAGGGGGGGGGGTGTTGGTGAGTCACCGTTGCATGTGCAGACACCTCACTGTATTTTTGCAAAGAATACAGTGAGAAGACTGTGGAGGGGATTCGCAGGGACAGAGCTTTATCACAAGCTCTGTCCCTGCAAGGGATTTTTGATAAATCCCTGTGATATTTCCTTAATCCGTAATGTAAATTTAGGCGGAAATATCACACTACAACCGCATATTAAATGTGCACCAAGAGGGGCTGTTTGGCACAACTGAAACCACAGTATATGAGGACACATCTGTATTCTTATTAACATATACAGCCTGATTCAGAGACGCATGCAATGCCAATGTTACCATAGTTGAGTTATTTTTCAACTGTGCAAGTGCAAAAATGATGAAAAATTTGTACGACACGTACTACACATAGGACCTCATTCAGAGCCGCACTCAAAATGCGAGCGATCACTCTAAATGAGGGCAGCCGCTTCTACTTTAAAATCCGGCCTCCTGGCCGCTCGCGAGTGACCAGGTGATGGTCGCGATGGTCAAAACCTCTCATGGCGTCAAGTCTCTCTTTGCCTTCTTTGATGACTTGACCCATGCAAATGGCATCCTCCTGGATGGGCAGCATTTTGTGATACCTTATGGTATATAGGGCACCAGAGGTGTAAACCACCATATTGCCGGCTAAGGTTGTCCTGTTTTGGACTTTTATGGCTACTGACATTGAGCAATTTGTCACTGCATGTACTGCTGCAATGATTTATATCATGCCAAGGAACTGATCACTCTCCATGAGTTTCCTGACCTTCCTTGGTCCATTGATGATGCAGATCTCTTTGAATGGAGGGGAAGAGCACTTGTGACCACAAGTTGAGAATATCGTACACAATGCTCTACATGGGGGTCGGCAGCAGTACACATGGGAGAATAGGTGAGCATTATACGCATGCACATCACTAAGTAACATAGGCAGGCCCGCAAAGAGCCGCAGCCACACCCCCTTCCCGAAAAAAAAAAGTTTTGCAGCGCTGTGGATAGGGGGCGCTCTGAGCCCCTCAGCCCGGCTCAAAGCCAGGGGGGGCGCGATCAGTGTGATCGCTCCCCCCACAGGCATAGGAGACAGCTGTGGCTGCTGCTCAGCAGCCACGAGCAGTCTCCACTGCAGCTCAGCACACGCCATGTGCTGGGCTGCTGTGAGCGAGGGGGGGGCGGCACCGGGCCCCTCAGGAAGCCCGTGCCCTGGTAATCTGTACCCGCTCCCCCCCTCTCGGTGCCCCTGAACATAGGGGCCAGCAACAGTACACATGGGAGAAATTGGGTGTATTATACACATGCACACCACTAAGTAACATAGGGGCCAGCAGCAGTACGCATGGGTGAATAGGGGAGCATTAAATGCATACACAACACCAGGGCCGCTGATAGCCGCGCCGGTCCCAGGTGACATGGGGGTGTGGTCTAATCGCAGGAGGCGTGGTCATGCCCCCTTAGAAAAAAAAAAGAAAAAACATCATGTTTGCAGTGCCGCCTAGCGACGCTGCGGAGGTGGGCGCTGTGTGTCCCTCAGCACAGCACACAGCTAATGGGGGGGCGCGAGCATAGGAGACTGCTCCGGCTGCTGCTTTAGCAGGCTCGAGCAGTCTCCCAGTGCAGCCCAGCACATAGCAGCATGTGCTGGGCTGCTGTGACGTAAAAGGGAGGGGGAGTGGTGTCGGACGCGGTCCCCCGCTGGGCCCCTCCAGCAGGCTCGGGCCCGGGTAATTGGTACCCACTACCCCCCCCCTCTCGACACCCCTGCACAACACTACTGTATGTAACATAGGGGTCAGCAGTAGTACACATTGGAGAATAAATACACACGTTTTTCTATGCTGAACTGTGGTCCGAACCAAGCAGGGGCGGATTGGGATGGAAATATCTGAAAGCAGCCCAAATGGAGGCGGGGTCTTTTGATGGGGTGTGGTTTGTTAAGGGGCGGGATTGATCCTCATAGAGCCTGATTCTGAGTCTGAGGCAGTCACGGCCTCCCCTGCAGTTGTGTGAGGGTCTTTATGCTAATACTACTACAATGCCCTTCCCTGGTGTAAAGGACTGAGACTCCCATTGTCAGTGTCTGAAGACACTGCAATCATGCTTTGTGCATCTTTAGACGCTACCATCAGTCACAACATTGAAACATTCACCAGGTCTACGCTAGGTGCAGATCATCTGACCTGAGTATGACCTCCAGTGTGAGCAATTCAGCGTCTCTATACACAACCACTTTCAGCAACACGTCTGTGTCACTACTATAACATGCCCATACTATGCAATATCTGCATCTGATTAGCCAGCCCCATGTAACTGCCCAGGAATGTCCAACACATTTCTAATACACTTCTTTGTGCTTGCGTCTGAATCTGTGCTGCGGCTCTGTACGAACACCACAAGGCTACATGCACGGAGCAACCCAGACATAAAACATTGCACAGGTAAACCATAAAACACATTGGCCTTCACAGGAAGAAAAACAAACACTGGCCCCTACAGAAAAGAAACAAAACACATTGGTCTTAATAGGAAAAGACAAACAAATTGGTCCAAAACAGAAAACAAAATAAAAAATAATGTAAAATATTGCGTGAACAAATGAGCCTGATAAAATAAAATGTAAATTCCCCATTATTTCAATCAGACATTTTTCGGACACCATGTATCCTAAGCTATGTGCCATCTGGTTAACTAGATTATATACAGACTTATGTATACTATATAGATGGCTATATAGATTAATACATGCTCTATATAGATTCAATACAATACATTGTTATAAATGTTTGTTTTATGTATTGTTCACATTATGTTGTCTTGAGAAAGGGGATACGGTCCCCGAAACGTTGACGCTGTTATGATGTCACATTAAAGCTACTCCACAGTGGGTGTTTGATTTACTTGATACCGAAGTCTCTGAGTGCCGCCTTCATTCATTTTTTGTATATATATGTATATATATATATATATATATATATATAAATTACAATACATACAGTCCATAAAGAGATGCAGCACTCAGGGGATTTTCAATGAAGAAAATGTTCTTTAAGTCATTCCAACGTTTTGGGGAACATCTCCTGGGTGCCGCCTCTCTTTATGAACTGCATATTGGGTGAATTTAACCGGCACCAGAGTACAGTACATTGTATTACATTGGAGAGAGTGCCGGTGCCGGGCAGCATACATAATTTATATATATATATTGCACATGTGGTCCAGTTCTCCCTATAGTATAATAAACAACACCGGGTGCCCGCACAAATGAATGAATAGATTCTTCCCAAATGATGCAGCACTCCTGGATTTTCAAAGAATATTGAAGCAATGGCAGGTATGGCAACGTTTCAGTGCCTGGTTTTAATAGTACGGCACTATTGGTCTGATGAAAGTGCCATACTATTAAAACCAGGCACTGAAACACTGTATATATACATACAGTCAGGTGCATAAATATTGTGACATTGACAGATTTTTCATATTTTGGCCTCTATTCACCACCACAATGGCTTTGAAATGAAACAAACAAGATGTGCTTTAGCTGCAGACTTTCAGATTTAATTTGAGGGTAATTACATCCAAATCAGGTGAACGGTGTAGGGGGCCATACTACTGGGGGGGCCTGTTACTGGGGGGGCATACTACTGGGGGGCATACTACTGTGGGCATTGTGTAAAAGGGGCACTACTGTGTGTCGTAATATAAATAAGAGACACTACTTTATGCTGTAATGTGAATCAGGGACACTATGTGTGGTGTAATGTGAATAAGATTGTGCACTGTGACTCCTTGGGCCATAGCCCACTTTGTAAACAAGTACTCTGATTCTGCTGGCCGTACCCCTCTGAGTGGGTGCACTACTTTTCATTTCTGCCACTGCTGTGTGGCAATGTGTCATAGATGTGCTATATACTGTGGTGTCTGTGTCGTTGTGCCGCAGCTCTGTCGCTTAGTAACCAGTCAGCTCACTGCAACCTTTGGCAAATAATGTTGAAAACAATATTATAAGCTGTGAGGTGTTCTAAATTGACTGGAAATTAATGTTATTGAGGTTAATAATACTCTAGGAAGAAAAAAAAGACCAATTTTTGTGATTTTAGCTTTTTTTTGTCAATTTTTGTAAAAAAATCCAAATCCAAAGTCAGTCACTGCAGTTTGGCAAATCCAAAGCCGGACAATGAATTAGAACCAAATCCAAATCCGTCAAAATGGTCCTGCGCACATCCCTAATATATATACTCATACTCCCTAACAATATACCCCAGCATGGAGACAGAGTGCAGTGAGGGGAGGGTGATGCTCAGTTCAGCATGAGGGCACAGTATCATTTATGGGAATTATGGCTTCTGCTGACTTTGTGTCACCCGGCTCCAGGCACTGCTGCCGATGCCGCCGCGGGTGCAGGGGAGCCAGTGCGCTGGACGGTCAATGGTCCTGACTCCTGAGAGGCGGGCAGGAAGGGTGCAGCTTCCGGTTTGCGCTCTCGACTGAAGCGCAAATTCCAGAAGCATGGCTGTGAGCCCAGGCCGGCAGGCAGTGTGAGCTGGCCCAGCAGATAAAGTGAACTGGCCCTGCAGGGGGAAGGATGGGACCGGCCCAGCGGGAACCTTCCCACTGTCCCGGTGGCCCAATCTGCCCCTGGAACCAAGGACAGCCAATCATTATACTCCGGTCCTGTAGAGGCCATCCATGACCCCGCCACACACACCTTAGCTAACATGCACATGCTGACAATATATTGTTAATATATCTGTCCAATACGTCATCTTCTAGTGAGCCCAAGATTTTCACAAATGTTTTGAACAGTTGTTAACTAACTATATATTGCGTTCTCCATAGGAAACAATGATTACTATCAATGACCCAGTCATGCCGTATTTACATTACTGGATGGCACCACATAAAAAGGTGATATCCTTAGAACATCAGTTCACACTGATTCCTGTCCCTTTTTGGCCATATGTATTTAGATTAGCAGTATACTCCTCTTCTTTATCATAATCAGCACAAAGATAATGAGATAGGTTAACAGAAAAAATCTTGTAAATACCTAGCCATTACTTATTTGCACATAAATTATTTAAGATTTTTTCTTAAAAGTAAATTAAAATATTATTATGGTTGAATGTTCTAACGTTGTAACATATTTATTATGGTTTTTTTTAATAGAAATAATTTCTCATAATCGTTTCTCCTTTCTAAGAAATCCCTGTTTTATAATTGTTTTTCATTACTACCGAGGTTTAATTTATAATTATGATAACTGATGTGATATTTTCTTAATTTGTATTACATTTCTGCTCCTATTAAGAGCATAATAGGCATATTTTTAATACTGTATGTCATCTTTAAATATGACTTGTACTATCCAATTATCTGCATTTGATTAATAGGTACAACTATATCTGAGCAAGTAATAAACAGAAGCCCAATTTTCTGTTATGCTGTAAACGCAGCAATAATACAAATGTTCATTATATTTTATGTTGAAGTTATTATAGCACAGTGGGATGCCTATATACAATATGGGTATCCCACATGAGTGTTCATATTAGCATGATATTGCAGAGTGATTTTATCCCAAAGGCTGACAATTAAGCATGAGGGACTTTAAACCACGAGGGTTTGGAGTGTTGCCACTTTAGTATTGTGCTGGAAGTTACCCCATTAAGTTTAGTCTGTTTAGGCAGCCAATTACGGGTCGTTGTGAGGGGTTTAGGGTGTACTTAGTGTGAAGAAGCAGCCTCTTTGTTCCAGTTTTCCCACCCTCCCTCCCTTTGTTTGAATGGTTGGTTTCGTGTTTGTTGAGTGGCGGTAAAGACGGCACTTTGAGTTTTGAGTTAGTTAATGTTAATAGTTTTAGACTTAGTGGGTGCGCTCTCCTTGAGTTAGAGTAAGATGACAGCCAATTGCCCTGAACAGTTAATGGCTACACCACCTGGACAGGTAGTAAGTAAGAGGAGAATTAATCACCAATGCTTGGCTTGTGTGTGTTTGTGTGATTGTTTGATTGTCCTGTGCGTTCTTTTGTCCTGCCACCTTTATCATTAACTATAGCCAAAACTTTAATACTTGTCAAAAATAAAATTTACTTAACTGTAAACGCCAGCATTGTTGTCTGTGTTTTTATTGTTAGAAGTTTTATGTTGCATAAGTTATATTTAAAAGGTATATTAGATGGTAACATGATAATACACGTTAGTATATTAAACATACTGCATTTTCTGAAAGGTTACATGGAAATCTAGTTTGTGGCTATTTTTATGAATTGGTCACAGCCACCCACATTATATCATATTCTGCTTAGTACATTTTCTCTGCTGATGTTCTCATCTCAGTGTGATGAATCCTTGAATGTAGCTTTTTCAAAAAACACCAATTTTTATTTACACATTATTTAGACACTATGCAGATGTTTGGAAACTGAAAATATAAAATTATACACAATCTAAATGACAAGGGGCCTGATTCAGACCCACTCGCAAGCGGCTGTCCGCTCGCAAGTGGGTCTATGTTGTGCACTGCGCATGCGCACGACGGCGGGAGCTCCGTCATGCGCATGCGCCAGACGCGACGAGCGAAGGATTTTCCTTCGCTCGTTGTGTCTGATCAAAGGGGGCGTGCTGTCGATGTTGATTGACAGCACGCCCCCTTTGGTGGGCGTGCCGGGGGCGTGCCTCCCTGACGGGGGCGTTCCCAAGGGAACGCCTACCGTCAGAAGCCGGCCCACTGACATCACTAGTGATGTCAGTGGGAGTGATTTTGGCTCTGATAGAGCCAAAATCACTCGGGGCCTTGCGGTTGAAAAACTCAACCGCAGGCTCCGGCTCGCAGTGGCGATGGTCAAGACCATCGCGGCCATCAAACTGCACGCTCGTATAGGCTGTGGGTGATGACCCACAGCTATACGAGCGTCCAGGAGGACGCTCCATAATTATGGAGGGCGGCCCTCATTCAGAGCGTGCGCTCTGCTCAGAGCGTGCGCTCTGCTCAGAGCGTACGGCTCTGAATGAGGGCCAAGGAGCGTAATAAATGGAAATGATGGTTTAAGAACTCTGGGCTTGATTCAGAGATGGATGCAATGCAGATAATTACGCAGATTGAGCGATTGTTAGCCATTGCTCAGGCGTGTAAGCTGGACTGAACACGTGCAGTGATTTAATTGTGATTACGCTTGCACAGAGGATTCACTCAGAAAGTGGGTGACAGGTAGTCGCCGTTTTGGGGAGGGAAGGTGGGGTGGTTAGAGAAATGCAGGCCGGACCGTTTAAACGCCATTTTCGGGGCATGCATAAATTAGCCACTGCATCCTTGCTTGCAGCAGGAGAGCCCTCTGCGTGTCCTAGGACAAGTTGGGTCTTAACTACGTTCAATGTTTCCGGTTTGTGTGTGAGCGGTTGATGTGAGATGCTTTCAGTGTGCAATTTAATGGCAAGTGAGTCATTAGCATATTTCGCAATTTGCGATCCATGAGAAATTGCAGTTGCGTTTGCATTAGCGTTCATCTCTGGATCAGGCTCTCTGTTCAGGCTCAAGCCACTGGAATAATGTTTGTTTTATAACTGGGACACCAGGCTGTCATGTTTTATATATTACTATTAGGGATGTCCGCCGACCCCCATGTTTTAGTTTTGTATCTGTATCTCCTTGTGTTTTGAATCTGGATTTGGTTTTGCCAAAACCACCCCTTGTGTGTTTTGGTTTTGTATCTGTATTTTTTTTCTCAAATTTGATAAAAACAGCTAAAATCTCATAAAAATTTTTTTTTTTTGTTCCTACAGTATTATTAACCTCAAAAACATTCATTTCTACTCGTTTCCATTAAATTTTGACCACCTCACAGCTCACAGTATTGTTTTCATCCAGTTTAGGCCCAACATTTGCAACAAGCTAAGCTAAGCAGCACAAACACGTGGTAGTTCAACTTCCAACATGGCACATAATGAAACATATGTTTTCATTAATCAAGAGGCCTTAGGGTCTTGGAGTATGTATGTAGTTGAAGGCAGGGACAGGAAGGGTTGATTGGTAGCAAATTTATGAGGAAGGAGGGGAGAGTATGGGTGAACAATATGTTCAGAATATTTTTTTATATTAAAGGGGCATGCTGTCTATGGCCATAAACATTTCTGGACATTTTTAGCATTCAGCAACCGCATGTCAAAGATTGCAGCAGCAGTGGCAGTTCAACTTCTAACATGGAACATCAGGAAACAAATGTTTTTATTATTCAAGAGACCTGAAGGAGATGTAGTATGTATGTAGTTGAAGGCAAGAAAAGTAATATTTGATTAGTAGTGAATTTATTTACATTTTTAGATTCTGAAGAAAATTTATGAGGGAGGAGGGGAGGTATTTACAAAAATTATTTTACTCATTCACATCAGTCTTTGCTACAGAATAATCCTTGAGCGCTATGCCTGCTGCTGCTGGAGTGGATTTTCATCCCAGAAGGGGACCAGGAAGACTGCTAGTTAAAAACAATTGACTGTTAAACTACTTTAAAAAACAATTGACTGTTAAACAATCCTTTGCAAAGGGGAGCAAGTATGACAGCAGTCACCCAGCTGCATAGCGGATCACTGACACTATAACATTTATGCTGATATTAAATGTGTGTCCAATATCTGCCAGTAATTCAGTACCAAATACCATCAAGATTTCACTTCACCAGAAAAGCAATTCCCAACCTGTACAGGAACATTTAAAAAACGTAATTAGTTGCCTCCAAAATGCCGTTGTACCCACTGTCCACTTAACCACAGAAATGTGGATAAGCTGAACATAGCAAACACAAGATTTAAGATATAAGGTTTAAGTCATACTTTGTGTTCTTCCCAATGGACACAGATCTGAAGAGATGCAAAGAGCTGTTGGATAAGCAAATTGTCAGCTCAAGTGGCACGTGATGCAGCAATGGCTTCTCCTTCAGTTTCTCCATTAAGTTCATCTGCCGAGAAAAAACTAAACAAAAGACCCACTGGTGATGCAGATGATTCAACACAAAACACAAAAACTTTTTGGATGGATGTGCTGCAGATGACTTAACAGGGAGGAGATTCCTAGATGGATAAGGTTCCTACCTCTACTTACTCTGGCTTTACAAAGGGTACAGAAGACTTAACAATTGTGGTCCGGATTTGGTTAGAAATAATTCCATACATAAGTGGATTTTTTTGTCTTGTGCCCAGGCATGACAATGGGATTTCCTTATCGTGGGCAATAACTGTTTCTTCCACTTGTGCCTGATTTACACAAACAATATCTTTATTAGTGTCAGTTACACAAATATCCTGCTCATCCTGATGCACTTCCAGAGAAGCATCCTCGATATCTATGTCCGCATGTTCACTTGTGCTTACCTCATCATAAGAGGCAGAACCACTAGTCATAAATAAAGGCCAAGGCTTTAGCCTTTTCTTGCCACCTTATGTGGTGAAAGGCATATGGCAAATTTTATGTCTTTCTGCAGATAACTTTTCCTTTGATATTTTTTTCTTTACCACTGTAAAAGATTGGTTCTTGATTTTAGATGCCCTGACTTAAGCCCTGTATGCCCTTGGGCATTGGCTTTAGTAGAGGAGGTAGAAGGATTAGTATTGTCATGACTGGTGACACTGGCAGAAGCTCCAGCACTACTATAGTATGTGGTTCCTGCTCTCCTCTCAACTGATCATTCTCCATATCAACAAACGTGAATGAAGTGGGGTACAGCACACACGTCAATTTGTACCACTTTGAAATATTACACTGCAGTATCAATGACCTAGAGTGTCACAAGATTTTTTTATGAATAAGATAAGAATAACACACTGCGATACCACTTACAGTGTCACAAGATTATTTATGAATAAGAAAAGAATAACACACTGTGCTACCACTTAAGTTTCGTACACATGGGCCCTGCTTCAGAGCCGCTCGCTAGATGTGATCGCTCGCACCCAGCATATGCAAAAAGTGATCACTCAGAAAGGCAAAAGCATGCACACTTTGTTTTGGCGAGTGATCACTTTGTGTTTTTAGATGCCCATTAGCATCTGCAGAGATGCCCACTAGCACCCGTCATCTCCTGGGAGTGTATTAAAACATTGGTACATCGTGGACCATCGGAAGGGCTCGCAGTGCTTGTGTTACCTTACCGCAAGCACTGCAAGGGCTTCATTGTAAAAAACAGGCAGGTGACTTGTACTATTATACTGGCTGATAATTATGCGCGCCTCTGAAATGGCGTTGCTACACTCAGGCTTGCCTGCGTTCGCACCTCCACACCCCCGTTATTAGTGTCCTGCTGCTGTTACCAACTACAAATGGCCTCTCCTGTCACTCATTACACTGGGCTGTCTTTGCTGGGCGAGCGAGCGGATTCAGGTCCTGATTCAGAGCCGGATGCTCTGACAAGAGCGCTCGCTCTGAATCAGGGCCCTCCTACCTAAAATTGGAGCGGCCTCCCGGCCGCTCGCATAGCTGTGCGTGACGACCCACAGCTTATGCAAGCAGCCAAAAAGATGATCGCGATGGTCAAGACCATCGCGACCATCGGGCTTGCGACGAGACCCTGCGGTAGGGTCTCGCTGCCGCAAGCCCAGGAGTGCTTTTGGCTCTGATAAAGCACTCCCACTGACATCACTAGTGATGTCAGTGGGGCCGGCCCCAGACGGTACGCCTCCCTCTGGGCAGCAACGCCCCCGGCACACCCACCAAAGGGGGCGTGCTATCAATCACCATCGACAGCACGCCTCCTTTGGTGCGAGACCCATAGCGACGGCTTGGCCGTCGCTATTCGGGTCTTGCGAATGCGCACGACGGAGCTCCCTCTGTCGTGCGCATGCGCACTAGGACACCAACGACCCGCTGGCGTGCGCTCAGCGCTCCCGAGCGGATCTGAATCAGGCCCTCAGATTGCTACGAGTAGTTTGCACACACGCAGAATGAAGCATACGCATGCGCAGTGCGACAACATCGGCTGCGTATGAGAGAGCGGCTGCTAGTGAGCGGCTCTGAGTTAGGTCCATGGTACGAAAAAAATGCATGATATAAACAATAACAATATCGTTCATATCATTATCATGCAGATCGTTAAATTGTTGGAGCCTTCCAACCCATAAACGACCAGCGTTGTGCGGGCACGTATGGATGATAACGGTATCATCCATCGGCCGTGCATGCCGGCCAACCTGGTAGATGTAGGTCAGGTTACATAGGGACCCGCAATTGTTGATCACGGGTTGCTGGCCCATCGTTGGTAGCTTGGTGGGGTGCTGGATGAACGATAATGATCATCCAGCACACCGGGAAGATGCAGGGCGGTCAGTCAGCAATATCGTTATCACTGACTGATCGTACATTGTGTATGCACCATTAGTGTCACAAGATATTTTATGAATAAGAAAATAATAACACTTAGGGTCACAAGATTATTTATTAATAAGAATAACACACTGCGCTACCACTTAGTGTCACAAGATTTTTTATGAATAACAAAAGAATAACACACTGCGCTGCCACTTACAGTGATGTAATTATGTTATATATATATAACGCATGATATTTAGCACTTTGTTGTGGTCTTGTAGACGATGTGTAGACTAATCATTTATTCACGATTGAGGAAAGAAGTGAAAAGTTGAATATTAGACTGTGCTACCACTTACAGTGTCACACTATTTTTTATGAGTAAGAATAACACACTGCACTGCGACTTGTAGTGTCACAATACGTGGACAATAAACTGTGGTCTAGCCGGCAGTGTCACCAAACAATAATAGTGCAGCTAATTTGCTAATGCACACACACTCAAAAAAAACACTTATTTTATTTTACACTGGGGAAGAGCACCCCTGAATGAGGCAGCAGCCCCTTGATAAACAACACAGACAGCACCCCTTTTTTATGGACAAAAAGCACCCCTGCCAAGTGCGGACAGACCACTTGCAGAGTCACAAGTACATGGACGATAAACTGCGGCAGTGTCACGGAACAATAATAGCACAGCTAAGTTGCTAATGCACACACACAAAAATATATATATATTTTTTTGTGGATTGATATTAATTTAATTTCACTTTTATTTTTTTACACTGTAGAAGAGCATCCCTGAATGAGGCAGCAGTCCCTTGATGAACAACACAGACAGCACCCCTTTTTTATGGACAACAAAGCATCCCTGCCAAGTGCGGAGCAGACCACCTACAGAGTTACAAATATGTGGACGATAAACTGCGGCAGTGTTACCGAACAATAATAGCGCAGCTAAGTTGCTAACGCACACACACAAATAAAAAATAAATTAAAAAACGCTTTTTTTTTTTTTCCACTGGGGAAGAGCTCCTCTACTTGACAGAGCACCCCCTCCTGGACAACACATGACCCCTTTATGGACTTCAGCCCTAGCCTGATGGACAGGACAACAACACAGCAGCTGCAGCACCCACTGAAGGAAACCCCGCTTTATATACTGCAACCTAAGCCCCTTTATGGACAACACAGCAGCAGCCTTCAGCCCAAGACTGGACACACACTGAGTGACTGACAGTGACTACACACACGTCTGCTAGCTTCTCTCTCCACAGCCAGAGTGAAAATGGAGCAGATCGCTGGGCCCTTTATATAATCCAAAACCCGTGAGAATCTGACAGTAGGAGGATGACATTTTGCCTCGTTTTTAGATCCGACTCGTGCGGGAAACCTTGAGCCGCGTTCAGATCTTGGTCCAGTTCTCAAAGTTTGCGTGAGTCCAGTTCTCGGAGAACCGGACCTGCTCATCTCTAATTACTATACAGTTTGCTTATTTTACCAATGGACAATTTATCTACTGACAATGGGCAGCTATGCTTCATTTCTGAAAACAAAAGTTGATCTGCAGCTCTCGTCACCCCTCGCTGAATTCTTCATTCAACTCCAGAAATACTGTATAATGCCAGGGCCAACATCAGGGGGTTATAGCGGTGTATGGAGTCCGGACTTATCAGGGGCAATCTGCCCGCTAATGATTTGAAGTCTGGGCCTCCTGGGGAACAAAGCCATGTTCCCAGGATGGCGTGGCCATGTCCCCTGCGTCATGTTAGCAGAGCCCTGATATTTGCAAAGTGTTATTCCAATGTCACACACACACTTGGACATGCCTCTTAATACTGGATCCAAATGGATCTCCTGTGCCAAATAAATAAATTATGTTTCTGTAAATGGACACTTTAATAATGGCTTAAAAGTTTAAAAGCCCTAATTTGGAATATGAAGGATTTAACAAGTAATCTTATACGAAAACATGATAACTTGTCCTTCTAAAATCAACTTGAAGGGAGAAATTCCTGAAGCATCTTATATATAGAATATTTTTTCCTCCTCATTAATATTGATTACAGCATCGCTAGCTTCTATATTTCTGCATTGTAAAATATAATTTATTATTGTTTTATTAACTTGTTCCTAGAAAGGTCTGCATGCTACTGTGCTTGAAGACACACTCCTAGGATTAGTCCAATAACGCAATGATCCAAAAATGCATCTACTGTATATAAGATCACTGGTCATGAAAGTGATTTATAGTTAATTAAAAAGAACACAGCTAGTATAGAGTTCCAGCTTTTTAGTGCTTGCTATTGCCTCTTTGGAATTAACTTTTTAAGCAGTCTGTGAGTGTCACAGTGATGAAATGAAGTCATATTTTATAATACATCCTCAATTATGCTAAACCATGATCTTGAAAATGCAATGGATTCCTACAAATCTATTATGAATGTGACTTTGAGACAAGTTTTATATGTAATGAAAAAGTATGGAAATTCCTTTGCATTTCTGATTACTTAACACATGCAATTTCACATCCCATAGTAATTTATACAGAATGAAACCGCGTTTTTGTTGTGAGCATGTTTGTTATAGTGCACACAGTGGATTAGCCATTTTGTGGACTAAGGGCCTGATTCAATGGCCGGGCAGTGCGCATGCGCGAGCCGCGTAGCGAGTGAATCTTCACTCGCTGCGGGACTCACTACAAGATGGGGCGGCTGTCGATTGTGATTGACAGCTCGCCCCATTTTGTAGGCGTGCAGTGGAGGTGGCTGGACAAACGGAGGCGTTCCAGAAGGGAGGTTCACTGGGCTTGCGGAGGATGAGACCCTACCACAAGGTTCTCGTCGCAAGCCCGATGGTCGCGATAATCGTGACCAACGCCAGGCTGCCCGCTAAAGCTGTGGGTGGTCACCCACAGCTTAGCGAGCTGCCTGGACAGGGGTGGGGGGGTAAAAAAAAACGCCCTGATTCAGAGCGAGCGCTCACAAAGAGCGTCCGGCTCTGAATCAGGGCCTAAAGCAATATAAGTGTGAATGCAGCTGGTTAACTATGTTTTAAGTTAATGATATGAAAGAGATATACATTTGCGATCTACGCCCCAAAAAGGCAGCTAAAAACCTGTGTGATATTCACCAGTCAGGAAAGTCTATAAACAAAGTAAAAAATGGTTTAAAGCGCTCTTTTCTAGGTACAGGTTAATTGAGTATTCTGTCCCAAAAAAAGTAAAAAAAATCATATAGTCACTTTTTTGCAGTAAAAACATTCCTTAATTGATGTTTCATGTAATCCAGTCTTGTTACTTCCGTAGGGTCTCTAATCACCTGGTCTCTCCAATAGGTTTCCATGCTATTATCCCTCAGCGTCAATATACTCGTTGCATCGATATATAAAAGACAAAGTTGGGGAAACACACAGAATGTAAAACCATGACATTTCTTTAAAATCACAACACCACAGGTGCTGGATCCTATGGTGCTGCCATCTAAAATTTGATCTTGGGAGGGTACATCTTAATAGGGGGAGCATTTAGACCCCTATATGCTTGAAACTGCCTTTAATTAAAGGTCCCTGATGGTACGTGACCATTTTTACTTATGTTGTGATTTTAAAGAAATGATATGGTTTTACACTATATGTGTTCCCCAACTTTGTCTTTTATATTTCTTCTTCAGGGTCCATGGGGGGTCCACAGGGTTGACCTTGGGGTGTAGCTAGATCTGGATCCATGGGCACCATGCAGTTAAAGCTTTAGCTCCCAGGATGCACTGGGTCCATTCTCCTCTATACCCGCCCTGAGCCACATGCACCTCAGTTTAAGTTGGTGACCGGCCGGATTTGGGTCACCGTTAGCGCAGGGGGGCTGATTAGCAGCCCCTAAGCTTATTTTTGAGTTTTTTACTTTGACTCTTCAGAGCGGCAGTGTCGGACTGTCCATTGGACGTCCAAGCTGCCACACCTACACACACCGCCGGAGCTGCGACACCAGTACAGATCTGGGGATCACGGCAGGACCCCAGAGCCTGTGCTAGCCGGGATATGGGGGATCCCTAGACTGCTGCCAGATCGACGGGGAGCAGGTAAGAATCGCGGGTTACCACTTGCAGGTACATGCAGTCTGTTGCCTCCGGTCTCTGGGGAGGTGCTGACAGTGGCGGCGGGCTCCCCCTCTCCTGAGGCATACCCCGCGTGTCCACTAGACCACTAGGAATTAATGCAGCAAGCGGGAGCCGGCATCCCTATGGTTAATAGCCGACCAGGGGAGGCAGTCTTCCCTGTTCAGCGGCTCCTCCCCTCAGCGCACCTTTCCACTCAGGTCTGGCATCGCTGAGCTGCTTCCTCCTTTGGCCACTCCTCTTCTGAGGTCTCCGGCGGCCATCTTTACATGGGCAGCGCAGATCTCTCAGACATCGCGTGGACCAGTCCCCTTGTGTACCTCTCCCCTGCTAGGACAGCATACACAGCACTATAGCCCTCCCAGACACTGAATCTGGGCAGGTTGATTGTAGTGATAAGGTGCAGTGAGTATTAACTTATGCATTGTATGTGACTTTTGCTAGCGCTGACTGTCTGTGCTTTATTTCTAAATACTGTCAATCTATACCTATCCCTTTCCTTCTCCTACGGCCCTGGCAAGTGTGTGTGGGTAGGGCTTTTCTCTGATCTCACTTATATAAATTCATGTATTTGTGAGGTCGGTCACATACAGTTGCGTGCTTCATGGTACCATATCTGTGGACCCGTGTGTTGCATGCTTGTGGGTTTGCCAGGAGTTAGCCAATAGATTTGATATATATACTATATTTATATAGTCAGTCATGTCTGACGAGGAAGTTGAGCACTCCACGGCACCCACTCTGTTCTCCTTCAGATGCTGCATTGTAGGGGTCAATAAGGAGGATTTATCACAAGATGGGCTGTGTGTGAGGTTCCATCAGTTGCCTGGTCACTACAATCCCCCAACCACGGGACAGGTCCCTCCTTGGGCGGTGTTTTCTCAGGTGTTGGCCTCCATCGCGGATCACCTCGCGGTCCCAGCCGTTCTCCCCCATATGGGGTTACCCCAACCAGCCATCCTCCCGTCACAGGGTATACCGCAATTATTGCAGTCTTGCCCTGGGCCTCAGACTGTCAGTACATATACGGAGTTAATAATATATATACAGTCTCCTCCGGTGACTCAGCAGTCTGTAATTCCCTTTCAGGGACTCCCTCAGGCGGGTCAACCACCTTGGGTGCATATGTTCTCTAGTTCAGTCCAGAGTTTGGCGGCTTCATCTTCAGCCTTTCAAACTATGCTACGGAGTGACAAGCCTCAGAAGGCATCTAAACGCCCTGTTATGTCATCCCAGTCTACGCAACTGTCAGACTCAGCTGCGTCCTCGGATGATGGGGAATTGGCTGGGGACTCTGACTCAGATTCCCCTGTCCGAGAAGTAGAAACAAAATCTTCTATTAATGTGCTGGCATCGGTAAGGGCGGTACGATCCATTCTTGATATAGAGGATGACTCTCCGGCCCGTAAATCCAAATACCCAATTTTCAAACGGCAAAAGTGACTTCGGCTGTTACTCCTCTCTCTGACTGATCATATGGCGGAGGCCTGGCAGTTGCCCAGTAAGAGGTTCCAGCCGCAGAAACATTTAGCTTCTAGTTATCTGTTTCCTGCAAGTCATTGCAAAAAGTGGGAAACTCCACCTGCGGTGGATTCTCATGTTACTCGCTTAATCAAGAGTGCTACCCTGCCTATGCCTTCCATTTAAAGGACCCCACGGACAGGAAAGTGGAGACTTGATTAAAATCAATCTATTCTCTTTCCGGGGCTGTGGCCCGTCCGTCCATGGCTATCTCCTGGGTGGCTAAAGCCATTGAGAGCTGGGCCAATGTGCTGGAAGATACCTTTCCTGAGGAAGCTCCTGAGGTTCAGAGAGCTTTAGTGGGACAAATGAGAGATGCCACTTCCTATATTGGTGAAGCGGCTTTGGATGCCAGTCTTCTGACTTCCAGTGTCTCGACCGCAGCTGTGTTTGCTCGCCAGTCTTTGTGGTTACGTTCTTGGAGAGCGGATGCGGATTCCAAGTAGGGCCTGGAGACCTTACTCTTCAATGGGGAGATATTGATTGGCCCAGACCTGGACAAACTTGTGGATACCCTGGCAAAGTCTAAGTCAGCTTTTCTACCATCGGCAGCTGTGCCTTCTAAGGCTAGGACCTCTGCATTTCGGTCCTGTCATTCTCAAGGAAAGTCCAAGGGTCAGTCCTTCCCGAGGCAGTCGGCAACCAAGGCCGCCCCTAAACCTAAGAAGCAAGCTTGGAGTGCTAGACGCCCAACTTCCAAGCCGGAAGATAAACCTTCTGCCTGATGGGAAGGGCTTGCCTCTGGGGGATCCCAGGGTGGGAGGCCGACTTCTTCAATTCACCCAGTGCTGATGCAACACCACCACAGATGCTTGGGTATGAGAAGTGGTCTCACAGGGGTAATGCCCTCTTCTTCCATCACAGACCTCCCCACCAGTTCTTCTGCACGAGCCTTCTTCTGGATGAGACCAAGGCCTTGCAGATTCAGGGAGCCATAGAGTCCTTGCTGAAAGCAGGGGTTATTGTTCCCATTCCGCTTTCTCAACGTGGGATAGGTTACTACTCTACTCTGTTTCTGGTTCACAAACCCAATGGGTCTCATCGGCCTAGCCTCAATCTAAAGTCACTGAAAAAGTTCCTCAGAGTGCCCAAATTTAGGATGGAAACTTTGCGTTCCATCATTCTGGCTATGAAACCTGGAGATTACATGGTCTCCCTGGACATCCAGGATGCCTACATCCATGTTCCTATAGCGCCGTCACACCAGCGGTATCTCCGGTTGCTATACGACAGCACCACTTCCAGTTTCAGGCTCTGCTCTTTGGCCTCTCCATGGCTCCAAGGGTATTCACCAAAATTATGGCTGTCATGGCTGCCCATCTACGGAGCCAGGGTGTATGGCTTCTGCCGTATCTCGATGACCTCCTATTGCTTGCAAGCTCTCCAGAGGTACTTCTACAACATCTACACCTGACAATCGCTTATCTGCAAGCGCACAGGTGGCTGATAAATTGGATAAAGTCCTCCCTGATTCCATCACAAAGTATGGTTTATTTGGGAGCCCTTCTGGATTCTCAACAGCAAAGGATCTTTCTAACCCCAGAAAAGATTTCCTCCCTACAACTGCGGGTGCGCAGTTGCCTGAAGAATTGCCGGGTGTCTGTTCACTCAGCAATGAGGGTTCTATGGTCCATGGTGTCAGCGTTTGACATGGTGGAGTATGCCCAATTCCATCCCAGGCCCCTGCAGGGGCTGATACTATCCAAATGGAATGGGACACTGGATCAGGACTCAGATGCCGGTGTTGTGGTCTCTAGCTTGGTTGCTTCATACATCTCATTTCACCAGGGGTCGCCCCTTTTGGACCCTGGGCTGGGTTCTTCTCACAACAGATGCCAGTCTCCGGGGTTACGGTGCAGTGACAGGTCCACTTTCACTTCAGGGCCGTTGGTCAGTGGAAGAAGCAATTCTCCCGATCAATATTCTGGAACAGGGCCTTCCAGTTGTCAGGTCACGCTCTTCAAGGAAAAGCCATGCAGGTTCAGTCCGACAATGCCACCATGGTGTCATACATCAACCATCAAGGGGACACTCGCAGTCGAGCAGCAATGATAGAGGTGTTACGCATCCTGTCTTGGGCGGAGTGCCACCTTCCAGCCATCTTGGCAGTGTTGCAGACTTCCTCAGCCATCACGACATGCATCCCGGGTATGGTCGCTTCACCAAGAGGAGTTTCAACTACTCGTGGACAAGTGGGGACTGCCGGAGTTGGACCTTATGGCATCCCATCACAATCACAAGGTGCCCGTGTACGGGTCCAGAACAAGGGTTGCCGATGCAAGCCTGGAGTACACTCTGTCAGTGAGATGGACCTTCCAGTTGGCGTATCTATTACCTCCGATATCCCTTCTTCCTCGGGTTCTTCGGAAATTCAAACAGGACGGCGGCACGCTTCTACTGGTGGCTCTGGCTTGGTCCAGATGTACTTGGTACTCAGATCTTTGGAGTCTCTCCATAGATGCTCCATTCCTTCTGCCTCAACATCCAGACCTGTTGTCTCCGGGTCCCTGCCTTTACCCAGATCTGGGTCATCTGTCTTTGACGGCATGGCTCTTGAGACATCCACCTTAAGGTCCCAGGGTTTTTCCAGCTCGGTCATCAGCACGATGCTGCAGGCACGCAAACCTGCCTCCACCAGGATTTACCACAGAGTGTGACATACTTATTTTGAGTGGTGTGAGACGAGAAACTATAATCCTCAAGTGTTTCATCTTTTTTTGGTGTTCCTTCAGTCTGATTTGGACCTAGGCTTACACCTAGCTTCTTTGAAAGTTCATGTGTTTGAACTATCTGTGTGGTTCCAGCGAAGGATAGCTCCACTACCAGATGTCCGCACCTTTTTCCAGGGAGTTCTCAGGATTCAGCCTCCCTTTGTTCCCCCAGTAGCTCCTTGGGATTTGGCGGTTGTGCTTCGGGCCCTCCAGGGTCCTCCATTTGAACCGCTTGAGTCGGTGGAAATCAAGTGGTTGACTGTTAAGACTCTTTTTCTCCTGGCAATTTTTCTCCCTGTTGTCCCAGCTGCAGCTGGGGGACCCGGTGAAGGGCTCCCTGCTGTGGCATTAGCCCCCTGCTAGAAAGGGTCCGGTGCTGGTTTAAATTATAGGGGGACCCCTACGCAATTTTTTTCCCCCTATAATTAAAACCAGGACTGGCCCTGCAGCCTGGTGCTGGTACCTAAATTACGGTGGAACCCTACTCATTTTGTTCCCTGTAATTTTAGGTACCAGGACAGGCTGGCAAGTTTGGGGCTGGTTAGCCTTTTGGGGGGGTCCTCACATAATTTTTTTAACAAAAAATTGACCCTAAAAAAAACCCAACAGTCATATTTCACTGATATAGTATATATGTAATGCTGCATAGCTCACTGTAATATTATCCACTCACTACTGAAGCCATTGGGGATTGGAGAGGAAATTAATTTTGCATATGTTTAACAAGAGACTATCCTGGGGCTGTGAACACTAGGGTGTGAGTGAACATACCCACCTATGTACGCCACATAAACTTGACAGTCCTTGTTTTATATCAAGTTAAATGAAATTAATTTAGTAGCTGAAGTATTATGGGCCTGATTCAGAGCCGTTCGCTATTTGTGGTCGCTCGTTTAAAAACAAGGGGTGGCTATTCAAATGATCCGTACGCACATTGCAGTCTGTTCACACCTCTAAGTCTGAACGAGCGAGCAAAACATACGCTCGTTTATTTGTTAAAAACGCCCCCTGGCCGCTCGCATCCTACGTCATGTCCGCTATTTATTAGATTAATCGAGTACATCGACCAGCGTATGAACTGCTCGCTATTCTTGTGGTTGGTGTTTGCTACCACAAATTTGCGAGCAGTTCTGGCTATAAAATAACCCAGTGACGTGGTCAATGACGCTGCTGTTTTAAATATGCACACCCATAAAACGCCCGTTTTGACCTTTAAGCACGCCTGCGTTCGGATCTCCACTCCCCATTTTCAAACACCTTCTCCTGTTACCACCCACATACGCCTCATTCTGTCACTCAAAATAGCAGGCCCTCGCTATATTGCGTACCAACGATTTTCGGCCGCACTGACTGGTTCGCGCATGCGTACTAAAAACCGTACGCATGCGCAGATGTGCAAACATCGCTCGGAACGAGCGTACTGCCGCTAACGAGCGGCTCTGAATGAGGGCCTATGTTTTATGTGAAGTCGTCCAAATCCATCAAGTGGAAGGCACAGAAGAGGCTCGGTGGGTCAAAGTTCTGCATGGCACACTCCGCCATGAGCATACACCCACAGGAGGTCCAACCAAGACCCTAACCCCCTAAAAACCAGGCCAGGATCCAACTCCACCTCTCATTTGTTTCATCCTAATCGGTGCAGGGGTGTCTGAAAGCATGACCGGACAGACAAACAAACAGAGCAATTAATTTTATATATAAGATCTATTGCTTTGACGCGTTATCGCTATGTGGTCTAATAGCTTACTTTTGTGATACTAAATAAATATGTAAGCTTTGGCAACTTTACCTTTAGAGGCGATGTAGTCACCATACTGCCGGACATAATACTGACGGCTAAAGAACGAAAGGCGTCTAGATACTAATGTCTAAATCCCGACGCCTAACAGAATGCAGGAACGCCTCCGTTTGGGCAGCCACCCCCCAGCCCGCCCACCAAACGGGGTGAGCTGTCACTCAACATCGACAGCTCGCCCCCTTTGGTGCGAGACTCGGAGCGACGGATTGCCCATCGCTAGCTGGGTCTCGCGTATGCACACGACAGAGCCGGCTCCATCGTGCGCATGCGCTGTGGGCCACCATCGACCTGGTTGCGAGCGCTCAGCACTTGCGACCAGGTCTGAATCATGCCCTTTGTCCCTTCAACTGCGTCTTATTCACACAGTGATGTAAATAGGATGCACAAGCAGCTTCTGAGGAGTAAAATGATATGCAGCCGATATTCTGAGTGCGCCTGTGTGTGTCTCTGCATGTAGAATGATATGGGGTAAATTTACCAAGATTGAATGAATTTGAATGCAGCAAAATTGCACGGAAAATGCATATTCGCAATTTACTAAATGCTAAAATCGGCCGAGTTTGTTCCATTCGAATAGGAAAACTCGGTCGAGAACACCTGAAACTCGGACAATAATATGTGTTCGACAAATAGACCATCGATTCAACTCAGCACCATTTTGCAGTACACATCAATAGGACCTAGAAATGTATTATTCCTATTTGATATCATGGCCGAAAAATAGTGCAAATCAGCTGCAAGAGATGCCAATATGAACCCAAATAGCAATCTCAAAAATAAAATGTAGCTTATAAAACAAGACCAGAATGCTCCATTTATGCTAGAAATGAAACAGGCTTAATAATTCTACATTTCAGTGTCCTGACACTATTTTCAAAGCCACACAGGGTAACAATCTAGTAAATCTAGTAAGGACTACAAGTACCGACAGCTAATTATCCTCATAACATCTATTACCACTCCCATTGCGACTACCAATAGAATGGCATGATAAGCATACATAAATATACCAACACAAAACAAAAATCATATATCCCTGTAGTCTGGAAAGGTCCTGGTTGTGAGGGACAACTGTCCAATATCTGACAGCACCAGGATATGGACAGGATGAAGATCGCAACTGGGGCCGATAAGTACTATTACCCTCCCCTGTCTCCCCTAACCCTCAGAAGTGCCTAACCTTAAAACTCTCGGGGTGGTGCCTAACCCTAAATCCCCCCAGGGGTGCCTAATCCTAACCCCCCTTCCTGAACCGCTAAACCTAACCCTTGGTGGTGCCAAACTCTAACCTCCCCCCAGTGGTGCCTAACCCCACCTCCCCTAACCTAACCCTCGCTGGGGGTGCCTATCCCTAAGTCCATCCAGGGGTGCCTAAAGCTAATCCTCCCACCCATGGCTTACACTAAGGACAACCCTAACTTACCTCGTTCGATCTGGCGTCCTTCTGTGTTCTGGGACCGGGATTATGATAGGCATCGCCATTTCAACACCTGTCTTAAATCCCCTGTTGGGCATTAGCCGTCGAGATTTTGACTTGCGGCATCGTGGCCATTTAACTACATCCTGCAAGATACTAATGCCGGGTACACACTAGATGCTAGATGATGTCTAGTGTTTACAACATCAGCAGCAACAGGACCCGGCAGGGGCCCCGGCATCGGCAACTGCATACACATTTGCTGACGCCAGGTGCGAGTGAATGATGGCAGAGGCTGTGCTGTCCGCCAGAACAGACATATAATCTAGTGTGTACCCAGCTAAAGTTCAAAATAATCAGGGAATGTATCTCAGTGAGCAGAACCTCCTGCAGAGAGCAGCCCACCCCTGTTATGAGCTATCCTATGGTCATATGGGATGGCTGCTGTCTCACAGTATAGCACAGTGACAATTCATGCCCTTCCAAATCAATTCTTGTCCATCTCTAAGGTCAAAACCAATAACCCCAATACCAAGTAATTAGTCCAGATCAGGTCATGGCTACCCCCAGTCACAGCATGCCCTGTGCTCATACCAACTCTTATAATGTCTCCTCCAAGAGACCCCAGAGAAGAGGTGCAGGCAGCATCGGATGGTGGTGGCCCTGACTATTTGCATCATTAGTAGCAAGTGATAAAGAATAAGTATGCAAAATCCTGCACAACAACACAGCAGCACTGGACCAAAAATACTGGGGGTATCCCTGGATCCACTAATAAATAGATATACAGTAAGAAAAGTATAGTATAGAGCCCTGGGCACTAGGACAGGGGGATGAGAGACACAAATGGGAAAATAAACAGTATACATCTCTTTAGATATCATTATTGTTTCTAAGTAATGGAGCGTTTCTCAGCATAGAAAAGGTGTAAACACAAAACAGTGTAATCCTGCAAGTGGTAACACTTGATTTAAAATATAGTTACTGTGATATAGATAATGAAAAAAAAGAGTATTTTAGTATACAAATACGTAATTGAGTCCAACTTTAGAAACTGGTGAACCAAAAAATAAAATATACAGTTTTAAATTGGCTCCATACTATGGGCTGGGATGTAGTCAGTTTCCCGGCGTGCAGGATGCCGATGGTCCTAATACCTGCGCTGAAATCCCGACAGGTCAGGACACCAGTATCTCGACCGTCAGCATCCCGAAGATAAGTATCGGAGTGCACGGGGAGGGAAGAGTTACATAGCGGGGTTAGGGTTAGGCACTAGGGGGAGGGTTAGGGTTAGGCACCGGGGAGGGGGAGGTTAGGATTAGGCACTGGGGGGAGGGTTAGGATTAGGCTCAGAGAAGGGTGAGTTAGGGTTAGGGTAGGAGTTAGAAAAATACTTACTATTCACTCCAATGGGTGTCGGGAATCTGCCTGTCGGGATGCTGCTGCTGGTATTCTGACTAGCGGCATCCCGACAGCTGGATTATCATACCCAACCCCTATGGACCAATAGGATTATACAGAATATAATATGCAATGCAGCTATAAAGCAAAAACATATGCACACGTGTATAGCCAATAGTATATAATTCTGAAAGAGACAAACATATATGGTCAAATAGGCCCCGTGCCAGATACTGTAGGAACTGAATGTCCAGCGTTGGTTTTCACATAGTGTAGATTGGGACTTTGTCTATCTGGTGTAGTCCTTACTGGAAACCAGTTTGTAGATAGCTTGCATAAGTACCGACAGTCCAGCCTGTTTAAAAACTATGTATATTTTATTTTTTGGTTCACCAGTTTCTCAAATTGGAGCTAATCACATATTTGTATAATAAAATACTTGTGTTCTAATCACCTACATCTCAGTTGCTATATTTTAAAAGAAATGTGTTACCACTTACATGATTACACTATTTTCTGTGTTTTTTTGTGTCTTTTCTGTGTTGAGAAATACTCCATTACTTATAAGATAATAACATCTGACAAGTATACTGTTTATTTTCACATTTGTGTCTCTCATCCCCCTGTCCTAGCACCCAGGACTCTATCCTATCATTTTCTTACTGTTTAGTTGAATCATTAGTCCCCAAATTTATCACAGATTTATGTCACAGTGCCCCACCCACTCCCAACAGCCTGGATTCCCGGCATTATAATTAACATTGCTGCATCACATTGGTGGAGCCGTGGGGTTGATTCCAACCAGGGCACAGACACTATCTGTGTGGAGTTTGTATGATCTAAATGTCTTCTTGTGGGACACCTACAGGGTCTCTTCTTTCCTACTAAAGTTCAAAATATATACTGGTAGGTTCTGGACCACAGTGACCCTAGTTTGTTTGATATAGATTTTAGACGAAGTGCCACAGGGGCATGGCCAGATGTCCATGAGCTAATATTCTATATAAGGTGCAATATATTAGCACTATTTAAATAAAAATTAATAAGCAATAATTCAGCCGAGACACATTACAACCAACCTGAATGTCCTACACTTTAAAATCTTTTATAATCCATGCATTGCCAGCAAAACTGAACTCAAAGTAGCAGAAAATAGCTGTATTACAAAGAGATATTGTAGGTATAATGTAATTTAGATTTTTTTTTTTACTCTGTGTGTAACAGTAATAGAGATGAAGAGGAGGAAGAGGAGGTGATGGCGGAGGAGGAAGAGATGGCGGAGGAGGAGATGGTGGAGGAGGAAGGGATGGCGGAGGAGGAAGAGGAGGAGATGGTGGAGGAGGAAGAGATGGTGGAGGAGGAAGAGGAGGAGATGATGGAGGAGGAAGGTATGGCGGAGGAGGAAGAGGAGGAGATGGTGGAGGAGGAAGGGTTGGCGGAGGAGGAGGAGATGATGGAGGAGGAAGAGATGGTGGAGGAGGAAGAGGAGAAAATGGTGGAGGAGGAAGAGATGGTGGAGGAGGAAGAAGAGGAGATGGTGGAAGAGGAAGAGGAGGAGAGGATGGAGGAGGAAGGGATGGCGGAAGAGGAGGAGACATTGGAGGAGGAAGGGATGATGGAGGAGGAAGAGATGGCGGAGGAGGAAGAGATGGTGGAGAAGGAACAGGAGGAGATGGCGGAGAAGGAAGAGATGGCGGAGGTGGAAGGGATGGTAGAGGAGGAAGAAGAGGAGATGGCAGAGAAGGAAGGGATGGCGGAGGAGGAAGAGGAGGAGATGGTGGAGCAGGAAGGGATGGCAGAGGAGGAAGGGATGGCAGAGGAATAAGAGGAGGAGATGGCGGAGGAGGAAGAGATGGTGGAGGAGGAAGAGGAGTAGATGGTGGAGGAGGAAGGAATGGTGGAGGAGGAAGAGGCGGAGATGGTGGAGGAGGAAGGGATAGCAGAGGAGGAAGAGATGGCAGAGGAGGAAGAGATGGTGGAGGAGGAGATGTTGGAGAAGGAAGAGATGGCGGTGGAGGAAGAGATGTTGGAAGAGGAGGAGATGGTGGTGGAGGAAGGGATGGCAGAGGAGGAAGAGATGGCAGAGGTGGAAGAGATGGCAGAGGAGGAAGAGATGGTGGACTAGGAAGAGGAGGAGATGGTAGAGGAGGAAGGGATGGCGGTGGAGGAAGAGATGGCAGAGAAGGAAGAGGTAATGGAGGAGGAAGAGATGGTGGAGGAGGAAGAGGAGGAGATACCAGAAGAAGAGGAGAAGATGGCAGAGGAAGAAGAGAAAAAGTATGTATATCATTGTAAAGTATTATATTGTTGAATAATATCTTGTATACACAGAATGGTCCTAGCTGACTAATAAAAATACAAGGTGTTTTAACAGGCACAGTTCACTTTGTTTCACCAGCACTATACCAGTGACCTTGTCACACATCCCTCTCCATTTTGACCTAGGGGGCGGAACACTTGCAGCTCCTAAACAAAAGATGTGAGACAATGCATCTGCATTAGCTAGTAGGGACCCGGACCTATGTTCCACAGTGAATGTAAATTGCTGCAGTGCTAAAAACTACCTTGTTACCCTGGCATTTGACCTTTCTTTACAGACACCGATTTTAATGGGCCATGATCCATTTTGAGTTTAAACAGTCTGCCTAAGAGGTAATACCTCAAGGTGTCTAATGCCCACTTAATGGACAATGCCTATTTTTCAACAATAGTGTACCTTTTGTCATGGTCATTGAGTTTTCTGTTCAGATAAACAATTGGGTGCTATTCCCATTCCCTATTCAGGGACAACACTGCTCCTACCCATACCTCTGAGGCATCGATTTGAACCACAAACTCTTTAGAAAAGTCTGGAGTTATCAACACCGGTTGTGTACACAAAGCCATTTTCAATGCCTGAAATGCGTTTTGAGCCTCAGGGCCCCATTTCACCAAGTTAGACTGTTTCCCTTTTGTGAGATCTGTTAGTGGCACTGCTGTGGTGGCAAAATTTGGGATAAACCATCTGTAATACCCAGTGATCCCTAAAAATTCTCTAACTTGTTTTTTTGTTTATGGGATGGGGCCAGTTTTGTATAGCTTTAATGTTGTTTAACTGGGGCTTAAATCAGGCCTCTCCCTATGGTAAACCCCAAGTATTGAACCTCATACATTGCTAAGCAACATTTCTTAAAGTTGGCTGTTAGGCTGGCCTTCCTAATTTAGACTAGCACTGCCTGTATTTGGACTAAGTGAAAGTCCCAGTCTGTACTCTGGATTACCACATCATCCAGATAGGCCACTGCATATATTGTCTGTGGGGTTTTAAAATTCTATCCATTGCATGTTGAAAGGTTGCTACAACCCATGCAACCCAAAAGGCCACATCCTATACTGGAATAGGCCTTTTGAAACAGAAAAGCTGTTTTTTCTTTTGCCACTTAATGGTATCTGCCAATAACCCTTTGTCAGGCCCAGTGTGGTAAAATATCTGGCTGTTCCCAGCCTCTTTGTCAACTCATCCACACGAGACATGGGATACGCATCAAATTTGGAAACTGCATTTAATTTATGAAAATCGTTGCAGAAGCATAGGCTGCAATAAGTCTTCGGAATCACAACTATGGGACTGGACCACTCAACATTAGACTCCTCAGTGACACCAAGCTCTAGCATATTCTTAACCTCTTTAAAGACAGACTTATGCTCTGCTATGGGAATTCTATATGACTTTATGTGGGCCTTAACCCCTGGCTCTGTAATGATATCATGCTTTATTATGGCCATTTGTCCGGGCAGTGCTGAAAACAAATCTCTGTTCCTACTAAGGAACTCCTTAGCCTCATGTGTAGGGGGAAAAGTATCACTTTTCCGAAAGCTGACTCCGCAAAAAGAGCAGTTTTGTGGAAGTGATACTTTAGGCAGTGAGGCATGATGATGCCTCCAAACAGTGTTTTACACTTGCAGTGAGTTTAACACATAATTATCACAAGTGATAATTATGTAATGATGAATAGACTCCTAGGTTACTTCGCTTTGGACAAGAGTGACCCTAGTTTGTGTGATAAATATTTTATCCTATAAGTACCACAGGAGAAGGGGCTGTTAATATTTTATGTAAAGTGTGATGTAATATGTTGGCACTATTTAAATATAAAATAACGATAATTACCAAACAATAATTCTGGAATTAAAGCATGTTGCAAGCAAAATTGAACTTCACAGAGTAGCAGAAAATATCTATATTATACAGCTATATTGTAGGTATAATGTGATTTTGAATCTCACATTCTGTTTTTTTGCCTCTATGTGTAATAGCACATTGAATGTAGAAGATAGGGGCCAATCTAAGTATATAATTGTAAAGTGCTATATTGTGGAACAACAACTTGTACTGTAAGTCTCTAGTCACAGTAATCACTGTACCTCCATCTAATCACCTATCTAACAGTCTGTACAAATATCCAATTCCCTTGCAGGTCACCCCCAAATCTCTTAATAGATAGTAAGATAAATAATGTGTTTCAGTCTACACAGAGACACCATAACACATGAACACAGCGATTATAATTATAGAGTAAAGTGTAGGTCCTGGATCTCCTGTAGGAACCTTTCATGGTCTCCAATAAATTGGCAGAAAAGAGGAAACAACAAATATTGTTGTACCGTATGTGATGAATAGATGCAGTAATATATGTTAGATTTTGTATTATAAAGATAATGAATTGATGCTTACCTGTGTGTATTATAGTCCTGATGAAGTCTATGTAGAGACTGAAACGCTTAATGTACAACACTACACTATTTGTTGTTTGCTCTTGTCTCCATATTTCTTGTCATCCAAGAAAGGTCCCCACAGTCCCTCTGTAACAGATGAGCTTCATTTACATTTTCTCTTTGAAACTTTATTAAATTCACTGAATTGTATTTACACCACACTATTAGGCTCCTGTCTTTTTATACCTTCCACAGAATTCTTCATATGACACCAGTCACAATCCCAAACAGACTGCAGCCACCTTATATGAATTAAGGGTGGGTATATTTGGACAAAGCTATCCCCCTGTGGCATTATCCAAGCACTCCTGTAGCCATTGATCACTCCTGTAGACAATATCACCCTGTAGTATTATACACTCCTGTAGAAACTGGGAAAGGGAGAGGAAACCAGTTCTGCATATCTGTGTTTAAATTAACGAAAATTCTGGGGCCAGAGGGGAAGCTGAAAACATTAGGTTGTGATTGGTGGTGCAAAATTCTACCACATGTCACAGACTTAGCACTCAGACCTCCCCACATTCCACTTAGTCCTCTACATATCCCCAACATGCCACTCAGACCTCCCCACATTCCACTTAGTCCTCTACATGTCCCCCACATGCCACTCAGACCTCCCCACATTCAACTTAGTCCTCTACATATCCCCAACATGCCACTCAGACCTCCCCACATTCTACTTAGTCCTATACATATCCCCCACATGCAACTCAGACCTCCCCACATTCCACTTAGTCCTCTACATATCCCCCACATGCCACTCAGACCTCCCCACATTCAACTTAGTCCTCTACATATCCCCAACATGCCACTCAGACCTCCCCACATTCCACTTAGTTCTCTACATATCCCCCACATGCCACTCAGACCTACCCACATTCCACTTAGTTCTCCACACATGCCCCACATGCCACTCAGACCTCCCCACATTCCACTTAGTCCTCTACATATCCTCCACATGCCACTCAGACCTCCCCACATTCCACCTAGTCCTCCACACATGCCCCACAAGCCTTTGCACATGCCCTCTATATACATCCCTCACGTCCCCATAGGCTACACTGCTGGATTTCTCTGACCACAACAACATTCCTCTTCCAGGTTCTCTATATTATAAAACAGGCAGAACAGTAGTTTCTGCCAAGCACATCTGGGTCCCCTTTATTAACTTCATCAACTATTTATATATGAAACACATACACAGTAACTTACACACAAAGGAAAATGCTGCTATTCTATAGAAAAAAACTTTAATATCATCTGTGTAGAACCAAAACCCTGCCCCATGCACTAACATATGTTGTTGGGGTTTTTTTGCAGAAAGAAGCCAAACAAATTTTTAAGGTGGCTACGGTCCTTATGTTGCTGCTGGTCGGCAAAGTAAGTAATTAATTATACTTTATAATCCATTATATATTACAGTATTGAGGTAAATGTCATAGGGTTCATTCTTGCAAAGTACCGATTGTAGAGTCTGTAGGGAGAGAAAGAGCAAAAGTGTGTGTGTGGGGGGGCACTATATATATATATGCAGCTTAGCATATACAAATTATGAAATATATCATATAAGTGGGAGAATGCTGGCAGGTTGGCCATGAGTGTCCCCAAAGTTTATCAGTAAAACAAGAAAGTACAAGGAACACTCCTCAATTACTTTTGACATTAGAAAGATAGTATATATATTTCTTTAACAAAAAATATTCAAATACATACTGTACATTTCAATGACAGACATCCTGTATACATGTAGTAAATACAAAATGGGACTTATTCCCAGGGGAGCCGAGAAGGGGGGGTGCGAGTACTAATTACCCGGGCCCAAGCTTGCTGGAAGGGCCTGGCGGGGGCCCGGACTCTTACATCACAGCAGCCCATCACACGCTGCTGTGTGCTGGGCTGCACTGGGAGACTGCTCTCAGCTGCTAAGTAGCAGCCACAGCAGTCTCCTTTGTCTATGGGGGGAGTGATCACACTGGTAGTGCCCCCCATTGACTATACAGTGAGCTGAGGGGCTCACAGAGCCCCCCTTAGGGTGCTGCTAAAAATGTTTTGTCATCTTCCTCCCAAGGGAGCATGGTCATGCCTCCCACGATTAGGCCATGCCCACTTTACTCCGGCCTGGCGTGGTTATTGGCACGCCTGCTTACCCCAGATTATAAGAGATGGGGCCTGTGTGCAGTCTCTGTGCGCCTCACCGGCCCTTCTTGCCAGTGGAGTAGTCTCTGGCACTATGCTAAAGGCTAGTATGCATGGACAGGTCCCCATGAGCTTGGCATCCCTGCCATATTCCTGGTGATTTCTCTACTACGCATGCACAAATCTTTGGGAAAATTACAGCTATAGTCAGGGGCATTGCAAATTTTCACATTTGTGAGGTGGCAAAATGGGCTTCTATTCATCACCCACCCACCCTATATAACATATTTTTATTGTTGTAGTTAAAGCAGTGTTTCCCAAACTCGATCCTCATGATACACTAACAGTCCAGGTTTTAAGGATATTCATGCATAAGCACAGATGGTTAAATCAATAACTTAGGTACTAATTAAGCCACCAGTGCTCAAAAGCATGACTATCCTATACCTGAACTGTTAGTGTGCCTTGAGGATGTAGGTTAGTCAAGCTGAGTACATAGATGATATATTGGACAATTTGTCAGTTTGAGCCAAATTGGTATGATATTGTCCATGTTTTTGCACTCTCCCATGTGTCATTCCTCCCATCTTCTCATCTGCTGTTATACACTACCATTTAATTTTATAGAAAAAGTTTGAGAAATGTACAATTCTGAAGCATATTTTGAAATTACATTTCAAAGATGTCCAAGGTTTTAATTTTCTCATTATTGCCCGAGTTAAAAAAATGTGATGAGCTGTTAAAGACATATGGAAGACTACTAAGTTGTCTTATTTTATATTCTGTCACTTTAGGTGTAAATTTAAAAGAAAGAAAAACCTCCATCTTTAATACATTTGAAAAAAGAAAAAATCACCATCTTTAATACATTTGAAAAAAAAGAAAAACACCATCTTTAATACATTTGAAAAAAAAGAAAAACACCATCTTTAATACATTTGAAAAAGAAAAAGCACCATCTTTAATACATTCAAAAAAAGAACACCATCTTTAAAACAATTGAAAGAAAAAACACCATCTTTAAAAAATTTGAAAGAAAAACCACCATCTTTAAAACATTTGAAAGAAAGAAAAAACACAATCTTTAATAAATTTGAAAGAAAGAAAAACCACCATCTTTAATATATTTGAAAGAACAAAAAACACAATCTTTACTAAATTTGAAAGAAAGAAAGAAAAACATCATCTTTAAAGAATTTGAAAGAAAGAAAAACCAACATCTTTACTAATTTGAAAGAAAGAAAAACCACCATCTTTAATATATTGAAAGAAAGAAAAAACACCATCTTTAATAATCTGAAAGAAAGAAAAACCATCTTTAATAAATTTTAAAGAAAGAAAAAACACCATCTTTAATAAATCTGAAAGAAAGAAAACCCACCATCTTTAAAAAAATTTACAGAAAGAAAAACACCATCTCTAATAAATTTGAAAGAAAGAAAAAACACAATCTTTAATAATTTGAAAGAAAGAAAAAACACAATCTTTAATAATTTGAAAGAAAGAAAATCTACCATCTGTAATAATTTGAAAGAAAAACCACCATCTGTAATTTGAAAGAAAACCATTATAAAAACAACTTGTACCATCTAAAATTGACATCTACAATGTATCAAATTTATTTATTTACTGTATATTGAGTTGAATTATTCAAATGTTAGTAGGGTGGTAGACAAAGAACGAAAAAAACAAACAATACAATCACTTGCATACAACAAATAAGGAAAATGGATTTAAAGTCCTAGGTCAGGTATTTTGGGTTGGCTGTTTGGATGGGACGGGTGTTTAAACATTGCAGGTACTGTAGCATACATACACATACTGTAGCATACACAAAGCATACTTACAAACACACACAGCATACACATACCAAACTTACAAACACACATGTGGCTCTGCTGCTAGCTGCGGATCTCCTCCTAGGTGCCAGCCGTGATTCTTCCTCTTCCATGCTCCCTCTTTGAGGACTGTAATTGCGGTGTGCTGCTCGGACACTGCCGGTTCAGCTGTCAGCGCTTCCACGTCAGGTGGTATGAAAGTCACCTGATGTGTAATTGCTGACAGCTAAACAGGCAGTGGCCTGGCAGCTCTGATTATAGTGGGTGGCCCACAGCTGATGCAGATATGAAGACAAGGCTGTCTTAGGGGTAAATTTACTAAAGTGAGAGTTTTTAGAAGTGAGTTTTAGAAGTGATGTTGCCCATAGCAACCAATCAGATTCTACTTAACATTTAACTGGCACCTTCTAGAAGATAATAGCTAGAATCTGATTGGTTGCTATGGGCAACATCTCTTCTAAAACTCACTTCTAAAAACTGTCACTTTAGTAAATTTACCCCTTAGTCCAGGGGTTCCCAACCACAGTCCTCAAGCCACACTCACAGTCCAGGTTGTAAGGATAGACATACTTGAGCACAGGCAACTTAACTAGTACCTCAGTTATTTTGATTAAACCATCTGTGCTTTCGCATGGATATCACTAAAACCAGGACTGTTAGTGTGCCTTGAGGACTGAGGTTGGGAATCACTGCCTTAGTCTCTGAAAAATAAATTTGGTCCGCCGGGAGGTTTCTGTGCTACTATTTTGGATAACACATTCGTCGTAGGGATTTTCAGAATATTTTGCCCATGCACAGTAGCAAATAATAATTCAACTGTGTGAACATTCCCATTGCATGCAGTTAGTGTGTACATCTGAATCAGATCCAGTAGGAGTTAATGGAACAGGAATGGGCATAGCAGGTAGAGCGCGTAGAGTGTGTAGGCTGTAGTGTATCTTGATGAAATGCATCCTAGGATGTGACGTGTAAATTGGGGTAAGGAGCAGATTTAGACTGTTGTATTAGGGGGGGGGAGTTAATGATTAATTTGTGGCAACCCCCCTCCCCCCACACGACCCCCCCACGGCACCCCCTCCCCCGTTTATTTTCATTTACCTCCGCTGCTCCGGTAATGTTCTCCCTCTGGGCTTCGGTCAGCTGCTCTCCCATCTTGCACTGTGACCTGGTCAGCTGTTTAATGCAGCAGCTGATCAGGGTCACAGTGCAGGAGCCGGGAGACCAACTGACTGGAGGGAGGACATCACCAGAGCCTGATCTTCGGTCCCTGGAGGTTGGACAGAGGTAAGTTGTTGTTTTTTTGGTTTTTTTTAGCAGTGATCAGCGTGTGGGTCTGTTTATAACACACAGCTGATCACAGCGTGTAAGGAGCCGGCTGTGATCTCTTTCTCCCCGGCTCCCGGGTGACAGCAGAGCTCCGATCACAGCACAGCCTTTATCAACTCTCTCCTCTGAATGATGCAGAGGAGAGAGAGATGATAAAGGTCGGACAAACTATGCTAGGGGGGGCGATCGCTCCAATCGCCCCCCCTGGATCCGCCACTGATTGGGGTTAACTTGCCCTCTGCAGAAGTATGAAGGAGTGAGGAGAAGCTGGAGGTGCTGATAAGCGGCTGTAATACAGTAACTGGCAGATCAGGGACCGGTCAGGAACCAGCTGCAGATTAGGGAACCTTAAATTGATGTCTGTCTAAATGTCAGCTGTCTCCTACAGTATGTGGACGTTAAATTAACTCAGAAGGGTGTGGTAACCAAGTCTCTATGGTGTGTTTTCTTGTGTGGCCACAGCTTCTTCTCAGCTGTGGCAAGAACACACCGTGACAGAGGCAAGTATACACAAACCCCCATTTGCCAGACAAACCAGTACATTCACATTTATCAACTGTAACAGTATGATGATTTGAATAGTTAAAACCACTATAGGTCTAGAATAACAGTCTTTGCTAAGCTGAGGCAATACAGTTCTATGGCGGGAAACAGTACTGTAGAGAAGCAGAGGAACACTTTGCAGAAATGACACTTTGGCTATATAGCAGACAACTTTTACTTGTTCGCCAGCAGTTGAAGACTGAGGACCTATAAAAGGTGACAGGAAATCTGAGGTAATCTCACCCCTTGCTGCGGCTATTCAGCCTCCTCTGATATCCAGTGGAGCTCCGGGATGCTAAGCACCGCACAAGAGCTCCAAGAAGCAGTCCTTAGATGTCAGTACACATGCTTGCAGGAGAAATTCACCTTCTCAGGGCTCTGTCAGGCTGAGAAGTTACTGCAGCCCGCAGTCCAGGGGTCCTTGAGTCTTTTCCGTTGGGGTTGTGTCCTCCCTTGCATGCTGTCCTTGGGTCCTCCCAGCGTAGCCTTGCTCCAGGTGGGCATCCCTCTGGTCAGCGCTGGTGGTCAAGTCACGGTGCGGGCTCCTTCCCCTTGATCCCGCAGGCAGCTCCTCCGTGCTGATCTTCCGTGTCTTCGGGCACTTCTCCGGGCAGCCCACAGCATAATGGGTCCTACACAGTGGCGTAACTAGGGTATTTGGAGCCCAGGGCAAATTTGTAAATGGATCCCCCCCATGTGCGTGTGAGGTGAAAAATGGGCGTGGTCACAAAGGGAGTGGCCACTGAAAAATGGGGTGTGTCAACATGACACACACCTCTTTCTTGTCACTGGGAACATTTCTTTCCATTTGCACCTTAATGCAGTGCCCCTTATACAGTCCTCCATATGCAGTGCCCCTAGTAGTGGTCCCCCTTATGCAGGCCCCCAGTAGTACCCCTTATCTAGTACCCCCAGTATACAATGCCCCCAGTAGTGGTCCCTCTTATGCAGGCCCCCAGTAGTGCCACTTACACAGTTCCTCCTATAGTAGTCCCTCTTATGCAGCCCACCATTAGTTCCCCTTATACAGTGCCCCCAGTAGTGATCTGCCATATGCAACCCCCCCAGTAGTGATCTCCCATATGCAGTGCCCTTTATACAGTGCCCCCAGGAGTGATGCCCCCTTATGCAGGCCCCAGTAGTTATCCCCCCTATGCAGTGCCCCCTGTAGTGGTTCTCCCTTTTCAGTGCCCCCTGTAGTGGTCCCCCCTGTGCAGTGCCCCCAGTAGTAAGCCCCTTATATAGTGCCCCAGTAGGAGTCCCCCTTGATGCAGTGCCCCCAGGTAGGACACCAAGTCGCACTTGGGCTATTAGACTCTGGCTGAGACCTGACTCTCATCCACCCAGCCTTAGTGGGTCCCGAGGATATTATTCCAGGGAAGACTATTACTTTTTATGAGGGGAGTGGGTGGGTTGCACCCAGAGGTGCCTATGGCTCGAGTGTATCTTGACTGGGGAGTTGGGAGAGGTATCTGGGATATTGGGGTGCTGGACAATTTACCTGTTACAGTACTGTTGGGGTGTGATTTGGGGAAAATGCTAAATAAATATGTAACTGGGAATGATGTTGTAAATGATGCAAAGGAACAATCTAACCCAGTTATTCCCCAGGTGACCCCTGCTGACCAACCCAGCATGAGTACAAATGAATGTGATTGTATCAGTGATGTACAAAGTGCTGTTCTAGCAAATAACCCTTTGCAGTTCCACAGGCCGGAGTCTGGTCAGTCAGAAATGGGTCTAACGGTGTACCCTAATGGAAAACGGTGTAATGTACTGTTAATAGATGATATTGCAAATGTACCATCATCAGGGGTTGGAGTGAATACTGTAGGTAACAATTCCATCCCTGTATTAGCAGTAATGACCAGGAGAGCCACAGCCCAGAGTAACTGTGAGGTAACCCCTGCACCTGGGGAGAGTGTGTCACTAGAGATTCCTCCCCCTCAGCCCCCCTCCTCCTCTCCTGCTGAAGCTGTCAGCACAGAGGCTAGGATAGAGGAGGACAGAAATCACATTTTGTCTCCTCACCCTGATCAGCTAATGAGAAGTGCTGCTTTCAAAGCAGAACAGCAGACAGACCCCAGTTTGGAAACTGTGAGGGGAAGAATCAGCGAGGCAGGTCTAGAGGGTGAATCAGAAAGATTTATTATGAAAAATAAAATATCTTGGGAGAGAAGTGTCAGGGTTGGACAACAAGGTGCAGTTACTGGCATAACCGAGTGTCCTACTGTATATGGTACTGGTGAAATTACTCCAGTCCCTGGTGCAAAGGATCTGTCAAAATTACAAGTACCAGGGATTGATGGTAACGAAATGTGTAAACGTGTGTCTGATGTGATTCCTGCTATAATAAGTACCAGGGAGGAAGCAGCACAGAGTAGCTGTGCAGTAATCCCTGAAGGAATGAGCAGTGGTCTGCCAGCAGTCACAGAGGACATTGTGTGTCCAAAGTCTCCCCACCCTCACACACAGACCCTCATTCCAGCAGATCTAGGAAGACAGGAAGTTTTCAAGATGGAACCTGGTAGGGTCAGTGACGTGTTAGAGTCTACCCCTGTTTGTATAGCAACTGATGGTCCAGAGATCAGAGCCAAATTATATGATTCCAAGTATTTAATGTCCTTCTGTGCCACGATGGGTCAGGAGAGGGAGGAAAGGATTCTAGCCCCAACTAACTATGACAGAGAGAGCCTCATACTTCCTGCTGCTGAGCCTGTAGTTGTGATCCTATCACACACCACTGACCCAGTCATGAGCCATACACCCCCCACTGGGCTATTTGATAAGGATCTGACTGGAATGCTGGATAGCAATGCATTAAATGACCCTGTGATGGAGAATGGTGTATCAAAGTCACAGCTGGCACTGTTAAGCATCCTACCCCTTGAATTGGAAATGCAGGCTGGTGACCAACTTTTTAAAAATGTGGTGTCTGATTGTACTTTGTCTCCAATGACTGACATGGAGTTTGCAAAACTTCCTTCTCCTGTTGTGGGGCTCAGGGAGCTAGAGATTGACAATGATCACTCCCAGATACTGTGTAAGGAGATGGAGCCAGGGCAGAGTGATAAAGGGAAGTAGTCCTTACCTGAACCAGACATGGTTGGATGAGCTGGAGGCCCAGGACTGCCCAGAAGGCATGAGTGAGGTGCCTTACTCAAGTCACCGTGTAGGGGGAGGTACTCTCCACCCAGAACCAGACAAAGTGGAGGCTATTGCTGCATGGCCTACCCCTAAGAATAAAAAACAGGTAATGTCCTTTTCAGGAACTGCAGGGTACTACCGAAAATTTGTACCCCACTACAGCACCCTAGCCAAGCCCTTAACAGATTTGACAAAAAAGAAGTTACAACAGGTGGTAAATTGGACCGAGGACTGTGAGAGGGCCTTCCTAGCCCTAAAGTCTGCTTTAGCTCAGTCCCCTGTGCTGCAGGCCTCAGATTTCAAAAAGAGGTTCATTGTACAGACTGATGCCTTTTAATTATGGTTTAGGTGCTGTGCTCAGTCAGGTCAATGAGCAGGGGGAAGAGTATCCTGTCATTTTCCTATGTAAAAAACTGCTGCCCTGTGAAGTGGCCTATGCCACCATTGAAAAAGAGTGTTTTGGTGATTGTATGGTCTCTCCAAAAACTGCAGCCATATCTGTATGGGAGAGACTTTACCATAATAACAGACCACAATCCACTCGTATGGCTTAATAGAGTCTTTGGGGATACAGGTAAACTTCTCCGATGGAGCCTTACCCTGCAACAATACACCTTCACCATCCAGCACAGAAAGGGTGCAGAGCACAGCAATGCTGATGGACTCTCCTGCCAAAGTGAGGAGGCAGTCAGTGGTGCACATGTAAGGCTGTGACGTGTGTCTCAGTCCCTCCTGTGCCCATCTTCAGGGGGAGGTGTGGCGTTTATCTCAAGAATAATCGCCAGGAATGATGTCATGTAAATGTATATATATATATATATATATATATAAATGTGTGTATCAGCATGGTTTCTAGGCATTGTCCTGTATTTGACCTGTAGGAATACAAAGCTTGGAGGAGATTTGTCTTCCTGGAACCAGGCATCTAGATAACCATCTCTTATCTCTACAGGCCATAAAGTTTGGAGAGAGATACATCCTTAATGCAGATGGTCAGACCTGGTCAAGCCAGGTCATGGGATATAAAATCCTTTAGGATGGAGATGACAGGAATGTAGGGTATGCTACCTGCTTATTGGTTTCTAAAGACCCCTCCACACTGTTTCAAGACCCCCTACTTCCTATAGACAATATGGAAGGGTGTGACTGATTTCTTAATGCCCAGTGTCCAGCAAAGAAAGCGTTAAAAACCCAAAGGTGGGGGCTAGTGCAGCTGTGAGAGTATAACTATGCATCTCCCTCAGTGATAAGTGTTCTTGTGCCCAAGGAGAGTCCTGACGACTGGCCGGAATCCAATGCTCCTGTGTCTCCTTCACGACGGAGTCTAGATGTAAAGACTGGGTTCTTTTTAATTTTAATTCCTTTTATTTTCTGAAACCTATTTGTGATATTTGTATTGTCCATATTTGGACTACTTTTTTCTGTAATCAATAACCTTGGAGATATTTTTCGGATTAAACATTCTTAATCCAGTGTATTCTCCGTGTTCTTGTCGAATTCACGAGCCTGTGAGGTCAAAGCTACGTACCTATATGTAAGTGAGTGTGCATATTGAGATTTAAGAGGAGAACCTAATGACTCCCATTAACTTCGTTGGTGGTGGCAGAACTGTGTTAGAGTAACCACACGTGCTGAGGTAACCATAAGTCACTCGTGGCGATTTTCAGATTGAGGTATCTGGAGAATCGGCCAGCTGGTCATGACACCACCTTTTTAGTAATAGTTTCCCCCCCAGTAGTGGTCCCCCCCGAAGCAGTGCCCCAAGGAGTAGTTCCCTCCTTAGTAATAGTACCCCCCAGTAGTGGTCTCCCCCCCGAAGCAGTGCCCCTAGTAGTAGTCCCCCCTATACAGTGCCCTTTATATAGTGGCCCCAGTAGGAGTCCACCTTGATGCAGTTCCCCCTGTAGTAGTCCCCAGTAGTGGTCCCCCCCCCAAATGCAGTGTCCCCAGAAGTATCCCCCCCAGAAGCAGCGCCCCCAGTAGTAGACCCCCAGAAGCAGTGCCCCCAGTAGTAGCCCCCTCTTTAGTAATAGTTCCCCCCCAGTAGTGGTCCCCCCCTGAAGCAGTGCCCCCAGTAGTAGTTCCCTCCTTAGTAATAGTGCCCCCCCAGTAGTGGTTTCCCCCCCGAAGCAGTGCCCCCAGTAGTAATCTACTGACATTAATCAATAAATAAAAGTAAAATACTTATCTGAATCCACGCTCCATCTCCCGCCACCGTCCGCACGTCAATCCTCCCGGGCTGGCGCGCTCTGCATTATGGGAGAGACATCATGATGTCATGACATCTCTCCCATTACCCACTGCAGGAGCCGGCTCTTGTAGTGGGCGCCGTGGCTGACTCTCATTGGCTGCTGTTTAACACACACATTGCCACCAGCGCTGGCGTTGATGTGTGTGCAGTAGCATCAGCCAATGAGAGTCTGTCTGACCTCATTGGCTGCTGATTCACACACACATTGCTGCTGCTCAGAGGTGATGTGTGTGCAGTAGCAGCAGCAGCCAGTGAGAGTCGCCTGACTCTCTTTGGCTGCTGGTTAACACACACATCGCCGCCAGCGCTGGCGGCGATGTGTGTGTTAGCACAGCCTGAGCCAGCCCGCCTGCCACCCTCCTCCTGGTGCTATTGGGCAAGTGTTCAGGGGGATAGAAGGGGCTCAGCTGTGCAGCACAGGACCGGCGGTGGTAAGCCTAGCGCAGATCCTGTGTAAATGTGTAGTGCTGATCGCACACACTGCGGTCAGCGCTACACTGGCTAACTAGGGCGGGCCAGAACCGTGGCCAGTGGCACGGGGGGGCCCCCCCGCACCACTGGTACCACAGTGCCCAGGGCACGTGCCCCGCTCACCCTGCCCTAGTTATGACACTGGTCCTACGGCTCTCCCAGCAAGTCCTGGCAACAACAGTCTTCTGCGGGTGCAGTGGCTGACAGGTACAGGTGGTGATTACTCTAGGGGGTCCTGCAGGGGCAGGCTCAGCAGGGATCTTTAGCCTCCAGGGTAAGTGTAATTACACCTCATGCATTTGTAGGGGTTTGGTATGGCAATCCTGTGGGGTACTCTTCTGCTGCAGTGTACAGTAATTATAATCCACGGTAAGACACTTGTAGGGGCTTGGTATAACACTCCAGTGGGGTACTCCTCTCTGCTACAGAGTACAGTAATTGTAATCCAGGGCAACCCTTGAACTCCCTGGCAGTCCTGGCCGCATGATTTGGTGCTTTTTGACACACGATGTACATACGATCTCACATACGATAATTCGCCCCTATACGACGGGTCGTGATGCGATCGATCGTGTGCCTCACTGAAAACATGCGATCATAATAGATTTAAATAGAGGAAAATGTCACTCAAATGACACAGCTTGGACGGTCGGATGCACGATGCATCGAATGCACAAATGCATGGCACGATCTGCATACGATTACAACGGATAATATGGGCTGCATGTCTGATCATAAGATACGATATAAGAGCTGTGGGAGCGAGCATCTGATCGTATTCGTACCTACTGTAAATACTGCATGATTTGCACACAATGTATCGTAAGAGGCGTCTAAAATCGTGCAATTGGCACAAAAATCGCGCTAGTGTATGGTCAGCATTAGATGCTGGTAAGTCAGCAAAGCATGCCCATATAATGACCATGGTATTGCCACCACCATGCTTGACAATTAGTATGATCACTGTGCTATGAAATACAGTGCAGAGTTTTCTATAGACAGTAAACGATTGTCCAAAATTTTTTCGACTCAGCTTTCCATATCCCATTGTTCTAGGAATCTTGACGATTGTCCAATTAAATTTTGCAAACTTGAATTGAGCACCCATTTTCTGTATAGTGAACACTGGTTCCTTCAATGCCACAGGCTGTTTTGGTAATGTGTTACTAGATTGTGATGTTAATGTATGAAACATGGGCATTAGCTAAGATGAGAAAGGCCCGGAAGTTATATCTTGCTGTTGGGAAAGTTCTGTGCAAGACTTTGTCTAGGATTGAAGTATTGTCAGATCCTGGTGTAGTAGATGGCAGCGGTTGCGCTGGAGGTCAGTTCACATGGCAGATACTGTAAACTTGACCAGGGCATGGTGTCTTAATCAGTAGAAGCAGGATGCAGGATAACAGAAGGTTAATAGTATGCAGCAGCCTGGAGCGAACAGGGTATGTTGGACAGTGTAGTGCACCTGTGTATGCACACACATATATTGTTCTTATGCAGATATGCAGCCAGATATAAGTAATTCTATGGGGTGGTTATATAGTGTAATTTTGGGTCTTAAAAGTGCTATATTCAGTCTGCATGGTGCGGAGACACTCTGGGGGATGCCCGTTATTCTGGACGCTGAGGAGAAGGAAGACACGTGAGAAGCTAAGCATGCTCATTATCGCAGCTCGGAGGTCACACCTTTAACAAGCTCCAGGTCCTAGTGCCTGGTGGCCCACAGGTCACATCTCCAACAAGCTCCGGGTCCTATTGCCTGGGGGCTAGTAAGAGAGACAGCATGGTGAGCACACTCTCCTAACACATGGTCTCTGGTAACAAAACAATAATATGAGCATTCCACATTTTGAATGTCTCACCTGTAGACAATAGCACAAGGATTTTATGTAAAACAAACATAATAAAACACATCAGCATTTCAAATGCAATCCAGTCCACATGCAGAAAGGCATTTAGTACATGTGACATCAAGCCTTTGGTTAACAATATTTTCCTCATTGTTCACATACTGTAAATCACTCTGACTAAGGGCCTGATTCATTACCGTTTGCAACTGCAATTATGCATGCAATCATTGCATTCTGCGCATGCACATGAATCACAGTGCGCGTGCAAGAGCCAGCCATTGCGATCGGGACTGCAATTGCAGTGACTATGCAGATCCATTGCAGAGTGATTGACAGGAAGTGCCATTTCAGGGAGGTGACCAGGGGGTAGTAACGGGGGTGGTAGTCGAAATTCAGACATGACAGTGCGTTTGAACGCCCTGGCAGAGCTATGCATAAATTATCCACTGCAATGGATAGCGTGCAATGAAGTTAGCAATTCCTGAGTAAGGTCAGAGCTTGTGCAAGTGCATGAGGCTGCGATGGTACTCGATGTTACTGATGGTTATGCAGTCTTGCTAAACATTACGGATGTCTGTAAGGTAAAGTGGGCATCCTTATGTTGTATGGATTAGCATACTATCGCTGTGAGACTGCAAGCATAATCGCTATTGCAATCGCAGTTGCAATCCGTAATGAATCAGACCAGCTCTCTTATGAAATGTGTTTTATGGCACTATGCTTAGATCTACCATAATGTACTGGAAGATAAGTCTATTTCACCTTTGTTGTCACATGCAATGTTGATGGCGTCATCTAAACTAAGAAGACCTAACTTGTGCATAGTCTCTTTCAGCCATAATGCTTATTTGGCTATTTCTGTAAGAACCATATACTTAGCCTTGGTAGTGGACAAGGCAATAGTTGGCTATTTCCTGCTTGCCCAGCTAATGACTGTGTCTGCTAAAGCAAATAAGTATCCAATGTAGGAATGCCAGTAATCTTCATCCAATCCCTATTCAGCATCACAGAATGATTGTAAAGCCAAAGTTTCAGTTTTCATGAACTTTTGCTTTTAGGCACTTTTACCTTTTAAGTATCTGAGAATATGTTTGATGGCTGTCCAGTGTTCTTTTCCTGAATTGATTGCAGATTTGCTTACGTGGTTGACAGTGTATTGGTATGTAATGCCGGCTGTCGGGATGTCTCCTGTCAAAATACTGACAGCGGCATCTGATGGTTGGTATCCCGACAGGGGTAAGGTAAATATACTTACCCTTCCCCCTTCTACCCCTAACCCTCCTTTTTTGTAGCCTAACTCTAACCCCCCCACCCCACACCCTAACCCTCCCCATTACTGCCAAAGCCTAAGTCTCCCCCCTTCGTGCCTAACCCTAACTCTCCCCCCTTGGTGCCTAACCCTAAACCCTCCCCCCCTTAGTTCCTAACCCTAAACCCCCAAGTGGAGCCTAAACCTAACACTCCCCCCTAGGTGTGCCTAACCCTAACCTCCCCTCCCCAAAGCCTAACTCTAACCCTGCTATGCTGCCTAAACCTAACACTCGTTGAACAGCTAAGGGCACTCCAGACTCATTCGGGCTAGATTCCTTCTGGATTCCGGCATCAGGATTAAGATAGGCATCAGTATTTTGACGCCTATCTTAAGTTCCGTGTTGGACTTTCAGCGTTGGGATTCAGACCGGCGGCATGCCGTCCATCGGTCCGATAACTACATCCCGGTTGACAGTGTGGGTGATGTCTGGTTGTGTGCCAATGCTTGCATACATTAAAGTTCCAATGGTACTTTGGTAAGGAACTTTTTTCATTTCCCTTATTTATGCGTCTGTAGTTTGACATACAGTACTGTGCAAAAGTTTTAGGCAGTTTTTGTGGAAAAATGCGCCAAAGTAAGCATGATTTTAAAAATAGAAGTGCTAGTTTATTTTTATCAGTTAATATAATGCAAAGTGAATGAACAGAAGTGAAAATGAAATCAATATTTGGTGTGACCACCCTTTGCCTTCAAAACAGCATCAATTCTTCTAGGTACACTTGCACAAAGTCAGGGATTTTGTAGGATTATAGTCAGGTGTATGATTAACCAATCATACCAAACAGGTGATAATGATCAACATTTTCATATGTAAGTTGAAACACAGTCATTAACTGAATCAGAAACAGCTGTGTAGGAGGCTTAAAACTGGGTGAGGGACAGCCAACTCTGCTACAAAGGTGAGGTTGTGGAAGACCATTTCATGTCATATGTCATACACCATGGCAAGACTGAGCACAGCAACAAGACATTTTTTAGTTATACTGCATCAGCAAGGTCTCTCCCAGGTAAAGATTTCAAAGCAGACTGGGGTTTCAAGATGTGCTGTTCAAGCTCTTTTGAAGAAGCACAAAGAAACAGGCAACATTGAGGACCATAGACACAGTGGTCGGCCAAGGACACTTAGTGCATCTGATGAAGGACATATCATGCTTACTTCCCTTCAAAATCGAAAAATGTCCAGCAGTGCCATCAGCTCAGAACTGTCAGAATCCAGTGGGACCCAGGTACACCGATCTACTGTTCGGAGAAGACTGGCCAGAAGTTGTCTTCATGGAAGAAATGCAGCCAAAAAGCCATAGCTTCCATGTGGAAACAATGCCAAGTGACTCAACTATGTACGAAAACATAGGAACTGGGGTGCAGATAAATTGCAGCAGGTGCTCTGGACTGATGAGTCAAAATTTTTAATATTTGGCTGTAATAGAAGGCAGTTTGTTTGCAGAAGGGCTGGAGAGCGGTACAATAATGAGTGTCTGCAGGCAACAGTGAAGCATGGTGGAGGTTCTTTGCAAGTTTGGGACTGCATTTCAGCAAATGGAGTTGGAGATTTGGTTAGGATTAATGGTGTCCTCAACACCGAGAAATATAGGCAGGTACTTATCCATCATACAATACCATCAAGGAGGTGTCTGATTGGCTCCAAATGTATTCTGCAGCAGGACAATAACTTCAAAAATACAGCCAATGCCTTTAAGAACTATCTTCAGTGTAAAGAAGAAGAAGGAGTCAAGGTAGTGATGATATGGCACCCACAGAGCTCTGATCTCAACATCATTGAGTTTGTCTGGAATTACATGAAGAGACAGAAGGATTTGAGCAAGCCTACATCCACAGAAGATCTAAGGTTAGTTCTCCAAGATGTTTGGAACAACCTCCTTGACAAGTTCCTTCAAAAACTGTGTGCAAGTGTACCTAGAAGAATTTATGCTGTTTTGAAGGCAAAGGGTGGTCACACCAAATATTGATTTTATTTAGATTTCTCTTCTGTTCATTCACTTTGCATTTTGTTGCAGTTTGTTAATTGATAAAAATAAACTATATTAACACCTTTATTTTTCAAAGCATTCTTACTTTGCCACATGTTTTCCACACCTGCCTGACTTTTGCCCAGAACTTGGTATGGCGGCCTGAAGACAATATGGCGGCTGAATAAAACCATTGCTAATTGTTTTCTATATAACAAGGCCTTTAATGAAAATATGTTATATGTGCACTCATTTCACTAAATAATGCAACCATAGCAAGATTTGCAAGCCTATAAGGAAGCATACCCAGCTGCATGCTATGTCTAGGCTTAAACTACCAGGTTGTGGTAGGCCAGTTATTGGAATCATAGGAAACTGATAAGTATGTATAAAGGTTAAACATCTGTTTTGATGTCTGGGTCATACACTCGTGATTAGGGCTACGTCACTATAATAATGAGATAATGATATTGGATTTCTCCCAATTAGGGGATGAAATAATTATGTGATTGGCTTTACATCTTAGGGGAGTGAAATAATGGCTAATGTTTGAATCATTTGATTGGTTTATGTGTAAAATAATTTTTTGTATATCATTTCTGTACAATCAATTTATGGGCAGGTTGCAATGATATACTGCCAGCTCTGTACGTATGTACGTGTAAAAATAAAATCTTCAAGGAGACTTCATCGTATATTTGATCATTTCCGTATCAATTTTGGAGGAATCACCGAGATCTAACCAGCATTGACACACAAAGAAGGAAGGCAGGCACGGGGCTAGGAGATTTGGCCAACTGTGGCCACAGGTGAGAACATGTTTTCTTACTTCTGCTCGGGATTTTCTGTCTCGGGTCAGCTGCCTCTGTGTGTCATTTCTGATTTGCGTCTTGTTGAAGTCTTGTTGAAGATTGAGTATGGAACCAGTTTTATATAATTTTTAGATGTGATACGATATGTGCTATAAGGAAATTGCAGTTTATTTTGCTTAAGGAAATAGATGTTTGTATTTTGTATTTTGCCTGCCATGTCTTGCTAAATAAGGAAGTGAATTGCTGTGAGAAAGTGAGTATGCTTGTCCGAAGCTTTACGCCGGCAGAGTCTGGACAGGTGCCAGTGTGAGTGGGGAAGCTAAGGTTAACCACCCACAAGCTGGATAGTTAAGGGACAGTCCCTGTTGTGAAAACACTGTATAAAGCCAAGTTTGATAGTATGTGTAACCTGTTCAGAGCCATTTTATCTGATGAGATAAAGACGTTTTCCAAATAAGTGGAGTGTAATTTTCCTTAAATAGGGAAGCGACTTTGTTACCATTGTATTGGAGATTGAGCTGGACTATAAAGATAAGATAAGCCTTTACAATGGGACAAGGAAAATCCTCGGTGGATAAATCTCTAATGATAGAGATCCACATGGCAAGTCCAGCAAGTGTGATATATGAGAAGTATGGAGGTGTGACTGTGAAAGTTCTCAGGAAATGGCATGCAAAATATACAGATATACCATTGATTGGTACTTTTGATATAGATAAGTGGAGGTGTTTAAGAGATAAATTGGAAAAGACAGAGAGGAATGGAAATCCTATACATTGTGGCTTGAATAATCTAATGGTATGTCTCCCCCTGCGTATGTGCCTCAAGTGTTATGTCAGACAGAAGAAAAATGGGAATTTAATAATACAGAACAATTCCCCTTTGTGAGTACAAACTATGCCTGTTAGAAAAATTGAACCAGAGCAGTTAGATCCATTAGAACATGTTCTGCCAGCAGTGATCACACTGGCTAAACAAAAAAGCACAGCTTTTGCAACCGCTCCTCAAATGCAAGAGGAGGATAAACTAGATGTAAAGAAAATAGACAGCAGAAAGATAGGACTTCAATATGCAAATGTACATTTAGATAATATTATTACTGCTGGGACACGTAGTCAAGATCCCCAAAAGAAAATAGTTATACAAGCTCCATTGAGATTAGTAACTACTAATGAAGACAAATCATGGTCTATACATGTTCCATGGACTAGGGCAGAATTAAAACAGATTTGTACTGAATGTGCAGAGTATAGGAAAAAGCCAGCAGAAGGTCAAATTAAACTTGAGAGGTTATACAAGACATATGCACCTACGCACAAAGACATGGCACAGTTGTTTACTACATTACTTACAGATCAGGAATTTACTGCACTAACTAAAGAGGCAGGTTGGGATACCATGGCTTTTAAACCAGCTTTAGACACTGATAGACAAGCATTAGATAAGGAAAGGAAGAATTTGATGATGGCATTTACAGAGCAATTTCTATGCCAGCCTAACTGGGAAAAATTATGATGATTAAACTAAGTCCTACAGAAGCAGTTCATGAATATTGGGATAGATTCAAAACTGAAGTGCAAAATTACAGAAGAGTTGATGACATATTTGAACACAGGGGGTCATTCAGACCCACTCGCGAGCAAAGGACGCTCGCAAGCAAGTCGATGTTGTGCGAATGCGCATGTGCACGACGGAGGGAGCTCCGTCGTGTGCATGCGCGAGACCCGGCGAGCGACGAGGAATACGTCGCTCGGGGTCTCGCACCAAAGGGAGCGTGCTGTTGATGGTGAGTGACAGCACGCCCCCTTTGGTGGGCGTGCCGGGGGCATGGCTGCCAGACGGAGGCGTTCCCATGGGAACGCCTACCGTCTGAAGCCGGCCCCACTGACATCAGTAATGATGTCAGTGGGAGTGATTTTGGCTCTGATAGAGCCAAAATCACTCCTGGGCTTGCGGCAGCGAGACCCTATCGCAGGGTCTCGTCGCAAGCCCAATGTCGCGATGGTCTTGACCATCGCGACCATCTTTTTGGCCGCTCGCATATGCTGTGGGTGGTCACCCACAGCTATGCGAGCGGCCAGGAGGCCGCTCCATTTTCAGGGAGGAGGTCACTGGTACAGAGCGAGTGCTCTGGTCACAGCGTTTGGCTCTGAATCAGGCCCTCAGGGCGCTAGCTCCCATGTTGGCTGGTGTTGTTGAAGGCTTTCCAAATCCTAGAATGAATATTGTAGCTTGCTGTAAATACATTGAGACAATAGGAAATGTTTATGAACCAACTAATCATGAGTGGAGATCTTTTCTAGGAGCGGCACTGCCAGGTGACATTGATCGAGTGGCCACCTGGGCAGCAATGGGCATTAACACAGATTACTCTGTAACTATCATGTGTAACATCATAAATATTAATAACATTGTTTCTCAACTAATTATTATATTCCCACAGAAAATTGACTCCCAGAAATGTTTTAAAACTAGACAAACAAATCAAAATTTGGTAAGAATTTATTTCAAAAGGTCTGCATCGGCTATGGACAGAAGCCATAATTCACAATATCCAACTAGACGTTACACTTTAAATCAGTGGGTAATAAAAAATGGAGGTTCAAAGGAACGCTTCAAGGACATACCGGATTATTTTGAAAGGAGTCCAATTTCTGATGTTAACCCTTGTCAAAGCTCTCCACAGCACAGTGCAACTTGTGATTAATGAATTGTTTTCTCTTCTGCAATAACTTTGTTATAATTACTAAATTTTTGAGAAATATTTTGATATTGTTGTATTTCTGAATATTTTTAAGGTTTTGTTTTTTACTATGTGCTAAGTATATATTTACTTATGTGGTTTATTGTTTTTGGTATATTTAGTATAATAGTAAAACTCTGGAGTATAATAATATGATTAATTCATTAAGAAAGAGGTACCTCTCGTGATTAATGCATTTAACAACCTTATGCAATTTTATACTTACAAGTTATTGTTTAGATGATCAGGATCAAGGTATTTAATATAACACTGAAACAAATTACCATATACCTAATTTGTAGAAAAATATTCTGTTAGAGAAATATTGCCATAAGGAAATTATTTAGTTTTTTTTACAAACTGTCTGAGTAAAGGAAAAGTTCACTGTTGAATGACAGATGTATTGGCATGATGGGGAAATTGCTGTCTTGCTAACAGTAAGCAGTGAAGTTGATGCTTACCTGCTGCATTGGAGGTGTTGCAGGTGTTGTTTAAAAGTTCTCAGGAATTTGCATTATTTTATTTTTCTATTTTATGGATTGCAATGTAGATATTACTCTGGTCAAATGTGACATTTTAAACCCACTATCTTGTTACAGATTAATGAAACTATTGAGTTTCAGAGAAGGGAGGACATAAAAAAGTATAACAGTTTAATATGTAGTTAATAGTAGTATTGCAGCAGAATAAAAATAATAATAAAAAAGTATATACCAAGTGAACAAATATTAACCAATATGAAAAATTGTGATTTATGGAAAGGGACCAAGTGGGAAGATGTAAAGTATACACATAATGTATATTCTGAAGCTCTGAAGGTAAGCCTATCGCCCCAAAATGACTCTTGCAGGCATTGGCACAGATGTCCCATGGACTGACCCCTGCAGATAAGATGGCCATGATAAGTCTGGTTCAGACTTATGGAGCGTACACACGGTCAGATTTGTCAGACTTGTCAGATTTGTCAGATGAACGACTGAACGATTAAACGATTTGAACGATTGAACGATTTTTGACTGCATTAAAATGAATGGAATCGTCCAAGTCTGACTGCAAACCCATCAGATGTCAGATATCGTTATCTGACAAACGGGAACGCGCATCGTTGATCGTCCATCATTCAGGCATGTCAGATATGAACGATTTTCCTTCAGATATGAACGACTGAACGATTTTTAAATCGTTATCGTCCATATCTGAAGAAAAAATCTGATCGTGTGTATGCACCATTACTGGTATGCTTCAGATTTTGCATCAGAAGCAGCCAGATATTGCAACTCTTGTATTATCTGTGTACAGAAAAATGCAGGGTGATCAGTTAAGAAAATACCTTCATGTCTTCCCAAAAACACATCAAGTCCTTTAAAAGTTATATAGATTGATTTAATGTTTCATTCAGCTTCTAAAAGGGTATTATGTTTCTGTATGTTTTGTTATATGTAGTCAGGTTTTGACGTGTTTAGATAACATACCATTTTTATTTAAGTATAGTACACTTTAAATAATATTGTCTGACCAAGACACACATTCATTTTTGTGTCAAATTCACTACATGTATATACTTCAATTAAAAAGAGAAATCCTAGGTTTTAATGAGACTAATAAAAAACAACTTTTTAAGATATGTAAAGAGACTGGTTTGCAGAGGCTGGAAGCTTTGATACTACTACATTCAGTCAGAGTCACCCTTAAAGGAGAACTGAACATTTCCCCTAATGAGATATTGTTTGGAAACAACTCAATATTATTTTGCACCCGCATATGAACTAAGTAAGAAAAATGACTTAACTGTGAATTATCTTATCTCATAAGTAATCAGCTAAAGAAGATACAGACTTCTGTGATAGGCACACAACCAGTTCCTATGGAAGGTGCTTGTCAAACTAAAACCTGGTGAGGAGGTAATGCTCCGGAATTTCTTGAGATCAGGCTCGCTGACAGACTGGTGAGAAGGACCTTATCAAGTCTTGCTGACAACTCCGATGGCTGTTAAGATAAAGGAGAAGACCGCGTGGATCCATACCATGCATTGTAAAAGAGTCACGCTCCTGAGACAGCCCAAGCAGAGGAGATCCTCCAAGACACAGCCTCAACACTTCGCCAGTGAAAGCAACAAGTGAGTGGTTTTTACAGGCATAATAAATCCCGGGCCACTTGCCAACGCAGTAACTCTGAAGAGATACACAACTCTAAAGAGTACTGTGAAGATCCGGACCATGGTGAACAGAGCAATGCTGTTGGGCCTAAGGCCAGATTCGAGACTTTGAGGGTGCATTCTCTCCTGGGGAACTCTGATTGTAATGACTTTTGCTTTAATTGAATTTACTTTATACATTTCAATATTAACATAATGTGAAGAATGAAACAGTAAGTGTGTTCTCAATGCTTTACAACAGAAGGATCACAGAAATGATTTTTCAGAAAGTTCAATGATAGAAATGCATGGCAGAATTGCTAACACATGTAATGAGACCAATTGTTGGGTTTGCACACACTTGTCTATGAATGTAGAGTCAGGCATACCGATGCTAGCACACTTCATTAGCATGGCTTATATGTTAAATAGAGATTGGTCATAAGCATCCCAGAGGAAAATATACCTGTGCTAATCATGCCTGCTTTACAAGTTCTAGATGGTATTACAGTAATGACAAATGTTTTTAATGAAGGATCAGATTTTAGTTTAATTAAAAAGGAAATGTGTACTTTTGACAATGCAACTTGTATGGATGCTGCAGGAATTAACACAGCTTACTTTATGGCATATATCGGATGTATTTATACCAGTGCAGGCTTGCCTATACCTAAGGTAATTTCTCCTTTATTTATTATATGTTTAGAATATGTTATTTCAGAAATTTTTAATGTGATGGACCAAATGGAGGAGGAATTGATTGATTTTTTTAATCAGACAGTGGAGGAAGTTGCTCAGATAAGAAAAGTAGCTTTATAGAATAGGATGGCATTAGATCAGTTGTTGGCAGCAGAAGATGGTACTTGTGCAGTTGCAGGACAGGAATGTTGCACCTATATTGATGATAACAAAGCAGAGATTGCTGGACATTTGACAAAGGTGGCAGAAATGCAGAAGGAATTACGGAAGATAGGAGGAGGAAAAGGTGGTTGGGACCCATTAGGATGGATAGGTATAGGCATTACAAAACTCTTTGCTGGAATCATACACAACATTGTGCTTGGGACCATGGTAATAGGTATAGTGTACCTGAGTATCAAATGTGGGCCTACTGTATGGGTACAATGTTGTAAAAGGATAAAGAAGATAGAAACACAGAATGAGATGACCATTGTGGTCATACAGTAGATGAGGAGACTCTGCTAGGTCAGGATTCATTGTCAGAGGAGAGATCTCAAGTTCTATATAGTTAAATGAAGCAATCCTATGAAAGTCTTCAAACACCACAGCCTGTTGATACATATCAGACTTTGTGAGATGGGGAAGTCGTTGTACATGAGATTTTCATATATGAATTAGGAGATGAGGGAGGTAACGGAAATGATGATGAATATGTTACTCATGAATTAATTGCTAGCTTCAACTAAGAATATTATTCCTTTCATAGCCACACCGGAAGGTTCATTTAAAATATAGGGACCGCCCTTGTCTGGTACAGTGAGTATTAGCATACAATCCTATCCTTATCTAATTTACCTTTACCTATGGTGTATGTCTTTACCTACTCCTCCTTAGTGATCATTTGAGATGAACCTTTGTGATTTGTGTAAGTAGCATGTCTAGAGTATGAAACTGATAAGTTTCAGAGAAGGGAATGATTTGGGGGCCTGAAGACAATATGGTGGCTGAATGAAACCATTGCTAATTGGTTTCAATACAACTATGCCTTTAATGAAAATTTGTTATATGTGCACTAATTTCACTAAATAATGCAACCATAGCAAGATTTGCAAGGCTATAAGGAAGTATACCCAGCTGCAAGCTATGTCTAGGCTTAAAATACCAGATTGTGGTAGGCCAGTTATTGGAATCATAGGAAACTGATAAGTATGTATAAAGGTTAAACGTCCGTTTTGATATCTGGGTCATACACTCGTGACTAGGGCTATGTGACTATAATAATGAGATAATGATATTGGATTTCTCCCAATTAGGGGATGAAATAATTATGTGATTGGATTTAGATCTTAGGGGAGTGAAATAATGACTAATGTTTGAATCATTTGATTGATTTATGTATAAAATAATTTTTGGTATATCATTTCTGTACAATCAATTTATGGGCAGCTTGCAATGATATACTGCCAGCTCTGTACGTATGTACATATAAAAATAAAATCTTCAAGGAGACTTCATTGTATATTTGATCATTTCTGTATCAGTATTGTATATATTTTAAGGTTTTCATAATTTTATCGATTAGTGTGCTGACTGGCTAGAGATCTGTCATTCAACGTTGTTGAACATCACCTCATTGTAGCCTTGTTGGTCTACAGTAACAATACCAGCACTAGGATTTGGTATGATTCTCAGACCCATCAGTTGGTGGTCTGGCCTAAGGTCTTTGATTTTAAACTTGTCACTTTGTAACAACTTGACATTGGCTATATGGCTTTCTTGTCTTACAATCAGAAGATCACAAGCTTTTCTCTATCCACTCTCTCTAATCTCTAGCAGTACACTATCTAACTTGATTTACTAGTAGTGGCCACTTTTATTTAGCCCATACAATGTTTTTTTTCATAGACATGCTTTGCCCTTTGGGAATGTATTTATGTAGTGGCTCCATATAAATTTCTTCCAATACTGTAGCTCACTGTTCAAGTAGACTTAATCAAAGTCTAACTGGTGTAGTAGTAAATCATGCACAGCAGATATAGCAAGGACCATGCGTAATGTGTTGTACTTTTAAATGTAAACAAAGTGTAATAAGCCTGATTTCTTAAGGAAAATACATTTTCTGGACAATTTAGAACCATTTTTGTTAGAAATGGCTTTTAAAAACTTTCCAGTCTGAAAAACATGGATGTACAGTAGCTTTTATAAATCATCCCCTTAGTATTTAACATGTTATCAGAAATTATGTATTTTAGTGATAAAATTGCTGGTCTCCAATGTAAGCTTCCTTTCATCTGGGAATATCAGTCCTATTGTTAGCTATATAGTTTAAATACTGGAGCAATAAAAATAGGTCCATTATCATGGCAACATGATGATAACCAGTTGCCTAGCTGGACACACAGTCAGCCATAAATTATAAGAATTAAAAACGTTTTTCTAGTTTTCTCCAAAAATTATGCAATTTTTAATTTTAATGTATTTAATAGGATGACAGTGTATGGGGTGTATACACATCCACATGACTGTGGCCACACCCACACAGCACTGGTCACAGCTTCTCCCCTTCTCAGTATAGGCCCTTGAACATTTTTAAAACCCAGGCCTATGTGGCCCTTAATCTAGCTCTGCCCCTAATCGCTGTGTAGCTGGTATGAGTAGATAGCATGATTCATTGCTGATGCAATCCTATACCCTGGCTAGCTTATGGACTAAGTGACTAAGGAGTCTCTGTTCATGCAGGCTTTACAGCAAAGTTTTTTGCATTAGTGGTTGTGCAATGCAAATATAATAAGATTGGCTCAAGACCATCTCTATTCCAAAATGTGTTCTCTTTAGTAAACAACTCCTCCAGCACATTACTTGGTTGCAAAATGATTAAGGAAATATATCTACATTATAACTCCTATTCCAGACCTGCACAGTACTTGGGTAATGACAATGACAATTAAAACATGTAATCTTCTTGCTAGTGCCTGCCATTCCAAACATATTACCTTTCTTTATTAAGTTTTCACTGATTTTCATATTTACAGACACTAGGCATACACTCATACACTCAGCGCATATGCAGTTACTACATGTTGGAAGGATTGTGCCCCAGTGATGCCTCCTTCCAGCATTCTGTAGGTGGATCTGATCCAACAGTCACTAGGACCCAGCGCAGCTCTGTCAGGAGAAGTCTGACAAAGAACTAAAAGAAATATTATTATTATTATGTATATTAATATATCACTTGAATATAAAAACAGATGAATATGCACTCAAATACAGAATCTAAATTCTAAATGAATAAATAAAGCACATAAAGAATAAATAAAAACACATAAATGTGAAACTAGCATGCATGGGTTTTTTGTGTTGCATGTATGGGTATTGTGTTGCAGATAAAAAGTATTTACTGGCTGTAAAAAAGGGAAGCAATCGGGAAGCCGACTGCCTATATACCGGCAGCCGGCTTCCCGACTGTCTTATCCCGGCAAGGGTGAAATGCGGGGCGTCTAGATACAGACGCCTGCATTTCCCTGACGCTGGGAGACCGGTGCCCGGCATCACGACCGTAGTGATGCCGGGCGCCGCGAGCGGACAGCTGCGGGGGGGAGGGTTAGGTTTAGGGCTCCCGGGGGGGACTTAGGGTTAGGCACCCCCTGGGAGGGTTAGGGTTAGGCTAGGGGGAGGGAGGGTTAGGGTTAGGCACCCCTGGGGGGGCCTAGGGTTAGGCACTCCCCCGGGGGACTTAGGTTTAGGTAGCGGGGAAGGGGGTGGTTAGGGTTAGGCACTTAGAGTGGGGATTAGGGTTAGGCACTTGGGGGGGAAGTTAGGGTTAGCCACCCCTAAGGAGGGTTAGGTTAGTGGATACTTACCTATCCACGATCGGGATTTCCAGCGCTGTCAGGCTTCCGCTGCGTCGCACTCTGCTCCTGTCGGGCTGCCGCTGACGCGAATCGAACCGATTTCATACCCATTCCGTAAAAAATCTAGGTGGTCAAAGCCTCAATAATCAGCAAATAGAAATGTGTGGGTGTTGGATCCACCAATATGAGGTTCCTATAGTCCTGGTGAATTAGTTCCACAGTTAGCTACCTGGACACACGATGAACTTTGGCACAGTGAGCCTGTAACCAGGTCTTGATGTAACACTTGGATACAATGTGCAATCAGCCGGTATTCAAAGTAACACTGCAATCCTGTAAGTAGTGCTGATTTCTGGAGTCCCATAAAGAACAAATGCTGGCCAGCAATTAATGTCTGTACAGCAGCAGCATCAAAGTTGCATATAGAGAATCTCCATCAATTAATGGCCTGTTGCTCATTTAGGTGGAGCTCATGTCATCATGTGTTCCAGTGGCAATGTACCTGAAGTATTCTCAGCCTGGCTGTGAAGCGGCAACATTCAATCCCATAGTCAGCACCCCACCAGTAGCAGGAGACACCCCTAATGTGTTTTGTCATAATAGGCATGTGACTTTGTCAGGACTACTGCACAATCCACTATGCATATTTATGACAGTACATTCTGCTCTTACTATCTGCTGTCACCCTACACTCTGGTAGAACTACACTCCACAAGTGTTATTCAGAACTGCTTCTCACTCTCATCCTGCAGCTCAACTCGAAGGGCATTATATAGGTCTGACTCTCTTTTTTATCACGTCTCAACTTCTCTTTGCAATATCACAGTTCTGTGTCTCTTTATCACAGCTCTGCATCTCTTTATTAGAGTTATAAATCTCTTTATCACAGCTTTGCATCTCTTTATCACAGCTTTGCATCTCTTTATCACAGCTCTGCATCTCTTTATCACAGATTTGCATCTCTTTATCACAGCTCTGCATCTCTTTATCACAGCTCTGCATCTCTTTATCACAGCTTTGCATCTCTTTATCACAGCTTTGCATCTCTTTATTAGTTATAAATCTCTTTATCACAGCTCTGCACCTCTTTATCACAGCTCTGCACCTCTTTATCACAGCTCTGCATCTCTATCACAGCTCTGCACCTCTTTATCACAGCTCTGCATCTCTTTATCACAGCTCTGCATCTCTTTATCACAGCTTTGCACCTCTTTATAACAGCTCTGCATCTTTTTATCACAGCTCTGCACCTCTTTATCACAGCTCTGCACCTCTTTATCACAGCTTTGCATCTCTTTAATTATCACCACTCTCATAGGCAAACGCAGGGGGGGTTTCCATCTGCCTGGAAACCCCCTCCCCAGCACACACCATGACCACAATAGAAATAGTAATATAATAGAATGTTACTAGCGCTGCATGTTCTCAGTATCACAAATGAAATGATTAGCACCAACTGTGGATCTTATGAATATACCTGTGTACCAACTAGGAGATGTGGAAAACATGCACTGTTATAGACCATCAATAGGATTAATAATGAATACTGTATAAAAATACACTATCAAGTACATAAGGAGACCGATATGTACATATATGTCCAGGGCAGTGCTAAGTTCTTCTGCTGCTCCCTCAGACTCCCGGACTTGCTCCAAAGCTCAGGAATGGTGCCCATATCTGAAAAAAAAACATTCTGCTCAGACAGGATGGCTCTACTGCTGCATCTAATGGCTTAGTGTGATCGCTGGTCCTGTATATGCTGGGATTAGGCAACACAATATACTTTGTATGTAACATATTAAAGCTCTAGAAATCCTGCATTTGCCTCTGACTCTCACACAGACTTCACACCTTTTCAGCAAGTTCCCTAAGATTTTTGACCTCTTCTGACTGTTCTGCTGTCTCTGCAGTATCTTCTCCACTCTTCTCCTTAATGCTTGGGGCTTTTGTACATGGGGACTCTCCACCTCTTTATTCATAATGTGGGGCTCTTACTCCTTCTCACCATAACTTGTCTCATGCCCCTTTTTCATGAACAACGCCCCCTTCATATATGGGCACATTGACCCCTCTTTATGTGGTATTTGCCTCCCACAACATAATTGGGGGTGACTCTCCTTGTCAACATTTTAGGGTCCTGATGGGCCCCAAAAAAATCATCCTCTTCTCCTTGGGGCCTGACTGAGGTGTTCCTCCTGTTCTCACTCTGTCCCTCTCTCTCTGACAGGACAAATCACACAGCTGGTTCACTCCACCAAACAGAACATAGCTCCTAACTGTCACTTTACAGGCTGTGTTTGAAAAATGACAGTTACTATAGGAGCTGATTGTTTGGTACTTTGGGGTCTATTTATGTAGAACATGAAGTGGCTACTAAAATATATTGCTATATATTGCATCACATCGATGCAATATATAGTGATGTTTAGTAGCCATTCTTGGACACTTACCTGTCCGACATCTTTGGGCGCTGTCCGGCCCCTCCACGATCCCTGGGTACAGTGAGAATACAGACATAACTGGAGCCTGATATGTCTGTATTCTTACTGCGCATGCCCCGGCGTCTGAGAGCAGCAGGTCACTTTAGACCTGCTGCAATGGACACTGGGAAAAGGGGACGGAGCCAGCGTCGGCTTGCAGTACAGATAACGCTGTCCTCAGATGGCGAATTTGTTCCGCAGGAGAGGAACAGAAAGCTGAGCTTTCCGTTTCTTCATGAATCGCACTCACCATACAAAAGTATGGTGATGCTATGCAGGCACGGAGCGGGGGTACCGCTGGAGAAGTTATACACTTCTCCATGGTAAACTAGCTCCATGAATAGCAGAGAGGAGCCCTGATTTCAGCTAAACAGGGCTCTTCTCTGCTTCATGATTAGACCCCTTTATCTCTCTCCAATTTATCTCTCTCCAAGGCTTAGTAAATAGACCCTTCAATCCTTCACAAACTGAGCACTTTATCACTTCGCCCACTGTCACAGAGGTTTGCCACAAAAGTAACAAAAAGGTTTGATTTTTTTAAAAATAAAGTTACAGTATGCTTTTAAAATAAATGTTTAATTCTGGCTCATGTACAGCATACATTGTTACTCATTAGAGATGTGCGGTTTAGTTCTCCAGAAATCCGAATCCACCTGAATTTCGTAAATCTGGACGGATCCGAATTACGGTTCTAAGCTCCTGAGGGGATCCAGATAAATCTGAGTAGCGGTTCTGATCTTCCAGCAGTTCGGAATTCGGATTATCCAAACCAAACCAAAACACGGGGGTCAGCACACATCTCTATTATTCGTTAGTAGCACGAACAATGTTGCCCCATTTTTAAAGAACAGCTTAATTTGTATGTTCAGAAATTGGATTTTCCAAATATTTCCTTCCCACTGTTTCTGACATGGTAAACCTCTCATTTTACATAGCATGTTAGCTTAGGTGGCAGTTTTGATTATATAAAGAATTATTTTTGGGGATTTTTCTTACAAACATAAAGTCTGACAGATGCTGTTTTCCTACTGACAGTTGTTATTTCAAGAAAAATGAAAACTGTGAGTGAGACACTATAATTTTACATTATTCAGCTAACATTTAGCGCTTGACACAGAACTGGAGCTTGAAGTGTTTAGAAATTGCAGTAAACTGTAAACAATTATGTTTATTTTAACATTCAAAAATCTTTGGTGTATACTTAAATATGAAATGTTGGTCACAATCATCTCTAAAAGTTCATACAGCATAAACACATAAAAACAGAAGGAATGTTGTAAGGCCATGTTACTCACTCGTATTAAAATATCATGTTTTTTACTGGGGTTATAATTTATTAAAAATATGTAAAAGGTTTTGCAATGGAACCATAAACCAACTACTATTTGGCAGGGGGAGGCGGGTAACTGGGTCTGCCATCAAAGTTTTAGTGTGAAAACTATTTAGAGGGATCAAGTAATCACAACCGTGTGTTGGCAAGCCCCCACACTTGACCCTGTCCCCTCTAGTGGTTCTCAACCGATCTCGGTTCTGATGCTTGGATCTGCAGTCGGAATCAGTGTTGGCAACATCTACTGATCTATTCACTCATGTTTTCTGCAGGTAAATGCAAGCATGTCAGTGGGGTGGACTTTTTTGACCCACCAACCACTGTTACAGCTCTATACTCTAACTCGACATACAAACAAAAAAGCCTGAGGAACACCCACAGACTTCATTGATCATGCCTATGATTTTGTGGGCATATTCTAGAATTAATTTTTGTTGCTTTCATTCATAAATTAGAGAGAGACTATATATGCCGCATTAAATCTAACCTTATATCAATAGAAATGTTAAAATACTTTTCTTATACTTATGCACTACTTGATGTAGCTAATGTATACATGTCCTAAACCTGGTGCATATGCTATTGGTACAGTATTTGTATTAGGATGCTTTTCTGCCCAACTCAGTATGAGCCCCTAAGTCTCTCTAGGGCATACATTTACAAACATATCAGATTATGATAACTATGGAGGATTCTAGTCCCCCATCTTGTCATTAGATACAGATGACCTTCCTGCAATTTACTGGCCTTATGCTGGGTACACACTTAGCGATTTATCGCTCCTTCTGTCGAGTGCATCACCGACCACCTGTATACTTGCTGCAAGGAACACCAACATTGACATCACAAATGCCCACTCAGTTGTGATGTAAGCCCAGACACATCGAGCGGCCAATTGGTAAGTATGTATACTGCTGCTCTAATTGCGGATCAGTCTGCTGTCTGATACATTGTCAAAGTATGTACCCAGCCTTACCATAGTCTCATTACAATGCATCACAACACTTTTCCTTATCACAGTACATAGCCAGACACATATTGTAGAGGAAATCCATTAGCAGCAGTATAGAGAAGGTCATTTATGATGTGCACCAACTGAACAGTGCACATGGATGTTCCATCCAGGTGGATGAATACCCTTTAACCTTTGATATCCTACCCCTTAGGGATGTGGAGAGACAGACATTTCTGCATTGTCTAGAAGTGTAAATGCATATTTTATTATAATGTATATATAATTATCAATGATTGTATTAAATGGTTCTGCACTGGCCTGCAAAATGAGGCACATTGGTACACCTACTCTGTACTTACAGTGGAAATAGTGCCGGATTAGCAACAGGGTGGCCGGGGGGTTACTAGACACATCCACACGCCTGGGAGTTACCACACATCACCAACATGGGGGGCACTGTGACATAAGTGAAATGGGGTTTTTGTGTGGCATAATGTAATCTGGGGGAACTACAGTGTGCTTAACACATTTTTGGTGCTGGAAGTATTCACAAATTATAATTTTTAATAACATTGACACTATATCATATTGACATTTTTACTGGTAGGGGCCCCAAGAACTATTAGTTATCCAGGGGGCCCCATAAACTCTAATCTGGTCCTGGCAAAAATGCACAATGGTCAGCACTGCTGCTTCACAGTGCTAGGGCCATGGGTTCAATTCCAGCCAGTGCTTTTATGTTAAAATTCAAAACCTTTACTAATGACTAATCTACAAGCTGTGACTATTACCATACTGCATGATTTGAAAGGGAGTGGTGGAACATTGACCTTGAACTATCCCAAAATAATTTTGCAAGTTTCATCCCTCTCATACAGATAGTTTTCTGTCACACAGTGTTGTGTTTTTACCATTTGTCGTACAGATGCTTAGTTCAAAGTAGAGCAACATGTTAACTTCAAATATTTTGTTAAATTGAACAAAATGTCCACCAAATCTTTATGTATGCTAACCAAGACTTAAGAGGCATATTGTATGTCATGTTCACATGTGTTTGAATGGCACAAAAAATTTAGTGATGGTCATGAGTATGTCGAAGATGATGAACATCCTGGAAAGGCTTGCACATCAAAAACAGGAGTCCGGCGGTTCAAATCCCGATGCCGGAAGACCGGCATGACAAGATCCCTACAGGTAAGTATTTTTGACTATACCTAACCCTCTCCCCCCCTAACCCTCCTTTAGGGGTGCTTAATCCTAATCTCTCCTTGTAAGTGTCTAAACCAAGCCCTGCTCCGTAAACCTAACCCTCTTGGGGGGTGCCTACCGCTAACCTCTCCCTGGGGGTGCCTAACCCTAACCCTTCCTTCCCCTAGCCTGACCCTAACCCTGCCGAGGGGTGTCTAACCCTAAGTCCCCCTCGGGAGTCTCTAACCTAACCCTTCCTGTCCACTCCCGCCGCCCGACTTAGCTTCGTTCGCTATGCCGGGCGTCGGGATCCTGTCGTAGGGATAATGAGAGGTGTCAGGATTTCAACACCTATCATTAGTCCCCTGCCGGGATTTGACAGTCGGGAAGCTGGCGGTTGGCATTTCGACCACTGACTTCCTGACTACATCCCCAAAACCAAATGAAAACGTGGAAAAAATTTTGAACATTTTTCCAATTGACTCTCGACTCAGCATCTGAATGATGAATCAACATTACTACAAAATGTTCTAGCAACTTTGTGGGAAAGAATAAAAAAAAAGAGGCAAGTTGTGGAAAAATGGTTTCATCTTCCATCAGGACAACGCACCAGCCCACACAGCTCTCTCTGTGAAGCTGTTTTTGGCCAAGAAACAGATTGCAGTGCTAGAACACCCTCCATACTCGCCAGACCTAGCACCGTGTGACTTCTTTCTTTTCCCTAAAGTCAATCTATACTCAAGGGAACCTGTATTGCATCATTTACTGAGGTAAAGAAGAAAATGACGGAGCTGTTGAGACAGCTGACAGATAATGATCTACAGCATGGCTTTGACCAACAGAAAATAAGAATGCAGCGGCGTGTGGATGCAGAAGCGGAGGACATAGAAGGAGAATGGGGTTAAAATGTTTCACAGAGAATGTAAATTTTCAGTTGTAATATTTTCCAGTTCCGCTTTTGCTTCAACATTATATGTAAATTTGCATGTCACAGATTTATAGCCTGTGAAGAGAGCAGAGATGAGGATGGCCAGCTCAGTCTGCTATGTGCTGTGGGCAAAGTAGGACTGAGACCACTTCATGCTAAATTTCATAGCTAAATGCAGAATACTATCGGCTACTTAAAATATTAACAACAAAAATATATAAATATTTAATTTTAGACAATCTATTTTGTTGATATATTTAATTTAACTTTTATTCCATTTATCTCCTTATTGCCTTTCATTTGTCCTATAGATGACATTCGCTATAGTACTTCATAGTGTACAGAGAGACTTGCATTAGGATGTTTCTATTAGTACTAGAGAGTAGACATGATTGACAGTTTACCTTATTTTACAGACATGCTATATTGATACCATCTACAGCAGGGGTGGGGAACCTGCTGAGGGCCATTTTGATATATATTACAGTATTCGTGGGCCCAGTGCAGCCCACGTCCCCTCCATGTGACGTTACACAGGGCAGGGCCATAATCGCCGGTGATTACAGCAATGCCCGGAGCATTCTGAGAATGTTCCGGGGAGCTGTAAGGGCAGCGGTGTGACCGTCTGAAGCATCTCCAGGCGGCACTGCTGCATAGATTCTGGCTGCAGTGTGCCATTCTAGGCACCCTGCTAAGCAAATGAGGCTAGCAGAAAAAAGCTCTGAGGGCCAGACCACATTATTCCAAGGGTCTTATACGGCCCCCGGGCCTGAGGTTCCCCATCCCTGGTCTACATTAAGAAACCATTTTATTTTATCCTACAAGCAAAATCTTAGGTACGGTACACAATGTGACTTTTCTCAGGTGCAAATTAATGGTTTTAAGACACATACTTAAACATTAACATAACACATTATGGATTAAGATGTGGTACAGGTTGAGTCTCCCATATCCAAAATGCTTGGGACCAGGGGTATTTTGGATATCGGAATATTCCATATTTTGGAATATTTGTATACCATATTGAAATGTCTTAGGAATAGGGCCCAGATCTAAACACAGAATGCATTTATGATTCATTTACACCTTATACACACAGCCTGAAAGTAATGTTATACAATATTTTCAATAATTTTGTGGTTCAAACAAAGTTTGTGTACATACATGAAATTAATTTATGTTTCATATACACATTATACACACAGCCTATAGGTCATTTTATACTTTATTTTTAATAATTTTGTGCCTTAAACAAAGTTTGTGTACATTGAACCATCAAAAAGCAAAGGTTTCACTATCTCAGTCATGCTAAAAAATTTCCGTATTTCGGAATATTTGGATATGGAAGTCTCAACCTGTATATGATAACTATCTTATATTTAACCCAATCTCACTCTACAGTTGCATATATTTTTGAAAGTCATTTGGATTTAATGTTTAGAACAAATAGACACGCTGCCCTGTTTTACATATTATCTGCAAACAAATGAAAATCTCTATACTTTTTCTGTTAAACTTTTGTTGCTGTCTTCAACGTACTTGGAATGCTGCTTTTTTATCAGTAGATTACTTTAATTGAATCTACTAGGCTATTGTTTCTTAAATGAATGAAAAATATAGTTACTGTCATTCCTTATTTAACAATTCAAGACATTGTAGCATCCTTTTGCATAATACAGACATACAGATGATATAAATCATTAAAATTCAGCTTGATTAAAACAAGATTACAGTTTGCAATAAACAACTTAAACGCAATCACTGCACGGAGCAAAATCTGATATTTCTATACTATAACTACCAACATAATTTAGTTCCAGTTCCATAAATACAGTTATAGGATTCCAGTAGCTCTTATCAGTGTTTTCACCTTTAAATGCATACTTGAATTGCTAAGTAAAATAAGTGACCATAATAATAATAGTATGCAAGAGAAAGCACTTCAATATAAATGGTAATTTACTACACTATTTATATCACAGTGTTCTTATACATGGTATCTTGGCACAGATTAATACTGTATGCATAATAATGATTGTAGTTCAGCAGGAGTAAATTAATATCTCACAAAGTTTAACCAGAACCCCAACTACAACATTAATCGCCATAATCATTAAAACTTTGATCATAAGCAATTTTATAATTTTTTGGTGCATGTATAATTGTTCTTGATTATTAAATATTAACAATTTTATCTCTTGTTTAACCTACAGGTTTGTGTCTTTGAGGCACTCACAGGTCTTTTCATGATATTAATAATCGCTAATTAACGGACCCTGATAATTATCATTCTAACTGTCCGCGGATTCTGGAGCAATTCAATTTATCCCAAAATCAGCTGTTCCCGCGAGCAGGACACACATGTGCATAAGAGTCCCGACGTCCAGTGGAAGGAGCTGGTAGAGGTAGCATAGGGATGGAGCTGGTAGCGGGAGCATTCGCCATCTGAAGATGGTGAATACTCCCGCAATCAAGCTTCAAAAATATTGTATTTGTGGAGCTTGATGAATTCTGTCCCCATACTAGTGTATGGGGACAGCGGGCCATTCCGTGAGAGCAAGGTAAGCAGGAGATATCTGTGACACTAGTATATGGGGACCGCAGGCCATTCCGTGAAAGGAAGGTAAGCAGTAGATATCTGTGATATTAGTGTATGGGGACAGCGGGACATTCCGGGAGAGAAAGGTAAGCAGGAGATACAGTATCTGTGATACTCGTGTATGGGGACAGCGGGCCATTCCGTGAGAGGAAGGTAAGCAGGAGATATCTGTGATACTAGTGTATTGGGACAGCGGGCCCTTCCGTGAGAGGAAGGTAAGCAGGAGATATCTGTGATACTAGTGTATGGGGACAGCGGGCCATTCCATGAGAGGAAGTTAAGCAGAAGATATCTGTGATACTAGTGTATGGGGCCAGTGGGCCATTCCGTGAGAGGAAAGTAAGCAGGAGATATCTGTGATACTAGTGTATGGGGACAGCGGGCCATTCCATGAGAGAAAGGTAAGCAGGAGATATCTGTGATACTAGTGTATGGGGACAGCGGGCCATTCCGTGAGAGGAAGGCAAGCAGGAGATATCTGTGACACTAGTGTATGGGGACAGCGGGCCATTCCGTGAGAGGAAGGTAAGCAGGAGATATGTGATATCTCCTGCTTTACCTTCTTAATGAATTGCCTGAAAATTAAATTTCTACAATTGCAGTAAAAATGAACTGATGATGATGAATAGGCCCCTCAGTCATATACTGTATCTGGGCTTAGGAAATGACCCAGAATTATATTTCGTATTTTGCTGGTTGGGCTGTGCCAGAAGACAAATTATATAGTCAAAACCTTGGTTAAGTGAATGATGAACAGTATGGCATGTGCCAGAAGTTCCTAAACTTCACCATTACAGTCCATGTTGTAAGGATATCCATTCTTGAGCACAGGTGAGTTAGTTTGATTTAACCATCTGGACTCAAACATGAATATTCTTAAGACCGGAACTGTATTGGCAGAGTTTCGGTACCTCCGGCATATGCAAAGGAGCTCCCAATGGCTAATATAGGGCCTGATTCAGAGTTACATGCAATTTCGTCTGCACATGGATCTTGTGAATATTAGCAGACTGCGCTTGTGTCAGTACCTGCACATGCCACTTAGAGCAATTATGTGTGATTCAGCCACACCGCTTTTTATGTTTGAGCTGGTGTAACTATCCAGCAGTGGGGCGATCGCACATACTTTGTGTTTCGTGGCCATGGCATGCTTGTGTTTTACAGAATTGTAGGGCTATTCATTTGACTGCAGTCAGATCTATTGTACTTAGGATACAGCTGGTGCAAATGCTGTTGATGATGATAATGACTACTTTCTCCAGGGGATGTATGTATGTCGACTCTGAAAATAGACAGAAATTCATATTTATTTCTGAATGCATAAGTGCCGTCAATTTCAACTGCTTTGTGTAACCCTGAATCAGACCCATACAGTTTATTTACTTAGAATGAACTTAATGCAAATTGAAAATGTCAACATGCTACTCTTCATTATACCAAAATTGTCATTACCAGAGTACAAGTATCCAGTTGTCACAAACCAGATCATCATCAGGATCATTTCAAAGATTTGTCCCAATAAAATTTATATTTTCTGAATGTAAGATGTGATTCCTACTTCTATGCAAACTTTCTATGCTTTAGAAACTAACATTTATTGAAATTAAATATTTAAAATCCCACAATGTACACTATTACCACATTCCATTAACATGGCTTAAGGGGATTTAGAGAGCCTAAGATAGCACACCTGTGTGGATGCACTAGTTCAACAGCAAAGTGTCCATGGAAAAGATACGAAAATGTTATCAACCTTGATTTTCAAGGGACTCCTTTCTAGATAATAAGATATTGTAACTAAATGAAGACATTTGGGTTGATGTAGAGTTGAATGTACTGTAAGTGAGTTTGCTGAGGGTATCTTGTGTATTTTCTCCCTGCTCTTGCTGAAGCAAGCACATACAATTATGGGCAATGCAGAGCAAATTGAAAAAGTGAAATACATGTATAATAAACAAACAGTGAAGGGTTAAAATGTTACTATGGTGGTGCCCTGGGGCGGCTTAGCTGGGCTAGTTTGGGGGTGTCATGCACTCTGGATTTGAACCCTTGTATGTTAGGGACCTACCCTGAAGAGTTTACCTGGATATGGTGGGTAGGCCCATAACCTTGGCCATGATTATGCTAATTTGGAGTTGTGCACCTGAGATTTGTCTGTTTAGGTATCCATACAGACCTCATCATATTGAATAAAGAACAGTACCTGGAGATGATAAAGAAATAATACAAAATTAAAAGAGACAGAGAGACAGTTCTTAAAAGTGAGTTTAGGCACATTAGAGACTATGGGGTATGTTTACTAAAGTGCTGCTTTTTAGAAGTGGAGATGTTGTCCATAACAACCAATACGATTCTAGCTATTATCTTCTAGAAGGTGCAAGAAACATGTTAAGTAGATTCTGATTGTTTTCTATGGGCAACATCTCCACTTCTAAAAACCTGCACTTTAGTAAATATGCCCCTATGACTTCATTGCACCTACTTAAACTATTAGATAAGTAATTCCCAAATGGCTCAGAGATGATAACAACTTTTATTTAATCCTTCATACTAACAACTAATAATTGAAAGGATTCTAGGAAATATATTGGGTTAGTAACTCTTACATGTCCTTCTTTTCATATCAGCCATCAAAAATAGTTTGCATATTATTTTATCAAATCTCACTATATGACTCGGAATTTGTATGATATGCCGCTGGCTGAAATACTGACAGTGGAAGCCCGCATGGTACAGAATGCTGACAGCGGTAGGTAAGTACTCTAACCTACCCCTCCCCCCCTAACCCTCCCTCCCTGTTCACCTTCGGGATATTGGCGTCGGCATATTGCTGGGTGACGGGAATCGGGCGGCGGTATATCGATGCCCGGCATTCTATCTGCCGGCAATATGACTGCACCACGACAAAATAAGCAATTCCCTTAAGTGAGAGTCTATTATTTAGGTAATTTAAACCTGCGTTTGCAACAGACTTTAAGTGCACCAATTAAGTACTGGCCAGCAGCAATAAACATATGCAAACTTTCTAGAAATATACAAAAAAGTAGGAATAAATTTAATGATAAATAAGTGGCGCCTGCAGTATATATTATAAGGTGTGTGATATTATGAATGAGAGTAATTTGAGTGATTGGGAAAAAAAGGGTATTAAAGTAAAATTATTAAATTGGTTGGATACAATAGATACATGTAGAGTAATAATTTAGGTTTTAGAAAGCATTCCCTCTAATATAGTATTTCTCTAAAAATTAAAGTGTGGAATCAGCGGAGTGACAAAGCAAACATTACAATCATAGTATAGAGTGGGTGCAAAGGATAATGGGTTATTTTAAATGTAATAGTTTCTATCCAACTGGGAGTGGGAAGGATTTATCTGAGGGACAATTTAAAACCTATATAATATGTATCACTGGTATGCATTGTTATTATCATATATCAAGAAATGTGTTTATTGCCTAGCTTTCATTAACCCTTATTGACCATCGTACTTACAGGTATCCTGTTTAATAAAGATATATCTATATTTTAATCTGTATAGTACAGTTGTGTCATCTTATTCAGGATATACAGGAGTGGGTAGTTTACCAACCTATTTTCAAAGGTCCTAGGGATTACCCAAGCCAACCCATGGAGGATTACCAGAACCTAATGAGGCACCAACCATTAACTCAATGATTCAGATAGTAATCCCCAACAATTGGGAGCTGGAATTACAGGGTATATTTATAAAACCTTCTAAAGATGACAATTGGATGTGTTACCCATAGCAACCAACCACCTAGCTATCATTTTATAGAATGTTCCACATAAAAGATTGCTAGAATGCATTGTTTTCTATGGGCAACACCTTCATTTATCCTTGTTAGAAGGTTTAATCAATCTCCCCCATACAAAACAAAAGCATTAAGGGATTTCTTGAAATTTGAGGTTGTCATGTGTGATCTGGGAGAGTAGGTGAGTATGACAATAATTCAACATATCAACAAAGGAAAATAAATAGTTTTATTGTTACTCTGTTATCCAGGGTCTGCAATCATAAAACTGAACTGTATACCTGCTATACAGCAGTCTGTTTCAATCTGTATAACTTTTTGAACATCACCTATTGGAGAGTGTGATGTGATCTAGGCTTCAGGTACTGAGTATTCCTACACCATGTGTAGTAGTCTATTAACCAAAGTCAGTGATAATAAAGATTTTACTCCAGTTACAACTTTCTCAGGAGAGTGTGAAGGCAGATACTGTATACATGCATGACCCAGGTTGCCGGGCCATGCATGTACAGTAGAATGGAAGCTCGGATCTGGGCTTCCAGTGCTAATTGAATAAAAAACTAAAAAATAGACAAAAAAACATAAAGCTTCAAAAAAATAAATAAATAAATAATGTATATTTATTTTAAACAAAAACAGAAAATGTTTTATTTCATTAAGGCCTCTTAGTCTTTGTTTCACCCGTCCGTAACCCCATCCAAAATGTATTTCATTCTTATTAAAACTCAGAAGACATGATTGCAAAATGTGTATTTGTATTTTGAACTGTGATTTCACACATGAGTAAATGTGAAAATGTAAAGCAATTATGGAATTATTGCATATTTATAGCACCAGTTCCATAAATTTTCTTTGCAAATAAAATTGATGAATTACAGCTAGAAATACATTTTCATTAATGAGGTTTCAAACGTAAATACAGGATTTAATTAAGAAATGTAAACTAAATGGCTGATCTTGTCAATACGCAATAAAAATACATATAGAAAGTTGTTTTAAACCCTGAAAGTACTAAAAATGTATAATCATTCTGTACTTTTAATTAGAACTTTAAAAACAACTAATTTACTAAAAAGCATACCAAAAGATTGTAATACATTTAGAGGTTCTTTATAAAAACAAAACTTACTTGTAAAATTCTTATAGAGAACTTATGCCTTTGCAAGTGCTAATTACGTATTTCAGGTATTCAGTAGCATGTATGCAAATTTGCCGTGACCCAGACTATACAATCACGAACATGCTTGTTTCTATACAATTCAAAACAAAAAGCAAATGTCTGTTATGGGTTACAGCATTTTAAAGAAGTCCTGTGTACACATTTGCACCATAACATTAAATCACCCACACTAAGGACCTCATTGAGAGTCGGTCGAAGCGGCCGCACGGTCGTACGCCACCGTTGTTCGCTATACTGCGCATGTGTAAAGTTCGCAATGCGCGTGCGCAAACTAGCCGCTACGATCAGAAATTTCTCTCTCCTTGAACACAGCCAGGTCGGTAGTTTGAGTGACAGATTGAGGCGTTTGTGGGTGGTAACAGGGGAAGGTGCTTGAAAACGGGGGAGTGGAGATCCGAACGCATGTGTACCTAATTATGCGAACGGCGTTTTATGATAGTGCATTCGGTTTATGGGAGTGCATAATTAACAAAGTAGCATCATGGCACATGTGACATGGGAGGTTTTTACACTGATATGATCGTAGAGCTTAAGAGAGGGTATGGTCAACCTTAAGCTCTACGACCAGTTCCGATGGTTCCCGATGGTCTCAATTAATCCTTATATGCCCGGAGATGACATGCAATGCGTACGAGAAGGGGGCGTATTTTTTTTAATTCCGGCCGCTTCCTCCCCTTGGTCGGCCAGCTACCGATCCGAACTTAGGGACGCAACTTGCAAGGGAATCATTTGCATATCCGGGCCCTTTTCCCGTACGACCGTGCGGCCGCTTCGACCGACTCTGAATGAGGTCCTAAATCTAGGTACAACCTAGACGACTTGCAAACGATGCAATTTTGTCAACGATTTCCCTTGAACTCCTGGACAAAAGATCTAGTGCATACACACTGTGCAATCTAATAAACTACCAAACTATGGGGCATATTCAATTAGCCACTAAAAGTCCCGTACTTTTCGCATGCCGGACTTTTCACCGACATCGCTGGTTTTCAGTGCGAAAAAGTATCGCGCTTATCCCCGTATTCAATTAGAAATCAGCGAAAAAGGGACCCGGCGAAACTGTAACATGCGAAAAGTACTGTCAGATTTGGGGAAATCAGCTTGACCCCGCCAAAAAAGATGCACTGAAATTAGGGATCACTATATATACCCCAAAATAGGCCTGCTGAAGGTATTTGGGGTCCTTAAATGATCTCAATAGCTGCTATTTAGCATCTTTGCTTAAGTGGTGAAGAATAGCATTTAGAAGTTTTTTTGGTGACAATAAGTTGTCCCAGCAAATTTGGGGTACATGAAAATGGGTGCTAGCATATTTTAAAGTTGCTAAAGTGAACTTTTAAAAACTGTATAAAAAACATCTGCCGCAACCACCTGCAAACTTAAAAACACATGGGGCATACTTGTGGGGCCCCCTGGAGTCTATTTCGCTAGTTTTTAAGTTTGTCCCTCAACTTTGGACTATTTTGCCCTCAAAATAAAAGCACTTTTTTTGGGTGATCTAAAGTATTTTTTAAACTTTTTTTGACATAGTTTACCTTTGGGGGATTGTCCCAAGGGTGCAGGGGTTTTTTTTCCGAGGTTTGCACGCCAAAACCCCAATTCTGAATTTTTTTCGACACCTTTTCATAGGCAAAATTTTTTCGTAGGTTCCAATGCATTGAGTTTCCGCAGCGGCAAAAAGTCTCCAGAATTGAATACGAGGGAAACTTTTCGCATGGCGAAATGACGTCACTCGCGATACTTTATCACAGAAAACGGCTTTTCGCACCTAATTGAATATGGCCCTATATAGCTTGCATCGTTTGGTGGTTAGATCGTTAACTATTTAATGTAACCATATCGCCTGGTAGTTTGTTAGAGCGTACACACTGCACGATCTGTGGGGAATCCTTAGCAAGATTGACTGATCTTCCTGCATGTAGAGACGATCTGAAGATGCGATGGACGACACCATGGGATGGTGCATAGTGCGTACACACTTGATGTTTTGAACAATATGTCATTCCAATGCGTCGGAAACGGCCATATCATTCCAAATATTGTCTAGTGTGTAGGGGCCTTTACACCAAGCTTGCAATCTCAGCCTTTGCTTCATGCCAGTGATAATAATGCAATAATGCTTTGCTCTGATAAATCTGCGGTTGATAAGTAAACTATTACATAATCACACATTGCTGTAAAAGGGCAGTTTTTTGTTGATATAAGTAAGTAATGTTTGTGCAATAATGTGCATTGCAGATTGTGACTCAAAAATGACTGCATTACCTGGTTATAATCCCTTTATAATATACCGGATAGCTATCAGGCATGTTAGCTATTGTGGTCATAAGATAACTGCAGATGACAGCAACTGTTCTGTGTATGCAGTTATTATATCCACAGAGCTACTGTAACAGTGCTTAGTCATATCAAAAGTGATTCAGACACTTGGCATGAGAGGCACTGTAGTGTGTGGCCAAATTGGACATTGCCATTATTGCCCAGTGCTTGTGCCAAGCGAAAGGTCCAGACTGTATGTTGCCAACATTAGATTAAACAAAATCTAAACTCTAACAGATTCTTTAAAAACTATTCTGATACAGTGGGGTTTAGGTACAGTCAGTTTAATGTGTGTATACTGTACTCTCTACGGGAGGTAGTCAGCATCCCGATGTTTGGTGGTGGCAGTGTCGGGATAACAGCTCCGGTATCTCGACCTCCGGAGTCCCCAAGGTTAGGAGGTTAGGGGGAAGATTAGGGTTAGGCACTGGGGGAGGGTTAGGTTTAGGATACTGGGAGGGGGAGGTTAGGTTTGGGCACTGGGGAGGAGGTTACGTTCAGACACCCGGGAGGTAGTGGAAAGGGTTAGCGTTAGGGTACTTTCCTGATGGTGTGGGGATTTTGACTGTTGGGATGCTGCTGTAATTATTCTGACCAGCGACATTTCGACCGCCAGGCTCCCATACCCAACCCCTCTGAACTGCCTTTATTCACTGATCACAATAATCTGAAATGTAAGATATAAGTACTGTGTGTGTATGTGTATAAAACTAAAACATATGTAGAAACCTTTTAAAAACATGTAAGAAATATAAAACTGTTGTAAATACTGGAGTAAACCATTCTCTTTCTGCTCTCTCCCATAGTGCATTGCGTGCTAGGGAGATGAATGCACAGTGATTAGCAGTCATATGGTGCTGTCTTTTGCATTTGTGTGGCAGTTTTATTCTCACCTGATCAGCCCTTTATGATCTGTACTGGCATGTGTATTTATATAAATGTCACCAAAACTCGCTGATAAAAACTTTTTCACTTTGATCTACATTTTTCTTTAATAGACACCTATATGAGAGAGGAGATTGGTGTCGTATTATGCGTATGCTCAGCTACATGAGTTTATCCAGACTGTTGCCCTGAGCTTGTGGGATATGTCCATAGTAAGGTATTACAAAAGGTGCAAGCTTATTTGTAATATTGTAATGTTGTTTCTTGATGGTGTATTGCTTTGGATTGTGCGCATACAACCCTTGTTTTTGTTCTAAATCATCAGTGTGTTTTTGTTTGGGCAAAATCACCCTCAAGTGTTGTGTTTTGGTTTTGGATCTGGTCAGGCCAGGGTTGGTTGTCTCTCAGGATGGGGGATCCCATTTTATTAGGGGGTCCTAACTTTCTGAGACATTCCAGCCCTGGGTTGGTCAGTTTAGGGCTGGTTAATGTTATGGCAGGGGGACCCCACGCTGTGTGTCTCCCTGCTATAGCATTACTCCCCCTCTTGGTACAGACTGGAGCTGGTTATTGGGAAATAGGGGAACCCCACTCTGTGTTTTCCCCCTATTTTCCAATACTAGACCAGACTCAGATGTCCAGAGTTGGTTATGGATTTGGGGGACCACATATTTTTTTAATTAACCATTTCTATGATTTTTAACACGTAACGAAGCCAGCACAGATCATATTGTGCAGTGCTGTCAGCCCACCCACAAAGGCAGAGCTGCTTCAGGGAGGAATAGGAAGTAGAAAGAATATGATAGGTAGGCAATCCAAAACACACAAGATTCGACATTTCCAGGAAAATTACGTTTTGCCTTGTTTTGAGAACTAAATTTGTTGGGAGGAACTAGGGCATTCCTCGGTTCGACTCGATGCCCCAAAATTCTGTACGCTCAGATTTCTCCGAATCCAAACCGCTCATTTCTGAGTCTGAATCTATGTTAAACGGGGTCCAACATGAGCAGCCATGGTTTTTCCTCATACCAAGTATTGTTCTGCATCTTCTGCATCTTCATTTGTGCAGAACATACCAAGTATTGTTCTGCATCTTCTGCATCTTCATTTGTGTGTTATATCATTGCCTGTGAGATTAAAGTTGCAGCCTAGCGTCTCTGGCACACTGTGAGCGGCTTTTCGCTGCATCTGCCCTGTGACTAAGATACAAAATTAAAAAAAAAATACTGTATGCTAATCGTCTGGCAGCATCTCAGTCACACTGGGCATCTCATGTCGTATGATGCGCAGAGGCTCAGTGTATGAGGACACTTCTGTACAAATCTGGTAGAGATTTACCAACATAGACATATCAGTAATAGCAGCTAAACTTGCTTTTACCAATCATTAAAATATGTCAAATTGATGAATACTTATGCAATCAACCAGAGCCGTAACTACGATTCGTACCGCCCGTTGCAGGCCTCACCCCCTCTATGTGACATCACGGGAAGCAGGCGGGGCTACGAACAAAGAGAATTGCAGCAATGCCCGGAGCATCCCCAGGATGCTCCGGGTGGCTATTAGGGCAGCGGTGTGCACGTCTGAAGCATCTTAAGGATGCTCCAGGTGACACTGCTGAACAGATTCTGGCTGCAGGGTGCCATTCCAGGCACCCTGCTAGCCAGATTCAGGAGCCATGGGTGAGCGGCGGTGCCGCCCACAGGGCTCTGCACTCTGTGCGGCCGCACCACTCGCACACCCCTAGTTACGGCCTTACGGCCCTGCAATCAACTGTTGTATGTTTCATATGTTATTAATGGAGATTAAGGTAGCATATTGTACTATTCATAACTGATCAGTGGTTAATATCAGTATTTACAGATGAATCCATTCTGATCCCATGACCTACTGTAAAATAAAATGTAAAAATGCCAGAAGTGGTAAGTCTTTTTATTTCATCTGCATTCTAGGGTACAATTGTCAGACACTGCAAATTTGCCATTTGTAAAGAAAAAAAATTAAGTAAAGTCTAACTTTAAATTAAAGAGTTTATATACAGTACATTGGAATGTGGTGAGCCTATACACCTATTAGTGTAGATTAGAAAACCTATAAAATCCATACCCATTTCATCTGTAGTAATGACTTTCATGTGTGATAAGATTATCATCCATACAATATCAATAAAATGCAGCTGTACAGATGAATACTTTTAAAATTTGGGGATTAAAACCTAAGTCTTTTCAAGCTCCAATCTTTAATCATTCTCAATGTCTTTCTGCAGTCATGTGTTATTTGGGATGCCAAAAAACTAGAAGAAAATTACATGAAAGAGAACTATACATTGGTCAAAGTCACAGTGTTTGAAATTGATAAGGGTTTCTAAATGTAATTGTAGTTAGGTAATGGACTTCACGCAAGCCAGTGATTTATTACAAACCAAATTCAAAATAATATACTTCACTATGCTTTACTTTTTAATATCTAATAGTGTCCATGTAATAAATAATTGCAATTTAGTGTAAGGTACATTTTTAATCCAGGGTAGTTTATTTGATTTATATATATATTATCTATATTATGCTCCAGGTGGAAATGTACTGTGAATATATACACAGTTCTGCTTATTCAATAAATTATTTAAGTAATTATTAATTACTTATTATGCTATCTGTTAGAAAATATGTTGCATTGCAATCACTCATTTGGCCTCAGCTTACAATATGTACTTGTTAGCAACTAGAACAGTCTTCAGCATCCTCAGGCTTACTTAATAATAAAGAAACAAGAACAATGATGTGCTGTCATTCATAGAAACCAGTTCAGTGTAATGAGACTAAACCAATATGTTTTTGGTTAAAATACACATCAACCTCTCCATTTTATTACAGAAACCATCCAATGTGTTAAAATTTTGGGCTATTTAGAGATGGTAGTTATATATATATACATACACTTTAGCATTTCAGCTAAACTTGATTTCCAGGAACATCAAACTGTATCAAATGCAATACTAGTTGTGAATGGAGATCATTGGCCACTGGATGGTCCTGGGTTTCTGAAACCCTGGAGGCTGTCAGGGTGGTCTTGTGGCCAGGAGGATGCTGAGAAGCCTCATGGCCTGGTGGATGCTGAGGACTCTCACAGCCTGGAGGATGCTGGGGGATCTCATGGCCAAAGCTGCTGGAAGATTCCATGATCCCGCCGAACAATGCTGTGACTGTATCTGGCTGCCAGGGGAAAGGAGAGGCCGGACACCGGGCAGATCGGCCATGCTTTGGAGATGAGGATAGTCTGGAGAGCCGGATGGAAGCCCTAACCTCAGAGGAAGAGGAAGCAGAAGAGGGGGAAAAGTGCTGGTCAGACTTTACCATTGCCTTCGCTTCCTAGTTTGTCTATAGCAAATGTTAAGTCTCTTCCAAATATATTGGATGAAACCCAGGCTAGAATTGCTAGCCTGAAGCTCCTTAGAACTTTTTCTTTTATGATATTCACAGAGCCATGGCTAAACAGTACAATTTTGGATGCTGCAGTTCAAATTGCTGATAGATGTTTGTTCAGAACAGATAGATCTGAGGAGTCTGGTAAAATCAGAGGTGGAGGCCTTTGTATATGTTAATAACAATTGGTGTTAAGATGCTGACTTCATTGAGTCCTGTTCGGCTAATGTGGAAAATTCTGTGTTTAAGTGCAGACCCTTTTACTTGCTCCAGGAAATCTCAGCAGTGGTTGTCGTTGCTGTTCACATCCAACCACGAGCTCATGTGGAAACGGCCCTGGATATTTTACATGATGCAATAATGAAACAGCAAACTAAATATAATAATAGTAATAATTTTATTTATATAGTGCTTTTCTCCTAAAGGACTCAAAGTTCTTTACATTTGCTTTTACAGTGCAGAATACAAAATAAGATTAAACAAGGGACATTAGTGAAAATGTTTGGGTGAAGAGGTAAGTCTTGAGTCTATTTTTGAAGGATTCTAGAGTGGAGGCCTCTCGAACTGTGCGGGGAAGTGAGTTCAATAAGGTTGGAGCCCCAAAACTGAATGCTCGACCCCCAGACGAATTCTGGGAGTTTCTAAGTACTGTTAATAGTCCTTTGTCAATGGATCGCAGTAATCGAGTGGGATGGTAAGGAATCAGAAGCTGCTTTAAGTACCTTGGGCCATGGTCATGTAGGGCTTTGTAAGTTAGTAAGCCAATCTTGAAAAAATTTGCCATCTGACAGGCAGCCAGTGAAGGGAGTAGAGAATGGGTGTTATGTGGCTGGAACAGGGCTGGTTGGGTAATAGCCTGGCAGCTGCATTTTGTACCCTCTGCAAGCGGTGCAATTCTTTTGCTGGGAGTCCAAGGTAGAGGTCGTTGCAGTAGTCTAGGCGTGATGATATAAATGCATGTATGACTTTAGGCAGATCTTCTGAGGGAATTAAGTGCTTGATTCTGGCTATGTTCCTCAGATGAAAGAATGAGGATTTGATCGTGGCTGATACCACTTACCTGATGTTTAAGTGTCAAGCCACTATCCAGGACAACACCAAGATTCCTCACATGTTCAGTGTTTTGTAATTCTGATCCCCCAAGCAGAAGTCCTGTTGGTTGGCTATGCTGTAGCCCTGACTTGTGACCTATCATAAGGACCTCTGTTTTATCAGGGTTCAGTCGCAGCCAACTGGCACTCATCCACTCCTGTAGCTCAGCTAGGCAGCCATTTAGGGTTGTTATGGAGTCCTTTGTACCTGGAGCAAAAGACAGGTACAGTTGTGTATCATCTGCATAGCAGTGGTAGACTAGGCCATGATGTCTGATTATTTCACCCAATGGTAGCATGTATACTGCAAAAAGCATGGGAGATAGTATAGAACCCTGTGGGACACTGCATGGAAGTGGCACTGGTGATGAAGAGTTTAATCCAGAAGAAACTCTCTATGACCTGCCGGTCAGAAATTATTTGAACCAGCTAAGGACAGTGCCATCCAGTCCACAGAAATTTTTCAGGCACTCAATTAGAATCCCGTGGTCCACAGTATCAAATGCTGCTGAGAGATCCAGAAGGATTAAGATTGAACAATCACCTCTGTCTCTTGCCATCAGAAGATCATTAAGCACACATACTAGAGCTGTTTCAGTGCTATGTCTTCTCCTGAATCCTGACTGGAATGGATCAGACGGGTTTCCAGTTGCATTGCCACCACTTTCTCAATAACCTTTCCTAGAAAAGGAAGGTTTGATACTGGTCTATAGTTGGTCATGCAGTCGGGGACTAAATTAGGTTTTTTAAGAAGTGTTCTAAAAATTGCTTCCTTTAGTGGTTCTGGAAAAATGCCTGTTTGCAAAGAGCATTGAACTATTTTTGCAATTACAGGGCCAATCATGTCCATACACCCTATGAGAAACTTGGTTAAGGCATCGTCCAGATCACAGGTGGTGGGTCGCAACATTCTGATAATTTTGGCAATGTCTTTTACATCCATTATGTCAAAGCTGTTCCAGGGACACAGGTGGCTTACCTTGGCAGGCTTGGTAGTTTGGCAATCCTTTGATGGCACTGTGGGGATTCTAGCCTGGATGGAGGATACTTTATCTGCAAAGAATTTTGCAAACTCATTGCATCTTGACTGGGAGAGGGTTTCATCAAGCTGCAGGCATGCTGGTTTGCAAAGCATCTCCACTGTACAGAAAAGCTGAGCTGGCCTATTGTTTGCTGCCTTGATCTAATTTGAAAGGAACTCTATTTTCTTACAGGTGATTGTTAATTGATATTCTCCAATATGTTTAATTAGTGTTAACTTATCCTCTACAAGGTTAGTCTTCCTACATCATCTTTCAAGTCTATGCCCCCTTTTCTTGAGTTCACTAACACTATTGTCCAACCAAGGGGCTTGATGGTGTGGTATGCGGGGTCGTATACGCACAGGGGCGATAATAACCATTGCAGCTGTCACATCTCTGTTATAGTAATGGACTAGAGAACAAGGATCTTTACAGGCCCTCATTACCGCACAAAGATCCTGGTTTGCTGCAAGAGTCTGGGGGGTCATGCCCCTACTTGGACGATACCTTATCAACTCAATGGGTAAAGTTCTATTTTGACGGGTTGCAACTGAGAATCAAATTGAGTGGTGGTCTGACCATATGACTGGGTTTATATTTAGGCCAGATACTTCTAATCCAATCAGGAAGACAAGATCAAGTATGCGGATGGAGTATTTATAGTTGCTGGGGACTTTAACCAGGCAAAATTTAAGTCAGTTTTACCAAAATGTCATCAATGTGTCAATACCTCTACTAGAGGAGAGAATTTTCTGGACCATATATACTGGAATATCAAGGATACATATGTGACTTTTAGATGTCCACATATTGTTTAGTTTGACCATATTTCTTTGATATTTTGGCTCCAGCATATAAACTCCTAGTTAAGCGGTCTTGACCTACAAGCAGTCTAATTACTGTATATCCTGAGGGTGCTATGCTGCAAATACAAGATAATCTTGAATTTACTGACTGGAATATGTTTATTGATGATGCAGGTTTAAGAGAATGATGGCAATGATAAGAATATTGATTCACATGCTTCTATGGTATTAGGTTATGTAATTTGCTGTATTGAGAATGTGACCATTAAAAAGTGATTTTGGGTACTTGCTCATGTAAAACCATGGGTAAATGGGGTGGTTCAGACCTTACTTGCTGTTAGGGATAGGGCTTTCAAATCAAATTTTTTTTTTTTATATATAATCTATTTTTATTGAAAATGAAAGCAGCACAGTACATATATGGCCTACAACGGCCCACAGAAACAGCAAACAAGATCAAGTAACAATATGGATTCAGTGGACAAATATACTCAAACAACATGAAATATAGGAGCAAGAAAGAATAAATCTCAAATCGCTTAATTTTGAACGTGCCTTCAAATATTACTAACTGAAATAGAATGAAAAACAAAAATAAACAATCAATATAAAAACAACAATCAAAATAACTAAATAAATAATAATATATAGAAAGATAACAAAATAATAGTATGGAAAAATAAAAAAGGATGTCGCAATATCCTAAGAAGCATTTAAGTATTTATTTTGTACTCAGCAGTCTCTTTAAAATTCAGCCAGCAATACCAAATGTCAGTAAAATCTAGGGGAGAGGATTTAGACAATGAGAGGTCTTCCATATACATATACTGATCTATTCTCTGGAACCATCGAGAGATGGGAGGACAAGTCGAAGACCTCCAATAACATGGTACAGTAGCCTTCGCAGCATTCACCAGATGACGCAACACGGATTTTTTATATATGGTTGGAAGGTCAGATAAATTTAGCAACCAAAATTCAGGTTTATCAGATAAAGGAAGACCAGTGATCAATTCCGATAATTGTCGAACCTTCCTCCAGAAATCAGCTATCACCGGGCATTGCCACTAAATGTGGAGGGGAGTGCCCACCGCCTGTTGACATCGCCAACATAAATCAGGTAAATTTGGAAACATCCGGTGGATGTGAACAGGGCATCTATACCACCTTGCCAGAATCTTATATTGGGTTTCTAAAACTTGGAGTGAAGAAGAACTAGCAAAAGTAAAATCAAATATTTGTGACCACTGATCCTCAGTTAGGTCCCTTCCTAGTTCACTATGCCAAGCAGAGACATAAGAAGGTAGAGATGGGTCAGAGCATTCAAGACATATTTGGTATATGGAAGAAATAAGGTGTCTTGGTGGTTCTACTGCCATACATAAAACTTCAAATTTAGTTGGAGTCCAGCGAGGTTCACTAGCCTTAAGAGAATTCACATAATGTCTTAATTGGAGAAATACCAAAAACGAACGAGGTGGGAGATTATATATTTGCTGGAGTTCTGTAAAGGATCGTATTCCACTAGGTGTCACTAGATGGGATATACGTGTAATACCTTTTGTGGACCAACTAGATAAATTAGATGCCATAAGGCCTGGGGGAAAATCCGGGTTATCTACCAGCGGAGTAGGTAATGAAGCGCATGGGCTAAACAAGGGGAGGTTTCTAAATTTATTCCAACAGCGTAGAGTGGGGCCTAGTGTCGGGTGAGATAAGTATGGACATTTAACAATCCAGGGAAGGACATGGGGTGGTTTACCTACTGTGTGACCTACCACACATGACCATTGTTTGATTGCAGATAGACGAGACATTTCAACAATCCTAGACAAGTGAACTGCATAGTAATAAGTAAGGAAGTGGGGTAATTGCAAACCACCTCTCAAACGGCTTTGCGTTAATACAGCCTGTGATAGTCTGGGTCTACCTGAGCCCCAAACAAAATGACCCACTAAACTTTGTAATTCCCGAAAAAAGGAGACTGGTATGGTAATAGGCAACACTTGCATCAGATATAAAACCTTAGGCAAAATAGACATCTTAACCGTATTAATTTTACCCAACCAGGATAGCTTCAATATAGACCATCTCTGAAAATCTGTCTTAAATTGTTGAATAAGAGGGGTTAAATTTAGCTAGTACAAATTATTATTTGAAGGGGATAGAAGAACACCCAAATATTTAAGACTAGAAGAAGTCCAAACAAAGGGAAAAGCACCTCTAAGACTTGTCACAGTGCTGTCAGGGGTTGATACATTCATGGCAACGGATTTGGAATAATTGATTTTAAAATTAGAGACCCCACTGAATCTATCAAACTCATGCATGAGGGCAGTGAGAGAGGTCACCGGCAAAGAGATGGTAGCAAGGAGATCATCAGCAAATAGTGCCAATTTGTACTCATGGTCTCCAATCTGTACACCTTTAATATCCCCATTACATCGGATAGCCCTCGCCAATGCCTCCATGCAAAGTACAAATATAAGAGGAGACAGTGGGCATCCTTGACGTGTACCATTATTGATCGGGAAAGATTCCGAAAGGGCCCCATTGACACGTACTCTGGCTGTGGGAAATTTATAAAGGGCTAAAATACAATGAAGACAGTGAGAGCCTAACCCCATATATCGAAGAAGGCCTTCCATGAACTGCCAATCAATCCTGTCGAAGGCCTTCTCTGCATCTGTTGAGCGAAGAATAACAGGGGACCCAGTACTTTTAACAAAATGGATTATATCAATAATCTTAGAGGTATTGTCCTTAGCCTCCCTACCTCGAACAATTCCCACTTGGTCTTCGTGTATCAAGCCAGGGAGAAGAGAACTCAGCCTATTTGCCAGCATTTTAGCATACAATTTTAAATCATTATTTAATAAAGAAATAGGCCTATAGCTAGCGCATTGTGCAGGGTCCTTCCCCTCTTTAGGGATTATTGAAATATGTGCTTCAAGTGTCTGAGGGGAAAAACCTACCCTATCGGAAACTTCATTACAGGCTTTCAGAAAAAGGGGCAAAAGCATGGAGCGAAACATCTTATAGTAACTTACAGGAAAACCATCAGGGCCAGGACTTTTCCCAAGAGGGGTATTTGACAGAGCAAGATCCAGTTCCTCATAGGTAAAGGGGCGATCGAGAGAAGTCAGATCACTCTCATCAAGTTGTGGGAAATCAACCGAAGAGAGGTAATTTCTGATCGCTTCCTGATGCGTTAATAAATGGGAAGGTGTTTGTTCTTTACGTAAATTATAAAGTTTCAAATAATAATTTTGAAAGGCAGCTGCAATCTGAGGAAAAGTGTGGACAACATTCCCCCTTGAATCCCGAACATTGGAGACATAAGATTTTAGCCTCTGAGTTTTTAGAGCTCTAGCTAGCATTTTGCCAGGCTTGTTTCCCCATTGATAAAATTTATGCCTGCATTTCTGTAAATCCAATTTAGTTTTATCCTGAAGAAGCTTATTAAGAGCCTGTCTTGCTTCAGTAAGTTCTCTCAATGTAGTTGCATCTAAAGAGGATTTATGGGATGTTTCCAGGGACTTAATACGGGCTAGAAGTTGTTGCCGTTGAGCCATCCTTTCCCTTTTTAATCTAGAACCTAGCTGAATACAATGTCCTCTAATCACACATTTGTGTGCCTCCCACACCATAATCTTAGACACATCTGGAGCGTCATTAATATCGATGTATTCAGTAATGGCTTTTAGAAGATCATTTTTAGTTCAGGGGTCACTAAGTAAGGTCTCATTAAAGCGCCATGTCCACGGTCTGGGTGTCGAGTTAGGGAAACATATATTTGCAAAAATTGGGGCATGGTCCGACCATGTGATATGACCTATTTGACTATGGGGAAAATATTGAAGGTTTCTATGATCTATAAGAAAATAATCAATACGTGAATATACAGAGTGCGGATTAGAGTAAAACGTATAATCTCTAACCGTTGGATGTTGGATGTTGAGTCCTCCATAAATCTATCAATTGGTATTCAGAAAAGAGTTGACGTACTCTACAATGATCCCGCAAGGAGACTCGGGGCGATCCCGAAGAACAGTCTAACACAGGGTCTAAGGACCAATTAAAGTCTCCACCTATAATTACACATCCCTCTCTCAATGGTTCCAAAAGTTTCAAGACCTTGTTAAAAAATTGCCTCTGTTTCTGATTAGGAGAATAAACATTCACAATAGTGTATACTTGATTATATATCTTACATTTCAATATCTGACATCTGCCTTCCACTAGAATATGATGAGATATATCTGTAATGGCGAGTCTACGAGAAACAAGTATAGCCACTCCCAAAGATTTACTCTGAGAGTTATTACTACAAAACACATGGGGGTAATAATAATTCCCAAGCTTAGGCGCAACTAGCTGTTTAAAGTGTGTTTCTTGCACAAAAGCCACATCTACTCTCTCTAGGTGAAGTTCTCGCAGTAAAGTGGACCGTTTTTCAGGAATATTAAGACCTTTAACATTAAAGGAACATATTATATATTTGCTGGGTTAAGGGGGGCCATGGCAGCAGCTGTGGGAAGGGTTAGTCATAAACAGAGAGCGAGGCATTATATGAATCTTATAAGAGTTTACATGGGCAGTAGAGATATAGCGACCAAAAAGGGAAAAAACAAAAATATTAAAATAAAAACAAGAATAATAAGAAAAATAAATAAAATAGTATAAGAAAAACAACAACAAAAAAATCTTATTAGAATAAACAGAGAAATATATCCATGAGGAAAAATTTCCACTATTGGAGCAGGCAGGAGATGATAGTCGGCCCATGCTCCAAGGTCAAAAATGCGGAACGACCCAACTGGGGTAAGGCAGCTATAACCACCCCCCGGGAATAAAGAGCTAACATATATCCTGTAAACGGCAATATCAAAAAAAAAAAGAAATCATCTACACAATAAAAATAACAGTACCATCTACATTAGTATCATAAATGTATGAGGCATATCAATATAACAATTCCAGAAAAATTTCGTAAAGAAACTTACTAAACATATACAACCTTACAAAATCTGCTGTGTGATGAGAACGAAAAACATAAATAAATACTTTCCTTTCGTATAAATGACAAATAGAAAGCATTAAACTGTTAGGTAAGAACCAAGACAATTATAAAAATCTATAATCATCAAATGATCAGTGAGCACACTGACCCCCAACAATATCAAAAAGGATACAATTCCGGACATGTATCCTGTCTGAGCTCAACAAAATAGCAAAGAATCACATTTAAATATCGCAGGTGATCAGGTGTCAGAGGCTGTCCCTGGAACTCGTGGAGAAGCTGATTTATGTCTCTGCCCCCTCACTACTGTCCAAGGAGCTTTTGTAACAGGTAAGACGGGTGGATCTAGACGTGAAAACAGGTGGAGCCAATCTTGGAGAGGAGGTATTGAAATAGAAAGTGCGTCACAGAAAGTATCCAGGTCTTCTGGTGTCTGTAAGACTAGTTGGCGACCATCATGCATGACTTGGATACTCAGAGGAAATCCCCAACGAAAATGGACACCTTTCTGTTTAAGAACGTCGGTAAGAGGTTTAAGAAGACGCCTTTGATGGAGTGTATTCCAGGAGAGATCAGGGAAAATTTGAACTTTATTGCCATTAAATTCAATACCATCTAATTTGCGTGCTTTGCTGAGGATCTCTTCCTTAAGATGATGGTAGTGGAGCCGACAAATAATGTCTCTGGGAACCTCAGAGTGAAGACCCTTTGGACGTAGGGCCCGGTGAGCACGATCAAAAAGAATTGCATTGTCTGGTTCTGCATCAGTAAGTTCATTGAACATTTTGGTAAGTGCATCAATAATACCAGGACCTTGGATGTCTTCAGGAATTCCCCGGATACGTAAATTGTTATCGAGATCGTCTAATCTCCACTGCATCAGTCTCATCTCTTGTGCATGCGTAGAGACAATGTCCCGGACTTTTTGTTGGAAAGAACTGACTTCCTCCATGTGTGTCTCCATGTCGGATACCCGGTGTGCCACATGAGAAATATCTTTTTGAAGAGTAGCAATTTCCGCCTTGACTGTGGCCCCAATTTTCTTATCAAGATCTAAAAAGTCCTGTTTTGTGGGGAGAGAGTGTAAGTGCGCTAGGACTTCAGACATAGCGGTGTCTGACATATCTCCTGAACCAGTATGAAGTGGCGACGCCATAAGTCCAGTATTATCAGACGACGTAGACGGGTTAGAATCAGAGCGTGCGTTATCTTCAAAAGCACCACCGTCAGGAGTAAGGTAGCGGAACAAATTGGGTTGCAACGATGTATCCACAGTCTTCTTAGCACTAGGTGTCCGCACCGTCTTCTTAGTTTTTCCCATCAGGGAGATAGAGACAGGAGAGACAAAAAGAAAACACACACATAGAGAAAGGATCAAATCAAATTTTATTGATGCTAGATTAAACTTGAAAAGAAGCATAAGGAAGGCTAATAGAGAACATTCTGATGACATTGAAAGCAGGTTTAAGAGCAATAAGGATTCAAGGATTATGTGGAAAGGTATTCCGGATATTACTGACTATAGAGCAAATAAAACTATTTTTAGACAGTTTCTTTGATATTTTATTCCCGTTTTGATAGGGATAACAATACTCCCTATATAGAAACATCTGTGGATGAAAGGCCTTTGGTTTTGGATGAATTATCCATCAGACACTGTTTTGGTAGAACAAATTCAGGTAGAGCCCCTGGCCAGGATAGGATTACAGGAAAGATTTTGAAAGAATATTCTAAGTACTTGGCAGAGATTTTAACTCTTCAACAGTGTATTGTGCCAAGGTGTTTTAAATCAACAGTAATTGTACCTGTTCCTAAATGTAGTAAAGCTTGTGAACCAAATGACTATCGCCAATTGCTTTGACATCACTTATCATGAAGGCCTCTGAGAGGCTAGTGATGAGCCATATAAAAGTGAGTATTTCTGCTCATTTAGACCCATTTCAGTTTGCTTGTAGGGCAAACAGATTTATAAATGATGCAGCCCTTACCTTATTATATCAAGTATTGACCCATTTGGAGACAAAGGGTTCTTTTGTTACAATTTTATTTGTGGACTACAGTTCAGCTTTTAATACTGTTATACCAATGACTTTAGTGACTAAACTGTCAGAGTTGAGTATAGATAATTTTACTTGTAAATGGATTATAGACTTGTTGCCAAATAGGTTGTTAGAATGTGTAAATCCTTATTGAGTGAGATTGTGATAAGCACAGGGGTCCCACAAGGGTGTGTGTTGAGTCCCCTGTTATACTCCATTTACTTATGATTGTGTGTCATGTTCTGTCCAAATAATTACATTTGCAGATGACATTGGGTCTGATTTCGAGATATATGCTAATGCAATTGCAACTGTGATCTCTTACAGACCGCAAAAGCGAAAACACGCTAGCCTTCCAAAGCAGTTGAACCCATGCCAGCCCCTGGTGGTAGATTAATGAGGGCTTGGGCGGAGGCACCAAAAAGAAGGTACCATAACCCTAGCTAGAGTTAAGACTCTGCTATAGCTGAAGATCTACAGTAAGCCAGGATCACACACCTAAAGTCATTATCATGCAAATCGGAACAGGTTCCCTTTTACCGTCATTGTAACATATGTTTTAATTCTGTTTATTTAGGATAATTTGGATTGTCTAATGATAACGTTATCTTTATTTACAGATGATGCTAAGCGCTACAGGGTTATTTACAGTACAGGACATTTACTCACTACTGGACTTTGACAAAATTACATGATAAGCAGATACAGATGTGTCCCCATCACCTTGCATCTTTGCCGCTCTTGCTGCAAATGTCTGCCCGCATTGCACCATGCGATTAGCCATGGCTGCGTGTGCACCACGGTACACCATGCCACATGCTGCACTCGCATCATACAATCCTATGGAGTCACGGGTGCGAACACAGTGCACACAAGCGGCAATGATGACATATCTGTAAATAGCATGTGACATTCAGGGATATATTTTTTTAGGAAGAAAAGCCCCTAAATCAGGCAGAATTTTTTTTATCACAGGAGATAGCTTAGGGGAAGCCAATTTAAAAAGGATCACATGTACCATGGTAATACTCTAATTGCTAGCAAGGGCCAGGAATGGAAAATATGCTTTGTTTACAAAAATAAACTAATGAAAGAATGCCAGGTGTTACATGCACAGTTTCGATGCCTTATTGGTGCCAGGCCATCATTGTTCAGCTACCCTCTGCAAAGTTGTATTGGCAGATTGCAGACATAGAACATTTTCTATTGCTGTGATAAGCAGCAATTTGAACTCTTCTTTACTATTGCCGCATTCTAAATAGATCCCTTAATGTTTAAGATGTCAGGTAATACACTTAGGCTGTGTAAGAATTGTGCTATAATAATATGGAATATTCTTGGGGAGATCTGAGAGGTGGAAAAGGACGAGGAATACTAAATACTGGTATGCATAATACAGGGGATAGACACATGAGCACTACCTGTGTATAAGAAAGACATAGGTGAATTTGTGATGGTAAAGAGATGGGTTATTTATCCAAAAAATTAATGGGTGGGTTAAATTATCATGAAATAATTCACAAACTGGTTTTTTTTTTCACAATGGCAAAAAGACACTTAAGAGAGAACCTGCAATTTGCAAAACAGCCAAACTGAGAACAATGCTGACTGATTTCTGGTTTGCTTCATTACCTATTTAGTCAATACATTTAGTCAATAGCAATGAGTGCTTCCTACATTGACACCATCAATCATTTCTAAGTTTGTCTTTTAATTATCCAAAACTTGGAATTTTCAACTTCTGCATTCAAATCAAGACAACACTTAAGCATAACACATTGAGGCTGATGCACTGCACATGCTTTGGGATAAGTGCATGCAACTACGAGCTATATACATTTCAGTTGCATCTCCTCTTGCAACTGAATAGACATACATATATGGGCTGTAATGGGATGCAACATTCAGTATTGCGTGTTGGTATATTTACTTACTAGGCACAGTAATGCGTTTATGTAATTATGGGGTCTATTTAATAAGCGGTGTTAGGAGACAGAGTGAAAAGTTATAAGGAAGTGATAAGGTGCCAGCCAATCAGCTCCCAACTGTCATCTCACAGGCTGTGTTTGAAAAATTACAGTTGGGACAGATTGGCTGGCACCTTATCACTTCCTTATCACTTGTCACTGTGTATCCTAACACAGCTTAGTAAATAGACCCCTATGGCTATTTTCAGACATATCTTTTGTACCAAAGATAGGGCTTGAGATAGTGTATACTGATAATTAGAGATGAACAGTTCGGCTTTGCTGAAAACCAAAAACACCCAAACTTTGGGGTTCCAAGTCAAACTGAGTCCCGACTCGGATCACTTTGTTGTTCTGAGTTGAGCCAAGTCTCGAATCGCGTCTTCTTGCCAACTTCAGAATGGATCTAAAAACCATATCTCATGTATTCTGGATTGCATGTAAGTCCCTCCCTCATGATTTCAGGTGCTGTGAGGTGGTCAAAACTGAGTGGAAATGACTGGAAATTGATGTTACTGATGTTAATAATACTATAGGAAGAAAAACAGGTCCGTTACGAGTTTAGCTATTTTATAAAATTTTTAAAGAAGTCCAAAATCAAAGCCGATCCAAAACACTTCAGGGTGGTTTTGCCCAAAACTAAAACAAACTCGATGATGATTTAGAACCAAGACCAAAACCAAAATACGGTGGTCTGTACAGATCTCTACTGATAATAATGACAGCTATGAAACCAAGTGTGTGGATAGGGGGCGATCGGGGCAGGCTGATGTGTACATCCCTGCATAAAAGTGAAAATACACATTCTGTTCTGTGCACGCAATGGAGGAGCAATTGCGACTGATATTCATTAATTTCCGCAAGTCCAGCAATGAAACTTTGATGTACAGTAGTACTTTATTTGCTCATTGACATATAATAGCAGCATAACATGGTAAGAGCACACATTTAGTATTGCATTATTAGCATATTTTCAACAACCTCTATGGTTATGTATGGTAATTAGAGTGTGATAAGTGCAAAATAGCAGATATAATTGTAAAAAGATTCTTATTAACTACTCATCTATACCACTATACTCTTGAAGGACATGTAGAGTAGTGTAGTCTTCGGGAATTATACACCTATTAGCAGGGCTATTTTTCAGCAGGAACAAGCAGGACCTCAGTTCCTGAACCTCTCATTAACTATGACGTAATATACTGGCCAAAATTTATTTTCCATAGGATAAGTTTTTTTTTGAAAGGTCCTTTTGAGTGGCTTCTTTTCTAATACTATATATATATATATATATATATATATATATATATATTATTATATATAAGCAGGGCTATTTTTCTGGGTTCAGGAACTGTTGGTTGAGCTACTGGGATTGGAGCTATAAAAAAACTATTTTATGTTTATATATTATATATACATAATATATATATATTATTTTTAAAAGAAGTCACTCAAAAGGGTCATTAAAATAAAACTTATCTTAAGGAAAATACATTTTGGCCCTGTACATTATGTCATAGTTAAGAAGAGGATCAGGAACTGAGTTCCTGCTGAAAAATAACACTGTATATAAATGTATATACTGTATACATAATTATTTTTCTATAGCTTCACCCACAGTTCCTGAACCTATTTTTTTCAGAAAAACAGCCCTGCTTATTAGCCATCATCAGTTTGACATTTTTGTCTGTTTCAGTTATATTAATGTACGGTTCACCTCATCATCAGCCTCATTTAACGAGTATCTGCTATGAATGAGTATAATCTAACCTAGAGATATACTGTAATACAAGTTTTGACTTGATTTGCTTTAAGAAAGAATCATGAAAAAAACATAATGTAACCACTTGTAACTGTGTAGCTAATATGAGGTGCATAATAGCCAGCTCACCTCCTCGCTGATGCATGCCTCTACCCTGGTTAGCTTATGGGTTTGGACAATTGGTAACTAAAGGGTCCCTGCTCATGCAGTCGTACAGCAGAGTTTTTTTGTACGGACACACGTGATGTTACATGCTGGGTGTCCAGTACCAGGGCCGTAGCTAGGGTAGTGCGGCCGGTGCCATCGCACAGGGCACCACAGGTCACGGGGCACTGTTTGGGCCTGTCATATTTCTGTTTATTATCATTCTTGCTTGTAGCTTCCTCTTATTTCATCCCCAGCATCTCCTGGCCTCTCCATTCTATTCCCTGGCCCTTCCCCATGAAGCCATGGCCCTTTTTTGGGTGCATTATGTCCCTTTGAAAAATGAGGGGGGGCGCCAATGCTCTTTCTGGCACAGGGAACCAAAAAGTCTAGTTACAGCTCTGTCCAGTACAATGCCGTAAGATGGCCACCAGACTATCTTTATTCCATTATATGTTCTCTTTAGTAATTGACTCCAACAGCACATTACTTTGTTGTAAAACATTAAATGATAAAGGAATAATATCTACATCTCCTTCTCCAGTCCTGCACAGTACTTGGGTTATAATAATGAGAACAAAAGTGTAATGAGACTGATTTTTTAATTCAGAATCAGAGGACTCCACAGGATCTGAACATTTTTCTTTTTCAAAGTAGCGTCCTTCACATTCAGTAAATTTTTTTCATTGTTTTAACGATTCAAGGACGTGCAGTAAACTGTTTTGTGGCATTACTTTTATTGTTGCAGCTGTGACATATTTCACTTCATCATCTGTTGAGAACTTCTTTCCATGCAGTTGTTTTTTCAAGGTTGGGAATGCCCAGAAATCACAGGGTGCTAAGGCCCTCATTCAGAGCCGCTCGTAAGCAGCCGTACGCTCGTAGTCATCCGATGTTGTTAAACCACGCATGCATCGGTGTAACAGTGCGCATGTGCGTATGGCTGATTGCGATCATTTTTTCAGTCGTTCGTTGTATAGCGAACAGGAAGTGACATGTCAAATGTGATTGACAGAACTGTCCGTTTTGGGGCGGTGACGGGGGTGGAGATGGGAAAACGCTGGCGTGTCGAGGCGTTTTTTGGGCGTACATAAATTATCTGATGCGAACGGCCAATGTGAACGGAACAAGTGTTACGTCACTGTCTGATCCACTTTCCATTAAAACTGCTCGCTCAGCTTGTGGTCTGGTATTCTCTACCGCAATGACGATGGTCTCTTCGTTCTTCCCATGGCTCATCGATGGTTTCCCGATTTATCAATTGAGGCCTCAAAAACAATCAGTTTTGAATTGCAAAAATGCTTGTAAGGTGTTTAGCAAATAGCCTGTTTTTAGTAGCAAAAAACCGTACGCAGGTGAATTACTTAGCTGCTAATTTCTGAGTTAGACAATCAATTAGCTTACAAATTTATTTTAAATTTGCGTGTTTTTACCAAATTTGTTTTCTTCTTTTTTTAGGGCAACAATATTGTATGCATGTTTGTTGTTTTTCTTCATTTTTTAGGGGCCAAGAAAACAATCGTCCTTTTGTTTTTTGCTAAGTGTTAATTAAAACTCATAAATTGTTTTTAACCCTTGGTTTTTTTATTCAAAAATAATGTTTAGATTTCCGTTGTATTGTTAGTAATTTTGTTTGCGGGATTACCTTTTAACCAGTTTTTGAATAAATTACCAATAGAATTGTGCAGATTTTCAACAGTATTTTATTTATTTATTTTTTTAAAATTTTGGGAAATAATAAAACTTGATAATGTAAAAACAAATAACAAATGATTTTAGAAACACACAAACAAATTAAGTGGCATTTGAAATCCACAAACAAACACAATTAATCAAAAATTCACAAGAAAGGAGAGGGAGGTTTTGGGCATTAAGGAATATGGGGCAAACACTGAGAAGGATTGTGGGAAAATTAGCCAGTGCTGTCATCGCCTTTTGGCCCGTTTGGCCAGGGTAGGGAGGGAGCCTGAATGGGTCCGGGATGTCCTTCTGCTGGCCTGGCCAGAGGCAGATGTTGTGGCCTCTGGACTAGGCATAGGGCTAGGCACATTTGGAGGGATGGCTGTTGTTGTGCCAGAGGTGGAGGGTCCTGATGTTCCGGCAGGAAGGGAGGCCGCCTCCAACATGTGCTGGCGAATGAGCTGCTCCAGGGCATTTGCTATTCGCACGTTGGCCCCAGTATTTTCCGCCAGGGCCTTAGCAATGGTCACGTTGGCCGCAGCACTTTGCTCCAGGGCGTCCGACACCCGTAGCAGATTGGCGTCCATCCTCAGCAGAATCTCGGTCTACTGATCCGTTTTAATATTGAGATCAGTGAGGAGGCCCACTGCCTGCGAGGGGGAATGCCCTGAACTGTCTGCCACAGGGTCCCCAGCCGGATCTACTGCTTCCTCCCCTGCAGAGCCAGCAGAAATTCTGCGGCCACAGCTCCCCTCTGGAGCAGACTCATCCGCCTGTGTCTCTGTGAGAAAAAAGAGAAAAGAGTAACATTATAATCTAGATATTGTCCCAAACACATTTCTGAGTTGTTAACATTACAACATTTACTTGTGGCAACATGATGAGCCGCAAAGTCTGGCATGTCGGCATCCATGTTCGACATGCCAAACCCTTCCTCATCCTGCACACACCCCTGGGCCATCTCCTCCAAATCTGTGAGCTCCAGTGACACTGGGGTGGGACCCCCCACCTGTCCCCCCTGCATGCCTAGCCCTATCAGCCAGTTTTTGCTTAAGACGATAGTTGAAGTCGCTCCATCTGTGGGGTAAAATGTTGGCATTATTACTGCAGTATTTGGATCTGTAAACACTTTTTACTAAAATGTCGTTTTTACATACCGGCGTTTGACCTCCCGGGTTGAACGTTCAAAATCACTCACCCTATTGACACCACTGGCTATGTCATCCCACATTTTCCATTTCTGGCTTGCACCCATATTCCTTGCTGCCTGTGTCAGGTTGTCATTGCACATTTGCACCAAAACCTCCATCTCCTTTCTTGTGAATTGTGGCTGCCTTTTTTTTTTTTTTTTTTTGTTTAGTTGGCCTACTAGGCCCAGCAGCCTCTTCCATGGCATCCTCCACCCCTTTTTTTTAAATGGGATAAAAATTTATAATGTAAAATGTTCCCAAAATTATTGTTAAACATAATCCTTTAGCCCAAGAAAGAGAAATACTTACCTGGTGCCTCTTGGCCACTGCTTTGCTGCTCTGTAGTTATTTTGGACTTTCAGGTCTCACTACAGCAGACCGATTTGGCTTTTCAGTGACGTTTTGATACATGCGTCAGCATTATTCGGCCGCATCATTGACTGTGCGCTCCTATTGTCCGTCCTTAATTTGAACGGGAAAATAAAGACTATTTATGGCTTGGTGTGACTGGAGTCGATGTGGCATGTTGTTTGTTGGAGGTTTGGCGTTGGAGTGGTTTTGAGGCTTATTGAGTAGAAGGAGGACTTTTTTGGAGCGATATTTTGTTTTTTTTCGAGCTTCTTTCTTTTCCGTTCGTTTTTTTTTTTATTGTTTGGCTATTTTTTTGTGAATTTTTGAGTCAATATTTAAAAAAACCACCGTAAAAAATAATAGTAAATAGTTTACAAATGTTTGTAATTTTTTTTTTGTTTTACAGTTAGTTTGGCATTGCCCCAGTGACGTTTTTGAACTTTGGGATATTTGTCTGTTTTTGGTAAGTGTTTTTGTTTTCATGATTTTACAAATTAGATGTGTTGTTCTTAGCATATGTTTCGCTAAGTAATGTTTATTTTCTGGGAACAATCATGTCTTACCACTAAATGTAGCGTACTATTTAGCGAAATAATGTTTGAGTGGTTTTAACTGGAAAAGTAGCGTACTATTTAGCGAACTTATGTGTCTTAATTTAACTGTAAAAGTAGCGTACTATTTAGCGAACTAATGTGTCTTGATTTAACTGTAAAAATAGCGTACAATTTAGCGAACTAATGTGTCTTGATTTAACTGTAAAAGTAGCGTACTATTTAGCGAACTAATGTGTCTTGATTTAACTGTAAAAGTAGCGTACTATTTAGCTAACTAATGTTTTTATAAATTTTCTGTGTAAAATCATGTCTTAACACTAAATGTAGCGTACTATTTTCTGAACTAATGTTTGCTCCCTTCTTTATTTTTTCACAAAAACAATTTGTTTACAATCATATTTTATTTAATGAATCTTATACATATTTTCTACTTTTGAAATGTAGGGTGTTCTGCACATGACACGGCCCAGGCTTGTAAGCATCTTTGGATTTCTTAGAAAAGATAAGTATATTTTTCTTTACACATTTGTCTAAAACAATAACTACCTGGCTTACCATTTCAGGTTGATGTTGGTCGTATTATATTGGCCATGGTTCCAGAACCCGACCAACCTCAACTTCGTCCCAGGCGTAGGCCTCGTAGGCGTGCAAGACCCCAGATATATAGAATACGTGTCACCCTTTTTGTAATGCCAAGGCGATACTGTCTGCTGCCACAAATCATCATAGACACTCTCTCATTAAGAGAGTGATCTTGAACTGCAAATTGACAGTCCTACAGCAATACCACCACTTACTCAATTAATGTTGATGTTACATTTTTGTACCTCATGATCCTTTCAAACCACTGTGGGAATAGTTGCAGGAATATCCCAATCCTCCTTTTCAAGGATCCTGAGGGCAGTGATGGAGGCCCTTTTTAAACACCTCCATCATAATTTTTTAAAATGCCATTGGATATGGGTACCCTTAATGTGGCGAAGGTGAATTTTTACCAAATAGCTGGCTTCCCACACATCATAGGGGTTGTGGATGGCACTCACATACCACTTCAGCCTCCAGCAAGGCTGGAGGCTATTTTTAGGAACTGCAAGCACTTTCATTCACTGAATGTAATGGTGGTATGTGATGCCGCCTTCCAGATCCTGTCCCTGAATGCCAAATTCACCGGCAGTGCACATGATTCCTTCCTCTCACGGCAATCAGGGATTTGGCACAAATTAAACAACCTACAAGCTGGTGATGCGTGGCTTCTGGGTAAGTTGAAACCTTCTGTTGAAACCAATGCAAAGCTTGTTACACAATGGTTTTGATGTTTGTTTTTATATTTTCACAGGAGACAGTGGTTACCCTTGCACGCCCTGGCTGCTCACTCCTTATTTGGTTCCCACACCAGGGCCACAAAGTGAGTATAATTCCACACTTACAGCCACCAGGCAGGTGGTGGAGAGCTGTATCGGCCTTTTAAAAGGCCGATTCAGATGCCTCCACCGCTCTGGTGGCGAGCTCATGTATTTGCCGGCTATGGTTTCGAAAATTGTGGTCCTGTGTTTCATTTGTGTTTCATTTCACAACATTGCCATAAGGAGTGGTGTCCCAATGCAGCCAGAGGATGCCTTGCCTGAGGATGGCCCCCCCGATGTTGGTCGGAGGTCAGTATGTGGGGGAGCCATACGTGATGACATTGTGACCAGATTTTTTAGGTCATTATTTTCCAAAATTAAGTTAATTGACACAATGTAGACATGTATGATTTTAATGTTCATTTTTAATTTTTTCTTTTTCTTTTATTCCATAAAATTACCATAAAAAATGATGCCTACTACCTGATCCCAAAAACTGACTTCATGTGGACACATTGGATATAACTTTGGGAACAATGATTTCTTCGCCTCATTTGTGGAATCATTTTGGCATGATACTTCTTCAAACAGTTCCTGATTGTTGTTTTACTTTTTGTTGTTTTGGGTGTGTTTTGGGTTTTTGTGTGTGTTTTCATTGTGTGAATTGATTGTGACAAATCACTTGGTGTTTATTATTTGCGTGCATTAAATTTTTTTTCTGTTAAACAAACATTTCCTGGGTAAATTACAAGCAAGTGTAACCTGGTCAAAAAAAGGCAAACTTGCTTAATGTCTAATCCTGTAATGTGTTAAATTGTAATCTTTTGGACCCTGCTTTGTGGCTAAAAACAAACACCAAAGGTATTATGGTGAGTCAGTCTGTTTGCCAATGTAGGCCTAAGCAGGTTTGGTTTAATTTTTACGGTACCCCCAAAAAAGAACACTATTGTTGCTGTTAATTCTACAAACCGAATGGTATTGTTAGGTGTTTAATGTGCCAGCTTACATACTTACTTGAGCTTTCTACAATCCAATTTTCATTACTTAAAACATCATGGTAGAATAGTAGACTTATGTAAGGTTCCACAATCTAAGATTTACAGACAAGGAATGAGACTTAAATAAATCAAAATAGATTTTATTTTTTGTAACTTTTTTTGGTGAAAACAAAAAAATGAGTGGCGGAGTGCCAACAGATGATCCAAGACCACTAGCATGCCAACTACATGGCCCCTCAAGCTCTGCAAGCCGGAATACATTTCTTCATTCAACCTCTGGTCCTCTGTGGGTTTAAAAAATGTGGGGATTACTAAAATGACACCTTAATTTATATATTACCAAACAACTTAAAAATCGGACTATACCAAAAAACGAGAATAAAAACATCTACAAAACAAAAGTAATGCCAAACGCAAAGATTGTTGTAAAAAAGAAAAAAAAAATTTGACATCAAAATTCAACACAAAATAGGGACAACTACGCAAAAATACTACATTTGTTGTTACCCTAAACAAGAAAGACACAAGTATGAGTGTTTGGACAGGTGTCATATATGTAAGGGGAAAACATCCTAGATATTGTTTCACAAAGATATATATCCAAAACATTAGAACTACTTAAAAATTTTGAACTGCACAGGCAAAATGACAACATCACCCAAAAACCCAAAAATGCAAAAGCAACCATAGTTTAAAAGGGAAACATACCGGGCCTAATGCTGCCTGGGCAAGGTGCCCCGAAATCGTCCTCCTCAGAGGTGGGCCAGTGCTGCACAGAGGGAGGAGGGGTGATTTGGGAAGATGTTGAGGGTGAGGAAAAGAGAGGGGGGTGGGTGGAGGGGAGGGTGAGGAAAAGAGAGGGGGGGTGTAGGGGAGGGTGAAGTTGGAGGGATGGGAATGTGAGGAGAGGGAGGGGCCTCACGGTCTGCAATGTCTGGGGTGGAGGGGGAATTTGGGGAAGAGTGGGGAGAGGATGTTTGGGTGGGAGTGGGGGAGAGGGGACGAGCCCGACGTCGGTGACGGTGGAGACGTTGTAGTCTGCGCTCAGCCCCTAAATGACGTTGATAAATTTATATTATAACATATTAAAATTTGGAATCCAAAATTAACACACACAAAAAAAAACAGGGCTATACGGGAAACATGCACACACAGGTATGTCCAAAATAAAGAAACAGGGCTATACGGGAAACATGCACATGCAGGTATGTCCAAAATAAAGAAACAGGGCTATACGGGAAACATGCACACGCAGGTACGCTTACATTTTACATTTTCTTAAAAAAAACACTTACTTTCCATGATTTGCTGACGCATATTGGCCAACAGGCGTGGGGATCGGCGCCGGAGATCGGACCACCTCCTTTCCAACTGATATTTCGGCGGAATCCGATCCTACGAAGGCGGCGCCGCACCTCCGCGTAGGCAAGCCGTTTGCGGAGGTTAGTGATGGGGCCCGTGGACTTGGTTAATCTCCGGTCCATCACATCAGCGAGGACCAGGAGTTCTCTGCGACAAAAAGCTGCGGCTCTCAAGATGGCATTGATTTTTTTTACACCAAACAGTTTTAATAAAGGTCCAAGAAAAAATTTGATTGGCTAATGTACTTTGTAAATTAACAGAAAGCATTCTATTGGTTATTGCATGAGTCATGTGACCTACACCCTCACAAATATAATGTGAGTTATGATAGGCTTGATGCAGTGACATGTGTAAGCTAATTTAAATATTAATAAAAAAAAGGAAAAATCTGCATATAAAAAAACACAAAACAAAACAATAGTAGCATTCCAACAAACTTTTTATTTTGAACAACCATCCCCTTGGTCCAACCGTACGTATTCTGCGGAATCAATGACACACACTAACAATAATAACGTTTATTGACATTGAAAAAAAAAATGGATTGCAAACATGTGAATACTAATTAAGGTAATTAATATAGTGATTGCCATTAATCGATTCAAGTATGTTTGCGGAATGAAATAGCAGGCAATCGAAAACTGACAGGGCCACTTCCGGAATTGACTTGTGCGAGCGTTCCCTGCAACAAAAGAGGAGACGGACGGTCGCTATTTAGAACGTTCGCTAGCTAGAGGAGGGGTTGGGAGACTATGGGGCGGAAGATTAGCTGTGAGCGAACATACGAGCGAGCGCTTGATTTTACATTTTTCTGCTCGTACGCCGAACGAGCGAACGGCCACTTGCGTCCGGGTCTGAATCAGGCCCTAAGTCCGGGCTATATGGAGGGTGTTCCAGTGCTGTCCCATTAATTTCAGTCAGTGCTGCCAATGCAACAGCAGCAACATGTGGTCGGGCATTGTCTTGGAGCAAAAACCACTGTTTCTTCAACAAATGTGGGCTTTTCTTCCTCATGGATCCACACAAATGGGTTTTCAGGACATTTGCATAGTAGTCACCATTAATTGTCTATCCATGGGAAACCCAGTGCTGTAGAATCATACTGTGCACATCAAAGAACAGCAGAAGCATGAGTATACCCGCCAAAGGAATCACACAGAATTTTTTGGGCAAAAGACGAATTTGCGTGTTCCATACACTGGACTGTTGTTTGGATTCCAGGTCATAATTACGAATGTATGCTTTGTCACACATCACAATCGATGTTAGGAAATCGAGTTTCCTCTCCGTCATTCGAACGGTGTTCTTGCACGTTTCAACTTGTCGTTGCATCTGCTCTTCTGTGAGATTTCTGAGTACTCACCTGGCACACACGCGATTCAGTTTTTTTATCACAATATGCTGAACTCGTTCGAATGAGATGCCAAGTGAAGCCGAAAGCTTTTTGTAAAGTAACCTTCTGTCATTTTGCAACATTTCCGCAGCATTGGCAATGTTGACATCTGTAACCATGGTGGATGGTCTCCCAGAACGCGCTTTGGCAGTCACTTTCATATTGCCCTCTTTGAAGTACTTCCACCACTGAAATACTGCAGTACAGCTAATTGTTTCTCCACCCTATGCTTGCTGTAACATTTCATGAGTTTCATTTCCGCTTTTTCCAAGTTTAACACAAAATTCAATCACACATCTCTGACGTAATCTCATAGACACGTCTTCCTCATCTGCCATGACAAAACGTACGAAGATCTTCCACTCGCTGTCACACATCGATGTATGAGCTTCACAATAACCAGCATAGCGTTGCCCAGTCTACCTATTGGACAGAAAAACAGAGACAGTCTCATTACTTTTCAATCAACCCTCATACTGTATATACATTTCCTTGCTTAGTGCTTGTCATTACAAATATATTCCCCTTCTTTTGTGAGACTCTCACTGATCTTCACAGTTATAGGCACTAAGCATACACTCAGCTCATATGTAGTTACTACACTATACAGAGTGTTACTCTGAGCTGCTTCACACTCTCACTCTGCAGCATCTCTTTATCACAACTCTGCATCTTTGTATATGCAGGTATAACAGTTCTGCGTCTCTTTATTACGTAACTCTGGATCTCTTTATCACAGCTCTGCATTTCTTTATCACAAAGCTATGTTTCTATCACAGCTCTGCATCTCTTTATTCAATACAGTTCTGCATCTCTTTATTACAGCTTTGCATCTCTTTATCACAGCTCAGCATTTATTTATTTCAGCTCTGCATCTCTTTATCACAGCTCAGCTTTTCTTTATTTATCACAGCTCTGCATCTCTTTATCACAGCTCAGCATTTATTTCAGCTCTGCATCTCTTTATCATGGCTCTGCTTCTCTTTTTCACAGCAATCTATATCTATATATTTATCACAGCTCTGCATCCATTTATTTATCACAGCTTTGCATCTCTGTATCATGGCTGTGCATCTCTTTATCATAGCTCTGCATCTTTTTATCACAATCCAGCATTTGTTTTTTTATCAAAGCACTGCAGTTTTTTCACAACTCTGCATCTATTTATCACAGCTCTATGTCTTTTTATGGCAGTTCTGCATCTCTTTATAACAAAACTGCATCTATTGCTCACAGCTCTGCATCTTTTTATCACAGTTCTACATGTCTTTAAGCTTTTCTTTATTTGTCAAATCACCCGATCTCATAGTTCTGCATCTTTTTATTTATCACAGCTCTGCATCTCTTTTTTCCCACCTCTGCATCTCTTTATCACAGCTCTGCATCTATTTATCATAGTTATGCATCTCTGTATCACAGCTCTGCATCTCTTTATCATAGCTCTGCATCTCTGTATTTGACACAACTCTGCATCTTTTTACCATATCTTTGTATTTCATTATCACAACTCTGCATCTATTTATCACAGCTCTGCATCTATTTATCACGGTTCTGCATCTCTTTATTTATTTGTTCTGCATCTCTTTATTAAATCTCTGTGTCTCACAGTTGAGCTTTTCTTTATATGTCACATCACCTGATCTCACATTAGTGCATTTTTATTTATCACAGCTCTGCATCTCTTTATGTATCACATCTCTACATCTCTTTATTTATCACAGCTCTGCATCTCTTTATGTGTCACAGCTCTACTTCGCTTTATGTATCACAGCTCTACATCTCTTTATTTATCACAGCTCTGCATCTCTTTATGTATCACAGCTCTACATCTCTTTATGTGTCACAGCTCTACATTTCTTTATGTATCACAGCTCTACATCTCTTTATGTATCACAGCTCTACATCTCTTTATGTATCACAGCTCTGCATCTCTATATTTATCACAGCTCTGCATCTCTTTACCACAGCTCTGCATCTCTTTATGTATTACAGCTCTACATTTCTTTATGTATCACAGCTCTACATTTCTTTATGTATCACAGCTCTGCATCTCTTTATGTGTCACAGCTCTGCATCTCTTTATGTGTCACAGCTCTGCATCTCTTTATGTGTCACAGCTCTACATCTCTTTATGTATCACAGCTCTGCATCTCTTTATGTATCACAGCTCTGCATCTCTTTATGTATCACAGCTCTGCATCTCTATATATATCACAGTTCTACATCTCTTTATGTATCACAGCTCTGCATCTCTTTATGTATCACAGCTCTGCATCTCTTTATGTGTCACAGCTCTGCATCACTTTATGTATCACAGCTCTTCATCTCTATATGTATCACAGCTCTGCATCTCTTTATGTGTCACAGCTCTGCATCTCTTTATGTGTCACAGCTCTGCATCTCTTTATGTATCACAGCTCTACATCTCTTTATGTATCACAGCTCTACATCTCTTTATGTATCACAGCTCTACATCTCTTTATGTGTCACAGCTCTACATATCTTTATGTATCACAGCTCTACATCTCTTTATGTATCACAGCTCTGCATCTCTTTATGTATCACAGCTCTGCATCTCTTTATGTGTCACAGCTCTGCATCACTTTATGTATCACAGCTCTTCATCTCTATATGTATAACAGCTCTGCATCTCTTTATGTGTCACAGCTCTACTTCGCTTTATGTATCACAGCTCTACATCTATTTATTTATCACAGCTCTGCATCTCTTTATGTATCACAGCTCTACATCTCTTTATGTATCACAGCTCTACATCTCTATATGTATCACAGCTCTGTATCTCTTTATGTGTCACAGCTCTACATCGCTTTATGTATCACAGCTCTACATCTCTTTATTTATCATAGCTCTGCATCTCTTTATGTATCACAGCTCTACATCTCTTTATTTATCACAGCTCTGCAATCTCTTTATGTATCACAGCTCTGCATCTCTATATATATCACAGTTCTACATCTCTTTATCACAGCTCTGTATCTCTTTATGTATCACAGCTCTACATCGCTTTATGTATCACAGCTCTACATCTCTTTATCACAGCTCTGCATCTCTTTATGTATCACAGCTCTACATCTCTATTTATCACAGCTCTGTATCTCTTTGTGTCACAGCTCTGCATCTCTTTATTTATCATAGCTCTGCATCTCTTTATATATCACAGCTCTGTATCACTTTATCAAAGCTCCGTCTCTCTTTATTAGTCACAGCTCTGCATCTTTTTACCACAGCTTTGTATTTCATTATTGCAGCTCTGCATATTTGTCACAGCTCTGCATCTATTTATCACAGCTCTGCCTTTCTTTATCATAGTTATCACAGCTCTTTATCACAATTCTGCAGCATTTCCAGACTTTGGGGATCTTCTGCTACCTCAGCCCTCCCTCACTTAGGATTTCACCACCTCTGTTCCACTATTATGGAGCTTCCTATTTAGTTTAGTGACCCCTCTCCTTTATGGCTGTGTAAGTGGGGACTCTCCCTCGCTTTAGTCACAATGTTAGGCTCTTACTCCTTCTCACCATAACTGGTCTCAAATCGCTTTTTAATGAGTAATTCTATGCTCTTCTTTACTACTGCTATGGATGATATTTCCAACTCACAAAATAACTGGGTTGACACCCCCTTTATTCAACAATTTAGAGTGCCACGGGACCCCAGGAACTACTCCTATATGGTGTACTGACCATTCTGCTTTCAGTTGAAGTGGAGGAAGTGTACAAGCAAAACTTGATGTCATTGCGATGCTCCATTTTGGAATTTGTTGTCAAGCTCTTTGATTAATGCTGTAATGCCACATCCTCTTTGTAAGTCTATTGTGGGCAGTTACTGTATATGTATACTGCTATTATAATTTATTGATTTATCTGTGCCAGCTGTTGGCTTTGGGTCTGCAAGAATTGTGTTTGTGTGTTTATAAGATCATCGGCAACAACTAGCATGCCAAATAGAGGGTCTGTTATTGGGGAGAAGTGACCTCATGGGCTGGCTGCTCACATGGATCTCTTCCTGCAGCTGCAGGTAGGACACAGTCAATGTACTATATGACAGCTTTTGGGTTCAGCACTGTGCCTAGAAACAATTTCATTCAGTTCCCAGGAACCTAATAACTACACAGCATTCATATCGAAATCCATACAACCCTATATGTAAGCAGATGTTTAATAATGGAATTACTGTAGAAATGTGGTTATGGTCACTGGGAACTTGTCTGTGTCTGTCTGTCCCAATTCTGTTCCCTGGAACCCAAAATGATGTCAAATTTTCTCTATATCAATTCCATAGTTTGAATAAGAGTCACAATTAAGGCATGTGGTCTCAAATGCATTATGTGGCTTTACCACCCTAACTTTGTTATGCCTACTCCTGTCACTACCCATGTAAATTTGTGTCAGTGTATATCCAGATTATGAGCATCCATTTATAATATCTTATTTTATTTCAAATGTTGGGTTGAGTTGCAAAATAATCTGTAAGAGGCAACTCTTACAGGCAACTTTGGAAATTGCTTTTTCAGATTGTGTGATATAAGCCTGACTGGCAAGGTTAAACGGTGATCAATTTCTCTAGTCTCTAACAACAACCACTTTACCTGAGACCTTCTTCGTGCATCGCACTTAATTGCTTTTAAATAATAAATATTTTGTTCATTTGTCACTGTTTCATTTAAGAACTTGGTAGCTCAACATGGTCTCTTCCATTTTAATGGATTGTACTTGCTGCAAATTAAACTAGTTGTGTATGTTATGATGACCTTTTGCTTCTAGATATATCGGTCTGACAGTACCAATTATTAGTCTTCAAGAAAATTAAAATCCTAAGCCAATGCTATGGTGTTCTGCACAGTTCTTGCTGCCTAGAAAGCTTTGCTAAAATGCCTAAAAAGAACATGATTTGTGAGATAAAGGCCATTTAGAGATAAATTTTCTTCAAATCTTCTTCAAAAGATTGCCACTTCTTATGAGATCTCTTTTTACAATGTAGAATAAAAAAAGAAGGACACTTTGCAAGATATATTCTAAAGGATAATTATTACAATGGCACTTTTGTGTTTTAAGATTTGAAATTGATATTACTCATGTTTTGTGGGGGAAAAGAAAAGCTTATTGGAAAATTTTTGACTGTTCGGATGATTTCAATATGACAATTTAATATTCAGTGCATATAAAAAGTCTACATAACCTTCTTGAAGTTGTGTATGCTATTTATGTAAAGCCTGACATCTAGATAATTATCATAAAAGGGTTCAAAAGAAGTATAATTTATCTTTTAATACATTCTTTTAAAATTATATGATATAGCTTCAACGAACTGTCAAATCAAGTGTGAGCAGTAGAAATAAATAGTATATAATATTAGGATCCTTTATTCTCTAAGGATCATATAAAGAATATCCTGACAATGATACTTTTACAATAGCAATGATCATAAATAGTTAAATGAGTATCATTGTCTATTTGTTTATTCTCACTTAAATGTCTCTATTATGTGAACAAACAGTACACGAATCAGGTAGCAAGCCAGGTCATTTTACAGTTGTACAGTCAAGGGGAAGACAGAGCTGTAGTAAAGTAGCAAGCAAGGAAGATGATGTATCTTTTCAAAGTTTTCAGGGTCTCCACAGATGCAGGTTCACATAACAATCACCTAGCACTGATTACTAGGTGAGATATCATTATAATTGCTAAGGGGTGGAGAACTAACTAGTCTGTGTTACTATCATTGATACCCATACATGCAGTCTATCTTTAATCTAGATGTTGTCAACAAGATATAAGTATGTAGTAAATTATACAGTACATGCATGCTGTTGCACTGTTAATGTCAATAAAAACCATTCCAATTATGCCATTCATAGATTAAGCCCTTACTAGCTATCTATGTTATTCTCACAGACAATTATGAATCATTACCCTTTTTCTAATGTTGGACCCCATGTGGCAAGTACACATACATACATTTGGCAGTGAGCAACCATGTAGGAATTGGTATAAAGAATCTTGCTCACCTGTCTTGAAGTGACAGGACTAAAAAGATGGATAGTCAGAGAGCCAAGGGTCAGTAAACAACTAGTAGAGATCAGCACTCACTATTTAAGGAAGTAAAGTTCAATAAATAGAAAAAGGTAGGTATGAGGCAAAAATACAATCCAAGGTTTGGTACACAGTAGCAGTTATATAGCAGACACGAGTCAGGTAGCAAGCCAGGTCATTTTACAGTTCTACAATCAAGGGGAAGACAGAGCTGTAGTAAAGTAGCAAGCAAGGAAGATGATGTATCTTTTCAAAGTTTTCAGGGCCTCCACAAATACAGGTTCACATAACAATCACCTAGCACTGATTACTAGGTGAGATATCATTATAAGTGCTAAGGGGTGGAGAACTAATCATTTACAGGTTACATGGTTGTGCATGAGCAGTTACAGATGTGTCCTTATACACGATTGCCACAGTTGCACCAAACAACCCTTCTCGATTCACCAGTTCCTGTGCAACTTGGTGAGCGTCTTTTTCGCTCCAGTATGCATCTTAGTCTAAACAAGGTGCAACAAAATAATTTCATGAGACTGCAGTGATTAATTTGTTATGCTATACTTGTATATCTGTATGCAACTGAGTTTGAGTCTGTATACAAAGTGCTATATTGCAGTGGCCACTGTTCTGTTGTACCGTACTTCGTATACAGATTCAGAAGTGACTGCAAATTAAACAGTGTGGTCTTGTTAACAGTTAGAGCTTATCGCGTTGTGACTAAGACACACATTCAAGTGAAAAAGATGCAAAAAAGATTCTACACCACTCAGGGTGACTCATTGGCACCAGCCGTTTTGCACCATATGGCGTATTGAGGTTAGGGGTATGACAACATATCTGTACTCTTGAAAAAAGCTGGGAGCTGGAAATCCACCCCAGCTTATAATCATTGTCTTGAAACACCCAAGACTCATATAATGTAAATCACCTAACATGCTGTAGGAATTTACATGAACTTTAAATGAATGCTGAGATAACACAACGCATATCACTGACTGTGACAGCTCCCATCATAAAAATGCAAGTAGACAAAATGACAAGTATAGCAGATAAATGAGCAGGTATTAACCCATATCTGTAAACTTATTATCAGTTCTGCAATACAAATATTTTATACAAACAGATTAATTATCAGGCTTTGACCCACATCTATAAAATACCTTCAAGTTCTCAAAAGCGAATCTATTTAAATTTGGCTAACATAATTAATGAGTAAAAATGCAAGTTTCCACGTTAGTTATTGTGGAAAAACATCATAGATAAAAATTGAACAAACGCAATGTGTAAATTAAATACGGTGTGTGTAGCTATATGACTAGGGGCTGGCTGTCAACTTTTAGCCTCGGGGGCAAGTACAGAGCACTGGCCCACAAGTAACGGCCCATCCTTAAATGGTTTTCACGTACAACAAATATTATAAAACAAAACGGAACATGGTGTTGCTTAACCCAAAGATACTTTATTTATATTTCTGCATGACCCGAGGTAGATGCGCCGACGGGGACAGGTAAGTAATGCTGCTACTTCTGTAGCTACACTACTAACCGCAGGGACAGCTGCTTTTCAGAGCAGCTGTCCATCACTGGGGCAATGATGAATTGCTCTGGTGTAAGTATCCACCGCTGCGAGATACATAATTAATCATCGGGGACCATATTTTTATTATTTAATCTGTGGGTGGGCTTGGGGCATTTGTGCACCAGAAATCTTTGGGGGATCCAGATTCCTGGGTGGCACAGTCCAGTGGCGTAAGTTCATCCCAGTCACCCGGAGGCAAGTTAGAGTTGTGCGCCACCCCCCCCCCCCCGGAGTAAAGGGAAAATAATTAAGGTGCATATACAGTGTATGTATTTATATATATATATATATTATGCACGCACTTGCGAATAGCGGTGATAAGTACTTATTATTGGGACTAGGACCTGCTAATTAATAAATATGTCGCTTGGGGCTCCATATTAATTTGTACATAAATACATTCAGATACTATATCCCTCACACAGTTCTCCCCCTTCACTCAGATCTACCCCCCAACCAACACACACACATACCCCTCCACACACACACATCCCCAATCTCACACAGACCACCCCCCATACACACAGTTCTCCTTAATCACTCAGATTCCCCCACACAGCTTTTGAAAAATAAGAAAAAGCGCAATGTCTTGAAAACAGCCAGTTTTGCAGGAGATAGGGCATCAAAGGTAAAATGCGGTCAAACTTCCGAAAATGCATCTATAGATGTCATTGCCTAATAGAAGCCTATGGGCTTCTCTCTGCATTGTACACTGAGAGGGATCCAACTGGATCCCTCTCAATGTCCCCTGTGGCACACGGGTCATGCGACGCATGTTCAGAGGAGCTTCTAGGTCAGGGGTTCCCAACCACGGTCCTCAAGGCACACTAACAGTCCAGGTTTTGAGGATAGCCATAGTTGAGCACAGGTGATTTAATTAGTACCTTAGTTATTTTGATTTAACCATCTATGCTTAAGCATGGATATCACTAAAACCATGACTGTTAGTGTGCCTTGAGGACCGAGGTTAGGAATCACTGTTCTAGGTCATAAACCATGACGTCTCGCTATTGCAAAGGACAGCTCTTTTCGGTTGAGCTGTCTTTTTCGATTTCAGCCACAACTGTTACTAAATACCACTGATTGTGATGAGTGGCGAGATGCTTCATGCACCCCACCCCAAGTGTCATGCACATTAAGGGTCATTATGATGCCTACAGTATTTGCAGACCATACAACAGTGCTTTGATGTGAGTAATAAAATGTAGATACACACCCCCACACACATACAGTGCTCAACTCATACAGATTCTCCCACTTCACAGATCCCCACCCGGCTATCCCTATTACCTCAGATCACTCCCTCACACAGAGATCCCCCCCCACTGACACAGATCACCTTCCCGCTCTACATAGATGTCCTCATTATAATATAGATCACCTAGCCATGTGGGATCACCTGCTGAGCATCCAACACATTGAGAAATCAGTGCACTGCCTTCATAATAGGGAAGTGGTGCCAGCTACGAGTGCCACTCTGCCCCCACACCATGCCCCCTGTCCGGAAACTTTGATCTCCAATGTGTTTCAAGCTCAGCAGGTGTTTCCACCCCCCCTCCATCTGCTTTGCGTGCTAGCTGTGAGCACAGCCGCAGACAGCAGTCTCCAGCCATGATACGGCCGCCTGTGTGTGGCAGTATCACATTCTTCTTTTACTAAGTTTGGTCCTACAGGGCTTCCGTAGCCCTGCAGGACTGTGATAGAGATACATATGATGATGACGCACCTGCAAATACTGACAGGCAGATCATGGCTGCACCACCTGTTATAGCGGAGGAGGGGGAGGTGGCCCAGGACACTAGAGATGACGGTGCGCCCTGGGGGGCACATGGCACCCTGCAGCCCCTGGCCCAGCCCGCCTCTGGCTATGACAATAAATAAGGCAATAAACATACAACAGTTAGATTATAGAAAAAAATGTTAAAGCTCTTTGAGGACCAATTGGAGTTGGAGAGTAAGACTTGTAAACCAGTATACAAAATGTTAATAAATAAAGCCTCAGTGCTTAACCTGGTCTGCCTCTACTTGTTGTTCTGGAGTCTCTGTTTTGTTGTGGTCTGGAGACTGTGTCCTGGTCATTGGGTCGTCCACATGTCACATGTTGCCAGTGGTGACATCGCAGCTAAGTACAAAACCAGGTGATGTGAGCCGCTACATGTAGGGGACCCAGCAGTTTTTCTAACATAACTAATAGAGAGTATTACTGATATCCTGAATAATATTTTTTGTTTTAAATAAAAAGGAAGTGCTTAATCGGGACTCACACTATTATCTGACCGGCATTCTTTCACAACATATATATAGCAAGAAAGTCTCAGCAGAACTGTACACAAAACTTACTTCATCTGTAAGTTTTTGGTTGTACACTTTTTGGTTTATCTGCAACTGATCCGGTTTCTTTAAATTTGGCAAGGAGTTTGGCAACTTCACTGTGAGTAATGGGTGGCCTATTTCAGTGATGTTGGTTGAAATCATTTTAGTAGCACGTGTGCTTCCTTCTCCAGATATCAAGACAATCTCAACAACTGTGTTAGTGCCATTTTCATGTCATTAACTGCAAAAGAAAACTCAGTTATAAATTGAGAATGAATAAAGATATGTTAAAACAAAGAATGCCATTGTTTTTCTTATGAAATTCTACATCTGTTTGATATGTCACATGACTTCCCAATTAAAAATTAAAGTTGCATCCAAGATGACCGACTTCAAGATGGCCGCCATACTGGTGACATACCCTAAAAAGTATTCCCCCACTCCCATATTGTTGATATTTCCTTACTAATTTCCTTTTTATAATGGTATTTCCACACTTAGGGACCACCCCGTATCATAGGTGATCACCATACAATAAAGGGGGCATACTGTTTGGAAGAGGGACCTGCTTCCATGTGTGTATGTGCCCATATGGGGGAGATAAGGCACATTTGGTGCACTTACACATCTGTTGAAAACAGACATTTTCTGGGTTTCCGGAGCCCATACAGTTGCCCGTGACTCCCCACCTGTGATCATTTGTGGTAGGGAGAAGTGTTTCTTGTCTTTTGTTAATGTGTCCTTCGCTGCAGGTGAGAAATGGGACTCATTGTCAGCAGATAAAATGTATATGAGGACTACAAGTCACACCTGTCCTACACAGCAATGGGGTTAAAATGATAATGGGGTAATTTAGGGCAGTTCTCTGCTTTGAGGGTGATGCGCAAACTTTTTTGCACCACAAAAACACTTCATTCGTCTAATGCCTCTGAAGTGGCAGAAATTTAACCTCATCCTGTACTTTTAATGGGTGCAATATGTAACTTCCACTTATAGGAGCACTTCAAAATTTTCACTTACCATAACAGCTTATTTACATTGGACATCATAGAAAGAGGACTCGGTTCTTCCAGCCTGCAAAAAGTGAGCTTGAGAGTCTCTATTAACTTTACTATTATCCTTCTTGATTTAATCTAATTTGTGAATTCCCTGCCTCAGTGATCGCTTTGAAACAATGGATGAGGCAAGTTAAAAGACTATGAAAAGTCTGATGCTATAGTTGATTGCACTCAGATGTTAGTACAAATTAGAGCTTATTATGAGACACAGACTAATGTGATGGATAACTGGTGACAATGGAGTTTCAAAGACTTATTAAAGTCATACATCATATTTAAAAGATGTAACATTTTGAAAGTAATGTTTTAAATAAAAAAATGTAATTAATAAAATATATTGAGAAAGGCTGCATAGCAATTTCTTTGCTTCATTAGTTATTACCTTCTGTAGAAATTATTTTTCAATATCTTTCTATGGATTCGTTGGCATATGACGTATTATTATTGATCACTATGTTCTTATTAATACAATATGTTCTAGGATATGTTTCATAATTAGGAGATTTAATAGAAATATAATTAATGGGGATCTGAAGGTTTTAATAACAAGAATTGTGCATTTTGTATAAAATAACCTTCATAATTTTCTTGCTTAGAAAAATAAAAGAATGTTGAAAAAAAAGAATTATATACTTTTCTCCGGTAATAAATGGTCTGGAGTGAATTTTCTATATATTGCTAATTTGTGATGTTTTCATACACATTGACATGTTTTAATCACAAAATAATACATGCAAATTAGCTACACTACTGTATGTCAGTTTTTATTTAATTTATTTATAAAGTGCCACAAAGTCTATGCAGCAATGTACATATTAAGCATACTGTAGAAAATTTCACAGCATACTTGCCACTCCCTGAAATAGTAGCAATCTCCCTGGATGCACCTTACCCCCATTATGTAGCTGTTATATACATGATAAAAAAAGAAATCAAAGATATATACATTCAAATAGGATCATCAGTGTGATTTTCCAGCATTGGTTGTAAGGCACAATGATCATATAAGGTTTATTGTGGCCACTTATATGGAACCACTTGTAAAACACAATACACGTAGATCTTACTAACTGCTTTGGGGCTCATTTACATTTGGATGTAAGTCAATTTTATGACACACCTTTCCAATGTAGCAGTACACGTTCACTTTACCGCCATGCTCATAGGTGTTGCTTTCACATGCTCCCTGAAAAGACTTTTCAAAAGTAGGCAAGTATGTTTCACAGTGGATCAGAGTATTAGTAAAATACACAAAGACATACAGTGGTGCTTGAAAGTTTCTGAACTCTTCAGAATTTTCTATATTTCTGCTGAAATTTGGCCTAAAACTACCTCAGATTTTCATACAAGTCCTAAAAGTAGATAAAGAGAACCAAATAAAACAAATGAGAACCAAAAAATTAGACATGCTCATTTTTTTTATTTTTTATTTCTGGAAAATAATCCAATATCACATATCTGTGAGTGGCAAAAGTATGTGAACCTTTAGGCTTAGCAGATATATTGAAGGTGAAATTGAAGTCAGGTATTTTCAATCTATGGGATGACAATAAGGTGTGAGTGGACAAGATGTCTTTTTAAAAGAACTAATCGAAGTCTGATGTTTGTGGAAGTGTATCATGCTACGAAAAAATATATTGCTGAGGACTTCAGAAGAAGAGTTGATACTCATCAGGCTGGAAAAGATTACAAAACCATCTCTAAAGAGTTTGGACGCCAAGAGCAAGGCGTCTAATGGTTTGCAAGTTCACAAAGGAACCCAAGGTAACCTCTAAGCAACTGAAGGCATTTCTGACATTAGCTAATGTTTGTGTTCATGAGTTCACCATCAGGAGGACACTAAACAAACAATGGTGTGCAAGGCAGGATTTCAAGGAGAAAGCCACTGCTCTCCAAAATGGGGTAAAATTCCTCCAAGCCGATGTTCAGGACTAATCAACAATTACAGGAAACGTTTAGGCGTAAATTTACTAAAGTGAGAGCTTTAAGAAGTGAGTTTTAGAAGATATGTTGCCCATAGCAACCAATCAAATTCTAGCTATTATCTTCTAGAATCTGATTGGTTCCTATGGGCAACATCTCTTCTAAAATTCACTTATTAAACTCTCACTTTAGTAAATGTACCCCATAGAAGTTATTTCTGCACAAGGGGGTCATACAAGATAGTGGGGTCTATTTACTAAGCTGTGTTAGGAGACAAAGTGAAATGAGATAAGGTGCCAGCCAATCCACTCCTAACTGCCATGTCACAGGCTGTGTTTGAAAAATGGCAGTTAGGAGCTGATTGGCTGGTACCTTATTACCGCGCCCCTGCTCCTGCTCAGGCATCTGCCAATAAATGGGTCTCGCTCTGTCACAATGGATACCTGTAGTGATAGTATACAGGACTTAGGGCCTTATTCAGCATGGATCACAATTGCAACCGCGTACACAGATCGGTCGATGGTGCATATTGCGCATGCATCGCAGTGCGTGTGATAGCATTGCGATCGCTCTGCGATCACACAGGCATAAAAAAGCCATTGCAGAGTGAGTGACGGGGGTTTGGGGGTTGTGACATGGAAGTGGTCGGAGAAACACAGGTATGCCAGTCCATTTGAACGTCGTTACTTGGGCATGCATATATTAACCACTCCGACGGCATGCGCAGCTTGTGATGAAATTGCAATTCTGAGACAGGTCAGGGCTGCTGTAATTGTGCATGAGGGGCCGATGTTACTTGATGTTACCGATGTATACGCAGGGCTGTGAGGTCTTACGGATGTGAGATAGCAGTAGTGGGCATCTCTATGCTGGCTTTGTGATTGCAAACAGCATATTTTTTGCAGCAGAACTGCGTGCGTAATCGCAGCTGTGATCACAACAGTGATCCGTAGTGAATCAGGCTCTTAATTCACATTGCTCCCAGTCTCCCTTATCAGGGGCTTTATGAGTCTATAAGTTAACCTCTTGCACTTATCTCCATAGGTGTGAGCAACGTTTAGCGCTATGGACTGCCCATGCCATCAATGGACCCACTGGGGCATTAAGGAATGCATGTCAGTGATTTTGCTACAAATCAGGAAGGATATTGTATGCATTTGACAATCATATTTGTGTGGACTTTATATTAACATTCTAACATGGCTCTGACTAGCTAATGTATTTCATATTGTCTATGTAGTGTTTTAATTAGTGTATTCATTTTAATAAATATTTGTTCCTTTGTTATATGAGTTGGATTATTCTTTTTATTGACATAAATGGAAAAGGTGCTACTTTAGTTGCTTTCAGTGTTTATTCGATTTTTATCTAAAGGGGAAGTGGTTTAACCCCTAGTTGGCAGCCTTACAATTCAAATCATTGATTGGGCATACTGCACCTTCTCTTTTGTTCTAAGAGGATATCATCAAGCTTGGTAAATAAGGCATACTGTTCCTGGTTAGGGGTATAAACATTAACAATGGTACATAAAGTGTTATTAAGGTTGCCTTTAGGAATCAAGAAACAACCTACTTTATCTTGATAGGAGTCTACCGGATTGAAAGTGAGATGATAGCCAAACAGGATTGCAACACCTCCCTTTTTTGCTTTAGGTCACAGGCATGGTAGGTGGCAGGATAAGTTCTAGACTGAAGCTCTGGGTGGAGATTCCACACAAAATGGGTTTCTTGAAGGAGATGCAGTCAATATCCTGACCGCGGGGATTCCAAAGCTCAGAATGGTGGCGCCGGAATCCCGACACTTATCACAATCCCGGCACTGGCATCTCGACCACTAGAATCCCAAAGATAAGTAGCAGGGTTTGGGGGAGGTTAGGGGTTAGTGTTAGGCACTAGGGGGAGGGTTAAGAACTAATGGGGGAGGGTTAGGGTGTGGGGAGGTTAGGTTTAGGCACTAGGAGGGAGGTTAGGTTCAGGCACCGGAGAGAGAGAGGGTTAAGGTAGGGAGAGGGAGAAGTTTAGGATACCTACTGACAGGTGTCGGTATCCTAACCCTGTTGGGATGCCAGCAGTGGGACTTTGACCGTAGGGATTCTGAGCGCTGGCATCCCGTACCCATCACTCTGGAAGGAAGACCAGAACTCCCTTGTATTGGTTGAGGGTGGTAAAAAGTGTACTATGCTTCTTAAAGTGATTAAGGCCCTTCACATTGAAGAGGAGAAATTTAAGACCCATGCGTAATGGTCAGGAAATAAGCCAGAAATGAAAGCAGAATGAGGAGTGGAAGGTGGGCACCAGTTGACGAAGAGTGGTAGAGAGGAAGGAGCATATCAGGGGGAAGGAAAACAAGGATGGGATAGGTGGGTAACTATGTTATGGGCAAGTGTATAAGTCACCTGTTGGGTACAAGACCCTAGGGGGAGTGGCAAGAGAAAGTGGTTGTTCCACAGAGGTACTATAAGTGGAGGTCAGGGGAGTCACTCCCTTGGACTCTAAACAGACAGGAGAACCGATTAATGTAGTACAGTGCAAGTGGAGCATGGAAATGAACAAGGGAAAAGAAGAGATGGAGCCAGGGATGAGGAATAGAACAGATATTCAAGTGAAGCAAGCAGAGGGAGACAAGCAATTGGAGTAGGCATGGGACCATGGTGAGCGAAATCTTGTAAGTAGGGAGCATTTAAAGAACCAAAATATCAAAAATATGGTATGACAATAAATTGTGAGGGTACTATCAATGGAAAAACAAGCAAAAAAAGAGTCAGAGGTGAGAGAGGAAAGTCAATTCTAAAGTACAGAGGAATAATAGTAGAAGTGGGAGGGGGAAGTAAAGATGGGGTGTTGAGAATGTAGTGGCAGGGAGGAATGGAGAAAGAAGAACAAGTAAAACAAAAACATCAAAAAGGAAACAATGTACCATGTAATAATAGAAACAGTAACACTTAAGTATACATGATGACTGTCAGATACACCCCCGCATTCTGGACAATAGTAGAGGAATAGGAAGACCAAACTGTGGGGCAATATAATCAGGGTGGGAGGCATGGGGATACATGAAAGGAAAAATGTTTCGGAAAATAGAGGGAGGGAAGAGATAGGGCAAGCATAATAGGTTGAGAGAGTGCTAAATAGAATCTGGAAGCAATCAGTGAAATAACAGTATGTGGCTCGTAGAAGGGGTGTAACTTTTCAAAGTTGGAGGGCCCCTTTAAAAAAACCCACAAAACATAGAACCTTTATAAGTTCATAAACTTCAGAAGCAGGAGTGGACAATCTGGAGGATCTAGGAACAGTGTACTGTTGTATCTGAGGGGCACATTGACTGTCATTGTTGACTGTCGGGTTTTTTGGGGTAGAGGGGAGGTGGGATCAGATTCATTCTCTTCAGCAAGACCAATGTAGAAAGAAGAAATTGAGCTTCAGTAAGCAAAATGCATCTGACCCTGGTGCCAGATTAGGATATCAAAGGGATAGCACCAATGGTATCTGATGTTGTGTTAATGGAGCAGAGTGGTTTAAAGTCTCTTCACTTAGCCAAAGTGATCAGGAAACATCTTGGAAAATCTGTAGAGTAGTCTCATTGAAAGTAATCAATGTTAATGTGTGAGTCTCACTCATTTAGAGCCACTTTAGCCATGAAATAGTGCATTCATAGAATAACATCTAGGGTTTGAGAGAAGTTCTGTGGGTGTGGTTTCAGTACATGGTGGGACAATGAAGGAGTAGGTGAACTTCCAGTGTTGTAGGAGAGAGCAGCACAGAGAGCCTCTTGAGGTAGATTGTTCTGTCATGCTTTGCTATATTGGTCTTTCTGGCCCTCTTGGAATGGAATGATGTCTTGGTGTATTTGCTGGAAATCAGATTCAAAGGACTGCTGAAAAGAGACCACATCTTCAACTCTACTTTCCAGTTGATCGGTTCTATCACCAGTCATGAAGATGTCTGCTTTCATGTAGTGTAGAGCTTGTACAGATTTCACATTACATCTCATTACATCTTTGAGCTCCTGGAACAGGACAAGAAAGTCTTTGCATAATATAGGAATTAGGTAATCCTCCTCAGTTTCTGAGTTACAGTATATGGTTCAGGAACAGGTTCAGGCGAGGTAGTCTTGGGATCAGGTGGAGGTTTGTGCTTCATAGGTAGGACGGTGCAGGGAAGTAAGGCAGGTGAGGGAAATCAGTGAGAATTACTCCACTTGTATAGTATAGGTTTGGGAAGGATGGAAAGAGGTCAGTGTTAGATCATTGTTTGGTCACCAGGCTGGGAAGTGGAACAGAAGAGCTCAGTAGTGGCATTATAGGCAAATATATGGGGAAAGACCAGAGCAGATGGTGTGTGGAAGAAGGGAGGCCTCCAGAGAAGCACTGAGTGTGCAGCAGAGGAGATTGTAAAGGCTGCAGGCCATCGCAATCTGTGAGAAACAGTAGTATGGGAGGTGTAGAAAGAAGCCACTAGTTGTTTAGGAGAATTTCTGCTGGCAGGTCAGTAGTTGCCAAGAGTAGTAGGTCCAGAGCAGGTGCACAGAGAAATTCCAGCATATGATGGTGTAGACTGTATGGGCTGGAATGCCAGGTCCATTGTGAGAAACCAGGGATAGGGTCAGGTGTGCAATCCAGTGAGTAGATGTGTTAGGAGTACACATTGCCCTGGCAGGTGCCAGTCAGGCAGGGAGTCTAGAATGGAGGCTTGCTGCAGTAAGAGTGGTAGAGGAAGACAGAGGAACATGAGGGCTTGTAAGCTGAGGAAACTGCTAGGGTTGTCAGGAGCAGAGGCTAGGAGGGTTTGCAGGTAACAATAGGTTCAGAGCCATTACCTGGTACAAGATGGTGGGACATCCCAAGGTCCATGAAGCAGCTCCTCAGGTGGTGAAACAGTTTTGGGAGAGCAGGTCCTCATTGATAAAGTCAGTGTCCCACTGTACCTCGAGCTCACAGCCATCTGGAAGAGAAGGAGCAGGCTTGTGGGTTTGAAGGTGTGGAACATGCTGCCACATCATAGAGGGAAGCTGGAGTCAAGAACGGGAGTCCAGCCAGGTCAGAGTGGCCGCCACACAGGGCCTCACATCAGCTGGAGGCATCAAGCTGGTTGGTGAAGCCGGAAAGTGCTGGCAACCAAGGGCCTGGTGCAGGAGGCAACATTGGTGGTGGTAGGATTGATCTGAAGGCAGGATCTAGTCACATGAAGCTATTGTGTAGAATGGTCCATCATGGTGGTTGTCGATAGGAGATGGTTCCTCAAGAATCAGGAGAGGGAGAGTATGCCAAGTGGTTCAAGGCAAAGGGTGCCTGAAAATAGGCAATCAGCCTAAAAGAGTTGCGTCCTGCTAATATGGTGTCCAGGCCACGATACGCAATATAATACTGTTTTGTAATCATTATTACGATTTTTTTTTTAGCCAAGGACTGATTTCAACCATTCAAACTATATGATATCAGAATAAGATTGGATCAGTTCATTTCTAGGTTTTAACTTTTTTAACCAAATAAAATGTATGAACTTTGTGATCATATAGTGTTCTGTCACCATAATCCTTCAACATACATTTTACAGAGGCAACACAACAATACTCATTGCTGTTTTAGAACCCTCCTCCGTTCACTTGATGTTGTCTTCCCAGTTTCCTCCTTTCCCTTCCTTAGAACTTGACACTGCCTCTGTTGTGTACAGCCATGTTCTCACTTAAACAATCACAAAAATGTCCAGGCCTTTATTTCCCATACAATCAGCATGCCCTGAAATGCTCTTTAATGATGAAGATGTTCTACACACAGGGGACTTGGAGACAACCTGGAGGTGAAGACTAAATGTAAAAAGTTCCTCAGATATCAAGCACATGAAAAAATACATTGTTATTAGATGTACAATATACAGTATTTACTTATTACATAGGACAGTTAGACATATAAATGATACAACTATTACACATACTCTGAGTTGGACTAGTCCACAGGGGTACAGGGGAAATCCCCAGTTGGCCACACCCCCTCCTCTGGGGGGTCAGCTTTCAGATTGTGCACTCAAATTATACATTGTTATTCTCAGTTACCTGGTGGATCAGGACCACTGATGAACATGAGTGATTGGTTCACTTTATAGAAACTACACCAAGGTTCACCCTCCTGCCAATCACAGTGAGAGGTTAAAACACTACCCTGTCCCCTCCTCTTGTCGGTTGTGGGCTTTAACATAATGAACACAAGGCCTGATTCAGACCCAGTCGCGAGCGCTGAGCGCTCGCAACTGGGTCGATGTTTGCCCACTGGGCATGCACACGATGGAGCCGGCTCCGTCGTGCGCAATGCGCAATACCTGGCTAGCGAGGGGTGCTCCGTCGCTCCAGGTCTCGCACCAAAGGGGTTGAGCTGTCGATTGTGATTGACAGCTCGCCCCGTCTGGTAGGCGGGCAGGGGGGGTGGCTGGCCAAACGGAGGCATTCCCGAAGGAACGCCTGCTGTTTGGGGGCGGCCCCACTGACATCACCAGTGGTGTCAGTGGGAGAGCTTCCGGCTCTAATAGAGCCAGAAGCTCTCTGGGGCTTGCGGCCACGAGACCCTACCACAAGGGTGCGAGCGGCCGAACAAAAAAAGAAACGCCCTGATTCAGAGCGAGCGCTCGTTCAGAGCGTCTGGCTCTGAATCAGGCCCACAGTTCCTGCTAGTGATTGAAATGGCATAGCAGCTCTGCATTCATTCACTAACCTAACCAATCACAGTGGTAATAGCTTAGACTGTTGACCTAGTGTTGTTCTCATTTAGACACTGGCCGGTCAGTACTGGGGTCCCCTACCACATTTACAGTGCGTTACTGTAGTATATGTAGATAAGATTACCATCAGGTGCTTAATTATTATACTTATTTTAATTATACTGCATTACAGGACTATGGTGTAGTTACTACAGTGCATTGATGTAATCAGTCTGGTACATTATCATGCATGCAATATCAGTATTTACTATACATATATTCTTAAAAGGGCCCAGACAATGCACTCTCTAATTGTTAGCCAAGCCTCTGTGGTGGCTGACGAAATCCCCCCCTGTAGTGGCTGACCACATCCCCCCCCGTAGTGGCTGACCACAACCCCCTCCCTGTAGTGGCTGACCCCCCCCCCTGTAGTGGCTGACCACACACCCCCTGTAGTGGCTCGCCACACACCCCCTGTAGTGGCTCGCCACACCCCCCCCTGTAGTGGCTGGCCACACCCCCCCCCTGTAGTGGCTGGCCACACCCCCCCCCTGTAGTGGCTGGCCACACACCCCCCCTGTAGTGGCTGGCCACACCCCCCCCCCTGTAGTGGCTGGCCACACCCCCCCCCCTGTAGTGGCTGGCCACACCCCCCCCCTGTAGTGGCTGGCCACACCCCCCCCCTGTAGTGGCTGGCCACACACCCCCTGTAGTGGCTGGCCACACACCCCCTGTAGTGGCTGGCCACACACCCCCTGTAGTGGCTGGCCACACACCCCCTGTAGTGGCTGGCCACATCCACCCCCTGTAGTGGCTGGCCACATCCCCCCCCTGTAGTGGCTGGCCACATCCCCCCCTGTAGTGGCTGGCCACATCCCCCCCCTGTAGTGGCTGGCCACATCCCCCCCCCTGTAGTGGCTGGCCACATCCCCCCCCTGTAGTGGCTGGCCACATCCCCCCCCTGTAGTGGCTGGCCACATCCCCCCCCTGTAGTGGCTGGCCACATCCCCCCCCTGTAGTGGCTGGCCACATCCCCCCCCTGTAGTGGCTGGCCACATCCCCCCCTGTAGTGGCTGTCCACCCCACTGGGCCCCTATCACTGCATTTCCCTGGTGGGCCCTTCATGCCTCAGTCCAATGCTGCACATACTGTAAGGCAGTAAATGTTTGTCAATGCATTCTTCACTTTCCAGACACTGCCCAAGCAACCTCATTCACTTTACTCTAATAGCTGTCTCCTTTAAAGTAATTAGAAGACACGGTTAATACAATTGCATCTTGTAAACATTTACAGTATAATGTTTTTAGTAAAAGTACAAACTAAATTACAAAACTGAATTAGCAATCTGCTCCATTTTTTTTTTTTTAAATCGATGCCACTTTCTCCAGTCTGTGTATGTGTGCGGTGCTCCCTGAGACCAATATGTTTTCCCATACTAATGGTAGTACTGCTAGGCAATAGACAGCTAACATTTGCAGTTTCTGAGCCTGATGCAGAGCTGGATGCAAATTTGCCACGTGTGCAATTGCGTTGCGTGCACAGCAAAAAAAAGCTCCTATTACCCAGTATGACACAATTTTGTGGTGCTACCGCTCCCTATCTTGATAAGCTATTAGTCAGCATCATCAGTATACACATGCGCCAGCTTATAATTGTGCAAAAGATACTTCTGTTAACATGCATACTTGTGCTTACGTCCAACTCGGCTTGGCCGCAGTTCAGTCGGAATAACCCAACTGAACTTTGCCTCATTACAACATACAACATCTCTCTTTAGTCATAAGTGGGGCTACAGTACAACTGAAATACATATCACACTTCATTGCTCATACTTGCATAAGCCATACATTCAACTAAATGAAGCTCATTAGGTTTAGATACTATAGTAGGGGTGTGCACTGGCCACTTTTCGTGTTTTGGTTTTGGATCTGGATCTTTCTTCGTGTTTTGGATCTGGATTGGTTTTGCCACAACCACCCTTCCGTATTTTGGGTCCTGGGTTTTGTGTTTTGGATCTGTATTTTATTGAAAAAAAAGCATAAAAACAGCTAAAATCACAGAATTTGTGGGTTTTTCTGCTCATATGCTATTATTAACCTTAATAACATAAATTTCCACTAATTTCCAGTCTATTCTGAACACCTCATATCTCACAATATTGTTTCTAGTCCAAAAGGTTGCACTGAGGTAGCTGGATGACTATGCTAAGCGACACGATTGGGCGGCACAATCACGTGGCCCATCTATTAGTGACACTGCAGTGGTAGACAGGATGGCAGTTTGAAAAACTAGGCCCCAAACAGTACATAATGCAAAGAAAAAAAGAGAGGTGCAAGATGGAATTGTCCTTGGGCCCTCCCACCCACCCTTATGTTGTATAAACAGGACATGCACACTTTAACAAACCAATCATTTCAGCGACAGGGTCTGCCACACAACTGTGGCTGAAATGATTGGTTCGTTTGGGCCCCCACAAAACAAGCTGGCAATTAATCTGTCCCTGCACAAACTGGCTCTACGGAGGCAAGATGTCGTCCTCATCCTCCTCATCCACCAATTCTTCACCCTCTTCAGTGTTGTGTACATCCTCAACCTCACAGAGCATTAATTCGTCCCCGCTGGAATCCACCACCACAGGTCCCTCTGTACGTTCTGGAGGCTGGTCTCCCTGGAAGAGTTGATAATTCATTTCTATGAACATCATCTTCTCCACATTTTGTTTAAACAACCTCCTACGCCTTTTCGCTGACAAGGTTCCCGGGTGCACTAAACACTCTTTCGGAGTACATACTGCAGGGGGGGGGGGGGGGCAACTCAGGTAAAATAGAGCCAGTTTGTGCAGGGGCCTCCAAATTGCCTCTTTTTTCTGCCAGTACAGGTACGTACTGTCTGACATCCCTACTTGGATGCTGTCACCAATGTAATCCTCCACCATTCTGTCAGTGGTGACAGTATCATATGCAGCGACAGTAGACATGTCAGAAATTGTTGGCACGTCCTTCAGTCCGGACCAGATGTCCAAACCGGCCTTGACTTATGACACAGGCGCATGCTTGGCGCTGCTACTGTGTTGATGCACATGCGGCTACAGCGCACACATGTCACAAACACAGAAAAAAAATATTTTTTTATTTTTTGGAGTACTTTGAGGGTTACACCACCCTTTAACAGACTTAAGGGACACAGGCGCACGCTTGGCGCTGCTCCTTTGTTGATGCACCGAATTCACAAAGACAGAAAAAAAAGAAGAATCTTATTTTTTTGTGGAGCGCACTTTGGGGGTTACACCACCCTTTAACAGACAGACGCACGCTTGGCGCTGCTGCTTTGAGGATGCACGTGCAGTGCAGACAATTCACAAACACAGAAGAAAATGTTTTAATTTTGTTGGAGTGCACTTTGGGGGTTACACCACCCTTTAACGGACAGATGCACGCTTGGCACTGCTGCTTTGAGGATGCACGTACAGTGCAGACAATTCACAAACACAGAAAAAAAAAAATTTTTTTTGGAGTGCACTTTGGGGGTTACAGCACCCTTTAACGGACGAGCCAGCTGGCCCTTTACTTATGACACAAGCGCACGCTTGGCGGTAATTTGTTGATGCACGTGCGGCTACTGCGCACACAATTCACAAACACAGCAAAAAAATATTTTTTTTTTGCACTTGGGGGGAGCACCCCTGATGGACAGAGTACCCCCTGGACAACACTACAGCACCCCTTTAGGACTGGGACACTGCACAACACAGGCCAGCCAGCCCCTATAGACTTTGGAGTGGACACAGCCCCTATGGACAACTGACTACACTACACAGCCCAGCCAGCCCTAACTTATGTTGTACTAGCTTATGTTGTACTGAATCCAGGGCCAGATTAAGGGGGGGCAACAGCGGCGGTCGTCCCAGGGCCCCCACACACAGATGGGCCCCCACATCTAGTGTACCTGCCGAAGCGGGGGCGGAGCCAATATGGCAATCTCCGCCCCATATCACCCGCAAATTGCGGGACTACGGCACGAGGGGGAGGGGCCTAATTATGTAATGTATACTGTGTATGTATATGTCAGTGTGTTTGTATATGTTCATGTGTGTATACTGTATATGTGTGACAGTGTGTAAACTATATATAAAATATACATTTGCTTCATACAGTATATACAGTATTTATATATATATATATAATATATATATATATATATATATATATATATACACACATGTGTGCGTGTTGAACAGAAGGCAAGTAATCTGGGGGGGGAGGGTAAGCTCCATGTGGCTTGGTGGGTGCCCCCAGGTCCTTGCAAGCCTTAATCCGGCCCTGCCTGAATGAGTCAAGGAAGGAAGATGAAAGCTCTGTCCCACATTTTATCATACTTATATGATACATGTTGTTTTGATTATCCAATTAAATAAAAAAATAGATATATTAATATTAACTGCAATATATGCTTTATTTACACCAAAATACAGCAGAAATAATAATAACAATCTATGAGCAGTTTATCATTTGATTATATAACTGTATTAAAAAATATACAGTAGATTCCTTTAACTAAATAGGATAATCATAGCATCCTGCACACAAATCTGACAAGTGCTACCATTAATCTAATAATCTTCTGCAGTACATTATATTTTTATACGATAATACTTGCTGCCAACAAAACAATTTTGGGGAATGATGTAATTTAACTGTAAGAATGTCTTGCTATTAATATTTTTTTTTTTTACAGCTTGTTTGATATTACTAAACATCGATGGATACATATTCACATGACTAATAACATAAATCAGTTATTTGAATGCTATGCCTAGTACTACTATCAAAATGTTTCTACATGTTTTTGTATTCTTCAGTTTGAATACATGATACAGAAAGCACAAAAAACAGAACTACTGTATAATTATAATATAAAAATTAATGAACTAAACACAGAAATATATATAATATAAATGACTGCCACCAGTTGACATGAATTTGCCACAAATTGAACCCTCTGTCTTCTCACTGGCAGCTGGCGATAACCCCTGCAACAAAGCATTATACTCTGGTCCTCTTTACTGTCATTCTATGCAGGGGCATCGAGAGGCAGTGGGGGCGGGTACTAATTACATGGGCTCGACGGGGGCCGGGTCTGATACCACCAGGGCCGGCTCTAGGCATGTTCCACCTGAGCGGCCGCACAAGGGCGCCACCCACAGTGGGCGTGTCGAATTACTGCCACCATTTTCCCTCTCTGACTGGCCCTGTGACATAAGTGCTGTCTGAATCCCCGCTTGCATGCTCCTTTCCCCGCTGCCCACCCTTCTTCCTAGCTTGAGGACACACCCACGCGCATATACTGTCAGCCAACCAGGATCGGGCAGCACTGAGCGGGCCGGACGTGACCCCTGAAGAGATAGCGTCTGGCGTCAAACACCGTCCCTGTCTGTGCAGTGAGTCTAATCCACCTGAGGAGTGGATGGTGGTCTGGGCAGGGGGTCAGACAGCGTCAGTGAGGTGACAGTATATCACAGTGCCAGCAGTGGCAGATGCTGACTCTGGCTACTGCTAGTGGCGGGTGCGGCCCGTGAGACCTGCGGATTGTGGTGGACAGAGGACTGTGGAACAGAGGACAGACTGGTCACCGGTGAGTACTACTAGTGAGTCTGAGGCTGAGCCTCAGCCAAGCGCCTGAGTCCTGACTGACTGTGACTGACTGACAGCTGGTGCCCAGTTGGCGATAAGTCACCTGGGACCTAAGACCAAGCCACACACTATAGCCCTGCGGCCTGGCGGCGGCTGTTTCTGAATCCTGCCTGCCGGAAGACAGCACCTTTAGAAACCCTCTGAGGCAGTGCACTGCCGCTTATTAATATTCATGAATGCGGCGCTTAATAGCAGCAAAGTCGTGGATGTGATGTCATGACATCACAACTTTGCAAGTGTGCCTGCCAGGGGGATCTAGTGGCTAGTCACTGCTACCTATCAGTCAGTGTTTGGAGGCATGAGAGGGATCTGGCACCAGCAGCTGCACAGGGTGAGACTGGAGGAGGAGGAGGAGGAGCTGAGCTGCCGAGAGGAGCAAGATAAAGCATAGCAGGTAAGTTTACTTATTGGGATGGGAGCAGACTACAAAATTTACAGGGGGTATGGGGGACGCACAGTAATGTGTATATATAGACTAGGAGGGGAGGGGGACATAATGCATACATAGAATAGGAGGGAGTGCACAATAATGTATATACATACTAGAAAGGGAGTGGGGCACAATAATATATATACAGACTAGGAGGGGAGGGGGGCACAATAATGTATATACATACTAGGAGGGGAGGGGGGTACAATATTGCATATATAGACTAGGAAGGGAGGGGGGGGGACAATAATGTACAGTACCAGTCAAATGTTTGGACACACCTTCTCATTCAATGGTTTTTGTTTATTTAAATTATTTTCAATATAGAAGATTAATACTGAAGACATCAAAACTATGAAAGAACACATATGGAATTATGTTGTAAACAAAAAAGTGTTATACAAATCAAAATATGTTTAAATTTTAGATTACTCAAAGTAGCCCCCTTTTGCTTTGATGACCACTTTGCACACTCTTGGCATTCTCTCAATCAGCTTCATGAGGTAGTCTCCTGGAATGGTTTTGAATTAACATGTGTGCCTTGTCAAGAGTCAATCTGTGGAATTACTTGTCTTCTTAATGTGTTTGAGACCATCAGTTGTGTTGTGCAGAGGTAGAGTTAGTACACAGTGGACACCACTATTTGACTACTGTTGTAATCCATATTATGGCACCAACCACTCAACTCAGTAAAGAGAAATGACAGTCCATCATTACTTTAAGACATGAAGGTCAGTCGATACAGAAAATTTCAAGAATTTTGAATATCCTCAAGTGCAGTTGCAAAAACCATCAAACGCTATGATGAAACTGGCTCTCATGAGGACCGCCCCAGGAAAGGAAGACCAAGAGTTACCTCTGCTGCAGAGGATAAGTTCATTAGAGTTACCAGCCTCAGAAACCACTACTTAACAGCACCTCAGATTAGAGCCCACATAAAGTCTTCACAGAGTTCAAGTAGCAGACAAATCTCAACATCAACTGTTCAGAGGAGAATACGTGAATCAGGCCTTCATGGTCGTATTGCTGTGAATAAGCCACTACTGATGATGAACAACAAGAAGAGGAGAATTGTTTGGGCCAAGAAACACAAGGTTTGGACATTAGACTAGTGGAAATCTGTACTTTGGTCGGATGAGTCTAAATTTGAGATTTTTGGTTCCAACCACCGTGTCTTTGTCAGATGCAGAGAAGGTGAGCGGATGGTTTCTGCATGTGTGGTTCCCACTGTGAAGCATGGAGGAGGAGGTGTGATGGTGTGGGGGTGCTTTGCTGGTGACACTGTTGGTGATGTATTAAAAATTCAAGGCACACTTAACCAGCATGACTACCACAGCATTTTACAGCGCCATGCCATTCCATCTGGTTTGCACTTACTGGGACCATCATTTGTTTTTCAACAAGACAATGACCCCAAACACACCTCCAGGCTATGTAATGGTTACTTGACCAAGAAGGTACGTGATGGAGTGCTGCGTCAGATGATCTGGCCTCCACAATCACCCGACCTAAACCCAGTTGAGCTGGTTTGGGATGGGTTGGACCGCAGAGTGAAGGAAAAGCAGCCAACAAGTGCTCAGCACCTCTGGGAACTCCTTCAAGACTGTTGGAAAACCATTCCAGGAGAATATCTCATGAAGCTGTTTGAGAGAATGCCAAGAGTGTGCAAAACTGTCATCCAAGCAAAAGGGGGCTACTTTGAGGAATCTAAAATATAAAACATATTTTGATTTGTTTAACACTTTTTTGTTTACAACATAATTCCATATCTGTTCTTTCATAGTTTTGATGTCTTCAGTATTAATCTACTATGTTGAAAATAATTTAAATAAACAAAAACTATTGAATGAGAAGGTGTGTCCAAACTTTTGACTGGTTCTGTATTTACAGACTAGGAGGGGAGGGAGGCACAATAATGTATATACAGGCTAGGAGGGGAGCACAATAATGTATATACAGACTAGGAGGGGAGGGAGCATAATAATGTATATACATACTAGAAAGGGAGGGGGGTACAATAATGTATATACATACTAGGAAGGGTGGGGGCACAATAATGTATATACAGACTAGGAGGGGAGGGGGCACAATAATGTATATACAGACTAGGAGGGGAGGGGGGCACAATAATGTATATACAGACTAGGAGGGGAGGGAGCATAATAATGTATATACATACTAGAAAGGGAGGGGGGCACAATAATGCATATACAGACTAGCAGGGGTGGGGGGCAAAATAATGCATATACATACTAGGAGAGGAAGGGGGACAATATAGGGCATATAGAGAAGACGGTTCTGGCACAATAATCTATATAGTGAAGGAGGGAGAAGTACAGTAATGGTTATGCAGTGAGGAGGGGCACAATAGAGAACATAAAGATAATGGGATATAGGCAGGTGGAGGACTTAGTGCAACAAATACAGTATTGGGGGTGGTGAGAATAATACAGAACATACAAACGGGTGCATACAAATATAATTAAGGACATAAGATGACAAAGGGGAAAAAAACAGTAAGATGGAAAGAATACTCTAAATATAATATCTATTATGATTGCAGTAGTAATGTTAGTATAAAGAATATCTAAATATATTAACATCAAAAACAACTTGTAGAGAAGGGGACTTGGGGTTGTATTCAGAATAGATAATTGACAATTATTATAACTTGACCATATTTAGCTTCTCTATTAAATGTTTTAAAGTTAATACAGTATAATTGGATAGATAGCCCTTATACTAACATTACTATTGCAATATATATTATATGTATGTGTCTATGTGTGGGTGAGTGTATATATATTTGCACCATTTTTTGTTTGTGAACCTCTTTATAGAATGGTCTACCACGGCGTCCCCAGCCAGTGTTGGAATACAGCAACAGCCTCAGTATGAGGAGAATCTTTTGAATAATACAGCCAATCAATGGATCCTTAGAGATAGGAAACTGCAATATAAGAAATAAAAATGTTGTACAATTACCTTTTTGGTGTTTTTTTCTGTCAGACTTTGTAAATGGTATTTGTGTGTCAGTTATGGGGTTAGCATGATAGCACATAAGGGTTATTTCAGTGGAGAGTGCTGGTGTGGATAATTTCAATGGTTTAGAGCAGTTCTCAACCTCGACCCTCAAGTTTTCCCAACAGGTCATGTTTTGAGAATTTCCGTATGTGGAAGAAAGTGGGATAGTTACTGACCCAGAAAAATAGATTACCTCACCTGTGGATGATTAACGAAATCCTCAAAACATGACCTGTTCGTGGTACATGAGGACTGGAGTTGAGGACCGCTAGAGATCTTTGTGAGTGAGGGAAGGTTATTTAATTGGAAGAGGTGTAGGTTTGGGAAGTGATAGTTATTTCAGTATTTGGTAATGGTATCTGAGAGTAGTAATGGGAAGGGAGTACTGTATACAGCATTGATGGATGGGCTAGAGGTATTTCGGTGAGGGGTGAGGAAGTGTTGTACAGGCAGCAACAATTACACCTGAGCCTGCACTGACAGTGTATATGTCTCTGGTGTTCTTTTTGGTCCAGGGCATAAAAATGTATAGTTAAAGGTCTGTATCAGGGGCTAGTGGCAGTATCGGTGTTCATAGTGCAGCACAGGAGTGCAGATAGTCTGCACACTAAGCTGCCTGCCATAGAATCACACTGGTCAGACAATGACCGGCAGCTGTTTCATCAGTAGGGAGGCTGCGGTGCTGCTTGGGCTGTTCTTGCAAGACCCTTGGAAGGAGGGAAAGGTAGTAGGGGAATTTATTTGTGTGCTGTGAGTTGCCCAAGGAAGAGCGAAGTCATAGAACAGGTAACTGGCTTAAAGCTCATCTAACGTAGCCTCCTCCACTATATGATATTCAGGTAGGGGAACCCCAAAGCTCAATGCCCCATAAGTGTCGGTGCATCCTCTCCATCAGGGAGAGCATTAATACATTGGGGGCAGCAGCAGGAGGACTGGTACATGAATTTACATACAGATGAGTAGGGCTGAGAGAACATGATTGGACATACATATGATCGGTTTGGGAACATAGATGGATATTCAGGCGAGTGAATGAAGCACATGAGTGAATATTCAAATGAGAGGGGAATGAGCCCACATGAATTAACATGCAGATAAGGCGGGGGAGAACAACCATAGTTTGTTATTTTTTTGTTTTTTTATGCAATGGTCAATAAAATAACAAGCAGTGCTTGTATCATATAAGCGAAGAGGGGAGGGAGACTGAGGTAGTTGAAGGTAGGTCCTAGCTATGCGCTCCATGGTGCTAGCCACATCCCCTGTGCAGACCACACATCCACAGCACTGGTCATGTATCCACATAACTAGTCACACCTATGCAGGGCTGGTCACACCCCTTGTGGTGGCACACAATAGGCCCTTCATCAGTTTCAGCTCCAGGCCCTTGTGGACCTTCTGGCAATCTGGCACTGGCAATAGACTACCAGGAGGAGTCAAGAAAAAGTCTTAGAGACTGTGTGAACTGAGGAGGGGGGAACGGATGGTTGTGTGGTGATGAGAGATGCCTGCAGGGTGACCCATCCAGTTCGCATCTATATTTCAGATTAAAATATGCTCCATGACTGGAAAGGAATACATACTGTACAATTTAGAGGACAATGAGTGTTTTATTTTTTTCTCCTGTGGGGGCACTAATTGCATCATTGTTTTATTTTTTTTGTTTTTACCCTGTGGGAGCTAATGTGTAGTTTTTTTTGTCCTGGTAGGGTTAATGTTTTTATTTTTATCATGTGGGCGCCTGTGTGTGTTTTTTTTTTTGTCCTGTTGGGGCCAATGTGAGTGTTTTTTTTACACTGTGGGTGCCAATGTGTGTCTAATAATTATACATTTTTGCCTCATTTATTTTCTAACAGTATTGTTGTTTTTTGTGGCTGGCTATTACAGAAACAAAGCAGACAGGAAGGTTGCCCGAAAGGTGTACACTGAAAAAACTGCAGCAGAATCCCATTCTTTTGTAGGCACTTCAGCCAACTCTGTCAGGTATGTGCCATTCTGATTCTGTATCTTTTACAGGGGTATTTTATAGGGTATTTTTGTGTTTCCTGTGTAATCATTTCTTTCATTAAAACATAGGAAATATTTTTATTTTTGTTCAGTTAACAAAGGTATTACTGGATGGGGGGGGAGCCCTGGATGCCACGCCCCCTCCCTCTTACCTCACAGGCAGCCCAGCACACAGCAGTGTGTGTGCTGGGCTGTACTGCAGTGGGAGACTGCTCGCAGCAGCAGCAGTCTCCCCTGCTGGTAAGGTGGAGCTCTGCATCTGGCTGAGGGGCTCACAGCGCCACCCTCCCCAATGTGGAGAGATGCTAAGCTGTGCTGCAAAAAGCTTTTTTCCACTAAGGGGGCGTGACCAAGCCTCCTGTGATTAGGCCATGCCCCCTTACCCCGGGCCGGCTCTCTATGCCCCTAATTCTATGGACCCCTTTAATAGGGGGCATTCTCCTGCGACTCATGGAATGGGGGGCAATCTCCTATGGTTCTCTCTAATGTATTTATCTATGGAAAACTGTAATAGGGCATTCTCCTATGGTCCTTTATAATGTTGTTTAACTGAACCCTATAATGGGGGCAGTCTCCTGTGTACATTTTCCTATGGACCCCAGTAATGGGGGTCATTCTCCTGTAGACCCTTGCAACACAGTAGAAGTCAATCAAATGTGACTCTCTGCAATATAATTCTATGGAGACATGCAATTGGGACATTTTACTGTTGATCTCTGTAATGCAAGCATTTTCCTCCTGGTCCAGTGTAACTTCATTCTATGGTCTCCTGTAATGAGGGCAGTCTCTTATGGACTTCTGTAATGGAGCATTTCGTCATGGTCCTTTGCACTGTTGTTCTTTGGACCACTTCAAAGGGGGGGGGGGGGGGGGAGTCACTGTATAGGGTGGCATTCTGTTATGGTCCTTTGCAGAGGTGGGGCTGCAGCTCAGTCCAAAATTTAAATAGGGGAGCCACACCAACTGCCAGTGAGTCCTGGCCGGCGATGTTTGACAGCATTTGTAAAGGCAGTTGGTGTGGCCCCACCTCTGGAGCCTCCACTGGTCCTTTTGAAATGTTAATTTAAGGATCTCTTTAATGGGGTGCATTCTCCAAATGACCCTTGTAATTGGGCATTTTCCTCTTGAATTCTGTATGGGGCATTCTTCTGTGGAACCCTGTATTTAGGGACACTCCCATATGGACCCCTGTAATAAGGTGGTGCATTGTCCTGTGGACCCGTGCTGGGAGGGAGGCGGAATCTTCTGCATATTCATCCACTATTATTTTTCAATAAATATTTTGCTACTTATCTGTACAAATATTAATAGAATTATTATTTTAAACAAGTGAATAAAATGTAACTTTTAATTATAGTTAGTGCACCCAATACAGACTGCTTTCCTCCATTTATTAAAATTAGTCTCATTCCAGTCTGTGTCAGCACCCATATTTTTTGATAAATAATGGGATAACACAAATTATAGACATATAGGGGTCAATAATGACCGCCTCTAAGATTTTACACTTGCTGCTTCCTATCTCTGGAACTCTTTACCTCTCCCTGTCAGACTCTTCACCTCTCTGAAAAGCTTCAAACGTGTTTTTTATGGACTTCTGTAAGGGTGGCATTCTTCTGTCAACCGTTGTAATGGGGACCCCATTATAGGGGTCTTGTGTACCCCTTCATTGGAGGCATTCTCCAATAGTCCTCTGTGATATCTTTCTTTGGGCTCATGCTATAGGGCATTCTGCTTTGTACCACTGTAATGGAAGCATCATACTGTATACCCATGCAAAGTGGGGCATTCTTTTGGAAAACCCTGTAATAGGAATTATCCTGTGTAAAGCTGAAATGGGAAGCATTCTCCTGTGAATCCCTGTAAAGGGGGTAATATTTTGGAAATCCCTATATATTAATGGGGGCCATTCCACCGTGGACCCATGTAATGGGGGCCATTCCACTGTGGACCCCTGTTATATTATTCTATGAATCCCTGTAATCAGGTGCATTATCCTGTAGACCTTTGTAATGGGGGCATTCTGCTATGATCCCCCTGTAATTGTGACGTACATAGAAATAATAATAGCACACCTTTAATGTTTTGCTTCCTTTTAATAAATAATAGGAAGTGAACAATATAGGTAATGGGGAAGTGCTGTGTGTTTAACGTGATTTGGAGGGTGTTACGTATATATGTCGTAAAATAGTTGAAAAAAAATGTTTTTTTTTCTACACTAATTTTTTATACTTTTAGAAGTAGGTTTTATGGGTTTTTATATATTTTTTTCAAATTTATTTTTTTGCTGACTGCCATTTCTCTCATTACCCAATTTCTCACTCACATCCTGTAATTGTGAACATTTTCCTGTGGATCCCTGTAATGGGGAGAATCTCCTGTGGACCCCTGTAATGGGGGGCATTCTGTAATGTCATTCTATGAACACCTTTGATGTGGCGCTTTCTACTGTGGACCCCTGTAATGGTAAATGTTTTTGTGTTGTCATCTGTATTGTCGTTCTATGGACCGCTGCAAACGAGGCAATCTCCTTTGGACCCTTGTAATGGGGGAATTCTCCACTGGTCCTTTATAATGTAATTCTATAGACCACTGTAATATGCATTATCCTGTGGACCACTGAAATGGGGACATTTTCCTATGGTCCTCCATAATGTCATTGTTTGGACCCCTGTAATGTGAGGTATTCTACTGTGGACCAATGTATTTGTTGGTATTTTTTGAAGGGCCTCTATAATGAGGTGCTTTCTGCTTTGTACCTCTGTAATGGGAAAATAAGGGCTGAATCAAGATGTGTGGGGCCCCTGAGCAACTTATTTGTTGGGGCCCCCAAGAGTAATAATTGGGCTTTCAAAGTGCACAATCCTCCTCCTTCACTTCCCTGATAATAAATTACCTCAGCACCGCTCTGGAGCCCGCATCGCCTAAATAGGCCCCCAGTTGTCTATCTATGATGCTGCCATCAGTTTGTCCCTTGCCATAAACTGGACAACTCTTTAGACACGCGACACTGCCAGGTCTGTTGTAACATACTGATGGCAGCATCGTAGGTCATGAACCAGGCTCCTTTTTAGATGCCTACAGTATAACAGGCTGTGGCCCTGTGGTGGCTCCCTTGGTGATCGCCCTGATTGCCCTGCCTATAATTTAGCACTGGGGGAATTCTGTAATGGTCCTCTGTAAAGTAGTTTTATGGACCTCTTTAATAGGGGCATTATCCTCTAGACCCCTGAAATGGGGACATATTTCTGTGGATCCCGGCAATGAGGGGCATTCTTCTGTGGACCCTGTAATGGGGGAATTCTACTATAGTTTTCTGTAATGCAGAGCTGTAACAGGGTTTATATGAACCCTGTGCTGGCTCCCCTCCTTAGCACTTACCGCAGCACTGGTAAGTGCGGCGCTAACTGAAGTATCATGAGGATGCTCTGGTGGAGCCGCATTAGTGATCTTGGCTGGAGGATGCCATTCCAGGCACCATGCTAGAAAGAAGCAAGGGCTGTGTTGTAGCAATGGTGCCACCCACAAAGCCCTTCTGTGTGTGTCACACACCCCTAGTTACGTCCCTGCTGGAATGTTATTTTCCTTTGGACCTCTTTATCTGGGTATTCTCAAAGGGGCACCTGTAATGGGGGGCAGTCTCCTATTGCTCTCTGTAGTGGAGACAGTCTCCTGTTTCCCCCAGTCATGTCATTCTATGAGCCTCTGGAATGGAGGACAGGTCTTAAATTAACTATGAGAGCGAGGATACATTGGGATTGTCTTTATACATGTGTCACTTTATTATATGCATATTTTTATTACATGGGTATTTGGGATCATATAAATGGACATCAAATGCTAATTTATTTTAAAACTACTGCTCCACAGCAATTAGGATGGCTCACAATTTCTGGCACCCTCTGAGTATTGTAGACCAAGCAATATGCATGTAAATGCACCTTTATATATTTTTATATTTATTATACAAAATAAAATATCATTTTTGCATGTGGTTGCAATTTCTAGGTGCATTCTTGCATGCTGTCCATATTAAGTTAGGAACACCCAGCTCCTCCCATACAAAGATGCAAAATTTTTCAACACTGAATGACGCTGCTACAGTATGTTGATGCACCATGTACACAATATGGGTTTTTGGGCCTTATTCAGCAAGTAACGTAGTTGCTTATACGCAGCCGAATGTTGCGTTGTGTGCCAATGCGTTGGGACGGTGTTGCATGGGCGTGCATAAATTAGCCACTGTGATATCAGATACCGTCTGAGTAAGCAATTCCTGAGTGAGGTCTGACCTCCCATAACTGTGCGTATGGGTCCGATGTTACTTGATATTATCGATTGTTTAGCTATGTTGCTTTAGTATAAGGATGTGAGTGAGGGGAAGTGGGTGTCCTTATGTCAGGCTGCGATCGCAATGCAAATGCAAACATTTACATATCACCGCTGATATTGTCAACTGCGTTGCATTCGTATAAGCAGAATAGCGCTCCTTGCTGAATCAGGCCCTTTGTTCCAAGCTGAGCCTTACCAATTTAACAATTGCAGTTACCATGGAAGAAAAATATGTTATTAATTATATAACACATCTTATGTTAGTGCAGCTAGAGAATAAGTAATTGAATCACGAAAATGTGAATAATTTATATTGAAGTTGGAAGTTGAAAATAGTGCATGATATTATTAGTAAACAAAACTTGAATGGAATAACAGATACCTTTATTCATATTTTATTAAATGTACATTTACTAGTATAGTATCATTAAAGTAGAATATTGCATATCCTCTTACATAGGGTTAGCTGCCTTGTATATCTGGACACATTAAATATCTAGTATACGGAGGAGCTCTAGACTGCACACCCTAATAGTAATGAAAGGTGCCATCATGCTGAGATTTCAAAGTGACATATACAAAAAACAGAGTTGCAGATGCACTATGCGATCATTACTATATACATTTAAATTTATAATATAGAATTTCAGAGGTAGTTTGCATATCAATGGCCACTGATACGGGCCTGCCCACCAGCGTCAAGGTCACCTCATTGAGCAGGTCCCTAACACTCTGGGGTTCACATCTGGGACGCAGGGCACCCCAAAAGTCAGCTCAGCCAAAGACCTCCCCAGGGCATCACACGAAAAAAAGGGTGACAGTGAAGTGTTAAAATATCAGGTGTGTAAAGTAATTAACAAGTGTTATAATAATGATAAGGGTAGAATGTGTGTGAAAAAATACATAAATATTAAACAAACATGAAAGTGATATACACAGTGACTATATGTATTAAATGGTGATGCCCTGGGAGAGGTCCAGCCAGAACAGCTCAGGGGGCCCCACACCCAAACGCTCACCCCAAATAAACTGATACTAACAATATAAATAGGACTTACTTGTAATTATGCCTGTTGCCTTGTGCAGTCAAATGCTAGGTCCCTGCTTAAAAACATATGAGGGGGTGGGGGAGGGGTGCAAATCTAGACTGGAGCAATCTCAGGCTTCAGATGTGTGTATAAATACACAATATGGGGTATACGGAGGGGCTGTTAGGGACCTGCTCAATGAGGTGACCATGACGCTGGTGGGCAGGCCTGTATCAGTGGCCATTGATATGCAAATTACCTCTGTAGTTCTATATTATAAATTTAAATGTATACAGTAATGATCGCATAGTGCATCTGCAACTCTGTTTTTTGTATATGTCACATTAAATATCTATTAATTCTCTGTGATTAAAATTTGATTAGATCACATGGAGCAATAAAATAAAACTGAGTAATAGATTGCGGACCATGCTAATGAGCTTACAATCAATATGGAAATAGGCATTTGACTCCATTTAGCAATTGAATAACATATTATAGAAAATCAGCACTTATAGGATCCAGTAGATGTTGCTGAGTATAATGTATGTACCTTTAGTTACCCAGAGACAAGATGGTCACCAGTCAGGAAGATGGATGGTAGTTGGTAGTTAGTTGTTAGTCTCCTGTGAATTATCAGGTGCTGGAGGCCAGCTTCAGTAAAAACAGCAGGCAAAATAAATAAATAAACACATATGATGTTATAATATAATATGATATGATGGGACCCAGTGAGAGTGCAGGCAGAGATGCATACACGTTGTTGTATAGGAATTTCCCCCTATCAACAGGGCTTTATGCTTGGAGAGATGGTGTATAACTCACAGTTTGGCTGTCAATATATGTAGAGATGGCTTGCTGCTGGTATCCATAGAGTGGTCACACAGGTTAGGGCTGAGTGGCTGTGATTGTGCAGACTGCAAAATGAGTGGGAGGCTGTATGTTTAGGGCCCTCCACGCTTCAGGACACTTTATATATAGCTGCTTCCAGGGGGCTTGAGGAGGCAGAAGGGGAGACTCTACCAGGAGGGACTCCACAAGGTAGGGATGCAACAACTCCCTTTAGGTAGCAGGGATCCATGGCGGGGGCCAGAATCCAAGTTTTTTATGCTGCCACAGGAACCGGGGATAAAAAACAGACAGCTCTGTAGTTATTTATTCTTTGCTGCAGTGAGATAACAAGGAGAGGGAGCTGGTTGTTCTGCACTGCCAGCAGTAAACACAGGCAGGAGGGAGGAGACAGGCAGCTCCATAAGTATGGCTGTGAGCACTCAGGCAGGGGAGAGGACATGGGCTCTGCACAGGCTCACCATTCACTCTAAACAGCTCCAGGACACTCCAACAGTGTCAGCACAGGATAGAAGTGCTGCACACCAACAGACAGCCAGGTATCTGGGCTCAGGATGGCAGATCAGGATAGTTGGTCTAGGAGCTCCAACAAGTTGCTTCCTACTACATTGCAGCTGTGGCCACGCCCCTGGAAATAGGCATTTGATACAAAAGGATGTGTGCTATATATTGCATATTGGTCCTACCAGATTGCAGTGGTTCTTGGGGGGCTATATGCAGGGCCGGTTCTCCCGTTACACATGGTACGCAGCTGTGTAAGGCGCCACATAGTGAAGGGCGCCTCAGCTGCGTACCATGCGGGCTGCGGTGCAGACTGTGTCTCTGTGACACAGCTGCACCGCGTGTGTAGCGCTGACCGGATGGAGTTCGGTCAGTGCTACACAGCAGAAACACACAGCCGCCGGAACCGGCAGCTGTGTGTTTGCTTTAGCAGCTGATGAGAGTCTGACAGACTCTCATCGGCTGCTGCTCCCACTGCCAGAGCTGGACATCTTCCACTCCCATGATGCGTCACTCCCATAATGCAAAGCGGCGGACGGAGGAGCTGATCTCGGCGGCGGGACCAGGAGCGGGTGTCAGGTAAGTGTTTTTTTTTTTATTAAGTCTCTACTGCGGGGGGTGGATTACTACTGGGGGCACTACTGGGAGCACTACAGGGGGAATACTACTGGGGGCACTACAAGGGTGGGAATACTACTGGGGCACTACAAGGGGGGGGAGAATACTACTGGGGGCACTACAAGGGGGGACTACTGGGAGCACTACAGGGGGGGAATACTACTGGGGGCACTACAAGGGGAGGACTACTGGGAGTACTACAGGGGGGAATACTACTGGTGGCACTACAAGGGGGGGAAATACTACTGGGGGCACTACAAGGGGGGAAATACTACTGGGGGCACTACAAGGGGGGAATACTACTGGGGGCACTACAAGGGTGGGAATACTACTGGGGGCACTACAAGGGGGGGAATACTACTGGGGGCACTACAAGGGGGGGAAATACTACTGGGGGCACTACAAGGGGGGAATACTACTGGGGGCACTACAAGGGGGATATACTACTGGGGGCACTACAAGGGGGGGAATACTACTGGGGGCACTACAAGGCCGGGGGAATACTACTGGGGGCACTACAAGGGGGGAAATACTACTGGAGGCACTACAAGGGGGGAATACTACTGGGGGCACTACAAGGGGAGGAATACTACTGGGGCACTACAAGGGGGGGAATACTACTGGAGCACTACAAGGGGGGAATACTACTGGGGGCACTACAAGGGGGGGAAATACTACTGGGGGCACTACAAGGGGGGGAAATACTACTGGGGGCACTACAAGGGGGGAAATACTACTGGGGGCACTACAAGGGGGGGGAAATACTACTGGGGGCACTACAAGGGGGGGGGGGGTAAATGCTACTTGGGGCACTACAAGGGGGGGAAATACTACTGGGGGCACTACAAGGGGGGGAATACTACTGGGGGCACTACAAGGGGGGGAATACTACTGGGGGCACTACAAGGGGAGGAATACTACTGGGGGCATTACAAGGGAGGGGAAATACTACTGGGGGCACTACAAGTGGAGGAATACTACTGGGGGCACTACAAGGGGGAAATACTACTGGGGGCACTACAAGGGGGGAAATACTACGGGGGGCACTACAAGGGGGGGAATACTACTGGGGGCACTACAAGGGGGGAAATACTACTGGGGGCACTACAAGGGGAGGAATACTACTGGGGGCACTACAAGAGGGGGGAATACTACTGGGGGCACTACAAGGGGGGAATACTACTGGGGGCACTACAAGGGGGGGAAATACTACTGGGGGCACTACAAGGGGGGAATACTACTGGGGGCACTACAAGGGGGGAATACTACTGGAGGCACTACAAGGGGGGAATACTACTGGGGGCACTACAAGAGGGAGGACTATTACTAGGGGCACTATATAATAAGCACTGCATAGGGAGGTACCACTACTGGGGGCACTGCATGGGGTAGGAGTACTACTGGGGCACTATATAAGGGGCTTACTACTGGGGGCACAAGGGGCACTGCACTGGGGGGACCACTACCGGGGGCACTGCATAGGGGGGGGAGCCAAAAAAATACTCGCTTACCAAAAAATTTGGGCTAGGGCCAGCCCTGGCTATATGATCCAGTCACATTGTGATACTTAACTTTCCATATGTTCTCTTACTATCCCAGCTGACCCTAGATATGTGTGGACTATGTAGAGAGCAGATAATTGGGTAGAATAGCTTATGGATGGTTATTTAGGTGGTTCATGAATTTGATAAACCTGCCTGAAGAGGTGATTTTTCACAGAATGCTTGAAGGTTTGTAGACTAGAAGAAATTATTGTTGTGTTAGGGAGGGCATTCCACAGAGTGGGTGCAGCCCCCCAAAAAGTCATGTAACTGGGAGCTTTTAATGAGTGTGTCTGAAAGAAGCAAATTTTGTGCAGAGCTGAGAGGTCAAGCTGGGAGGTATTTTGAAATAAGCAAAGAAATGTATATTGGGGTAGTCATGCTTAGTGCCTTAAAGGAAAAGTTACTAAGAATTGTGTCGGTGCAAATTGGTAATTTTCAGTGATAAACTAGTGAGTTTGCAATACAGGAATTTACCAATGGCCAACTCTGTAATAACATTGACATCAATGCAAATCACAAAATCACTATGAATCATGTTCACCAACATGACCGAACTTGCACCAAAATTGCAATGCAGTGCACGAAATCAATAGGCTACCAAATTATTGGCATGTTAGCATGTGAAAAGCATTTCAATTAAGACACACACAATTGTGATGCTTATGAAAGGTGACCAAATCAGCTGCTGCATTGTCTGTGATCCAAAACATGGATGAGACACTCTTTTCTGTTATGTGGGCACAGGCACTGTTTTCATGTGGATTGTACCACCTTCTCCCACTACCTGGGCCAAGTCCTAGCCACACTCATGACCCTCTCCTAAACCTATTTATGCTTCCCTAGCTAGGAGTCACATTAGCATCAGGTTAGCTTTTATAGCATGGCAAGTATGCCAAATGTCCTGGGTGCTATAGACTGCACACACATGGGGCTGAGATTATTTAGGGCTAGGATCCACATATACATTAACAGGCACCCTGGGCATTCAACCAAAGTGCAGGTGGTTTATGATGCAAAACAGTGAATCATGAGTGTTGTGGTGGGCTATCCTGGCTCATGTCATGATGCCATTATCCTAAATCAGTCATCCCTCTATGCTAAGTTTGAGATGGGCTAAATGCCATAAGGATGGCTGATGGGTAAATACACATATCTATGGTTAACTAGTGAAGATCATACTTATATTTTTCCCTTTATAACCTTCACATGCATTTTAATATTTGCCCTACAGGGGATTCGAGCTCTGGCTGTTTCTCCTAGCTACTGACTCCATTGTCGCTTCCTGATAGTCTGGCTGAGTGCAAGTATAATGATGCACATAGGACCACTAGATCAGTGATAGAACTTACACTTTGGCTACAGTATTAAAATCTCGAATCCTCTATCTTGATAAATCTAGTGGGATGTTGCTGTATTACATTGATAAATACCAACATTGTGCTCAGCTGCTGTCTATTGCATAATCTGTGCTTGCAACAACCTTCCTGTTATGAGCCATCATGATAGCTTATCTATCTGCTACAGGTTCTGGCTAGAGCTGAGAGGGTTAACAGGCAAAGATAGTCACTGTGAGGTTTGGTACAGGCTGAATGCTCCCAGCTGGAAAGCTTCTGTTATAGGGAAGCCAGCCCATTCCTACCTTGCCGGAGATAGTTTCTTGTGGAAGTTGTGCCAACTGGTTCCTGTTCCTGTATCTGCTGTATGGTATTCCTAGTTGGGTTGAGTGTCAGGATGTCAGGCTGTCAGGATGATGCTGGTCAGAATACTGACAGCGGCATCTCGACACCGGGTAGTTTTCTAACCCCTACCCTAATTCTCTATCCCAGGTGCCTAACCCTAACCTTCCCCCTAATGCCTAAGCCTAACCTCTCCCTCCTCGCACCCTAAACCTATCACCCCCTCCCTGGTGCCTAAACCTAACCCTCCCCATAGTGCCTAACCCTAACCTCCCCCTAACACCCTGATACTTACCTGCATGATGCTGGCGGTCAGGATACTGGTGCTGGGATCCTGACCTGTTGGGATTGTGGCGCCAGTATTCAGACCATCGGCATCCCACATGCCGGGATGCCGACTACATCCCTCCTTGTTTCTGTGCTGGCTCTGCCTTGCATCACCTGTACCTACTTTAATTACACCTAGAACATTCATTGTGCTGCAAATCCATTCTGCAAGCCATTCGTATTGTGTACTACTGCTATTCCATCTTGCAATATATGTAAATATCTCTTGCTGCTATTATATTCCACAAAACACATGCTAATTAATATATTGCTATTCCAATCTGCATTATATGTTATGCTGCAATTCCAACTGCCAGCTGCATGTGTATCTGAGTTTATTGCTATACATCTTGCAATATATCTGTTGTTTGTGATTGCTACTATTTTACTTAGTTGTGTTTATATGCAGTTGTATTCTGTTGCACACTGCTCTGTGTTAATTACCCTGTGATATTATAACTTAGTATTGGTGATATTCATGCTACCTGTTTATTAGTGTGCATTCTGTTCACAGCTGCAGGTTGCTTCATGGTTAATATTACCTTTGTACTACTACTCCAGTTTTACCTTGTAAACTCCTGCTATTTGTATAAGCCGTTACTGTCCGGAGGTTAAGACCCTCCAGCATCTTAAGTACCGGTGAGTGCGTCATACTCTATGGGAACAACGGGAAGTTGTTATAGACAGAAGTCCTCCCTAGAGTGACTCTAGGGGACTTATACTGTAAAAAACAGGGGAGATTCATTACACTCCCCCACCAGATTATGCAATAGGCAGTCAGCAGGCAGGGCTATTTGTTACATCTGGTGATTGTTGACCACAGAAAGTGGGAGACAGGTTAGGGCTTCAGTGATTAACACCTATTTCACCTGTAAGTATATGAATCAATCTTGGTACTTAGGCCCTGATTCAGAGCCGCTCGTTACCAGCAGTACGCTCGTTGCGTTCCGATGTTGACTAACCGCGCATGCGTCGGTGTAACACTGCGCATGTGCGTACGGCAGATTGCGAGCTTATTTTGTCTCGTTCGTCAAATAGCGTACAGGAAGTGACATGTCAAATGTGATTGACAGAACAGGGCGTTTTTGGGTGTTGACGGGGGAGGAGATGGAAAAACGCAGGCGTGGCGAGGCGTTTTTTGGGCGTACATACATTAACAAATGCGAACGTCAAATGTGTTCGTACCAACTCATACGTCACTGGATGATCCTCTTTCCCTTCAAAATGCTCGCACAGCTTAGGGGCTGGATAACTTGACCACAGTGGCGATGGCCATCTCCTCCGTCCCGGCACTCCACGATGTAGCATCGATTAATCACGGCTTGTCAGAAAATCAATTAGTGTTTGATTGAAACCCGGCTTGGTATGTGTTTGGAAAGCCGTTTTTTTGGATAGCACAAAACTGAACGCAGGTGGAAATCATAGCTGCTAATGTCTGGATTACACAATTAGCGTACATTTGTGGGGGTGTATTTTGGCCGCAATGTGTTGTTTTTGGACTATTGTAACAATAATGTCATCATGTTTAGGTTTGGTGCCTCATTTTGTGTTTGCAAGGTGATTTTTCCTCCTTAGGTAATGTTTTAAACGTTCCTTAACGAGCCCTTTTTTTCCAATGTGTAATTTTTTAGGTTGAACGTTGTTGGCTTGTGGGCCCGGATTAAATGTAACCCATTTTTACAATAATGTCAGAATACAAAGTCGTACATTTGTTGTAAATTTATTGGTATCCCCCAAAAAATAAATGCACATATTTAACCAAAACATTTTTGGCAGTGTTCATTCCACAATATTTATTAATTGTGCAAACAATAAATTTTTGGTAAACGGAAATGCAAAAATTAAAAACAATTCACAAGAAAGGAGAGGGAAGTTTTGGCCAGAAAGGAATATGAGGCAAGCACAGAAGGAGTGTGGGAAAAGTAGCCAATGCTGTCACCGTTTTTTCGGCCGTTTGGCTGGGGGAGGGAGGGCGCCAGACCGGGTCCGGGATGTCATCGGGCTGGCCTGTCCAGAGGCAGATGTTGTGGCCTCTGGACTAGGCACAGGGCTAGGCACATTTGGAGGATTGGCTGATGTTGTGCCAGAGGTGGAGGATCCTGATGTTCCGGCAGGAAGGGAGGTCGGCTCCACCATGTGCTGGTGAACGAGCTGCTCCAGGGCAGTGGCGATGCGGATGTTGGCCCTGGTATTTTCCGCCAGGGCCTGACCAATGGTCACGTTGGCCGCAGCATTTTGCTCCAGGGCCTCAGCCACCCGTACCAGACTGGCGTCCATCCTCTGCAGAATCTCCGTATGGAAATCCGATTTCAAATTTAGTTCTGTGAGGAGGGACACTGCCTGCGAGGGGGATTGCCCTGGACTGGCTTCTGCAGGGTCCTCAGCCGGATGTACTGGTTCATCCCCTGCAGAGCCTGCCGAAATTCTGCGGCCAAGGCTCCCCTCTGGAGCAGACTCATCCGCCTGTGTCTCTGTTGGAAAAATGAGAAAAGACTCACATTAGAATCTACATATTGGCACAATTACATTTCAGAGTTGGTGATATCACAATATTTACCTGGGACAACATGAGGAGCCGCAAAGTCTGGCATGTCCGTATCCATGTTGGACACGCCAAACACCTCCACAGCCTGCACACACCCCTGTGCCAGCTCTTCTAAATCAGTCAACTCCAATGACACAGGGGTGGGACCTCCACCTGTCCCCCTTGCATGCTTGGCCCTGTCCGCCATTTTTTGTTTCAGGCGATATTTGATGTCTTGCCATCTGTGGGTGAAAAAGGAACCATTATTTTTTATTTGATTTTGTTTTTGGTTTTAGGGTGGTCAAGTGTTTACTTACCGCCGTTTGACATCCCGGGCTAGACGGACATAATCACCCACCCTATTGACCTCAACGGCTACCTCTTCCCACGTTCTCCACTTCTGGCTTGAACTCATATTCCTGTCTGCCTGTGGCAGGATGTCCACACACTTCTGAATCTAAACCTCCATCTCCTTTCTTGTGAATTGTGGCTGCCTTTTCTTTTTGACAGCTTTGCCCGGAATACTGGGCCCAGCAGCCTCTTCCATGTCATCCTCCTCACCTATTTGTGTAAATTTGGAGAATTCTCAACTTCACAACTTGCACAATATTATGTTTCTAATTAATCATTGAGTCAAAATGCATGAAATACTTACCGCCAGACTGTTGTCCATTGTTTCCCTGGTCTGTATCCATGTCTGAGCTTCAAACAAGAAATACACCAGAATTTTGTTTTTGTCTCGTGACGTATTTATACATGCGTCCTTATTTTGCGGCCGCATCATTGATTGTGCGTTCCTGTGATCCCTCCTTAATTTGTGCGGGAAACGAAACACTATTTATGGCTTGGGGCGTCTCGATTCGAGGTGGCGTTTTTTGAATGTTGGAGGTTACGTTGGTTGGAGTTGATTGTTGGCTGGTGTAGGAGTTTGCGTTTTTGGAAGTAGTTTTTTTGGATATCTTCTTTTTTTGATTTCCGTTCGTTTGTTTTCGTTTTGTAATTTTTTGGTCGTTTCCAGTTTTGGTAAGTTTGGGGAAGTCTAACTTTGGGGCAATTTGTCTCTCATTCTGGTTAAGAATTTTCTAATATTTTTTTCCCATCATTTCATCTCTCTTAGGTTTTATTTTGGCTCTGCCCCAAAGACCTTTTGATCCGGATTCTTATATATTATCTCTTGGTAAGTTCATTTGTTAAACTGTTTTGGAAATGTTCTTGTTTGTCTTTACGCAACTTTGGTTGGCCTTACACATGTAACCTTTGTTTTTCCAAATCCGAAATCTGGTTTTTGTTTTTTTTTTAGTTACGCTGCATTTTTGTAACTTGTATTTGCAAACTAATTAGCGCATTTTTACTACTTACTATTGTGACTTGTATTTGTGAACTAATTAGCGCTTTGTGAAATTCTTATTCATCCCTTAAAATTGTTTGTGTTTTCTCGGTAGCATTTGTTGCTTACATTTGGCCTCAATTTGACGTAGTGTGCGCAACGTCGTTTTGCTCTTTGCCCAAATGTGTATGTGTCCCCTTTTATGTTTTGTCTTGCTTAAATTTTTGAAACAGAAATGGCCAGCATAAAATGATGTATATTTATGTTGTGATTATTTCCAGTTTCAACATATCATGACAATACCCCGGCATGTAAGCATCAAAGGATGGTATCTTCAAGCTAAGTAAAAAGTTTAATTTTTTGGGGGGGGAAAAAGCCTGACATTCAAATCTTGCCATTTCAGGTTGATATGGGTCGGATTGTTCTGGCCCTGCTCCCGGAAGCCGACCAACCTCAATCTTGTCCAAGGCGTAGGCATCGTAGGCGTGCAAGGCCCCAGATATTTCGAACACATGTCACCCTTTTTGGAATGCCCGATGATGAGGTTTTAAGACGCTACCGTCTTCCTCCAAAAATCATCATAGACACTCTCTCATTAATAGAGAGTGATCTTGAGCGGCAAATTGACAGTCCTACAGCAATACCACCACTTACGCAATTTATGGCGGTGTTACGTTTCTGTGCCTCAGGATCGTTCCAAACAACGGTGGGAATAGTGGCGGGCATATCACAATCCTCCTTTTCCCGGATCCTGAGGGCAGTGATGGAGGCACTTTTCAAACACCTCCATCATTTTATTCAAATGCCTTTGGATATGGGTGCCCTTAGTGTGGCCAAGGCCAATTTTTACCAAATAGCTGGCTTCCCACACATCATAGGGGTTGTGGATGGTACTCACATACCACTTCAGCCTCCAGCACGGCTGGAGGCAATATTTAGAAACCGGAAACACTATCACTCCCTCAATGTAATGGTGGTATGTGATGCCTCCCTCCAGATCCTGTCCCTGAATGCAAAATTACCAGGAAGTGCACATGACTCCTTCGTCATCCGGCAATCAGGGATATGGCACAAATTAACCAACCTACAAGCTGGTGATGCGTGGCTTCTGGGTAAGTGGAGACCTTTAGTACATAACAATGTTAAGCTTCATACATAGTGAGCCTGATGTTGACTATTCTTTTTCACAGGAGACAGTGGCTACCCTTGCACGCCCTGGCTGCTCACTCCTTATTTGGCTCCCACACCAGGGCCACAAAGTGAGTATAATTCCACACTTACAGCCACCAGGCAAGTGGTGGAGCACTGTATCGGCCTTTTAAAAGGCTGATTCAGATGCCTCCACCGCTTTGCCGGATATGGTTTCGAAAATTGTGGTCCTGTGTGGGATATTTCACAACATCGCCATAAGGAGTGGTGTCCCAATGCAGCCAGAGGATGCCTTACCTGAGGATGGCCCCCCCGAGGTTGGTCAGAGGTCAGTATGTGGGGGGGCCATACGCGATGATGTGGTGGACAGATTTTTTAGGTAATTATTGACAAAACAACAGTGTTTATACCTAATGTGGTAGGGTTTGTTTGAGAACATCTAATTATTTATTTTTATTTTCTCCATCTTCTGTTTTTTCACATAATCTTTGGCACTCCAACGATGACTACTTCCTGCTACCCTTAAAAAACCTGTATGTGGACATTTTGGGGATATATTCTGGAACCCATATTGCAATGCCATATATGTGGAATCATGTTGGCATGGTCCTTCATCAACCAGTTCTTGATTTGTTGTTTTTTTATTTGGTTTTGTTGGTATGTGTTGTATTTGTGATTATCACTGTGTGTTTTGTTTGTGAGTGACCACTTTGATTTTTCAGTTATGTTGTGAATAAATGTTTTGAGAGTGAAATGTTGTACCTTTTTTGGAACGTTACAAGCAAGTGTAACCAGGTTCACACACGTTACATTTGACTAAGGGGTAATCCAGTACTGACGCCAGTTGAGCTAAAATGTGATATGTTTTCAGGGTCCAAACCAACACCCAAAGGAAGCCTGTACAATCATTTGGCTTCGTAAGATTGGCCTAAGCAGCTTGCACCCCAACTAGGAACCTGTAAAATGTAGTAATATCTAATTGTGACTACACCAAAAAAGGGAAATGAGATTGTTACTGTTAGGTGTTTCTTGTGGCTGTTTTACATAAAAATACAACACACAATCTTAGTGTAAAAAAATGGAAATCCTTGCAGGAACAGTCTACTTATGTCAGGGTAAACAATCTGTGATTTAGAAAAAACGAATGAGCCAGAACGTTACTTCGAAAATAACACTTTATTTTTAAAATGGGCCAAAAAAAAAAAAAAACTAATCCCTAAGGAGGACCGACATATGGTCAAGGACCACCAGCATACCGATTATATTGTGGCGCATCCCGGCCACACAGGCGGATAATTCTGCCCGACACCTCTGTTCCTCTGTGGGTGAGAAAAGTGTGGGGATTAATACAACAATACTGAAACCACATTAAAAAACAAGTCAAAACCAAAACCCAAAAAAAACAAAAAACAAAAAAAACCATAATTACACCATTAAAACACATCAAACTAAAATGGTGTAGGCCAAAAATACAAGGCCATTGTACAAATTCCGACAGGTGTGATATGTGTATGTTGAAATCAGCAGTAACAGGTAAAGGCAATCGCCAAAATCCCCAAAAGTGTAGCCAAAAACCCCAAAAAAAGGAACCACACATGATTACATACAAACAGTTTGTGTCGATAAAAAAACGCAAAGAAAAACATACCGGAAGATACAACGCCAGCTCCGGAAGGCCCTCCATCGTCCTCCTCGGAGGTGCCTCCATTCCCCAAAGATCGGGGCGGGGTAATGACGGACTGCAGGGAGGGGGTAATTCTAAGAGGGGTGGTTGGAGGAGAGGGGGAATTGGGACGGAGGGGAAGGAGGCCCGAAATTTCAGCCTGAGGGTCTTGGAAGGCTGGGGAGGAGTGGGGAATAGGGGAATTACTGGTAGTGGAGTGTTGGCTGGGGGTTGGGGAGAGTGGCCGTGAGCGCCGTCTGGCCGGACGATGACGGCGTAGTCTTCGCTGGGCCCCTAAAAGATGTGAAACAAATTGTGGTTAGTTTCAACACAAATCCGCGAAAAAAACCATTTTCGAATCCCCCCCCCAAAAAAACGAACCATGCAGATATGAGTGCAATGAATAAATATGAAATACAGGGAAAACATGGCCATGCAGATATGAGTGCAATGAATTAATATATAAAATACAGGGAAAACATGGCCATGCAGATATGAGTACAATGAATAAATATGAAATACAAGGAAAACATGGCCATGCAGATATGAGTGCAATGAATAAATATGAAATACAGGGAAAACATGGCCATGCAGATATGAGTACAATGAATAAATATGAAATACAGGGAAAACATGGCCATGCAGATATGAGTACAATGAATAAATATGAAAAACAGGGAAAACATGGCCCTGAAGATATGAGTGCAATGAATAAATATGAAATACAGGGAAAACATGGCCATGCAGATATGAGTACAATGGATACATATGAAATACAGGGAAAACATGGCCATGCAGATATGAGTGCAATGAATAAATATGAAATACAAGGAAAACATGGCCATGCAGATATGAGTGCAATGAATAAATATGAAATACAGGGAAAACATGGCCATGCAGATATGAGTACAATGAATAAATATGAAATACAGGGAAAACATGGCCATGCAGATATGAGTACAATGAATAAATATGAAATACAGGGAAAACATGCACACGCAGTTAGGGCCACAAAGACAAACATGAAAACCACAATCCATAAAACTTACTTTCGGCGATCTGCATGCGAAAGCATGCCAGCAAGCGGGGCATCCGCCGTTGCAGGTCCGACCACCTGCGCTCCAGCTGCCCGATCTGGCGGCGTGAGCCGAAGGAGTGCAGGCGGGCCCGTACCTCCACATATGCGGAACGCTTTTCGCGGTTGGTGATGGGTGGAGGCTGGCTGGTGATCCGCCTATCCATGACCTCCGTTAGCACCAGCAGCTCGCGCCTGGTGAATGCGGAGGCTCTCAAGATGGCAATGGTGTTTTTATTAAAAATAATTTTTAATAAAGTGCCCCAAAATTTTTTGATTGGCTAATGTATTTGGGTAATTAACAGGACCAATTCTATTGGTTAGTGTATGAGTCATGTGTTCGACAGGGCCAGAAATCTCTTGAGAATTATGATAGGCTTGATGCAGTGACATGCGTAAGCAAATTTAAATAAAGAAATGAACTCCGGGAAATATGTGGGTAGAAAAACAAATAGAACAATTATTTAATTGAGGCTAACATGTATTTTGACAATTAAAAGCGAATGTTTAAGCCGTACGTATTCTGCGGGTAAACACAAACACGGACATGAATAAAGTTTATTGCATTGTGTTCAAAAAACAAAAACAATTTAGTGAATTGATATATTGATTGGCATGATACGATTGAGGGAGGTAGGCAGAATAAACGAGCAGTTAATCGAAATCTGACAGTCCAACTTCCGGGTAGTACTAGTGCGTGCGTTCCCTTCAAGCCACTTCGGGGATGTACGCTCGCTATTTGGCACGCTCGTTAGTTAGAGGAAGGGTCGCTTGAGTTTGGGGAGGATGTTTGTCTGCGTGCGAAAATACGAGCGAGTGCTTGAATTTAAATATTTTTTTACGTACGCCGAACGTACGAACGGTCACTTGCGTCCGGGTCTGAATGAGGGCCTTAATTATTCATAAAATGTGTGTATTGTAAACTTTGTAAAGTAACAGAACATCCACAAAAGTAAACAAACACAAATCTGTAATTTTGAATAACTGATGTTCTTTTGACAGAAACACATTAAAACTGTGTTCACACATTTGCTGATGTAAACTACTTAACCAATGTTTACTCTGAGCATCAGTGTTGCTAACATGCTTATGCTTATTCAGTTATTTCCTTTCATTAACCATTCATTTAATGATAATGATTTAAAACACATTGAACATGCAAATAAAAATTTATATAAAATCTACTCATAAATAATATGCTAAAAAAGTGTTAAACAATATATTTGTTTAATAATTTTTTGAGGCACCAAAAAATATTGTTCCTATATAATACCAAATACCTTAAATACGCAGAACACATATGAATAGGTGTGTTACAAGTTCACAAATTTTACACAATCAAAAAAACAATAACACAATTCTCTTTTTCTTTTAGGAGGGATTGTAGAGGAGGGTGAGAAGCGACTAGGACCTGCAGCACCACCTCTTGTGCTGGCCCCAAGTCTGGGTGGTATTGGTGCAGTTGTAGTTGTTAAACTAGTGGAGGTGCTATTTTGAGGCTCATGTAAGCAATTAATTATTTCTCTGCCTAATGAGGACATGGTAGCATGCAGATCCCTAATGACATTTGTTAGATTTTGGTACATACATAAAGAACTATCTTGAAAACTAATATTAGCTTTGGTTTGTGTTTCAAACACATGTTGGTTGGTTTCCATAATTCATGAAAAATTCTAAAAATTAGTATTTACATTACTATAATTGTTTTCTACAGTGTCATTTAGCTCCATGATAGTGACATTTATGGATGACAGACTGCATTTTCTTTTACGAAACTGATGATTTATTAATTGCAATTGTCTTGCTTGTGTATCCATTAGCTCCACATGACGTTCATTGAAAGCAGCCATGGAGGTCAGGAATCCAGAAGCAGCTTCTGAATTAGCATTTATAGGTAGATCTTGTAAGTGTGTTTCTGCCCTTAATGGTTTTGCAGGAGACATGTGTAAGGTGATGAAGTCACCTTGGGTTTCCACAGGTTCTGCAAGTGGTTGTAGTGTTGGTGAATGTAGGTCTACACTCTGTGGAACTAAAGCAGAACATGAGGTGAGTATTTGTGTAAGTATGAAACTCAAGTGGACATATGTAAAAATAGTTGATTGTGTGTTTACATTCATAAGTTCACAATTATTACGTTACCCACAAAAAAAAATATTTACCCACTGAGCACATTTATAAATGTATGTTTTAAATATATTGGTTTTTTTTTTTTCTTTTTTTCGATAATTATTGTCAAAGTAAACAAATTTTTATATATTAAAAGTTAAAACTAAAATTGTCTAGCATCTTGCATGGACAAAACTTAAAGTAGTAGTTACAGTAGAAAGTTGTCTTTGACTTTTATATCGTTAACCACTGCTCCACTTTGCATTAACATTTTTGAGAAAAAATAAAATAAAAAATAGAATGTGTAATGCAGTGTAGATAGACATTTCTGTTAATATCAATTCTTATACAAACATGTTTTTTTCAGATAACAAATGGCTGTGCGCATGGTGGTATATTCGTTGTCTGGGGCACTTGCGGAGTTATGTTAATAGGTTTTCACTTTAAAAATCTGTTGCCAACATAAATACAATGGAGACATTTGTTTTAGGATTGCAAAGTGACATTTACATGTATGTAAATTAAATTTTTATCTATTTTAAAATAGTAAAGATGATTATATTATATATGAATTACATTTTTAACATAGAAAAAACATTGAATATACCATCCAAAGGTTAATGTCAACACATTACTCAGGCGGAATAACACTCGGCAGTGGCTCTTTGTATTCCAGCCATTCCTGCTGAAATGGTGATTCCATCTTGGCCTCTGTGACCATTTTCACACGGCACTTGATGTCACTTAAGCGGCATGCAGTTTCAATCCCGGCTGTCGGGATGCTGGCACTTAGAATCCTGACACCGGTCAGAATCCTGGCACCGGCATCCCCACCACCGCCATTCCGATGGTAAGTATTAGGTTTAGGGGTGGGTTAGCCTTAGAGTTAGGGGTTATGATTATGGACTAAAGGGAGGGTTATGGTTAGGCACTGAGTAGGAAGGGTTAGGTTTAGGCTGTGGGGAGGCAGGAGTAGGGTTATGATACTTACCAAAGTGCCGGTATCCTAACCCTGTCGGAATGGCAAGCTCCAGCATCCCATACCCAATTACTGTAGCATTTTTTACATAGATCAACATTGTGCTTTACTGACCCAGAGCAATTCACCTCTTCTAAAATCTGCTTCCAAATAAGGGACATTTTACGACCACTTGTTTTTCATGCATGCCGGCCAAATAACAAATCAAAATGCTTCATCACCCCTTTCGCAAGGGCGACATTTTCATCAAATGTGAAGCGCATATTATGGCCACTGTCTTGGGCAACTGGGCAAAGACACATCTATCATCATCATCTGCTGACTCCTCCAAAGGCTGCTGCACTGACAACACCTCCTCCTCAACATTAGACTCAGATGAAACCTCCAGATCCACAGTCCTACTTCTAACACTGTCCTCCATGATAACAAATAGCACTAAACACAGATAAATAAAATAAAACACAGATGTGTCCACATACATCTATCCAGCAAGGCAGCGGGCGTGGAGTCCCCAGTGCCAGCTGCTGTGGCTTCCGTCTTCCTCCCCAGATATTTGATGGCAATGGGCTCCGCCTGGCGCGAGCGCTGGCCTGTATGAAAATTTAAAGGGGCAGACTCTTATAGGGAGGAGTTAAATTTTCGCACCCAAATTGACATCACATTTGGGGTGAGAATTGAACTCCTTATAAGAGGGAATCTCTGTGCACTAGACAATACCAGAGTATAGGCTACTAAACCATACTCCAGTGTCCTTACCACTAGTGACCTCTGCTGCTCGTTCCTGACCTCTGCTTTGTTTCTGACCTGATTCTCTCTCCTCCCTGGTACTGCACTTGGCAATTCTGGATAGACCTTGGCTATTCTCAGCAACCTGTTTCTGTCTGATCCCTGGTACTGTATTATCTGTTTGGTTCTGACCCGGCTTGTTGACTACACTTAGTACGCCTTCTACGTACTTCTTATTACCCTCCAGTATACACCAGCACTAGGGAACCTTGTCAGGGGGCTGGGACCTGCATGTTGGACGCAGCAAAGTACAAACCTTGTGGGGGTCCCAGGTGAATACTACTGACACATTAGACTTCGTGCCTCTGTACTGGGTCTTAGCCAATCTTAAGCACAGGCAAACATCCACTATCTGTCCGTGAGTTTGTTACAGCACACAAACAGCTTATTCTGATTAAAATGATATGCGGCATGCCTATATTTTGTGTGCAATGTAGCATGTCGCATACAGATACAGCCGCAGTCACACACAGAATATAGGCATGCCACATATCATTTTAAATAGCATAAGTTGCTTGTGCTTCTTTTTCGCATCGCTTTGAGAATAAGATGCATTTTAAGGAAAAAGCTGCACGAAAAGACTCAGCAGGACTAGAAAAGATGGCATGGCATGACTAGACGGGTTGTTTAACATGCAAGGAGGCTAGATGTATCTGTAATAAACCTCCTCCAAAACCACTACCCACACACTCTTCACAGACACACACAAATAATGACAGGACAAAAATTAAATGACAAAGGACTAAAATGAAGAGACACTTTAAAAATGAACAAGACAACAGAAAAAGACAAGATTACTTTCACCAGCAAACAACAATCATCAAAATATATAACCCAACTCTCATCTCCAACCACAGAGCAGACTCCTCTCAAACCAGACACCAGCAATGAACGTGTTGCTGCGGTTTGGGGGCGTATTTATTAGGGCATGGTGACGACACAGGACCATGGGGTCAATTTACTAGGCCTTGGATGAAGGTAAAGTGAACAGAGATTAAGGGCCTGATTCAGACCTGCTCGCAAGTGCATTGCGCTTGCAATCGGGCCGATGGTGGCCCAGTGCGCACGCGAGGCGTGCGTGAGCCCTGTAGCGAGTGAGACCTTCACTCGCTTCGGAGCTCGCAGCAAAACGATCAAAACGGATGTTGATCGACCCGTTTTGTAGGCGTGTGGGGGGGGGTGGCTGACCAAACGGAGGCGTTCCTGAAGGACTTCCGGCTCTAATAGAGCTGGAAGTCCATTTGGCATTGCACCCGCTCGCACTAGCTGTGGATGGGCACCCACAGCTTAGTGAGCGGACAGGAAAAATAGCAAGCGGCTCTGAATCAGGCCCTAAGTCCCAACCAATCAGATCCTAACTGCCATGTCACAGTCTGTGTTTCAAAAAATTCATTTAGAAGCTGATTGGTTGGGACTTTATCTCCTTTCACTTTATCTCCATCCAAGGCTTAGTAAATAGACTCCAGTGTGTTCTTTTGACCAATTGGGAACAGTTTTGAGAACATGTTGCAATTTGCCACCGATTGCTTTGCTATTTGTGTGGCGCACTCGAGTGCTTCCTGGTTTGGAGAGTTCATTTGCGAGTTTTGGCGACACCCGGTTTTGCGATTTCATGTGTGAGTCAGGGCTACGACAACTAAACTCGCACATGCCAGGACACGATCATTATCACCATTGAATCACAATTGTCAGACCACCACGCTTCTTAGTAAATTTGACAATTGAAGCGGAAAATGTTCCAGTGATAAGCACCGATTTATAATCGCAGCCATACGCGATTATTAGTAAATTCCCCCCTTATATCTAAGCAAACATTTTATACTACATTCAGTACCATACAGGCAACAAAGTAAGGGACTGACAGAGAAAAGCAGCAGCAGAAAAACTTTTTTCAGGGAAAATTATTCTATCCACTGCATTCAAAATAGATTGTAGGGGTGAAAATCTGCTATTGGGAAGACCAATAAAGATTCTATTACAGTAGTAAAAGAAGGAGATAATAACTTTTTGCATTGTTTTGTGGGAGATACTGGCGTATTCTGGTTATGTTTCTTAGATGTATGTAACATGATTTGGATACAGATTAAATGTGGGAAGCAAAGGACAGTTCTGAGTCAAGGAAAACACAAGGGAAAAAGTTGCATGAAAATGTTTGGTGCTACCGAGTCACACGGCGCTTATGCGTTATGTTTAACGCGACTTCTAGTGCACAGAGGTAAATTGTTTGTGGAGACATCTGTATATTGACATAGCTAGACTTTCTGTACTCCCAGCCCTGTCTTAAGATCTTCATGAACTTTATTTTATGACTTGATTAAGTAGTATTTAGATCATAATCAAGTCGTTATGCAGGAAGACAAGTGGTGCCCTGTTTACGTACTGTAAATACCTGGACAGCACTGTATAAAATTACACTGTCCCTATTTTTGTGTGGAATCAAATGATTCAGGTTTTTTGTTGTTGTGTTGTCACATTACTAACTGTTCTGCTTTTTTCCCATCTTCTATTATAATATATAAAACAAGTTGATAATATTAACTGACAGTGGTTGAATTAAATAGACCTGAGAAGCATTCAATTGACATTTTATGACTTAGATATTGAAAATTAATTAAAAGTCCATAGACAATTTCAAATGGTTTGGCACAATCTAATTAACTTGAAATAATAAGTTATGAAATGCCATTTGATGTTTATTAAGAGACTTCCTTTTAAGTGCTCATTAAAGCCTCAGTGTGGCACTTGTCATTGGGATCACTTATTAATATTTTCTTCAATCAATTTATGCAAATTAGAAGATTATATGTAGAGTTTTTTTCAAATAAATAATTTATTTAATACTAATACAATTTGGAGATGTCACAGATAAATGCATGCCCTTTCTGGGTGAATATAATCATGTGGAGAGTTGATAAAGTAAATGTTACTGGTTTTAATGTAATAATTCTTTGCTGTTAGAGCTCATAGTTTGTGTTGCAGTATGTCCTTGTCAGAAGTTTTACAGTAGACTCGGTTTATTTTATGTCACTCTAGAGTAAAGTATATTGGGAATAATTAAGTTCAAGGCTTCTCATCTATCCTTGTAGCATGATAAATTCTCAGACAGTTGGGTAGTTTTAAGAGAAGTCGACAAAACCTTTATAGAACAAAGATGCCACAGTAGCTGATAAACAATGTAAAATTAAATATGAATTGCTGCTTCGGTTAAGTAGCAAAATGATGCTCATATATGGCTCATGTGAAACATATGGCTCATGGCTCATTATGGCTCATGTGAAACATTATAGCCAGAAAGTCATTTTCACGTCGGCACCCTACTGATTTGTAGAAGAGTGCATTTGTCTTGTCCCCCAGTTTGAAGGTGGGTCATTAAATGAGGATTTGTTTAGTATACAGTGTAACTTCAGCATTAAAGTAATTTTAAGTGATATGTACAGTATATTAAGCATTTATTAAAATATATACTATTATAAACAATATTCTGATTACACTGCTGAATGCTGCTGATAATAGAGGTAGTTAATTAAATAGTGATAGCTTCTGTAAGCTACGTAGTTTACTAAATGGTTATTAATTGGGGAGATGTACTAAGCCTTGGAGAGAGATACAGTACCAACCAATCAGCTCCTCACTGTCAGTTAAAAGGCTGTGTTTGAAAAATGACAGGAGTTGCTTGGTTGGTACTTTGGGGTCTATTTACTAGGACTTGGATGGAGATAAAGTGAACAGAGATAAAGTACCAGCCAATCGGCTCTTAACTGCCATGTCCCAGGCTGTGTTTTGAAAAAATTACAGTTAGGAGCTGGTTGGCTGGTACTTTATCTCCGTCCCCTTTATCTCCATCCAAGGCTTAGTAAATACACCCCTTTATCTATCTCCACATTATCTCTCTCCATGGTTTAGAACATCTACACCACCAAGATAAAACCCATCAGTGAACAGTTATAAATGATTCTATATGGTGGTACGCTGCTAGTTATAGAAAACCACTGCAATGAACTTCTTACTAAATCACCATGAAGTGTGCCCAGCTATAAAAGGTGGACAGTGAAGAGTGAAATACTGTAGAAATAAAATAATACTTTTACAAGAAGTTAGGGGGAGATTTAGCAAATCTTCTAAAAGTGAAGTTGTTGCCCATAGCAACGAAGCTATCATTTGTTTTGTGCATTCTATAAAATGATAGCTACTGTAGGATATGATTGGTTGTCCTCTTTAGAGGGTTTGATAAATCTCCTCCTTAATGTATTGTGGGGCTGGAAAGACAAGACTACAGTAAGTGCTCACCCCAATGGACTATAGAGGTTAGTGCAATGGAATAAATCAGCATACTGTTGTTTCTGAATGTACAAGGGATTTCTAGCTGCTGACAAGTAATAATGATAGACAACCCCTTCATGTCCTTATACAAATCTATAGAGGTGTATGGCTCAGGCACCATAGCCTTGCAATGGGGTCTATAATCTAACCTGTTTGGTGCCTTACGGCCTAAATTTGGGTTTGATATGTTACTGTAGGTCAACATGCATAATGTAGACATTAGACCGGGATCATGGTCACAATATCAACATACAGCATGTCAATATGCTTAGCATGTCGACAGTGATCATATTGACATTTACCATGTCCACACGGATGTCATGTTGACATGACAGAATGTTGACTTAACGTCCCTGGTGACGTAGCAGTGAACTACCAAATGGCTCCAGTGTCTTCTTCCGGGGCATGGCGGTCATGTGAGCAGCAGTAACAGCGCAGACAGGTGATGTTCCGGTAAGTATTTTCCCGTAATCCCTGCCCCTAACCCTCCCTCTAGTGCCTAACCCTAATTTTATTCCCCCACAGACTAACCGTAACCTTGCGGCTGGGCCAAACCATTGGCATTCTGAAAATGGTATGTTCACATAGTGAGATTTCTGATTTTGACATTGTGAACATGTCAACATTCTGAGGATGTCAACATGTTGAACCATGATGGCATTCCAGCATAGACATTGTGGTGTCGACATGATTACTATCGACCATCTAACCGGATACCTCTAACTTTGTTCCATAGTTTAGTGCTGGATACTGTAAACTATCAACAATTTACCGGTGGGAAGTCAGGATAAATGTAAACTCAGGATGATACAGCCAATTAGAAGTATAGATTAGAGCAGTGGTTTCCAAACTGAGTGCCGTGGCACCCTGATATGCCTCAGGGCACTTGCAGGGGTGCCTCGGGTTGGTGGTCCAGTACCAAATGAAATTATTTTTAGTCAATGTGATAGGCAAAAGCAGTGCTAATGGCTGCCAATCAAGTAATATGTGGACAAAAAGAAGCGCAGCCCTGTCAGCCACCACATAACTGACCCTAAGGGTGACATATAAGCACAATTTACTTCATTAAATTTTTGCTGAATTTTGTTTAGCCCAGGGGTGCCGTGAAAAAAATGCTGATACTCTAGGGCGCCGTGATTTGAAAAAGTTTGGGAACCACTGGACTAGAGCTATTCTATTAATACAACAAAAAACGTTTGCTATTAATACAATAAAAAAACATTTATTACCAGTTAATAGTCTCTGTAGGAATCACCAACACTTTTTTCTATGTGAACAGTAGTCACTCTGGTCCTTCATGAGATGTAATGAAATGTAAATATTGGTGGTGGCTAGTGGCCCCATCATTAGGCTGACAGATATTTATTTTACTGTATATTCCTCTAACGCCAGTTCACCTTGCAGACTGAGGGTTAAAGTCCCTTTAAACCAACTTGTTCTATTTAATTTATTAAACTATTCAACTTCCTAGAAAATGTTTTTAAAATAGATTTAAGAAAAGTATATTGATTTTTATTTATTAGTATTAATGTAGGAATATGAGGTTTTAGATACATTTTCAGGTATATTTCACAGCATATGTTTAATGGACAGCTTCATTATGGTTATGATTATGTTACTTGTCAGTGGTTCAGGAAGTTTTACTTTTCTGAACAGATCAATGATTTCACTTCTTTTACTATTTCTTGTCACCATTCAAATTTTCGGTGTGCTCTTCCTAAGCTTCATCACAGTTTATTGCCTCTGTGTAGCAGCCTCTGCCTAAAATGCAATGCTGCTGACCTGACACACTGCACTACCTAACCTTTCTGCAAATATCCCCATATGAGTCAGCTGTGATGACAAGCGATGTTGCTGAGACCATATACAGTGCTGTAGTTCAGTATTGCTCAAACAAGTTTCATTATTTTATATGGCAGAGGTTCCAAACTGTGCCATTATAGTCCAGGTTTTAAGGATATACATGCTTGAGACCAGATAGTAAATCAAATTGACTGAGGCTACAATAATGGTGTTGCGCTATTTGATATTGTAATTTATCATAAGTAAATACTTATAGCATGGTAAGTAAGTATTTGCTTATTATTAATTATAATATCAATTAGCGCAACACCATTATTGTAGTTTTTGTTTATGATCATCAGTATGTGATTTTTAATTGGGTTTACACAGACCCATAGGTGTTTGCAGCTGTGGTATATCATTCAATTTTAGCTTTATTAGCGCCAGGCTGATATATTTGGTTGGGTGTAAAATTGACTGAGGTACTAATTAAGGGGGTCATTCAGACCCACTCGTGAGCGGCAGTACGCTCGCAAGTGGGTCGATGGTCCCCACTGCGCATGCGCACAACGGAGGGAGCTCCGTCGTGTGCATGCGCGAGACCCGGCAAGTGAAGGACTTTCCATTGTTCCGGGTCTCGCACCAAAGGGGGCGTGCTGTCGATGTTGATTGACAGCACGCCCCCTTTGGTGGGCGTGCCTGCCAGACGGAGGCGTTCCCATGGGAACGCCTACCGTCTGAAGCCGGCCCCACTGACATCACTAGTGATGTCAGTGGGAGTGATTTTGGCTCTGATAGAGCCAAAATCACTCCAGGGCTTGTGGTTGAGAAACCCGACCACAGGGTTTCACTCGCAAGTCCGATGGTCGCGATGGTCAAGACCATCGCGACCATCTTGTTGGACGCTCGTATATGCTGTGGGTGGTGACCCACAGCTATACGAGCGTCCAGGAGGACGCTCCATTTTAATGGAGGAGGGCCCTGATTCAGAGCGAGCGCTCTGGTCAGAGCGTCCGGCTCTGAATCAGGGCCTAAGTCACCTGTGCTCAAGCATGGATATCCTTAAAACAAGGTCTGTAATTGCAACGTTTTTAGAACCTTTGTTATATGGGAATTCTGGAACCATTGTGAAGAAGTGTTTTACTTTTTACGCAGCAAGTGGGGCCAGGAAAATGAACCAAGCCTACGACTAGAAGTCCTACCTGCTCTCTGGAGCTGATGATGGAACAGGATGACAGCAATGGAGGGCAAGCAAATAAACTCTATGGACAATATCTAAATGGTGACTGTCAGATTAGCTTCCGAATGGTGAAAGCTGGATAAAACAACCATAAGGATCTCCTCAAGCAATTGGGAAATTCTTGCATTGGAAATTCATATTTACAGTACCTACACCCAACTTTTAGTTACTTCCAGTAGAGGCAGGAGGGTGGTGGTGGTGGTGGGAGGGGGGGGGGGGGCAAGGCAATTATGACATTGTTTTGCAGTGATATCATTGTGCCATTGATCCAAATGCAGATGAAATCCTGGTGCTGGGGGAAGGACACTAAAACTGCTTGATTTCACCCATCACACCCATCATGGTACCCAGAGGCTCAGTGGAAACCTAATTTGAAAGAGGGGGTCCTGTTTCATACTATTTACCCCCTTAGTAGTTATTGCCTGGTGATCAGTGTGACCCCATACATACTTACCATTTTGAGTTTATAAATTGCTGGTGCTTAGAATACCGTCAGCAGAATCCCGACACCTGTCAGAATCCCGATACCAGCATCCCAACAGCCGACATCCCGAAGGTAAGTAACGGGGTTGGGGGGAGGGTTAGGCACTGAGGGAGGGTTAGGTTTAGGGTGCAGGGAGGGGGAGGGAGTTAGGTTAAGGCACCGGGGAGAGAGGGTTAGGGTAAGGACACCTACCAACAGGTGTCGGTATCCTAACCCTGTCGGGATGCCAGCATCAGGATTTTGACCACCGGGATCATGAGCATCGGCATCCCGTACCCATCCCCTCAGCACTATACAGTGGCTTATACTGTATAATTACCATTCCTCACGAGGCCCAGAGGGGTAGATAGGGGTTCCCAACACTATGCTGGATGCCATCTTTGTCACCATTGCGGGGTCCATGTAGTGCCTGTTGTACTAAGTTGTGAAGCATTTTATTATTCTTCCTCCCAAGACAGTGGTCATGTAACTAGGCATATGTTCCTGGGTTCCTCTGTGGAACAAGGACTCATAGCAACTGCAATTTCTTTCACATTTCTCCTGCTCATAAAGTGGTCCTGCAATAGGTAAACTCAACAGTCATTGGTACTCTTCACCTGGCACAGGTGAGTATCTATAATATGTACAGGGTGTGGGTGCACCCATAAACAATATGGTCTTTCTGCTGCTGCTGCTGCAGAAATCACAGGGTAAATGGCATCGGTGCTATTTTCCCCAAGACATGCCCATTTCAGTAGGGAAATCTCTGGGAAACTTGTTCCAGTACAGAAGACTCAGTGTCACTGTCTATTCATCACATGTGACAGCTATATATTGAATTTCACAAGAGAGAGAGAGAGAGAGAGAAAGAGAGAGACTGACACATCTTCGCTGCTCAATGTTTTTTCTCATTATTAACATTACTGAAGCTCACTTATGTTAATAACATTGGAATTACATGAGTTTTGCACCTAAACACTAGTCACTGGCCAAAATGCTGCTGCCATGGGAATGTACATAGGAGATGATGCAAGTTAGGTGTGGATTTCAATTTGTAAAAAATAATTTATAAATTTAGTACATTTCATGTAGAAATACTATTCTACAGTAATAGACACAGGGCCGTTTCTATGAGCAGGTGACCCGTGCAATCGCACGGTGCGTTCTGATTTCTGCTGACACTGGCCACCAGTGTGGGGAGTGGGGCACAGCGAGACTGGTGGCAACAACAGCCTACTTCTTAGTTCGGGCAGTGATGGGCTCTCCAAATCAGCTCAGACGCTGCCCGTGCCTTGACCCATGGTGATGCAGCAGTGAGATAACATAGGTCACGCAGCCGCCCACTGGCTCCTGGGGCAAGGAGAGGATGCGTAAATGGGACCCCAGGAGAAAATGCATCAGCGGGAACCCAGGAGTGGATGCAGTGTCCAGGGAACCAGGCTCAACCCCTCAGCCAGCCTCTACATCTCTGAGACTGCGGTGCTGCTCTGGCTGCTGCTGCCCACGGTTGAGAAAGTGGGAGGGACTGGGAGCTCTACTCTGCAGTGCTGCGACAGGTCAGGCAAGTCTTCTGGCTGGGGGCAACTAATGTGTGTTTTATTGTTTTTACTGAGGAGTCCAATGTGTATTTTTTTGTACTGTGGGGCCCACTGTATTTTTTTTTTTTTACTGTGGGGGCCAGTGTGTGTATTTTTTTAGGCCACTCCCCTTGTTGTGAAGTCACACAGCCCTTTCCAGAAGCGCACGTGCCTTCGGCGTGCACAAAGGTACTATCTTTTTGGAAAATAACAGGGATATGGTGGTGCGCATTTTGACTGTTCGCATTGGGAGCCATGTCGTCCTGAATTGCCCTGAGTAGACATAATTTAAGTTTGCTGAAGTTTGATTTTGCAGTACACTGTACTGCTCTTACAGCAATACCAAGATTCGAGCAATGGTTTCATTTTTATATTCATAATGTTTCATTAAAAAGAATAAATACCTACAGTAATGCTGCATTATGACTAACAGAAAATTATTTTCCATAAAAAGCAAACATCTTACTCTTGAATCCATGAATATTTGACAATAGAGCCAGACACAAAAGAATGTGGTAGATATGCGAATCTGTCACTTATCTTGCTGCTTTGTATCTGCTGACAGAAAATAAAAAAAACCTCTTAAAATATTTAATTGCATAGACTAGTTCTCTGACGGCAAGATGTATATCATTGTTGTTCATTGAAACCTTTTTACCTTGTATTAGACATAACAGAGGTTTATTCAAGATATAAAATTGCTTTAAATGTAATGTATTAGAGTTGTCAAACACCTTGTTAACAAAGCTCATTTCAGCTAGACTCTAAATATAGTAAAAAAAAGTACAATACAAAAATCTTTACTTAAATCTTGTGTATCCAATAAAGCCTCAAAAAAAACCCAAAACTTGACTTGGTTTATCAACATTTCAGCAGCTTATTACAATGAGACATTTTTGAGATTAAATTGTTATTGGTTGGGGATATTTTCCCACAAGCAGGAGAATTGCGATCAGTAATATCAGCGAAGGTCACTGCAGTCAGCCTCTTCTCAGTTGACCATACACAGCATCATACTTGGGTAGGTATCCAAGTAGGGAACAATGTGGCTCTTCAATGATTGAGTTGAGCAGTAGGATCATTTCTGGATTATCTGAGGCCTGTTTGTTTGAACGTTGACATGATCACACATACATTCACATATTTCAATCAGATTATTATTGGGCATCACATTTATTTTAGATATCAAGCAATATTGTAGCAAGTGTGACCAAATTTAATCCCCTATGTACCACATAGCAAATGAAAAGGCAATGTTAGACACCAATGGGTATATTTACTAATGGTCGATTTTGGCTTTTTGGGGTGTTTATAGGTGATATTCTGTGTGATTTGCAAATCAGGGATTTTCTAAAGGCCAAATCAACTCTAAAATTTAATATAAAACCGAATCCCAATCAAAATAGACCTTCGCCAAACATTGTTGCTGTCACAAAGACCACTCAAGGCTTCTCTCATTTACTAAGAGTCGGATTGAAAATCACCTTAAAATTGACAGAAAAATCCCCATATTAATAGACTTGAAAACAGGTGATTTGTAGCTTCTAAACAACATTTTATAAGTAAGAACTTAATTATGATACCTATAAAAGGAGACACAAGCATGTGGTGCATTGTGGCATGCATGTTAACGCCTGACATCAGTTTCTGCGGCATAATTCCTTTGACCCATTCCTCATACTGATTATAATCCACCTCCACAGGGAACCCTCCTCCAGTGTTGCATGTAGAGTGCCTTTCCAGGGCCATCTTGGATTTGACACGGCATCGGATGTCTGAAAAACTTTTCACACACTGGCATTTGTCGCACTTTAAATGTCCAATAGAATTCACTGCATCAACTTTTGTCTGCCACATGGGCCTCTTTCTTATTGAACATGTGCATTCGTCCCGGTGACCAAATAACTCCTCAAAGTTAGACAACAAGTAGTTTATCAACACACAATTCTCCTCAAAGTTAAACCTGACATTGCAGACATTAAGTTTTGCCAGGTAGAGGCTCCTCCCGGCGAACCGGAGTCCTGGCCTTCTGCCTCCTCCATCACACTATCCTCACCCACTGGATCACTCTCCTCCACCTCCCTATCCTCTCTTGCCTTTCTCCTGGCAGCCTCCATAACAAATAGAAAAATAAATACACTAACTACACTTAAAAACTAACACAAAACTTAAACATACACAGACACACTGACAAAGCTAAATTGAAAAGTGAGTAAGACAAATGTCAAAATAACAATAATACAGACCTTGACAGGACAAAACTCTCAGCAATCACTTTTTAAGCACGTACATGAAATCACCGCTCCCCTGCTAAACACTCCCTCCTCTCTCCCCAAAATCCCTTTCAATTTGCTTGGGTGTTTGCCAGCCTTTTTTTAATGAGTTTCTGTGGCTTACAATGTATGCGGTATGTTTTTCCCAATAGGTGTACATAAGGAAGTATTTGTTGATTTTGTTGGTGATTTTTTAAGTGGTTTTGTTGGTGATTTTGAAGTGCATTTTCCAAATCAGCTATTTTTACACTATTGAAAATTGACTCACGTCACATTCGATTTTGAAATCAATTTCAAAATCGAATGTTAGTAATTGAGAGATTTGACCGGTGCTTTATACAGTCAATTTCAGTCAGCTTAAAAATCACCTCATAAATCGACTGTTAGTAAATATACCCTCATGTTTTATGAAAATATACCATATATTTGTGACAGTTATTATTAGCTAATTTTTTTCATATAAGTGTAAATTATGTAGATTGTATAGCAATCTTTGTTTTATCTTTAGTTGTATTTTATTTATTTGAGAAGTGAGCAAGTGTCTATATAAGCACTCTTGTTGGACATCACTTTGGCAAATTATTAGAAAATATGCCTACAGAAACTAGCAAAAAGAATAGGACCAGGACAAGATTTTTGAAGATTGGTAAAAGAACCAAGAATATGCAGAACTGTGCAACACAGCGGTGAGGTGATTTAGCATTGCTGCTCCACAGTGCTGAGGTCATGGGTTCAATGCCCCATCTGTGTATGCTTTAGGTGCATCTGAGACCGCTTTGAGCCCCTGAAACACGACACTTGAGCCCCTGCACACCATAACTGTATGGGTGTGTCACTGCAGGGTGCGGGGGAGTTGTGGAGCAATGTAGAGCCTTCAATACACTACTGCAACATTATTGAACAGGCAATAATGTGGTGTTATTTAAAACTGAGGTTGCGTTTGAGTCTCTGAACCGCAGCACCTGTGGGTGCATCTGAAACTTGATTAGTGCAGATGGACCCACCACTGTATTTTATAAAAAAAATATATAGAGGAATCAATCTAAAGTACTCACGATTAGGTAATAATATAGGACTGTGGTGAGATTTGAACACTGGACCATGGCAATGTAAAGCCACCGCTCTACCACTAGGCCAAGAAGGCTTTCACATCCATCTACTGAATCCTTGTTCACTCCACCCACCCGCCCGCTGCTGTTAGGGAGGGCACAGTGAGGAAAGCATAATAATAATGATAATAATAAAAATGTGTCTTCCTTTCAAAATATTATACTAGTACAGTACATGTAAACACATAACCCCACCATTAGTGAATAATAACTCATCCCATCTCATTGAAAGCTGTGCGGGCATCTCGTTAATGTATCGGTTATACCATCATAACAAGGCAATTACACTGTACAGTACTGTATGTGTACTGATTTGTGTCCCGTTTAACGAGCTTCTGCGATACTATTAAAAACATTGGTTGTGCGAACATGCAACATGCAAATACACTACGTGAACGTGATTGGCTCACTTGTCAGGGATATCCATCCACTTCTACAGTATGGTATTCAGTAGTATAAATTTAATCAGTGGAGCACTCGCCACGCAGCGGTTAAGCGGTGTATTACATGCCATGGATTCTCTTACACGGTGCGCCACAGTACAGCCATCACGCATCGACTCAGAACTCTGACTGTCGCACTGTGAGCAACAAACTAGCTGTGCCTATCTGTATAAATAAAATCAACAAATAGTGTGATCTTTGCATACAAATGACAAAATTCAGGTAAAGATCTCTATAGACAGTAAAAAGAGAACTCACTGTCATCTATATATCACTTCTAGAAAGTAGATTGTGATTATTCTGATGTATTCTATTGTGGTAACGAGTTTGATTTGATATGTAATTAATAATTCCATAGAAACTTGAATGTATGCGATTCACTTGCTTTATTAGCAAGTGCCGGTGTGCTTAAAATGCTCGTGGTCTCAAGTGATCTCTCTTATACCCCTTTCACACTGCAAGCAATAACCCGGGTTATAACTTACTGCACGTGAACGCGCAGCTACCAGAGTTACTGTGCTGTGTTAAAGGGCCAGAGAATGGTTGAACACGGGTTCAACCCGGGTCATGGTGCGGTGTGAATGGGTAACCCAGGTCTATGTGACCTGGATCCTGTTCACTTCATAGGAAGAGCCGGTACTTGGAGATGAGATCATCTCCAAGCATCGACTCAAAACGTGATGGCGGTGACTTCATTGACCTGGCATTAGTGAGGGGTCGAGCCGCCAGTCTGGCTTGAGCACAGATGACTTAATTATTACCTCATTCAAAATTGATTTAACTATCTGGAGTCAAGCATGGATATACTTAAAACTTGGACTGTAAAGGTGAAGTTTGGGAAACACTGTGTTAAAGTGTTAACATCAGACAATCATACAGTTATTATTCAAGCAATTACACATTACAATCATATTAGTACTTTATACACAATATTCATTCATTAGTTATATCGGTAGTTTTAAATGCCAGTCCTCAAATACCACCAACAAGTCATGTTTTGTGGATTTCTTTAGTCATGCACTGTTGAGTTAATCTATTTTGCAGGGTTTCACAAGTGAGTATTTACATAATTATGGATGAACTTTGAAAATTCAAAGTAATGTAGTTACCGCTGTATCTTGTTCATTATCATGGCCCTTCAGACAATCAATTTGATATAATATCCAACATTAATTAAAATCTGTCTATTTTGCATGCATTTGCAAAAATTTGCTACACGTTGGTGATATTTTATCAAAACAGTATTTGTGTCTTATAATTCAATGTAAATGGGTCTATCCAGGGCCGCCATCACAAATTGTGGGTCCTTGGACTGAAAAAAATTGGCAGGCCCCCCCCCTACCCAGCCCGGGAAATTTCTGGAAGCAACCCTAATGAGGTGGGGTCTATGGAGGAGAAGGGATACTCCCTCATTGAACCTGCTTCAGGTCAGAGTGTAATACTCGCCCACCCACCTGGTAACCGAGGGTGGTTAATCCTGTCAAAATATATATATATATCAGGACTGTCGGCTCTCTTAGGACTTATACACATCAATAAATCACACTGTAAGCGGCTGCTTTGCTCCAACGATATGGATAAAGCTTTGGATTAAAACCGAAATGTCAAAGGAGCCGCTTATAGCGCTATTTATTGATGTGTATAAGTCCTAAGGGAGCCGACAGTCCTGGTTTATATTTTCACAAGTTTGTTGTATGTGTAGGGCACCTGGGTATACGTTCCTGTGAGTCAATATGGTTCATTATATATATATATATATATATATATATAAGTCTCCAGGTCCGGCACTCCAGATAATAAACCAAATCCTGCAGGGGTGCCCTCACATAGGGATAAATAGAAGCATGAAGGTGCAGCACTCCCCTCTCAATAAATCAAGCAGAGACCAAAGGATCAATAGAACGTTTCAGTACTTTTAGTACTATCTTCAACCATATACAGATACAAACAAATGGCTCATCTTAAAATTAGGGGTGTGCGGGTTCGGTTCTACTTGGTTCCGTTCGGATTTAAAAACCGAATCTTATTGGCTATCCAAAACTTGTGACAGCTGATAGCCAGAACCGAGTAGAACCGAACCCGCTCACCCCTACTTAAAATACACCCCTCTGCCCAATGTGCTAAACACAAGCCAGTCAGATCACATGACAAGACTGACAGCGCCTCCTGATGACGTCAGCAACTAAGCTGTCATCACTACAGGACCACATCACCATAGAAACAGATAAACACAAACAGAGCCAGGACATATAATGCAATAGCACTGTGCCTGGTTGCCTAGCAACCACAATTACCACAATAATGTACATGAAATGATTGTCAAACGAGCGGAATGGATATACAGCATTACAAATACCAACAATGTTACATATGTGAATATCAAAACACATTCACAATGATCACAATAATAGTCATTATATATAAAACATTCATTATATATAAAAATGTCTATCACATGCTCATGCTATACCCAGTTACATAATAGCCTCAATAATACACGGATATAATAAGGGAATATTACAGGCATGCAATGCTATACAAAAACACCTATGCATGTCAACACACATTGCAGCAATGACTAACATTCACATACATATAGAGATACTGATGTTATTAAATTCCAGTAATTAGTTATTAGAAACACGATAATGTGAGAGCCTCATTTAAACCACGCGGTGCAACTACATCCAATCGATGAATTTATCTCGCCTCACACTGTAATAGCAAACGGTTTCTATCACCCCCTCTTTTTGGCTGTGGGACATGATCTATCATCCTGTAGCGGAGGCATGCCAAATTATGATTGAATGCCAGAAAATGCCGGGCCACCGGCTGAATACTAGAACCACATGACAATGCTGTCCGAATACTTGAATGATGCGGGGGCGTGCTGTCGATGTTGATTGACAGCATGCCCCCTTTGGTGGGCGTGCCGGGGGCGTGCCTCCCTGCCGGGGGCGTTCCTAAGGGAACGCCTCCCGTCAGAAGCCGGCCCACTGACATAACTAGTGATGTCAGTGGGAGTGATTTTGGCTCTGATAGAGCCAAAATCACTCCGGGGCTTGCGGTTGAAAACCTCAACCGCAGGCTCCGGCTCGCAGTTTCGATGGTCGCGATGGTCACGACCATCGCGGCCATCAAACTGCACGCTCGTATAGGCTATGGGTGGTGACCCACAGCTATACGAGCGTCCAGGAGGACGCTCCAATTTTATGGAGGGCGGCCCTCATTCAGAGCGTGCACTCTGCTCAGAGCGTACGGCTCTGAATGAGGGCCAATGTCAGTATTGGCCAAACCCAAGGACTTATCATATTTTACAATGGGCCAATGCTTTTTAGATGCCCGATTAATATTAGGGGATAAGACATTAAATTTATTAACCCACGGGAGTATTTCTCTTCTGTCACTAGATTCAGATTTAGTTAGCAAAGTTTTTCTTTCAACCTGCATAATCCTATTCTTAGTATCAAGGAAGCATTTGATGTCATAGCCACGTGCAATGAATTTCTGTATAAGTACATCGATCTGCCGGACAGCAGTATCAGTGTCATCATTAATACGCCATACCCTTAACATCTGGGAGTACGGAAGTCCCAATTTAAGACTTCTAGGATGACAACTATTCCTATGTAACAGAGTCTTTCGATCAGTCTTTTTAATAAAGACCGAAGTGGTCAATGCTGAACCTTTTTTGGTGATAAGAACATCCAGGAAATCAATGGAGTGTTGATCCATTTTAACGGTAAATTTCACAGGGCTTGGCGAGCTATTATGAGCATCAAATAATTCTCTTAGTGCTTTATCACTGCCCTGCCAGATCATAAACACATCGTCTATGAACCTAGTATAGAACAGGATTTTACCAGCCACGATATCATCTGAAAAAAATATCTCCTGCTCGACACCAAACATATAATTGTTTGCATACGCGGGTGCCACCGCTGAGCCCATGGCACAACCCATGAGCTGCAGGTAATACCCACCATCAAACAAAAAATAGTTTTTCATCAGAACAAATTTCAGCATGTCAACACACAAGTTGATGTAATCATGATCATACAGAGAATTATGAGACAAAGTATCCCTGAACGCCCTTAGACCATCCCCATGTGGGATAATTGTATATAAATTTGTTACATCTGCACATACTAGCCACGTATCTCGTGGAATGTCTCCTAATTCAAGTAATTTATTCAATAACGATGTTGTGTCCAACAGAAAATTTCTATGCGATTGAATTAAAGGCTGCAGGATAGAATCTAAAAAAACTGCACATGGTTGTGCTAGAGAACCCCTAGCACTGATGATGGGTCATCCTGGAGGTGGAATAATCCCCTTATGAACCTTAGGGAGTGTATATAGTAAAGGGGTGATGGGAAACTCCGGCAACAATGCTTCAGATAATGCCTCTTCAATGATTCCTTCTTCCAAAGCATGTTTCAGAATAGTAGATAATTCTGATTTGAAAGCCACTGTAGGGTCACCATTCAATTTACAATAAGTGGCACTGTCACTCAACTGGCGATAAATCTCAGATCTATAGTCACAAATGTCCTGGAGCACCACCACCCCTCCCTTGTCCGCTGGACGGATTATTAAATTAGGATTTTCTGAGAGTGACTTAATGGCCGCCCTCTCTGGTTGCGTAAGATTAGGGTGCACCACACAAGGCTGCTTAGATAACATGGACACTTCATCCTCAAGCATTCTAATATATGTTTTTATTCTAGCATTAGAAGAACCCGGTTCAAAGTTAGAGCATGGTTGTAATTTGCGCAAAGCAGGTGGTAAGGTATCTTTAGTCATTTTTGTAGATTCAGGTTTATTAAAGAATTCCTTCAATTTCAGCTGGCGATTTAAACGTTGTTTTTCTATCTGCCTGGAAAAGTCATCAAAAGATGTATTAGGCACAAATGATAGTCCTTTGGTCAAAAGTAACCGCTCTGCCTTAGTTAATTCAAATGAGGAGAAGTTTAATACTACTTCTTCTGAATTGGTGGTCTGCCACGACTTCTGCCTTTTATTTTGTCTCCCTCTATGGGTATATCTTCTCCTTGGTCTAGGGTCTTTGAGCGTGTGATTTTCCCTAAAGGGACACCCCTGCTGCTAGTTGGCTCAGAGTCACTTGCATTACTAGTAGGGGTGTGCACCGGACACTTTTCGTGTTTTGTGTTTTGGTTTTGGATCTGGATCTTTCTTCGTGTTTTGGATCTGGATTGGTTTTGCCAAAACCACCCTTCCGTGTTTTGGGTTCTGGGTTTTGTGTTTTGGATCTGGATTTTTTCTTAAAAAATAAAAAAAAACCGCTAAAATCACATAAATGGGCCTTTTTTTGTTCCTACGCTATTAATAACCCCAATAACATTAATTTCCACTCATTTCCACTCTATTCTGAACACCTCACACCTCACAATATTGTTTTTAGGCCAAAAGGTTGTACCGAGGAAGCTGGATGACTATGCTAAGCGACACAAGGGGGCGGCACAAACACGTGGCCCATCTAGGAGTGGCACTGCAGTGGCAGACAGGAAGCCAATCAGCGTTATGGTGCCCATTTGCATGTAGCACGAACCCGGGAGATCCGTGCTACATGCATCTGTGTGATTGGCACAGAGCAATGACAGGTCCGTGAGACCCGTCTGTGCTGCTGTGGTAAAAAAAAAAAAAAAAACCTGTGTAAAAAAAGAAAAAAATGGCGTGCACCCCCCCAAAAAAGAGCAACCAGCCCCGGGCATTAGTAACCCAGTGCTGGGTGTGCTTAAATACAGGGGACAAACGACGTAGGGGTCCCCTGTACTTAAGCACAACCAGCACCGGGCTAGTCAGAACCAGCGCTGGTTGCCAAAATACGGGGGACAAACGACGTAGGGGTCCCCTGTATTCTGCGCAACCAGCTCTGGGCTCTGATCCGGTCCTGGTTCTGGAAATATAGGGGACAAAAAATGAGTAGGGTTCCCCTGTATGTTCCAGAACCAGCACTGGACTTTTTCTAGCGGGGGGCTGATGCCACAGCCAGGGGAGCCCTTTCACCGGGCCCCCCAGCCGCAGCATCAACCCTGACCGCTAGTCAGCCCAGGCCGGGGATCCCTGGAGAGCTGGGGACCCCCCCAATAAAGGGGTCACCCTCTCCAGGGCACCCCAGGCCCAGGCTGATAGCCCGGGGCTATCCCCGCCACCCCTGGTGGCGGTGGGTGGCGGGTTGATTGTGTGGTGTGGTGTAAATAAAGAATATCAAACATTGTCTTTACAAGTAGAACTGCAAGTCCCAGCTAGCCTGCCCCGCATGCTGGTACTTGGAGAACCACAAGTACCAGCATGCAGGGCATTAAGGGCCCACTAGTACCTGTAGTTCACCTGTAAAAAAAATGTTTAAAAAAACACAGGACACACACACCGTGACAGTATAAGTTTATTAACCATACATACACACACACACATGTACACATACTCACCTATGTAACCTGTAGCATCGGTCCACTTGTCCGGTAAAGTATCCCTAGGGGACCTGTGAAAAAAAACATACTCACCATCTCCTATGCGAGGTTCTGTCCTCTTCGTTCCAAAGTAGGCATCCCCGGACTTGGCAAAAAAAAAAAACGAAAACGCGATCCACGAACTTAGTACCGTTCTATAGAACGGTACTTCCCGAATGAGAGCTTAGCGGCGGGGTATCACCATGGAAACCCCGCTGCTAAGCGTTCATTGGCTGAGAGAGGCCATCTCCCGTCTCTCTCAGCCAATGAACGGCTCCCTCCATTGTAGTCAATGCTGGGAGCCGCAAGGTTATTAAAGTTTACCCTGCGGTTCCCACCATTGACTACAATGGAGGGAGCCGTTCATTGGCTGAGAGACGGGAGATGACCTCTCTCAGCCAATGAACGCTTAGCAGCGGGGTTTCCATGGTGATACCCCGCCGCTAAGCTCTCATTCGGGAAGTACCGTTCTATAGAACGGTACTAAGTTCGTGGATCGCGTTTTCGTTTTTTTTTTTTGCCAAGTCCGGGGATGCCTAGTTTGGAACGAAGAGGACAGAACCTCGCATAGGAGATGGTGAGTATGTTTTTTTTCACAGGTCCCCTATGGATACTTTACCGGACAAGTGGACCGATGCTACAGGGTTACATAGGTGAGTATGTGTACATGTGTGTGTGTGTGTGTGTGTGTGTATGTATGTTTAATAAACTTATACTGTCACGGTGTGTGTGTCCTGTGTTTTTTTTAAACATTTTTTTACAGGTGAACTACAGGTACTAGTGGGCCCTTAATGCCCTGCATGCTGGTACTTGTGGTTCTCCAAGTACCAGCATGCGGGGCAGGCTTGCTGGGACTTGCAGTTCTACTTGTAAAGACAATGTTTGATATTCTTTATTTACACCACACCACACAATCAACCCGCCACCCACCGCCACCAGGGGTGGCGGGGATAGCCCCGGGCTATCAGCCTGGGCCTGGGGTGCCCTGGAGAGGGTGACCCCTTTATTGGGGGGGTCCCCAGCTCTCCAGGGATCCCCGGCCTGGGCTGACTAGCGGTCAGGGCTGATGCTGCGGCTGGGGGGCCCGGTGAAAGGGCTCCCCTGGCTGTGGCATCAGCCCCCCGCTAGAAAAAGTCCAGTGCTGGTTCTGGAACATACAGGGGAACCCTACTCATTTTTTTCCCCTGTATTTCCAGAACCAGGACCGGATCAGAGCCCAGAGCTGGTTGCGCAGAATACGGGGGACCCCTACGTCGTTTGTCCCCCGTATTTTGGCAACCAGCTCTGGTTCTGACTAGCCCGGTGCTGGTTGTGTTTAAGTACAGGGGACCCCTATGTCGTTTGTCCCCTGTATTTAAGCACACCCAGCACTGGGTCACTAATGCCCGGGGCTGGTTGCTCTTTTTTTGGGGGGGAGGACGCCATTTTTTTCTCTTTTTACACAGGTTTTTTTTTTTTTATTTACCACAGCAGCACAGACGGGTCTCACGGACCCGTTAGTGCTCTGTGTCAATGACACAGATGCAAGTAGCACGGATCTCCTGGTCCGTGCGTGCATCTGTGTCATTGAAATACACAGCAGCACAGACGGGTCTCACTGACCCATCTGTGCTCTGTGTCACTGTCAATCACACAGATGCATGTAGCACGGATCTCACGAGTCCGTGCTACATGCAAATGAGCACCATAATGCTGATTGGCTGAGAGCCGTGACAGACGGCTCTGTCAGCCAATCAGCACTTTGCCCATTAAAGGCAAAGGCATTTTTTTTTAAATGGCCGCTCGAGGCAAAACCTCGAGATCCGACAGCAGATCTCGAGGTTTTGCCTCGGGAGAGGGATCCGGGGCAGACAGGGAGATCCGAGCTTGGGCTCGGATCGCCCCGGATCCCCGAAGTTCGGGTGGGTTCGGTTCTCAGGGAACCGAACCCGCTCATCCCTAATTACTAGTGACCTCCTGTGATGATTCCGTATCAACCTTGGTTTTTGGATACCGCCGGCGGAAAAACGGACGCCTTGGCATGTTTTGTCTGCCACCACTAAGCCACTGGTAAACATTGTGTTGTTCATAATCGGTCTCAACTTTATTTAATTTTTCCTTTTTAAATTTTAACAAATCTCGTTTGTATAAAGAGATTTGATTATCAAGTTTTTCCCATCCAATCAGTGCCACTTTGTGTATATATATATATATACATACACAAACACAGAAATAAATAAATATATATATATATTATATATATATATATATGGCCTTTGGCCCTCCGAACAACTGTTCAGCCCCACTCCTTATGTTAGATATTCTCTCCCCCCTCACCTTGTATACTGGTCCATACATTTTTTATCCCCCAGCAGCCGGTATTTTTCTTGGGGTCCCCCAGTGTTGCGGCGCTGTCATTGTCGTCGGAGGTGGGAAGCCAGCAGGGACAGACAGGTGCGGGCGGCCACTCATGTATTTGTAACAGAGGGCACCCAGCACCTGTAGCCAATCAGATGGGCAGAAAAGCTGTTTAGCCTCTTCGGAGCATCTGTGCATGTTCAGAAGCAGGGCTGTAGCACCCTGCTTCTGCACATGAGCTGAAAAGGCTAAACACTGCCCGAACGGAGCTCTACTACTGGCCCAGAGGGTAAGTTTTAGGTGCAGCCGGGTCCTCCCCCTTTGTCTGAGTGTGCGGGCCTGGGACTTCAGGCTGATGGCGGCCCTGGGCCTATCCATTACCCGACTTTGAGAACAATCCGACCAAAACCAGCAGGTTTTGGTTACATTGTTCACACAGTCGGGTAATGGATAGCCGGCAAGGACCAGCGATGCGCGTGCCCCAGCCGCCTAATGGATAGGCCCCTTAACAGTATATGCTGCAAAGTGTTTTCATTGTCTGTGATCTTTTCATACTTTTCTGTACATTTTTTGCTGCATCTCAAATAATAAAACATAAAGTTAGATAAAATGGAAGGTAATCCACATTAGAATGCTCTGAACATTTCCCCTCATATTTCATGCAGTTATTAACCTTTGGCTATTTCATTGTTGTACCTGCAGCCCTTAAATCTCAACACTAGCAATTTAAACGCTGAGTGCTGAATCCTTTCTAAACATAACCCTGTTGAACATAATGAATTTCTCACCAAAATGATTTTGATTGTTAAGAGACAAATAAAATGGGATTTGAGAATTGAAAAATGTGAAGAGGATCACAGAGGTGCATATGTAAAATATTAAGAGAGAGAAAATTTTCGTTAAAAATACTGTATGCAGCTCTAAATATGGAAGTAATCAACATGCAAGTAAGTGTGTCACACATGGAGGTCTTAGCCCCAGTTATAGGGTCTGACTGTGTCACGTCGCTGCCTTTCCTGGTCAATTCTGGTGTCCCTGAGACCAGGGACGGTTCTCCCATCACGCATGGTACGCTGCTTCGTAGGGCGCCACATAGTGGATGGCACCTCAGCTGCGTACCATGTGGGCCGCGGACAAACTTTGTCTCTGTGACACAGCTGCACCGCGTGTGTAGCGCTGACCAGAAAAAATTCGGTCAGCACTACACAGCACAAATACACAGCCGCCGGTGCCGGCAGCTGTGTGTTTACTTTAGCAGCTGATGAGAGTCATACAGACTCTCATCGGCTGCTGCTCCCACTGCCGGAGCCGGGCATCTTCCAGCTCCCGCAGTAGGTAATGGGAGAGACATCATGACGTCTCTCCCATAATGTAAAGCGGCTCAGCCCGGTAGGATGGACGGCGGAGCTGATAGCGGCGACGGGAACAGGAGCACGAGTGGTGTTTCAGGTAAGTGGGTTTTTTTTTTTTATTACGTCTCTACTGCAGGGGGGGAATTACTGATGGGGGCACTACCAGGGGGGATTACTACTGGGGACACTACAAGGTAGGGCTACTACTGGGAGCACTACAAGGGGGGCTACTACTGGGGGCAATACAAGGGGGGCTACTACTGGGGGCACTACAAGGAGGGCTACTACTGGGGGAAATACAATGGGGGCTACTACTGGGGGCACTACAAGGGGTGATTACTACAGGGCAAACTACAAGGGGGGCTACTACTGGGGGTAATACAAGGGGGAATTACTGCTGGGGGCACTACAAGAGGGGATTACTACTGGGGACACTACAAGGTAGGGCTACTACTGGGAGCACTACAAGGGGGGCTACTACTGGGGGCAATACAAGGGGGGCTACTACTGGGGGCACTACAAGGGGGGCTACTACTGGGGGAAATACAATGGGGGCTACTACTGGGGGCACTACAAGGGGTGATTACTACAGGGCAAACTACAAGGGGGGGCTACTACTGGTGGTAATACAAGGGGGAATTACTGCTGGGGGCACTACAAGAGGGGATTACTACTGGGAGCACTACAAGGAGGGATTACTACTGGGGAAACTACAAGGGGGATTACTACTGGGGGAACTACGAGGGGGCGGACTACTACTGGGTGCACTACAAGGGGGGACTACTACTGGGGGCAGTACAAGAGGGCACTACAAGGGGGGCTACTACTGGGGGCACTACAAGGGGGGACTACTACTGGGGAAACTACAAGGGGGAATTACTACTGGGGGAACTATGAGGGGGTACTACTACTGGGGGCACTACAAGGGGGGACTACTACTGGGGGTAGTACAAAGGGGCACTACAAGGGGGCTACTACTGGGGGCACTGCATAGGGGGTAGACCTCCACTGGGGGGATTACTACAAGGGAGGACTACTAGTAGGGGCACTACAAGAGGGTGACTACTACTAGGGGCACCACTACTGGGGGCACTATATAAAGGGCAAAACTGGGGGTACTGCATAGGGGGGATCTACAACTGGGGCCATTGTTTAAAGGGCACTGCATAAAGGGTACCACTATTGGGGGCACTGCATGGGGGGACTACTACTGGGGGAACTATATAAGGGGCTTACTACTGGGGACACAAGGGGCACTGCACAGGGGGACCACTACTGGGGGCACTATATAAGGGGCACTGCATAGGGGGTACCACTACTGGGGGCACTTCATGGGGGGACTACTTCTGGGGGCACTATATAAGGGGCTTACTACTGGGGGCACAAGGGGCACTGCACAGGGGGGACCACTACCGGGGGCACTGTAAAAGGGGCACTGCATAGGGGGGCGCCAAAAAATATACTCGCTTACAAAAAAATTTGGGCTAGGGCTGGCCCTGCCTGAGACCTATGCTGGCACTGTTACATGTATGCCTGTTGTTTGCCCTCCTGTCAGTTCCTGCGGCAGTGGAGCTTAGACAAGGCCATCTTGGAGTTTCCCACATGATTACATCTGCCAACCAAATTCCAGCAGCCACACTCACATGACCTGATCGGCCAATAGGTACTGAAAGCACCCTATTTAAACCATCTCCTGTGTCCAGTTCATTGCCAGAACAACACTCTTCTCCCTGAGAGCAGTCTGTTGCAGTTTCAGCATCAGACTCAGAGTATCATTCAGACTCACTCACTAGATGCGTATGCTCGCACCCAGCATATCCAAATTCTGCTAAGTGACAGCAAGGCAGACGATCGCAAGGCAAGGCATAAGCATGCCAAGTATGTCTTGGCATGTGATAACTTTGTGTATGCAGATGCCCACCAGCCTGTTTTAAGTGTATGCAACCATCGGTACATCGGGTACCATCGGATGCGATCACAGCGCTTGAGGTTGACTATGCCCTACCGCAAGCACTGTGATCACTTCAGTCTAAAATACAACGAGGTTACGTGTACACTCCATTTAGTGTGTTTCTTTGCACACCTGAAGGCATGAGACACCTTCAGCCTGGACTAGCACCCCTCCTTTATTGGTTTAAAGCATGGAGTCTGGCATTGTGAATACACACTAGTAATAGGCACAATTTAGGTAAGTCCTATAAACTATATACTGTATTGCAACTTTGGGTTGATTTTTGGGGCGTGGGTCCCCTGGATTGCTTTTCTCTGATCTGCTTCAGGGCATCGCATTATAACACATTTTTCCTTTTTTTGCACATTTTAACACTTTTACTGTTTGTTTATTATATTTGTATTTTCAGTTCTCCATCCTATACAGTACCTTGCAAAAGTTTTCACCCCCCTTGGCTTTTTACCTTTTTAGTTACATTACAGCCTGTAATTTTTTTTTTATCTGAATTTTATGTGGTGGATCTGCACAAAATAGTCTAATTTTGTGAAGTGAAATGAGAAACATATATATAAAATAGAATCTTTATAAATAAAATTCTGAAAATTGGCATGTGCATATGTAATCACCCCCTTTGCTATGAAGCCCCTCAAAAGTTCTGGTGCAACCAATTACCTTCAGACGTCACATAATTAGTGAAATTAAGTTCACCTGTGTGAAATCTAAGTGTCACATGATCTGTCAGTATAAACACACCTTTTCTGAAAGGCCCCAGAGGCTGCAACACCACTAAGCAAGAGGCATCACACAATGAAGACAAAGGAGCTCTCCAAACAAGTCAGGGACAAAGTTGTTGAGAAGTACAATTCTGGGTTGGGTTATAAAAAAAATATCCAAATCTTTGATGATCCCCCGGAGCACCATCAAATCCATCATCAAATGGAAAGAACATGGTACCACAACAAACCTGCCAAGAGAGGGCCGCCCACCAAAACTCACAGACCGAGCAAGGAGGGCATTAATCAGAGAGGCAGCACAGAGACTAAAGGTAACCCTGTAGGAGCTGCAGAGTTCCACAGCAGAGACTGGTGTATCTGTGCATGTGATAACAATAAGCAGTACACTAAATAGAGCTAGGCTTTATGGAAGAGTGGCCAGAAAAAAGCCATTACTTAGTGATAAAAATAAGAAGACACGATTTGAGTTTGCCAAAAGGCATGTGGGCGACTCTCCAAATGTATGGAGGAAGGTGCTCTGGTCAGATGAGACTAAAATGTAACTTTTCGGCCACAAAGGAAAACGCTATGTCTGATGCAAACCCAACACCTCAAGAACACCATCCACACAGTGAAACATGGTGGTGGCAGCATCATGCTGGGGGGATGTTTTTCAACAGCAGCGACTGAGAAACTGATTTGAGTCGAGGGAAAGGTGCTAAATACAGGGATATTCTTGAGCAAAACCTGCTTCAGTCTGCCTGTGATTTGAGACTGGAACGGAGGTTCACCTTCCAGCAGGACAATGACCCGAAGCATACTGTTAAAGCAACACTCGAGTGGTTTAAGGGGAAACATTTAAATGTGTTTGAATGGCCTAGTCAAAGACCAGATCTCAATCCAATTGAGAATCTGTGGTCAGACTTGAAGATTGCTGTTCACAAGTGGAAACCATCCAACATGAAGGAGCTGGAGCAGTTTTGCCTTGAGGGATGGACAAAAATCCCAGGGGCAAGATGTGGCAAGCTCATAGAGACTTATCCAAAGTGACATTGCAGCTGTATTTGCTACAAAAGGTGGTTCGACAAAGTACTGACTTTAGGGGGTGAATAGTTATGCACGTTGAAGTTTTCTGTTATGTTGTCCTAAATGTTGCTTGATTCACAATATAAAAAAACACAACTTCACAGTTGTAGACATGTTCTGTGAATGAAATGATGCGCAGCTTCAAACAATCCATTTTAATTCCAGGTTGTGAGGCAACAAAACATGAAAAATGCAAAGGGAGGTGAATTCTGTTACAAGGCACTGTATATGCAGCATGCAGCCATAGCTGCTCTTACCTATTTTACTTTACACTTCACCTTTCTCATTAGAGTGATGCCCTGGGGTGGCTTGGCTGAGTTTGTTTGGGGGTGTCCTGCGCTCTGGATTTGAACCCTAGTGTGTTAGTGACCTACCCTACAGAAGTTACCTGGATATGGTGGGTAGGCCCATAACCTTGGCCATGATTATGCTAAAAACCTCTATTTATTTATTGCTACATTTTATTGCATACTGTATTTATGTATAATTAGTAATTTGGAGTTGTGCACCTGTGATTTGTCTTTTTCTGGATGTGTACAATGATGCTGCCTCTTAAATATGCACGCCTCTGAAACAGCATTGAGACGCTCAGGCACGCCTGCGTTCGCACCTCCACTCCCCCGTTTCTAGCGGCCAGCCCCAGTCACCACTTACAAATGGCGTCTCCTGTCACTCACTCTGCTGGGCAGTCTATGTGCAGCATTCTCACGCACTGGTTCGCGCACTGCAATGCATACACATATGCAAATTCCGAAAATCGGCCAGGTACGAGCGAACTCATCCTAGTGAGCGGGTCTGAATCAGATCCTCAGCCTTCAATGATCTGTGCTTACAAAGTGCATCTGCATCTGGCTAAGCCTTCAGTGTTCTGCATTTACAAAGTGCATCAACATCTGATTCAGTCTTCAGTGATCTGCAATCAAAGTGCATATTATTTCATATAAGTGCATCATGCATACATTCAATCCACATTCATCCCAAGCACCTACAGTACCAGTGTTTTGCACGTTGCGGCATTTCCAGCAAATGACCCATTACACACTAGTTATTCTACTCCCAGTAATGTGCAGCACTTCGGTATCATCACCTCCTGCAGGTTGACTCAGGTACTACAGAAACTATGCTGTGGTCACATCTACTTGCTGTCTCTTCTTACTAAAGTTCTAAGTACAGGATCATCAAGACATTATTCCTGTCATGCTTACAGCACTCTATAAAGTATTCTCCTAATAGACTGCATTATATGTGTGCATTCACAAGCACCGATACAGTACATATTATTCTAGTAGTGGTCTAGATGAGTAGCTTACTCAAGGCCTCCAGCTTCCACTACTCTCCTACATACAAAGCTAACTCCAAGGGTCCTGATCCAAATCTACAAAACCCATTAATGTGACACTGTGCTTGCATGAATAGTAGAAAACTCGCACTTACTCTGTGTAAGTACAAAAAATTAATGTACAGTATATATTGCACTATTTGAATGGTAATGCCCTTGATTCTTCTTTTGAAGAGCAAATGGCTTCAGATGGCATATTTACGAATTGGCGATTATTGGAGAGTTTGAATTCAAAATTTAAAGTGGCACAAATATAAAGTACAAAGCCTGGAGTGTTTTGCTCTTAATATTAGTGCTGCCTTAAATTTTGTGGTCATATCTGCCAAGGAGCTTCAGAATGCAAAAGCCGAATTTTGTAAATATACCCCCAGGTGTTAAATATGCTTTGTTCAAAATACAGGTGTTATAATTGTAACACCTGCTCACTTGTAGAAGGGATTTGCCAAACAGGTAACACCTGCAAAACCCGATTCTCCATTGGATATGGTGATGCCTCTACTCGAGTCTTCTGGTCCAGCTTTGATCAAAAAGGGAGATATTCAACAGGAAGGTCATCTCAGGAGAAAACCCCTTTACCACTATCCCTAGTATACTTGGTAAAGTCCCCTGCCTTAACAAAAGAATAGCTTTTACAAATATGTAGAAACTACAGACAATATAAATTTTATTTGTCAGCATTCCAAGATCCGGTGTATTCAACCATTAGAACATATTATGTCATCAAAATTAATAACAAATCATTTTCTAGAACAGCAAAACTTAGCCAGCCCTAAGTACATATATTAAATTAATTCCAATGCTTTAATACAATTAGGGTATTAATAGAATTAGGGAAATACATTCAAGTATTTACATCCTTTTATACTTAGGTTATTTATTCTGGCTTCCAGATTGATCAAATCATTTACAGACCCACTACTACTATTTGTAACTTATAATGCTATCCTTTATATAACAGTATCTTTCCTAAATGGTAACAGTTCATCTACAAATATTCACTTTACCTTTACTTTTTAATATGGCCAAATATCCTATACCAAAAGTTGCATATACATCACGTTGGTACACATAACTTTAGTTGTTGCAAGGCCGGGCTTGATAGGATAGATTTGCAGGCTCCGCTAAGTATCTTGTATCTTTGACCTTAGAAGCGACACACCTATGAATAGTAATAGTAATATCCTGAGGGCATTGTTCTTCTGTCCCTAGAGAATCTAACTGTATCACTAAATATGAATCTGTTAAGGTTGAGATGGATAAGAGTTAAAGGTGTCCTGAGTAGACTCTGAGTAGTTTCATATTATCTGCTGCCACCACTGTTAATGCTATGATATGTGTTAGTCTAAATGAGTACTGTTATTGGGCTATCTTATCCACTCAATTGTTTATTATGTTGCAGTTTCTGCAAATACAGTACAGTAACTCCCATCTACCAAAACAGACTGAGGGGTGTAATCTCATCATGCATGCTATTACAGGACTGTCATTGCCTGCAGCTGTAGGGAAGTTTCAGCACCTTGGATAGCAGCTGCTCTGTTGCAGGTGTCTGTTGCAGTCAAAAGCTGGGCCACACTGAGATCTCTCCCCAAAATCTCTTTCGCAATCAAGCAATCCCCTGGTCCTCTGGCAGCTCTCTCTGGGCCTGATTCACTACGGATGGCAGCTGCGGCTAGGCACGCAGTTCAACGGGCGAGGTATGCTAATCTTTGCGTTCCAATGCAGTCTTAGCAAAATCTGTAATACTTTGCAAGTCTGCTAAAGCATCGGTAACATCGGAGCCTCATGCACACTTGCACACGGTCGGACCTTACTCAGAAATATCTAAGCTGATTGCACGCTGTTGTAGCTTGAGCTGCGTATGGCATTGCAGTTGATAATTTATGTACGCCCATGACGTACGAAAGCACTGGCACAACTGCATTTTGCCGACCATCCTACCCGTCACCACCCACAAACGGCACTTCCTGTTTTCATTCTGCAATGGGTCTGCGTAGTCTCTGTAATTTCAGACCCAATCGCAGTGGCTAGTTCGCACATGTGCACTGCATACGTATGAGCAGATTGCAACAATTGGGTGATTCATTATGGATCGCAACTGTGATTATGCATGCAATCAGGCCTTCTGCTGGCTAGTCTTACACTGTGAGAGGACAGCTCCTCTCACACCTCTGGCTTGTCAGAGGCTATGTCAGCAGTGGATGGAACTTGGACATTCCCCTGGTCCTCTGAGAGTGCTTTGCAGCAGTTCTGTACATGGATGCCTGCTGGTCTTTTAGCAAAGGTAAACACTATCAGCAGCTGCTGATCCTTCCCCCCACAAAACAGTGCCAACTGCCACACTCTGCCTCTGTCAGTTCTCCTTAGGATTCTTTCTCCTCAGGATCAGTAGTCACCAGGAGCAGCAGCACCTCTGGGCCTGGTGGCGGTAACGTCACTGTCAGTGCATCACCGGCCATCCCACTCTACTGCTCCACCTCACCTCCATTCTGCCTGTCCTGGGACTTCAAGTTCTGGAGTGTCAGTGGACAGTGAGCACAGTCAGGAAGAGAGATAGTCATGGAGTCTATCATACATCTATCATACGTTGGACTATATTTTCAGTGGTAGAGGTAAGTAAGCGATGACAAGGGCATGAGGGGCCTCTTGGCTAGCATATAAGGACCTGAGGGGGCTCTTAGCTGGTGGGCAGAAAGGGTGCTCTGAGGCATTTATAGGGTAATGTGTATTTTTATCCCATAAGGACCAATATGTGTTTTTTTTTTCAACAAAAAAAAGGCATAAATACTATACAATGTAACCACTTATGTTTGAAAAGGCAGAAAAAAAATACATTTTATAGTTTATTTTTATATCTTTCTAACTGTGCCATTTAACTGCAGATGCTAACTTTGAACTCTAAATTTGAGTTAACATTTTAACGCAGACCATAGTTGTTGGATGAAAACGTTTTTTTTTTATATTTTCAAGAGTTGTTCAACTAAAAGTTTGTTGTTGAACTACGCTGGTTCAATTGAAGTTTAAACTAATATCATTTGAGCATCTCTATTCTTTAGACTAATTAACAGTGCAGAGATGCTGTTCTGAATGTTGCTTTAATATTACAGTACAAATAACATGCAGAGTGGTGGAATATTCAGGTTTAAGTGTAGCAGCCAGATTCCTTAGTAATAGTGGTCATGTACAGGTAAATAGCCTCTGGGGAAATGAGATGACAAGCAAGGTGAAGTCCCCATAGTTCAGACAGTGTACCTGCATTGGGGCCCAACCCCCTTTATTGTTACACAATTTTAAGAATTTATTTTTACTTTTGCTGTAATCCAGGTTGACACTTCTTGGGAGCCATAATCTTATACACTGTAAAGGTGAGTAACCTGGTTTCTAATTGCTACTGGTAATAATCAATTACAATGGGATGTATTTATTATCCCAGATGTCAGTATGCCAATGCTCAGAATGCTGCGCCAGAATCCCGACACCAGTCAGAATCCAGGGGCCGGCATCCAGTTGGTAAGTAGTGTTGTTAGGGGGAGGGTTAGGCACTAGTGGAGAGGGTTAGGGTGAGGCACTTGGGGGCAGGTTAGGGTTAGGCACTAGGGGTTGAGGGTTAGGCTTAGGCACTAGGGGTGAAGGTTAGGTTTAGGGTGCAGGAATGGTTAGGGTTAGGCACTAGGGGTCGAGGGTTAGGTTTAGGCACTAGGGGTGAAGGTTAGGTTTAGGGTGCAGGAATGGTTAGGGTTAGGCACTAGGGATCGAGGGTTAGGTTTAGGCACTAGGGGTGAAGGTTAGGTTTAGGGTGCAGGAATGGTTAGGGTTAGGATACTTACCAACTGTTATCAGTATGGTAACCCTGTCGGGATGCCAGCATCAGGATTCTGACCGCTGGAAACCCGAGCACCGACATCCCACACCCAACCCATTACAATGCAGAGGTGCACAACATTAAGTCAGGTCTGATCTCAATGAACCCTGCTGGGAATTTAAAGCAAACTGCAGATCAGGACACAATTTATAGTGGTATCTAGGACAGAATTGAAGGAGGACTGGGCTATGACAGTAGACATGTAAATAGTAGAAGTGTTATAGTGCAGATTACTAATGATGGCAATGTTAGTTCTGATATTGATAGCCATGTTGGTTATATACATACTTTACTGTATATATAGAGAATGTAGTTGCCAATAAATTATTTAGATTTCTATAGATGGTGAGATCTAGAAATGAAATCTCCATTTTGCTTGCCTCATAAGTGAATTTCAAGTTCAGGTCATTTTTGTGTAATTTATCAATAAAACTTCTTAAGGATTCTTCCCATATTAGAAACATGTCCTCAATGTATCTTAACCAGGTAATATTTTTAGTGTGGTGGTAATTTTCCTCATAAAATCACCTCTCTCACACCTTAGTATGCATAAGATGGGTAAGGTGTATTTAATTAATGTTTATGTTTAGGTGGAGAAACCCCTTTAATACTGCTTTATTGAAGTTGTGCTATGCCTCTTAGTCTGTTAAGGTTTTTAAATTTTAGAAGGGCTGACTGTAGTGGTTTCATCCTTTGACTGATGGTGACTTGGCAGATGAAGCAAGCATTCCTAAATGCAACAAAGTATTGTGTCTCCAAAAAGACCAAGATTGCACTGCACTACAATATGAATATATATTAAATAAATAAGTATATATTTACAGGTTGAGTCTCCCACATCCAAATATTCAGAAATACGGAATATTCTGAAATACGGAATATTTTTAGCATGAATGAGATAGTGAAATCTTTGATTTTTGATGGTTCAATGTACACAAGCTTTGTTTAAGACACAAAATTATTAAAAATAAAGTATAAAATGACTTATAGGCTGTATCTATAAGGTATATATGAAACATAACTGAGTTTCATGTATGTACACAAACTTTGTTTGAGCCACAAAATTATTGAAAGCATTGTATAAAATTACCTGCAGACTGTATGTATAAGGTGTATATAAGACATAAATGCATTATGTGTTTATATTTATGCCCTATTCCTAAAACATTTCAATAAAGTATACTAATATTCCAAAATACATAATATTCCGATATCCAAAATACCCCTGGTCCTAAGCATTTTGGATGTGTTTGTGTGTGTGTGTGTGTATATATATAGGTGTGTATACTATTATTATCCTTTATTTATATTGCGCCACAAGGGTTCCGCAGCACCTTACATAGTACATAAACATAGTGCACAAACATAGTACATAAACAGTTGAGCAGAACAAGAAAACAGTGTCATACAGTTTAATACACTGCAAGACAAGTACATGGTATATAAACACTGCTGCAACAGTAGCAGGATGGCAAAAGTCACGGGTTAGGTGCTCTTGAGTATAGAGCAGATAATATAAGTAAAGAAAGGATAAGCACAAGAGGAAAGAGGGCCCTGCTCTTGAGAGCTTACATTCTAGAGAGGATGGGCAAACAGACAGGGTTGACACAGATGGGGTAGACAGTGAGCATGGGACAGAGGGTTAGGATGACAGATGGGTGGATTCCTATTTTACAGTATGTGTGGAAGTCATTTGAATTAAGATTTACGCCACTGACATTCTACTTTAAGAGGCAGTTTTTGTAGGTGTCTGTGGAAAGCCACGGTAGTTACTTCAGTTTACGTGAAGTCTGACGGGTAGCTGAAGCCACTTCATGAAGGGCTATTTAGCGAGTTTTGTTAACGTGTGAACCAGCAGTCTCAGGTAAATGTAGAAATTGATGAAAGTAGTTATTGTAAAGAGATGTTCAGATGTAAAATAATAAGTTGTGATCAAGTGTGAATTCTATAAGGCACATTTATTGATTTGGAGGGTGATGGGAGACATGTGAGGTTTGCAGGATATATATTCCATAGTAAATCCGCTGTATGTGTGTGGGGCCTGGATTTGGTGATATGTCACCAGATAATAAAAGCAGAAGGATGGAGAAGTAGATATAGTTGTAGGTGTGTAAAAGTTTTTCATAGTGACACAATGAGGCTGTAATAGTCAATTTTTGATGAAAAGAAAGATCAGGAGTTTTTAGAGGAGGTGAGTGACTCAATAGGGCGGCAGTGTGCCCAGAGAGGTGAGATGCAGGGAGAGTTAGGGATGTTATATCCTTAGCGAAAATACAAAGGAGGGAGTTGATAAAAAGAAATGTGTAGTACATGGTGAGTTTTAGGTTTGTTATTTTTAGACAAATTTTAAAGCAATCAGTTTCTTAATCTGAAATTACCTTAGATGGTGGTCAATGTTTGTTCAACTGGTTGATTAACTGTTATGTAATCACACTTTGTACTTTTAACCCCAGCTGCCGCCAGACTGAATATAAAGGAGTGGTATCCTTGATTAAGACAGGCTACAACTGACTCAATTGGTCTGCTGATCAAAGGAGATAACTTGCTCTGAGTTGGAGCAAACACCAGGCCAGATATATACCACAAACTATGCTTCACTGACCAATACAGACTATACATGAAAAAAAAAAAAAAAAATCTATGCAAGAGAGACAGTCACATACATTTAAATCCACACACGATTGCATGGGGTTCTATGCAGAATATAGGTGCAATAAGCAGGATGAGACAGTCACATACATTTAAATCCACAGAATATTGCATGAGGTTCTATGCAGAATATAGGTGCAATAAGCAGGATGAGGCAGTCACATACATTTAAATCCACACATGATTGCATGAGGTTCTATGCAGAATATAGGTGCAATAAGCAGGATGAGACAGTCACATACATTTAAATCCACACACGATTGCATGAGGTTCTATGCAGAATATAGGTGCAATAAGCAGGATGAGACAGTCACATACCTGAGGGATGTATATATATAAATATATATAATTGTGAACTTACATTTTATGGAATCACTTGACTGAGAATAATTGCATCAAGAATTCTCTCAAATAAAATACATTTATCAAAACAACATATGACACATAACATACATAAAAATAGAATAATACAAAATGTAATAATAAATAAATAAGCATATAAAATTGTAAGGTCACTATGAGTATAAATTGTGGTTCATATTTATGCCGCTTAGAATTGAGATGTATGTATATCAGCAAACTTGAATAGTCAGGAAGTATTACCTGGAGCTTTTTCAAGACAAAGGTATTGTGTTCCAGGGTCTCTTGGAAGGGAAATTGGATTGATTGATTTCCCACAGCGGTGTCAGTTAATTAATCCTACATTTTTCACATTCATGTGTTTTGTTTCAACTTACAATAACCTTAGTATTTTATATCTACTACAAAATATATGTATAAATATATCAATAAAAATATATACATATTAGTAGTACAAAAGGAGAGAATTCTTGTGTCTTATTTGAATCATTCACAGATATATTAAAAGAGGGGTTAGATATACAAAAGATTATTTTCATCTATATATGCATATTAATATACACTGTATATAACACAAACTATTTTTCATTTGTTTTAAAATATTTTTTCTTAGTCACCTCTATATATTTATCAAAAACATCTATACATATTATATTAGTAGTGCTAGGAATTATAATTATTTATTATATCTAAATGTATACATCCTATATTGGTGCATAAGTTGAATCATATCTACTCAGTATTATTATTGAAATTATTTTTTTTACATATATATTATTTGTAGAAAATATAAAAATAAAGGAGATCTTGATACTATAAAAATATATATGTCATCAAATTTAATATATTAATCCTTCTTGAGTAATTACTACTTTTCTATGTATGTGTGGTCTCCCATCCTGATGGTGGCCAGATCTTACCCTGCTTAGCTTTCCCCAACAGCCTGCACATATAACTGGTGAGTCACAAATGACTCTTTGCTAATAAACTAGTTATACACCTGATTTGAAAACTCATATTAAGGTTCATTGACCTAACTCACACTTATACTGTAGTTGTTATTAAATCCTTTAGGAATGATCAAAGCGAGTATAGGTATATAACAGCTTATGCCTAGATCAAATACAGAACAAATAATTGATTTTATCTCAATTATATACATTGTAACTGTTAAATTACATATATGGTGTTAAAAAGAAAGAGAGGAAAAACCAGAGAAAGAAAACAGAACAAAAGATATATGGCAGAGGGATTGATGCAATATAGCAATTCATGTCTCGGTAATAAATGTATGTTATGTTCATATAAATACATATGGGGGAGACTCCAACAATCCTGCAGTGACAGACATCTACTTGGAAACATTCTTGGAAACTCCCATACAGTATCTAACTTTTACTCAAGACAATTGAAATCTAGGGCTATATTAAGACCTTTGGGATGTATTGTGTACAGTTTGAAGATCAATTATGATGCGCCTAAGCATAAATGTTTAAATTGTCACAATAATTTCTTCAACTATTGTTAACTTTAGATCTGTAGGCTCTCCTCCATGTATCTGTGCAAAGTGTATAGAGACACAATGATTTTGCAGTTTTTTCATGATATTTCGTCTATGTTCTCTAAATCTTATTTTCACTGCCCTAGTTCTTCTTCCAACATACTGTTGAGTCACAGTTTAGAAAGTGGGAAATCGGAAAATAAATGATTATTTGAGGTACAGTAGATACAGTATTCATATCTTTATTTTGAATGTATCTACACGCAAGGAATACTGATTTATTGCATTTATAACACCCAAGAGGTTTTTTTGGTAACCAAGAAGCGGATGGTATATTTCTATTCTCTTGTCTTAATTCACTAGGAGCGAAGATGTTTTTCAGATTTTTATTTTTTCTAAATATGACATTTAGCATATCTTGAATACAATTTAATAGAATGGGATCTTGTTTAAGTATACTGTAATTTGACCTCAGTATTCTTTTTATATTTCCTAATTTGTTATTAAATTTGGAAATAAAGGGAACAAATTCCCCATTTATGACCTTGGTTTTGCTATTTCTATTTTCACTTAAGTTTATTTCCTTGCTTTGTTTAGTATGTTCTTGTTTTGGTTCTGGGCCTTGAACACTGAGCAAATTAGATCTGTATAGTGAGGAAACATATTGCCTTGCTTCCTCTAATAGTGGATCTGGCCCCGTCTTTTGAAGTTAGACATCATTTCCTCCATCTGAATTATAAAGTCCTCATCTCTCTCACAGTTCCGTCTAAGACGTAAAATTAGTTTTTCTGATATATTCACTATCCATGGGCGATAATGCACACTATGATAGTGTAAATAATCACTTGTAAGTTTTCTTAAAGTTTGAGGCAATCACCATATTATTGCGCCAAAGTTAAACCCCCATTCCAAATAATAAAGAAATCATCTATATAATAGAGTATTGTGTCTAATATGTTGAATATAGTACTAAAACAAAAGAAAGAGGGAAGTGGCTTGGCAGCAGTAATGAGTGGCAGCAGATCACCTGGGTTCCTACTCTAGTCAGCAACTTACCAGCCCCAGATTGCCTACATTGTTACCTTACCTGACCCAGATCCTGGGGAAGCCACTGATGACATTCTGGCTTGAGGCGGTCTCTTCCGGTGGCATCCAGCCTGCTGCAGTGGTGGAGCCTGGTCCTCACGTGGTGATTTGGCTGTGCCTACCCACTCCATCTGGAGGCCTCACCACTCCTGGTGACGTCTGCAGATGTGTTCCTGGCCTGCTTCTGTTGTGGCTCTAGCCTCCAAGTATGGGACCTGCTGCCCTCTATGGCTTGTTCTCTGGCACTACCACACAACCTCACTGCACTTAGCATAGCCACTTGGGTCTAGGCTCAGGACTGTGTCCCTTGCATGGTCCCTGCAGCTACAGTGGAGGCAGCTGCTATGGTAGTTACCATAGTAAGTTAGCTCTATCCAGTTGGGGCCATGTTGTTTCTCCATCATTGCACGGTTTGTTGCTGGGGGAACTGGATCACGGTCTGCAGAGTTCCCCCAGGTTGAGCACAGATACAGCAATGGAAAGCATCTGTTTACTTCTTTATCTAGAATACAAATTTGCACACCTCCACTGCAGTGACTGTACTCTCCTCACTTCTATTGTTTAGTCACCAAGAGTCTATTAATGCAGCAAGCACATCTACTGTATGGCTATGCAGCCCTAAACACCTTTGTTGCCAACCCAGAATTTACAGTCATCTTAGTGGACTTTATAGTACTAATCATAATTTATGTGTACTCTCTTCATTGTGCTATACAACATTCTATGGCAAAGGGGAGGTCAAGAAATTGCCCAGCACATTCTTCATCTACAGCTGTAGCCACACTCATCTATCCTGCGATATGAGCGCAGCGCGGCATAAATGGCGTGACTAGTGTGCCCATGTCTATGGCATACATGAGCATATGCACGCGCATGCCATAGACTTTAATGTGGTGAATACTGGCAGTGCATAGTCGCAGCCCGGCGAGATGCTGCGCTATGCCATGATGCATGTACCCGTGCGCACGCATTGTGGCAACGATGTAGATGGCTACATCTGTACATAAACAGAACTTTTCTTTGTCTACCATCACACTCTACCTGCTCCAGAGATGAACCAGGCATCGGCCCACTAGGGGGATATCCACAATCTTCAAATTCTGATCATGGACCTCAAGGACTCCTTCACTACTGCTCATCAGAAAAGTATAGGTGACCTTAAATTTGACATGGCCACTTTGGATGCCCTTACCACATCACTGAAAACATGCATGGACAAGAAGTAGAAGGTTTATGAGAGCTTTATGCACAACATGGACTATTTGAAAAGTGAGTTGTAATTTTTGTGAAGGACTTGGATAACTCAAAGCTGTGAAATACCCTACATATCTGCATCATTCCAGAGAGTTGATAACGTATCTTATTAGGCTACTTACTTACATGGTCCCCTTGTTGGAGGAGTCTTCCATCCCCATTAAACAGTCCCATAGGGCCCTGAAGCCTAAATCAAAGGACTCCGAGCCACCCAGAGACATTATTCTTAAGCTTTTCTCATTTAAAACCAAAAACCTGGTCATCGCAGCTTCATGTAGAAGATCTTCCCCATTCATTCTCTTCCAAGGCTCAAAGCTCCAAATTTTTCAAGATTTGGCTCATTCTACGATAGCTCAGAGAAGGTGAGGTGACTACCACTGGTTTGTGGGGTGACTACCACTGGTTTAAGAATATGGTTACAATTATAAATGATTTCCATTTCTTTTTTTGAAAATTAATGGGAGATCTCACACATTAAGAACTGTGGATTACAGGAATAGCCTACTCCATAAATTTAATCTACATCCCCCTCATCTATGCCTCTCCTTGACAGGTCTGAGCCTGCCTCCCCAACCTGATGGGTATCCTTCAGCTGCTGGATATATCCTTTATGTGGCCACCCTTGCAGTAGTAGTTGTATTTTCATCTTCATTATCCATGTGATTGTTTTTTGCAACTCATATATTTGTGTGGTTCCAATTGGTCTACTATTCTTATTAGGGTCACTTTTTATACTATGTAGACTAGGACTTACAGATGTAACTAACACTGTTATACCTGTTACTATATTCAGTCTTATATGTCTCACTCTACCATTCTCTTTGTAGTTCTTGGTTGTGTTGATGGCCTCTGTTGGTACCCTTGGTATTTAACCAAGCCATACTATCTTCTACCTTGGATTAATAATTTTATTACTATCTGACCATGTCTGTACCCTGGGAATATCTCCTAGTTTGGGAATCCCACACTCAAGCTAATCTTCCTTTATAGCTCATTTGAAGTAGTTGGCCACCCTTTTAGTATGTATCCTTCGCTACTCATCGTATTCCGTTTGTTTAACCCTCCACTTTTCCCTTTTCCATTCCCTCCATACCCTCCCCATAACAGAGTTTATTATCGCTTCCATTCTCTGGTTGATTACTTACTATTTGTGTGCCATTATGCCACTTAAATGTGGTGGCCACCATTCATTCGTGGATGTATATTACTCCAACGATGTGGCCAAACATAATGGAGCTGCTATCTTAATTCTTAGCACTTTGTAATTTTTGATGATAGACTCTATGGTGTAAATTTACTAAGAATCTAGTCAGATCAAGATGACCTCTGGTGAGTTTAGGTATGTTTTTCATCTCGCAAATTTACTAAAGGCAAACTCTGGTGAGTTTGGGAGAGAGTTCTCTCTTCTCACTCGTAAAACTTGGGTGAGATCGCAAACTCGAATATCAGGCAAACTCGGAAGTATTTTTCCCCTAAAATATACAGCTCACAAATTTACCAAGAATCAAGATGACAATCTCGGATGAGATGACAGCAAACTCTCTTCCAAATTAAAGCTTTAAACACTCAACTCCGGAGCTGCGAGTTTGCCAGAAACATACAGAGATTAGTGTGATTTGTGCATGATTCTGCCTGTATATATTAAAAATAGGGTTTTTAAAATAAAATAAAAAATTACATACGGTTCCTTCCCCCAAAACTCATAACCAGCCCTGGACTTGTCAGCCAGTCCTGGTTCTGAAAATTATGGGGAACAAAACAAGTAGGGTTCCACCGTAATTTAGGAACCAGCACCTGGCTGGAGGGCCAGTGCTAGTTTTAAAGATAGGCGTGGCCTAACTGGCTTGGGGTGCGAATGCTTTGGCCATGGAGACCCGGTAATAGGGTCTCCTGGCTGTGACATTACACCCCAGTCGGTTTGGGTCCGGTGCTGGTTTTAAATATAAGGGGTCCCCTATGCAATTTTTCCCCCTATCTTTAAAATCAGCACTGGCCTTGCAGCAAGGTGCTGGTCCTAAATTACGGTGGAACCCTACTCGTTTTGTTCCCCATAATTTTTGAAACCAGGACTGGCAATACTGTTGGGGGGACCCTACATTATTTTTAATAAAAATTAACCCTTCTTTTACAGGTCTAACACACAAGCAGCCTTCACATATCTCACAGATATGCACAGGCTGCTAGCTCTGGAGAGATTTTCAGAGAGAAAACACTGCAATCTCTGGTGAGTAATATCATCTAAACTTGCAACTCGGTGGGAGAAATCTTGATCTGCATCACCATCGGAAAACTCACTTTCAGCTAAACTCACTTCTTACTAAATTTGCGGGATGAAAAATGGGAAAATCACCTGAGATTCGGCAATGCAGCTCGAGATGAATAAAAAAACAAAACCTCTACCAAACTCGATTCTTAGTAAATTTACCCCCATATATGACTCAGATGATCGCTATATCATATTGAGGGGTAAGATTAGGTTAATTGTTTGTTTTTTTTAGAACGCTTTTTCACAAATTATTCATTTCCAGAGTTAAGAAAACGCTAGGTGGCAAACTTAATACAGTCTTATCCCCCTTCCCCACAAAGACAAATCAGGGCAGCCTCATCCATCGGCCTCCATGCCAAGTTTGGCAGCCCTCTGAAAACATATGGCAGAGACTGGTCTGTTTGATGATATGTGGCGATTTCTCAACTCTTCGTTCAGGGACTACACCTTGTATTCCACTCCCCATGATACATACTTACACTGTAATCCAGGAAGGAGGATGGACAATACTGTCTGGCTCTCTCAGTCCTGCAGTCCAGCCTTGCCTACTCTTTACCAACTGTTCGGTTTATTCTATGGGTGTGGGATAGACTCCGAGTAGCCCACAACTTTGCCTCTCACCCCTACCTCTTAACTCCATTCTAGGATCACCCCTTATTCCCTCCAGGCTGTAGTGTTGCCATGGCCTCTTTGCGGTAAAGGTTTAAAATAGACTGATTTCTGCATATGAAGGGTAAGTTTGTTCTATCATCTTTTGCAGACATCCATGTTTGTTATTATCGTCCCTCATGTCAATTTCAATACCCCCAGATAGTTAATTGTGTTAATTCTCAGACCAAATCCAGTAACTTGAGGACATTGTCCTCATTTGAGGTGTAGGTCATAAAGGTAACATTTATGTAATTTACCATTCAATATGGACCCCCAACAACCCCCACACTGGAACATCATGAATTAGACACAAAAGAAAAGGAAAAGAAGAGGTTTTTATTAGGGGTGAGCGGATTCGGATATCTGAAATCCGAACCCCCCCGAGCCTCCCGATCCGAGGCCGATCCGAGTCAGGCTCGACTTTTCCCGCCTGACTCGGATCTGAAATCGAGGCAAAACGTCATCATCCCGCCTTCCGGGTCTCGCGGGTTTTGGATCCCATATAAGGTACCAGCGTCAGCGCCATTTTCTCACTCGGCTGTGGACAGTGAAGAGGGAGGGTGAGTTAGGGCTGGCTGGGCTGTGTAGTGTAGTGTAGTGTAGTAGTGTAGTGCAGTGTAGTGTTGTGCTGTTCTGTGCTGCACTGTGCTGCTGTTGACCATAGGGGCTGTGTCCACTACTTCAAAGTCCATAGGGGCTGGCTGGACTGTGTTGTGCAGTCAGTTGTCCATAGGGGCTGTGTCCACTCCAAAGTCCTGTGCAGTGTCCCAGTCCTAAAGGGGTGCTGTAGTGTTGTCCAGGGGGTGCTCTGTCCATCAGGGGTGCTCCCCCCAAGTGCTAAAAAAAAATAATTTTTTCTGTGTTTGCGAATTGTGTGCACTGTGGCTGCACGTGAATCAACAAAGGAGCAGCGCCAAGCGTGCACCTGTGTCCCATAAGTAAAAGGCCAGCTGGCTTGTCTGTTAAAGGGTGCTGTAACCCCCAAAGGGCACTCCAAACAAAATAAAAAAATATATTTTTTTGTGTTTGTGAATTGTGTGCGCAGTTGCCGCACGTGCATCAACAAAGTAGTGCCAAGCATGTGCCTGTGCCCATAAATAAAGGGCCGGCTGGATTGACCGCTAAAGGGTGCTGTAACCCCCAAAGGGCACTCCAAACAAAATAAAAAAATATATTTTTTGTGTTTGTGAATTGTGTGCGCAGTAGCCGCACATGCATCAACAAAGTAGTGCCAAGCGAGCGCCTGTGTCCCATAAGTAAAAGGCCAGCTGGCTAGTCCATTAAAGGGTGCTGTAACCCCGAAAGGGTACTCCAAACAAAATAAAAATATATATTGTTTTGTGTTTGTGAATTGTGTGCGCAGTAGCCGCACGTGCATCAACAAAGTAGTGCCAAGAGTGCGCCTGTGTCCCATAAATAAAGGGCCGGCTGGATTGACCACTAAAGGGTGCTGTAACCCCCAAAGGGTGCTCCAAACAAAATAAAAAAATATATTTTTTTGTGTTTGTGAATTGGGTGCGCAGTAGCCGCACATGCATCAACAAAGTAGTGCCAAGCATGCGCCTGTGTCCCATAAGTAAAGGGCCGGCTGGCTAGTCCATTAAAGGGTGCTGTAACCCCCAAAGGGCACTCCAAACAAAATAAAAAAATATATTTTTTTGTGTTTGTGAATTGTGTGCACTGTGGCTGCACGTGCACAACAAAAGCGTGTGCCTGTGTCCCATAAGTAAAAGGCCGGCTGGCTTGTCTGTTAAAGGGTGCTGTAACCCCCAAAGGGCACTCCAAACAAAATAAAAAAATATATTTTTTGTGTTTGTGAATTGTGTGCGCAGTAGCCGCACATGCATCAACAAAGTAGTGCCAAGCGAGCGCCTGTGTCCCATAAGTAAAAGGCCAGCTGGCTAGTCCATTAAAGGGTGCTGTAACCCCCAAAGGGCACTCCAAACAAAATAAAAAAATATATTTTTTTGTGTTTGTGAATTGTGTGCGCAGTAGCCGCACGTGCATTAACAAAGTAGTGCCAACAGAGCGCCTGTGTCCATAAATAAAGGGCCGGCTGGATTGACCACTAAAGGGTGCTGTAACCCCCAAAGGGAACTCCAAACAAAATAAAAAAATATATTTTTTGTGTTTGTGAATTGTGTGCGCAGTAGCCGCACATGCATCAACAAAGTAGTGCCAAGCGAGCGCCTGTGTCCCATAAGTAAAAGGCCAGCTGGCTAGTCCATTAAAGGGTGCTGTAACCCCCAAAGGGCACTCCAAACAAAATAAAAAAATATATTTTTTTGTGTTTGTGAATTGTGTGCGCAGTAGCCGCACGTGCATTAACAAAGTAGTGCCAACAGAGCGCCTGTGTCCCATAAATAAAGGGCCAGCTGGATTGACCACTAAAGGGTGCTGTAAACCCCAAAGGGCACTCCAAACAAAATGAAATTTTTTTTCCTGTGTTTGTGAATTGTGTGCACTGTGGCTGCACGTGCATCAACGAAGGAGCAGCGCCAAGCGTGCGCCTGTGTCCTATAAGTAAAAGGCCGGCTGGCTTGTCCGTTAAAGGGTGCTGTAACCCCCAAAGGGCACTCCAAACAAAATAAAAAAATATATTTTTTTGTGTTTGTGAATTGTGTGCACAGTAGCCGTACGTGCTTCAACAAAGTAGTGCCAAGCGTGCGCCTGTGTCCCATAAATAAAGGGCCGGCTGGATTGACCGCTAAAGGGTGCTGTAACACCCAAAGGGCACTCCAAACAAAATAAAAAAATATATTTTTTTGTGTTTGTGAATTGTGTGCGCAGTAGCCGCACGTGCATCAACAAAGTAATGGCAAGCAAGCGCCTGTGTCCCATAAATAAAGGGCTGGCTGGATTGACCACTAAAGGGTGCTGTACCCCCAAAGGGCACTCCAAACAAAATAAAAAAATATATTTTTTTGTGTTTGTGAATTGTGTGCGCAGTAGCCGCACATGCATCAACAAAGTAGTGCCAAGCATGCGCCTGTGTCCCATAAGTAAAAGGCCGGCTGGCTAGTCCATTAAAGGGTGCTGTAACCCCCAAAGGGCACTCCAAACAAAATAAAAAAATATATTTTTTTGTGTTTGTGAATTGTGTGCGCAGTAGCCGAACGTGCATCAACAAAGTAGTGCCAAGCGTGCGCCTGTGTCCCATAAATAAAGGGCCAGCTGGATTGACCACTAAAGGGTGCTGTAACCCCCAAAAGGCACTCCAAACAAAATAAGAAATTTTTTTTCTGTGTTTGTGAATTGTGTGCACTGTGGCTGTACGTGCATCAATGAAGGAGCAGCGCCAAGCGAGCACCTGTGTCCCATAAGTAAAAGGCCGGCTGGCTTGTCTGTTAAAGGGTGCTGTAACCCCCAAAGGGCACTCCAAACAAAATATAAAAATATATTTTTTTGTGTTTGTGAATTGTGTGCGCAGTTGCCGCACGTGCATCAACAAAGTAGTGCCAAGCGTGTGCCTGTGCCCATAAATAAAGGGACGGCTGGATTGACCGCTAAAGGGTGCTGTAACCCCCAAAGGGCACTCCAAACAAAATAAAAAAATATATTTTTTGTGTTTGTGAATTGTGTGCGCAGTAGCCGCACATGCATCAACAAAGTAGTGCCAAGCGAGCGCCTGTGTCCCATAAGTAAAAGGCCAGCTGGCTAGTCCATTAAAGGGTGCTGTAACCCCCAAAGGGCACTCCAAACAAAATAAAAAAATATATTTTTTTGTGTTTGTGAATTGTGTGCGCAGTAGCCGCACGTGCATTAACAAAGTAGTGCCAACCGAGCGCCTGTCTCCCATAAATAAAGGGCCAGCTGGATTGACCGCTAAAGGGTGCTGTAAACCCCAAAGGGCACTCCAAACAAATTGAATTTTTTTTTTCTGTGTTTGTGAATTGTGTGCACAGTAGCTGCACGTGCATCAACAAAGTAGTGCCAAGCGTGCGCCTGTGTCCCATAAATAAAGGGCCGGCTGGATTGACTGCTAAAGGGTGCTGTAACCCCCAAAGGGCACTCCAAACAAAATAAAAATATATATTTTTTTGTGTTTGTGAATTGTGTGCGCAGTAGCCGCACGTGCATCAACAAAGTAGTGGCAAGCATGCGCCTGTGTCCCATAAATAAAGGGCCAGCTGGATTGACCACTAAAGGGTGCTGTACCCCCAAAGGGCACTCCAAACAAAATAAAAAAATATATTTTTTTGTGTTTGTGAATTGTGTGCGCAGTAGCCGCACATGCATCAACAAAGTAGTGCCAAGCATGCGCCTGTGTCCCATAAGTAAAAGGCCGGCTGGCTAGTCCATTAAAGGGTGCTGTAACCCCCAAAGGGCACTCCAAACAAAATAAAAAAATATATTTTTTTGTGTTTGTGAATTGTGTGCGCAGTAGCCGCACGTGCATCAACAAAGTAGTGCCAAGCGTGCGCCTGTGTCCCATAAATAAAGGGCCAGCTGGATTGACCACTAATGGGTGCTGTAACCCCCAAAAGGCACTCCAAACAAAATAAGAAATTTTTTTTCTGTGTTTGTGAATTGTGTGCACTGTGGCTGTACGTGCATCAACGAAGGAGCAGCGCCAAGCTAGCACCTGTGTCCCATAAGTAAAAGGCCGGCTGGCTTGTCTGTTAAAGGGTGCTGTAACCCCGAAAGGGTACTCCAAACAAAATAAAAATATATATTGTTTTGTGTTTGTGAATTGTGTGCGCAGTAGCCGCACCTGCATCAACAAAGTAGTGCCAAGAGTGCGCCTGTGTCCCATAAATAAAGGGCCGGCTGGATTGACCACTAAAGGGTGCTGTAACCCCCAAAGGGCGCTCCAAACAAAATAAAAAAATACATTTTTTTGTGTTTGTGAATTGGGTGCGCAGTAGCCGCACATGCATCAACAAAGTAGTGGCAAGCGTGCGCCTGTGTCCCATAAGTAAAGGGCCGGCTGGCTAGTCCATTAAACGGTGCTGTAACCCCCAAAGGGCACTCCAAACAAAATAAAAAATTATATTTTTTTGTGTTTGTGAATTGTGTGCACTGTGGCTGCACGTGCACAACAAAAGCGTGCGCCTGTGTCCCATAAGTAAAAGGCCGGCTGGCTTGTCCATTAAAGGGTGCTGTAACCCCCAAAGGGCACTCCAAACAAAATAAAAAAATATATTTTTTTGTGTTTGTGAATTGTGTGCGCAGTAGCTGCACGTGCATCAACAAAGTAGTGCCAAGCATGCGCCTGTGTCCCATAAATAAAGGGCCGGCTGGATTGACCACTAAAGGGTGCTGTAACCCCCAAAGGGCACTCCAAACAAAATAAAAAAAATTATTCTGTGTTTGTGAATTGTGTGCACTGTGGCTGTAAGTGCATCAACGAAGGAGCAGCGCCCAGCGTGCGCCTCTATCCCATAAGTAAAAGGCCGGCTGGCTTGTCCATTAAAGGGTGCTGTAACCCCCAAAGGGCACTCCAAACAAAATAAAAAAAATTATTCTGTGTTTGTGAATTGTGTGCACTGTGGCTGCACGTGAATCAACAAAAGAGCAGCGCCAAGCGTGCACCTGTGTCCCATAAGCAAAAGGCCGGCTGGCTTGTCCGTTAAAGGGTGTCCGTTATGTTTGGAGTGCCCTTTGGGGGAAAGGGCACTCCAAACATAAGAAAAAATTTTTTTTTTTTGTGTTGTGAATTGTGTGCGCAGTAGCCACACGTGCATCAACAAAGTAGTGCCAAGCATGCGCCTGTGTCCCATAATTAAAAGGCCACCTGGCTAGTCTGTTAAAGGGTGCTGTAACACCTAAATGGCACTCCAAACAAAATAAAAAGATATATTTTCAGTGTTTGTGAATTGTGTGCGCAGTGGCTGCACGTGCATCAACAAAGTAGTGCCAAGCGTGCGCCTGTGTCCCATAAATAAAGGGCTGGCTGGAATGACCACTAAAGGGTGATGGAACCCCCAAAGGGCACTCCAAACAAAATAAAAATATATATTTTTTTGTGTTTGTGAATTGTGTGCACTGTGGCTGCACGTGCATCAACGAAGGAGCAGCGCCCAGCGTGCGCCTGTGTCCCATAAATAAAGGGCCAGCTGGATTGACCGCTAAAGGGTGCTGTAACCCCCAAAGAGCACTCCAAACAAAATAAAAATATTTTTTTTTTGGTGTTTGTGAATTGTGTGCGCAGTAGCTTCACTTGCATCAACAAAGTAGTGCCAAGCGTGTGCCTGTGTCCCATAAATAAAGGGCCAGCGGGATTGACCACTAAAGGGTGCTGTAACTCCCAAAGGGCACTCCAAACAAAATAAATTTATTTTTTCTCTGTTTGTGAATTGTGTGCACTGTGGCTGCACGTGCATCAACAAAGGACCAGCGCCAAGCGTGCGCCTGTGTCCCATAAGTAAAAGGCTGGCTGGCTTGTCCATTACAGGGTGCTGTAACCCCCAAAGGGCACTCCAAACAAAATAAAAAAATATATTTTTTTGTGTTTGTGAATTGTGTGCGCAGTAGCCGCACGTGCATCAACAAAGTAGTGCCAAGCATGCGCCTGTATCCCATAAATAAAGGGCCGGCTGGATTGACCACTAAAGGGTGCTGTAACCCCCAAAGGGCACTCCAAACAAAATAAAAAGATATATTTTTTTGTGTTTGTGAATTGTGTGCGCAGTAGCCGCACATGCATCAACAAAGTAGTGCCAAGCGTGCGCCTGTGTCCCATAAGTAAAAGGCCGGCTGGCTAGTCCATTAAAGGGTGCTGTATACCCCCAAAGGGCACTCCAAACAAAATAAAAAAATATATTTTTTTGTGTTTGTGAATTGTGTGCGCAGTAGCTGCACGTGCATCAACAAAGTAGTGCCAAGCGTGCGCGTGTGTCCCATAAATAAAGGGCCAGCTGGATTGACTACTAAAGGGTGCTGTAGCCCCCAAAGGGCACTCCAAACAAAATAAAAAATTTTTTTCTGTGTTTGTGAATTGTGTGCACTGTGGCTGTACGTGCATCAACAAAGGAGCAGCGCCATGCGAGCACCTGTGTCCCATAAGTAAAAGGCCGGCTGGCTTGTCTGTTAAAGGGTGCTGTAACCCCCAAAGGGTACTCCAAACAAAATAAAAATATATATTGTTTTGTGTTTGTGAATTGTGTGCGCAGTTGCCGCACGTGCATCAACAAAGTAGTGCCAAGCGTGCGCCTGTGTCCCATAAGTAAAAGGCCAGCTGGCTAGTCCGTTAAAGGTTGCTGTAACCCCCAAAGGGCACTCCAAACAAAATAAAAATATATATTTTTTTGTGTTTGTGATTTGTGTGCGCAGTAGCCGCACGTGCATCAACAAAGTAGTGCCAACCAAGCGCCTGTGTCCCATAAATAAAGGGCCGGCTGGATTGACCACTAAAGGGTGCTGTAACCCCCAAAGGGCACTCCAAACAAAATAAAAAAATATATTTTTTTGTGTTTGTGAATTGTGTGCGCAGTAGCCGCACGTGCATCAACAAAGTAGTGCCAAGCATGCGCCTGTGTCCCATAAATAAAGGGCCGGCTGGTTTGACCACTAAAGGGTGCTGTACCCCCAAAGGGCACTCCAAACAAAATAAAAAAATATATTTTTTTGTGTTTGTGAATTGTGTGCGCAGTAGCCGCACATGCATCAACAAAGTAGTGCCAAGCATGCGCCTGTGTCCCATAAGTAAAAGGCCGGCTGGCTAGTCCATTAAATGGTGCTGTAACCCCCAAAGGGCACTCCAAACAAAATAAAAAAATATATTTTTTTGTGTTTGTGAATTGTGTGCGCAGTAGCCGCACGTGCATCAACAAAGTAGTGCCAAGCGTGCGCCTGTGTCCCATAAATAAAGGGCCAGCTGGATTGACCACTAAAGGGTGCTGTAACCCCCAAAAGGCACTCCAAACAAAATAAGAAAATTTTTTTCTGTGTTTGTGAATTGTGTGCACTGTGGCTGTACGTGCATCAACGAAGGAGCAGCGCCAAGCGAGCACCTGTGTCCCATAAGTAAAAGGCCGGCTGGCTTGTCTGTTAAAGGGTGCTGTAACCCCCAAAGGGTACTCCAAACAAAATAAAAATATATATTGTTTTGTGTTTGTGAATTGTGTGCGCAGTTGCCGCACGTGCATCAACAAAGTAGTGCCAAGTGTGCGCCTGTGTCCCATAAGTAAAAGGCCAGCTGGCTAGTCCGTTAAAGGGTGCTGTAACCCCCAAAGGGCACTCCAAACAAAATAAAAATATATATTTTTTTGTGTTTGTGATTTGTGTGCGCAGTAGCCGCACGTGCATCAACAAAGTAGTGCCAACCGAGCGCCTGTGTCCCATAAATAAAGGGCCGGCTGGATTGACCACTAAAGGGTGCTGTAACCCCCAAAGGGCACTCCAAACAAAATAAAAAAATATATTTTTTTGTGTTTGTGAATTGTGTGCGCAGTAGCCGCACGTGCATCAACAAAGTAGTGCCAAGCATGCGCCTGTGTCCCATAAATAAAGGGCCGGCTGGTTTGACCACTAAAGGGTGCTGTACCCCCAAAGGGCACTCCAAACAAAATAAAAAAATATATTTTTTTGTGTTTGTGAATTGTGTGCGCAGTAGCCGCACATGCATCAACAAAGTAGTGCCAAGCGTGCGCCTGTGTCCCATAAGTAAAAGGCCGGCTGGCTAGTCCATTAAAGGGTGCTGTATACCCCCAAAGGGCACTCCAAACAAAATAAAAAAATATGTTTTTTTGTGTTTGTGAATTGTGTGCGCAGTAGCTGCACGTGCATCAACAAAGTAGTGCCAAGCGTGCGCCTGTGTCCCATAAATAAAGGGCCAGCTGGATTGACCACTAAAGGGTGCTGTAGCCCCCAAAGGGCACTCCAAACAAAATAAAAAATTTTTTTCTGTGTTTGTGAATTGTGTGCACTGTGGCTGTACGTGCATCAACGAAGGAGCAGCGCCAAGCGAGCACCTGTGTCCCATAAGTAAAAGGCCGGCTGGCTTGTCTGTTAAAGGGTGCTGTAACCCCCAAAGGGTACTCCAAACAAAATAAAAGTATATATTGTTTTGTGTTTGTGAATTGTGTGCGCAGTAGCCACACGTGCATCAACAAAGTAGTGCCAAGCGTGCGCCTGTGTCCCATAAGTAAAAGGCCAGCTGGCTAGTCCGTTAAAGGGTGCTGTAACCCCCAAAGGGCACTCCAAACAAAATAAAAATATATATTTTTTTGTGTTTGTGATTTGTGTGCGCAGTAGCCGCACGTGCATCAACAAAGTAGTGCCAACCGAGCGCCTGTATCCCATAAATAAAGGGCCGGCTGGATTGACCACTAAAGGGTGCTGTAACCCCCAAAGGGCACTCCAAACAAAATAAAAAAATATATTTTTTTGTGTTTGTGAATTGTGTGCGCAGTAGCCGCACGTGCATCAACAAAGTAGTGCCAAGCATGCGCCTGTGTCCCATAAATAAAGGGCCGGCTGGATTGACCACTAAAGGGTGCTGTACCCCCAAAGGGCACTCCAAACAAAATAAAAAAATATATTTTTTTGTGTTTGTGAATTGTGTGCGCAGTAGCCGCACATGCATCAACAAAGTAGTGCCAAGCATGCGCCTGTGTCCCATAAGTAAAAGGCCGGCTGGCTAGTCCATTAAACGGTGCTGTAACCCCCAAAGGGCACTCCAAACAAAATAAAAAAATATATTTTTTTGTGTTTGTGAATTGTGTGCGCAGTAGCCGCACGTGCATCAACAAAGTAGTGCCAAGCGTGCGCCTGTGTCCCATAAATAAAGGGCCAGCTGGATTGACCACTAAAGGGTGCTGTAACCCCCAAAAGGCACTCCAAACAAAATAAGAAATTTTTTTTCTGTGTTTGTGAATTGTGTGCACTGTGGCTGTACGTGCATCAACGAAGGAGCACCGCCAAGCGAGCACCTGTGTCCCATAAGTAAATGGCCGGCTGGCTTGTCTGTTAAAGGGTGCTGTAACCCCGAAAGGGTACTCCAAACAAAATAAAAATATATATTGTTTTGTGTTTGTGAATTGTGTGCGCAGTAGCCGCACGTGCATCAACAAAGTAGTGCCAAGCGTGCGCCTGTGTCCCATAAATAAAGGGCCGGCTGGATTGACCGCTAAAGGGTGCTGTAACACCCAAAGGGCACTCCAAACAAAATAAAAAAATATATTTTTTTGTGTTTGTGAATTGTGTGCGCAGTAGCCGCACGTGCATCAACAAAGTAATGGCAAGCAAGCGCCTGTGTCCCATAAATAAAGGGCTGGCTGGATTGACCACTAAAGGGTGCTGTACCTCCAAAGGGCACTCCAAACAAAATAAAAAAATATATTTTTTTGTGTTTGTGAATTGTGTGCGCAGTAGCCGCACATGCATCAACAAAGTAGTGCCAAGCATGCGCCTGTGTCCCATAAGTAAAAGGCCGGCTGGCTAGTCCATTAAAGGGTGCTGTAACCCCCAAAGGGCACTCCAAACAAAATAAAAAAATATATTTTTTTGTGTTTGTGAATTGTGTGCGCAGTAGCCGAACGTGCATCAACAAAGTAGTGCCAAGCGTGCGCCTGTGTCCCATAAATAAAGGGCCAGCTGGATTGACCACTAAAGGGTGCTGTAACCCCCAAAAGGCACTCCAAACAAAATAAGAATTTTTTTTTCTGTGTTTGTGAATTGTGTGCACTGTGGCTGTACGTGCATCAATGAAGGAGCAGCGCCAAGCGAGCACCTGTGTCCCATAAGTAAAAGGCCGGCTGGCTTGTCTGTTAAAGGGTGCTGTAACCCCCAAAGGGCACTCCAAACAAAATATAAAAATATATTTTTTTGTGTTTGTGAATTGTGTGCGCAGTTGCCGCACGTGCATCAACAAAGTAGTGCCAAGCGTGCGCCTGTGCCCATAAATAAAGGGACGGCTGGATTGACCGCTAAAGGGTGCTGTAACCCCCAAAGGGCACTCCAAACAAAATAAAAAAATATATTTTTTGTGTTTGTGAATTGTGTGCGCAGTAGCCGCACATGCATCAACAAAGTAGTGCCAAGCGAGCGCCTGTGTCCCATAAGTAAAAGGCCAGCTGGCTAGTCCATTAAAGGGTGCTGTAACCCCCAAAGGGCACTCCAAACAAAATAAAAAAATATATTTTTTTGTGTTTGTGAATTGTGTGCGCAGTAGCCGCACGTGCATTAACAAAGTAGTGCCAACCGAGCGCCTGTCTCCCATAAATAAAGGGCCAGCTGGATTGACCGCTAAAGGGTGCTGTAAACCCCAAAGGGCACTCCAAACAAATTGAATTTTTTTTTTCTGTGTTTGTGAATTGTGTGCACAGTAGCTGCACGTGCATCAACAAAGTAGTGCCAAGCGTGCGCCTGTGTCCCATAAATAAAGGGCCGGCTGGATTGACTGCTAAAGGGTGCTGTAACCCCCAAAGGGCACTCCAAACAAAATAAAAATATATATTTTTTTGTGTTTGTGAATTGTGTGCGCAGTAGCCGCACGTGCATCAACAAAGTAGTGGCAAGCATGCGCCTGTGTCCCATAAATAAAGGGCCAGCTGGATTGACCACTAAAGGGTGCTGTACCCCCAAAGGGCACTCCAAACAAAATAAAAAAATATATTTTTTTGTGTTTGTGAATTGTGTGCGCAGTAGCCGCACATGCATCAACAAAGTAGTGCCAAGCATGCGCCTGTGTCCCATAAGTAAAAGGCCGGCTGGCTAGTCCATTAAAGGGTGCTGTAACCCCCAAAGGGCACTCCAAACAAAATAAAAAAATATATTTTTTTGTGTTTGTGAATTGTGTGCGCAGTAGCCGCACGTGCATCAACAAAGTAGTGCCAAGCGTGCGCCTGTGTCCCATAAATAAAGGGCCAGCTGGATTGACCACTAATGGGTGCTGTAACCCCCAAAAGGCACTCCAAACAAAATAAGAATTTTTTTTTCTGTGTTTGTGAATTGTGTGCACTGTGGCTGTACGTGCATCAACGAAGGAGCAGCGCCAAGCTAGCACCTGTGTCCCATAAGTAAAAGGCCGGCTGGCTTGTCTGTTAAAGGGTGCTGTAACCCCGAAAGGGTACTCCAAACAAAATAAAAATATATATTGTTTTGTGTTTGTGAATTGTGTGCGCAGTAGCCGCACCTGCATCAACAAAGTAGTGCCAAGAGTGCGCCTGTGTCCCATAAATAAAGGGCCGGCTGGATTGACCACTAAAGGGTGCTGTAACCCCCAAAGGGCGCTCCAAACAAAATAAAAAAATACATTTTTTTGTGTTTGTGAATTGGGTGCGCAGTAGCCGCACATGCATCAACAAAGTAGTGGCAAGCGTGCGCCTGTGTCCCATAAGTAAAGGGCCGGCTGGCTAGTCCATTAAACGGTGCTGTAACCCCCAAAGGGCACTCCAAACAAAATAAAAAATTATATTTTTTTGTGTTTGTGAATTGTGTGCACTGTGGCTGCACGTGCACAACAAAAGCGTGCGCCTGTGTCCCATAAGTAAAAGGCCGGCTGGCTTGTCCATTAAAGGGTGCTGTAACCCCCAAAGGGCACTCCAAACAAAATAAAAAAATATATTTTTTTGTGTTTGTGAATTGTGTGCGCAGTAGCTGCACGTGCATCAACAAAGTAGTGCCAAGCATGCGCCTGTGTCCCATAAATAAAGGGCCGGCTGGATTGACCACTAAAGGGTGCTGTAACCCCCAAAGGGCACTCCAAACAAAATAAAAAAAATTATTCTGTGTTTGTGAATTGTGTGCACTGTGGCTGTAAGTGCATCAACGAAGGAGCAGCGCCCAGCGTGCGCCTCTATCCCATAAGTAAAAGGCCGGCTGGCTTGTCCATTAAAGGGTGCTGTAACCCCCAAAGGGCACTCCAAACAAAATAAAAAAAATTATTCTGTGTTTGTGAATTGTGTGCACTGTGGCTGCACGTGAATCAACAAAGGAGCAGCGCCAAGCGTGCACCTGTGTCCCATAAGCAAAAGGCCGGCTGGCTTGTCCATTAAAGGGTGTCCGTTATGTTTGGAGTGCCCTTTGGGGGAAAGGGCACTCCAAACATAAGAAAAAATTTTTTTTTTTTGTGTTGTGAATTGTGTGCGCAGTAGCCACACGTGCATCAACAAAGTAGTGCCAAGCATGCGCCTGTGTCCCATAATTAAAAGGCCACCTGGCTAGTCTGTTAAAGGGTGCTGTAACACCTAAATGGCACTCCAAACAAAATAAAAAGATATATTTTCAGTGTTTGTGAATTGTGTGCGCAGTGGCTGCACGTGCATCAACAAAGTAGTGCCAAGCGTGCGCCTGTGTCCCATAAATAAAGGGCTGGCTGGAATGACCACTAAAGGGTGATGGAACCCCCAAAGGGCACTCCAAACAAAATAAAAATATATATTTTTTTGTGTTTGTGAATTGTGTGCACTGTGGCTGCACGTGCATCAACGAAGGAGCAGCGCCCAGCGTGCGCCTGTGTCCCATAAATAAAGGGCCAGCTGGATTGACCGCTAAAGGGTGCTGTAACCCCCAAAGAGCACTCCAAACAAAATAAAAATATTTTTTTTTTGGTGTTTGTGAATTGTGTGCGCAGTAGCTTCACTTGCATCAACAAAGTAGTGCCAAGCGTGTGCCTGTGTCCCATAAATAAAGGGCCAGCGGGATTGACCACTAAAGGGTGCTGTAACTCCCAAAGGGCACTCCAAACAAAATAAATTTATTTTTTCTCTGTTTGTGAATTGTGTGCACTGTGGCTGCACGTGCATCAACAAAGGACCAGCGCCAAGCGTGCGCCTGTGTCCCATAAGTAAAAGGCTGGCTGGCTTGTCCATTACAGGGTGCTGTAACCCCCAAAGGGCACTCCAAACAAAATAAAAAAATATATTTTTTTGTGTTTGTGAATTGTGTGCGCAGTAGCCGCACGTGCATCAACAAAGTAGTGCCAAGCATGCGCCTGTATCCCATAAATAAAGGGCCGGCTGGATTGACCACTAAAGGGTGCTGTAACCCCCAAAGGGCACTCCAAACAAAATAAAAAGATATATTTTTTTGTGTTTGTGAATTGTGTGCGCAGTAGCCGCACATGCATCAACAAAGTAGTGCCAAGCGTGCGCCTGTGTCCCATAAGTAAAAGGCCGGCTGGCTAGTCCATTAAAGGGTGCTGTATACCCCCAAAGGGCACTCCAAACAAAATAAAAAAATATATTTTTTTGTGTTTGTGAATTGTGTGCGCAGTAGCTGCACGTGCATCAACAAAGTAGTGCCAAGCGTGCGCGTGTGTCCCATAAATAAAGGGCCAGCTGGATTGACTACTAAAGGGTGCTGTAGCCCCCAAAGGGCACTCCAAACAAAATAAAAATTTTTTTTCTGTGTTTGTGAATTGTGTGCACTGTGGCTGTACGTGCATCAACAAAGGAGCAGCGCCATGCGAGCACCTGTGTCCCATAAGTAAAAGGCCGGCTGGCTTGTCTGTTAAAGGGTGCTGTAACCCCCAAAGGGTACTCCAAACAAAATAAAAATATATATTGTTTTGTGTTTGTGAATTGTGTGCGCAGTTGCCGCACGTGCATCAACAAAGTAGTGCCAAGCATGCGCCTGTATCCCATAAGTAAAAGGCCAGCTGGCTAGTCCGTTAAAGGTTGCTGTAACCCCCAAAGGGCACTCCAAACAAAATAAAAATATATATTTTTTTGTGTTTGTGATTTGTGTGCGCAGTAGCCGCACGTGCATCAACAAAGTAGTGCCAACCAAGCGCCTGTGTCCCATAAATAAAGGGCCGGCTGGATTGACCACTAAAGGGTGCTGTAACCCCCAAAGGGCACTCCAAACAAAATAAAAAAATATATTTTTTTGTGTTTGTGAATTGTGTGCGCAGTAGCCGCACGTGCATCAACAAAGTAGTGCCAAGCATGCGCCTGTGTCCCATAAATAAAGGGCCGGCTGGTTTGACCACTAAAGGGTGCTGTACCCCCAAAGGGCACTCCAAACAAAATAAAAAAATATATTTTTTTGTGTTTGTGAATTGTGTGCGCAGTAGCCGCACATGCATCAACAAAGTAGTGCCAAGCATGCGCCTGTGTCCCATAAGTAAAAGGCCGGCTGGCTAGTCCATTAAATGGTGCTGTAACCCCCAAAGGGCACTCCAAACAAAATAAAAAAATATATTTTTTTGTGTTTGTGAATTGTGTGCGCAGTAGCCGCACGTGCATCAACAAAGTAGTGCCAAGCGTGCGCCTGTGTCCCATAAATAAAGGGCCAGCTGGATTGACCACTAAAGGGTGCTGTAACCCCCAAAAGGCACTCCAAACAAAATAAGAAATTTTTTTTCTGTGTTTGTGAATTGTGTGCACTGTGGCTGTACGTGCATCAACGAAGGAGCAGCGCCAAGCGAGCACCTGTGTCCCATAAGTAAAAGGCCGGCTGGCTTGTCTGTTAAAGGGTGCTGTAACCCCCAAAGGGTACTCCAAACAAAATAAAAATATATATTGTTTTGTGTTTGTGAATTGTGTGCGCAGTTGCCGCACGTGCATCAACAAAGTAGTGCCAAGCGTGCGCCTGTGTCCCATAAGTAAAAGGCCAGCTGGCTAGTCCGTTAAAGGGTGCTGTAACCCCCAAAGGGCACTCCAAACAAAATAAAAATATATATTTTTTTGTGTTTGTGATTTGTGTGCGCAGTAGCCGCACGTGCATCAACAAAGTAGTGCCAACCGAGCGCCTGTGTCCCATAAATAAAGGGCCGGCTGGATTGACCACTAAAGGGTGCTGTAACCCCCAAAGGGCACTCCAAACAAAATAAAAAAATATATTTTTTTGTGTTTGTGAATTGTGTGCGCAGTAGCCGCACGTGCATCAACAAAGTAGTGCCAAGCATGCGCCTGTGTCCCATAAATAAAGGGCCGGCTGGTTTGACCACTAAAGGGTGCTGTACCCCCAAAGGGCACTCCAAACAAAATAAAAAAATATATTTTTTTGTGTTTGTGAATTGTGTGCGCAGTAGCCGCACATGCATCAACAAAGTTGTGCCAAGCATGCGCCTGTGTCCCATAAGTAAAAGGCCGGCTGGCTAGTCCATTAAACGGTGCTGTAACCCCCAAAGGGCACTCCAAACAAAATAAAAAAATATATTTTTTTGTGTTTGTGAATTGTGTGCGCAGTAGCCGCACGTGCATCAACAAAGTAGTGCCATGCGTGCGCCTGTGTCCCATAAATAAAGGGCCAGCTGGATTGACCACTAAAGGGTGCTGTAACCCCCAAAAGGCACTCCAAACAAAATAAGAAAATTTTTTTCTGTGTTTGTGAATTGTGTGCACTGTGGCTGTACGTGCATCAACGAAGGAGCAGCGCCAAGCGAGCACCTGTGTCCCATAAGTAAAAGGCCGGCTGGCTTGTCTGTTAAAGGGTGCTGTAACCCCGAAAGGGTACTCCAAACAAAATAAAAATATATATTGTTTTGTGTTTGTGAATTGTGTGCGCAGTAGCCGCACGTGCATCAACAAAGTAGTGCCAAGTGTGCTCCTGTGTCCCATAAATAAAGGTCCGGCTGGATTGACCACTAAAGGGTGCTGTAACCCCCAAAGGGCACTCCAAACAAAATAAAAAAATATATTTTTTTGTGTTTGTGAATTGTGTGCACTGTGGCTGCACGTGCACAACAAAGGAGTAGTGCCAAGCGTGCGCCTGTGTCCCATAAGTAAAAGGCCGGCTGGCTTGTCCATTAAAGGGTGCTGTAACCCCCAAAGGGCACTCCAAACAAAATAAAAATATATATTTTTTTGTGTTTGTGAATTGTGTGCGCAGTAGCCGCACATGCATCAACAAAGTAGTGCCAAGCGTGCGCCTGTGTCCCATAAGTAAAAGGCCGGCTGGCTAGTCCATTAAAGGGTGCTGTATACCCCCAAAGGGCACTCCAAACAAAATAAAAAAATATGTTTTTTTGTGTTTGTGAATTGTGTGCGCAGTAGCTGCACGTGCATCAACAAAGTAGTGCCAAGCGTGCGCCTGTGTCCCATAAATAAAGGGCCAGCTGGATTGACCACTAAAGGGTGCTGTAGCCCCCAAAGGGCACTCCAAACAAAATAAAAATTTTTTTTCTGTGTTTGTGAATTGTGTGCACTGTGGCTGTACGTGCATCAACGAAGGAGCAGCGCCAAGCGAGCACCTGTGTCCCATAAGTAAAAGGCCGGCTGGCTTGTCTGTTAAAGGGTGCTGTAACCCCCAAAGGGTACTCCAAACAAAATAAAAATATATATTGTTTTGTGTTTGTGAATTGTGTGCGCAGTAGCCACACGTGCATCAACAAAGTAGTGCCAAGCGTGCGCCTGTGTCCCATAAGTAAAAGGCCAGCTGGCTAGTCCGTTAAAGGGTGCTGTAACCCCCAAAGGGCACTCCAAACAAAATAAAAATATATATTTTTTTGTGTTTGTGATTTGTGTGCGCAGTAGCCGCACGTGCATCAACAAAGTAGTGCCAACCGAGCGCCTGTATCCCATAAATAAAGGGCCGGCTGGATTGACCACTAAAGGGTGCTGTAACCCCCAAAGGGCACTCCAAACAAAATAAAAAAATATATTTTTTTGTGTTTGTGAATTGTGTGCGCAGTAGCCGCACGTGCATCAACAAAGTAGTGCCAAGCATGCGCCTGTGTCCCATAAATAAAGGGCCGGCTGGATTGACCACTAAAGGGTGCTGTACCCCCAAAGGGCACTCCAAACAAAATAAAAAAATATATTTTTTTGTGTTTGTGAATTGTGTGCGCAGTAGCCGCACATGCATCAACAAAGTAGTGCCAAGCATGCGCCTGTGTCCCATAAGTAAAAGGCCGGCTGGCTAGTCCATTAAACGGTGCTGTAACCCCCAAAGGGCACTCCAAACAAAATAAAAAAATATATTTTTTTGTGTTTGTGAATTGTGTGCGCAGTAGCCGCACGTGCATCAACAAAGTAGTGCCAAGCGTGCGCCTGTGTCCCATAAATAAAGGGCCAGCTGGATTGACCACTAAAGGGTGCTGTAACCCCCAAAAGGCACTCCAAACAAAATAAGAAATTTTTTTTCTGTGTTTGTGAATTGTGTGCACTGTGGCTGTACGTGCATCAACGAAGGAGCACCGCCAAGCGAGCACCTGTGTCCCATAAGTAAATGGCCAGCTGGCTTGTCTGTTAAAGGGTGCTGTAACCCCGAAAGGGTACTCCAAACAAAATAAAAATATATATTGTTTTGTGTTTGTGAATTGTGTGCGCAGTAGCCGCACGTGCATCAACAAAGTAGTGCCAAGTGTGCGCCTGTGTCCCATAAATTAAGGGCCGGCTGGATTGGCCACTAAAGGGTGCTGTAACCCCCAAAGGGCACTCCAAACAAAATAAAAAAATATATTTTTTTGTGTTTGTGAATTGTGTGCACTGAGGCTGCACGTGCACAACAAAGGAGAAGTGCCAAGCGTGCGCCTGTGTCCCATAAGTAAAAGGCCGGCTGGCTTGTCCATTAAAGGGTGCTGTAACCCCCAAAGGGCACTCCAAACAAAATAAAAAAATATATTTTTTTGTGTTTGTGAATTGTGTGCGCAGTAGCCGCTCGTGCATCAACAAAGTAGTGCCAAGCATGCGCCTGTGTCCCATAAATAAAGGGCCGGCTGGATTGACCACTAAAGGGTGCTGTAACCCCCAAAGGGCACTCCAAACAAAATAAAAAAATTTATTCTGTGTTTGTGAATTGTGTGCGCAGTAGCCGCACATGCATCAACAAAGTAGTGCCAAGCGAGCGCCTGTGTCCCATAAGTAAAAGGCCAGCTGGCTAGTCCATTAAAGGGTGCTGTAACCCCGAAAGGGTACTCCAAACAAAATAAAAATATATATTGTTTTGTGTTTGTGAATTGTGTGCGCAGTAGCCGCACGTGCATCAACAAAGTAGTGCCAAGAGTGCGCCTGTGTCCCATAAATAAAGGGCCGGCTGGATTGACCACTAAAGGGTGCTGTAACCCCCAAAGGGCACTCCAAACAAAATAAAAAAATTTATTCTGTGTTTGTGAATTGTGTGCGCAGTAGCCGCACATGCATCAACAAAGTAGTGCCAAGCGTGCGCCTGTGTCCCATAAGTAAAAGGCCAGCTGGCTAGTCCGTTAAAGGGTGCTGTAACCCCCAAAGGGCACTCCAAACAAAATAAAAATATATATTTTTTTGTGTTTGTGATTTGTGTGCGCAGTAGCCGCAAGTGCATCAACAAAGTAGTGCCAACCGAGCGCCTGTATCCCATAAATAAAGGGCCGGCTGGATTGACCACTAAAGGGTGCTGTAACCCCCAAAGGGCACTCCAAACAAAATAAAAAAATATATTTTTTTGTGTTTGTGAATTGTGTGCGCAGTAGCCGCACGTGCATCAACAAAGTAGTGCCAAGCATGCGCCTGTGTCCCATAAATAAAGGGCCGGCTGGATTGACCACTAAAGGGTGCTGTACCCCCAAAGGGCACTCCAAACAAAATAAAAAAATATATTTTTTTGTGTTTGTGAATTGTGTGCGCAGTAGCCGCACATGCATCAACAAAGTAGTGCCAAGCATGCGCCTGTGTCCCATAAGTAAAAGGCCGGCTGGCTAGTCCATTAAACGGTGCTGTAACCCCCAAAGGGCACTCCAAACAAAATAAAAAAATATATTTTTTAGTGTTTGTGAATTGTGTGCGCAGTAGCCGCACGTGCATCAACAAAGTAGTGCCAAGCGTGCGCCTGTGTCCCATAAATAAAGGGCCAGCTGGATTGACCACTAAAGGGTGCTGTAACCCCCAAAAGGCACTCCAAACAAAATAAGAAATTTTTTTTCTGTGTTTGTGAATTGTGTGCACTGTGGCTGTACGTGCATCAACGAAGGAGCACCGCCAAGCGAGCACCTGTGTCCCATAAGTAAATGGCCAGCTGGCTAGTCTATTAAAGGGTGCTGTAACCCCCAAAGGGCACTCCAAACAAAATAAAAATATATATTTTTTTGTGTTTGTGAATTGTGTGCACTGTGGCTGCACGTGCACAACAAAAGCGTGTGCCTGTGTCCCATAAGTAAAAGGCCGGCTGGCTTGTCTGTTAAAGGGTGCTGTAACCCCCAAAGGGCACTCCAAACAAAATAAAAAAATATATTTTTTTGTGTTTGTGAATTGTGTGCGCAGTTGCCGCACGTGCATCAACAAAGTAGTGCCAAGCGTGCGCCTGTGCCCATAAATAAAGGGCCGGCTGGATTGACCGCTAAAGGGTGCTGTAACCCCCAAAGGGAACTCCAAACAAAATATAAAAATATATTTTTTGTGTTTGTGAATTGTGTGCGCAGTAGCCGCACATGCATCAACAAAGTAGTGCCAAGCGAGCGCCTGTGTCCCATAAGTAAAAGGCCAGCTGGCTAGTCCATTAAAGGGTGCTGTAACCCCCAAAGGGCACTCCAAACAAAATAAAAAAATATATTTTTTTGTGTTTGTGAATTGTGTGCGCAGTAGTCGCACGTGCATTAACAAAGTAGTGCCAACAGAGCGCCTGAGTCCCATAAATAAAGGGCCAGCTGGATTGACCACTAAAGGGTGCTGTAAACCCCAAAGGGCACTCCAAACAAAATGAATTTTTTTTTCCTGTGTTTGTGAATTGTGTGCACTGTGGCTGCACGTGCATCAACGAAGGAGCAGCGCCAAGCGTGCGCCTGTGTCCTATAAGTAAAAGGCCGGCTGGCTTGTCCATTAAAGGGTGCTGTAACCCCAAAAGGGCACTCCAAACAAAATAAAAAAATATATTTTTTTGTGTTTGTGAATTGTGTGCACAGTAGCCGTACGTGCATCAACAAAGTAGTGCCAAGCGTGCGCCTGTGTCCCATAAATAAAGGGCCGGCTGGATTGACCGCTAAAGGGTGCTGTAACACCCAAAGGGCACTCCAAACAAAATAAAAAAATATATTTTTTTGTGTTTGTGAATTGTGTGCGCAGTAGCCGCACGTGCATCAACAAAGTAATGGCAAGCAAGCGCCTGTGTCCCATAAATAAAGGGCTGGCTGGATTGACCACTAAAGGGTGCTGTACCCCCAAAGGGCACTCCAAACAAAATAAAAAAATATATTTTTTTGTGTTTGTGAATTGTGTGCGCAGTAGCCGCACGTGCATCAACAAAGTAGTGCCAAGCGTGCGCCTGTGTCCCATAAATAAAGGGCCAGCTGGATTGACCACTAATGGGTGCTGTAACCCCCAAAAGGCACTCCAAACAAAATAAGAAATTTTTTTTCTGTGTTTGTGAATTGTGTGCACTGTGGCTGTACGTGCATCAACGAAGGAGCAGCGCCAAGCTAGCACCTGTGTCCCATAAGTAAAAGGCCGGCTGGCTTGTCTGTTAAAGGGTGCTGTAACCCCGAAAGGGTACTCCAAACAAAATAAAAATATATATTGTTTTGTGTTTGTGAATTGTGTGCGCAGTAGCCGCACCTGCATCAACAAAGTAGTGCCAAGAGTGCGCCTGTGTCCCATAAATAAAGGGCCGGCTGGATTGACCACTAAAGGGTGCTGTAACCCCCAAAGGGCGCTCCAAACAAAATAAAAAAATACATTTTTTTGTGTTTGTGAATTGGGTGCGCAGTAGCCGCACATGCATCAACAAAGTAGTGGCAAGCGTGCGCCTGTGTCCCATAAGTAAAGGGCCGGCTGGCTAGTCCATTAAACGGTGCTGTAACCCCCAAAGGGCACTCCAAACAAAATAAAAAATTATATTTTTTTGTGTTTGTGAATTGTGTGCACTGTGGCTGCACGTGCACAACAAAAGCGTGCGCCTGTGTCCCATAAGTAAAAGGCCGGCTGGCTTGTCCATTAAAGGGTGCTGTAACCCCCAAAGGGCACTCCAAACAAAATAAAAAAATATATTTTTTTGTGTTTGTGAATTGTGTGCGCAGTAGCTGCACGTGCATCAACAAAGTAGTGCCAAGCATGCGCCTGTGTCCCATAAATAAAGGGCCGGCTGGATTGACCACTAAAGGGTGCTGTAACCCCCAAAGGGCACTCCAAACAAAATAAAAAAAATTATTCTGTGTTTGTGAATTGTGTGCACTGTGGCTGTAAGTGCATCAACGAAGGAGCAGCGCCCAGCGTGCGCCTCTATCCCATAAGTAAAAGGCCGGCTGGCTTGTCCATTAAAGGGTGCTGTAACCCCCAAAGGGCACTCCAAACAAAATAAAAAAAATTATTCTGTGTTTGTGAATTGTGTGCACTGTGGCTGCACGTGAATCAACAAAAGAGCAGCGCCAAGCGTGCACCTGTGTCCCATAAGCAAAAGGCCGGCTGGCTTGTCCGTTAAAGGGTGTCCGTTATGTTTGGAGTGCCCTTTGGGGGAAAGGGCACTCCAAACATAAGAAAAAATTTTTTTTTTTTGTGTTGTGAATTGTGTGCGCAGTAGCCACACGTGCATCAACAAAGTAGTGCCAAGCATGCGCCTGTGTCCCATAATTAAAAGGCCACCTGGCTAGTCTGTTAAAGGGTGCTGTAACACCTAAATGGCACTCCAAACAAAATAAAAAGATATATTTTCAGTGTTTGTGAATTGTGTGCGCAGTGGCTGCACGTGCATCAACAAAGTAGTGCCAAGCGTGCGCCTGTGTCCCATAAATAAAGGGCTGGCTGGAATGACCACTAAAGGGTGATGGAACCCCCAAAGGGCACTCCAAACAAAATAAAAATATATATTTTTTTGTGTTTGTGAATTGTGTGCACTGTGGCTGCACGTGCATCAACGAAGGAGCAGCGCCCAGCGTGCGCCTGTGTCCCATAAATAAAGGGCCAGCTGGATTGACCGCTAAAGGGTGCTGTAACCCCCAAAGAGCACTCCAAACAAAATAAAAATATTTTTTTTTTGGTGTTTGTGAATTGTGTGCGCAGTAGCTTCACTTGCATCAACAAAGTAGTGCCAAGCGTGTGCCTGTGTCCCATAAATAAAGGGCCAGCGGGATTGACCACTAAAGGGTGCTGTAACTCCCAAAGGGCACTCCAAACAAAATAAATTTATTTTTTCTCTGTTTGTGAATTGTGTGCACTGTGGCTGCACGTGCATCAACAAAGGACCAGCGCCAAGCGTGCGCCTGTGTCCCATAAGTAAAAGGCTGGCTGGCTTGTCCATTACAGGGTGCTGTAACCCCCAAAGGGCACTCCAAACAAAATAAAAAAATATATTTTTTTGTGTTTGTGAATTGTGTGCGCAGTAGCCGCACGTGCATCAACAAAGTAGTGCCAAGCATGCGCCTGTATCCCATAAATAAAGGGCCGGCTGGATTGACCACTAAAGGGTGCTGTAACCCCCAAAGGGCACTCCAAACAAAATAAAAAGATATATTTTTTTGTGTTTGTGAATTGTGTGCGCAGTAGCCGCACATGCATCAACAAAGTAGTGCCAAGCGTGCGCCTGTGTCCCATAAGTAAAAGGCCGGCTGGCTAGTCCATTAAAGGGTGCTGTATACCCCCAAAGGGCACTCCAAACAAAATAAAAAAATATATTTTTTTGTGTTTGTGAATTGTGTGCGCAGTAGCTGCACGTGCATCAACAAAGTAGTGCCAAGCGTGCGCGTGTGTCCCATAAATAAAGGGCCAGCTGGATTGACTACTAAAGGGTGCTGTAGCCCCCAAAGGGCACTCCAAACAAAATAAAAAAAATTTTTCTGTGTTTGTGAATTGTGTGCACTGTGGCTGTACGTGCATCAACAAAGGAGCAGCGCCATGCGAGCACCTGTGTCCCATAAGTAAAAGGCCGGCTGGCTTGTCTGTTAAAGGGTGCTGTAACCCCCAAAGGGTACTCCAAACAAAATAAAAATATATATTGTTTTGTGTTTGTGAATTGTGTGCGCAGTTGCCGCACGTGCATCAACAAAGTAGTGCCAAGCGTGCGCCTGTGTCCCATAAGTAAAAGGCCAGCTGGCTAGTCCGTTAAAGGTTGCTGTAACCCCCAAAGGGCACTCCAAACAAAATAAAAATATATATTTTTTTGTGTTTGTGATTTGTGTGCGCAGTAGCCGCACGTGCATCAACAAAGTAGTGCCAACCAAGCGCCTGTGTCCCATAAATAAAGGGCCGGCTGGATTGACCACTAAAGGGTGCTGTAACCCCCAAAGGGCACTCCAAACAAAATAAAAAAATATATTTTTTTGTGTTTGTGAATTGTGTGCGCAGTAGCCGCACGTGCATCAACAAAGTAGTGCCAAGCATGCGCCTGTGTCCCATAAATAAAGGGCCGGCTGGTTTGACCACTAAAGGGTGCTGTACCCCCAAAGGGCACTCCAAACAAAATAAAAAAATATATTTTTTTGTGTTTGTGAATTGTGTGCGCAGTAGCCGCACATGCATCAACAAAGTAGTGCCAAGCATGCGCCTGTGTCCCATAAGTAAAAGGCCGGCTGGCTAGTCCATTAAATGGTGCTGTAACCCCCAAAGGGCACTCCAAACAAAATAAAAAAATATATTTTTTTGTGTTTGTGAATTGTGTGCGCAGTAGCCGCACGTGCATCAACAAAGTAGTGCCAAGCGTGCGCCTGTGTCCCATAAATAAAGGGCCAGCTGGATTGACCACTAAAGGGTGCTGTAACCCCCAAAAGGCACTCCAAACAAAATAAGAAAATTTTTTTCTGTGTTTGTGAATTGTGTGCACTGTGGCTGTACGTGCATCAACGAAGGAGCAGCGCCAAGCGAGCACCTGTGTCCCATAAGTAAAAGGCCGGCTGGCTTGTCTGTTAAAGGGTGCTGTAACCCCCAAAGGGTACTCCAAACAAAATAAAAATATATATTGTTTTGTGTTTGTGAATTGTGTGCGCAGTTGCCGCACGTGCATCAACAAAGTAGTGCCAAGTGTGCGCCTGTGTCCCATAAGTAAAAGGCCAGCTGGCTAGTCCGTTAAAGGGTGCTGTAACCCCCAAAGGGCACTCCAAACAAAATAAAAATATATATTTTTTTGTGTTTGTGATTTGTGTGCGCAGTAGCCGCACGTGCATCAACAAAGTAGTGCCAACCGAGCGCCTGTGTCCCATAAATAAAGGGCCGGCTGGATTGACCACTAAAGGGTGCTGTAACCCCCAAAGGGCACTCCAAACAAAATAAAAAAATATATTTTTTTGTGTTTGTGAATTGTGTGCGCAGTAGCCGCACGTGCATCAACAAAGTAGTGCCAAGCATGCGCCTGTGTCCCATAAATAAAGGGCCGGCTGGTTTGACCACTAAAGGGTGCTGTACCCCCAAAGGGCACTCCAAACAAAATAAAAAAATATATTTTTTTGTGTTTGTGAATTGTGTGCGCAGTAGCCGCACATGCATCAACAAAGTAGTGCCAAGCGTGCGCCTGTGTCCCATAAGTAAAAGGCCGGCTGGCTAGTCCATTAAAGGGTGCTGTATACCCCCAAAGGGCACTCCAAACAAAATAAAAAAATATGTTTTTTTGTGTTTGTGAATTGTGTGCGCAGTAGCTGCACGTGCATCAACAAAGTAGTGCCAAGCGTGCGCCTGTGTCCCATAAATAAAGGGCCAGCTGGATTGACCACTAAAGGGTGCTGTAGCCCCCAAAGGGCACTCCAAACAAAATAAAAAAAATTTTTCTGTGTTTGTGAATTGTGTGCACTGTGGCTGTACGTGCATCAACGAAGGAGCAGCGCCAAGCGAGCACCTGTGTCCCATAAGTAAAAGGCCGGCTGGCTTGTCTGTTAAAGGGTGCTGTAACCCCCAAAGGGTACTCCAAACAAAATAAAAGTATATATTGTTTTGTGTTTGTGAATTGTGTGCGCAGTAGCCACACGTGCATCAACAAAGTAGTGCCAAGCGTGCGCCTGTGTCCCATAAGTAAAAGGCCGGCTGGCTAGTCCGTTAAAGGGTGCTGTAACCCCCAAAGGGCACTCCAAACAAAATAAAAATATATATTTTTTTGTGTTTGTGATTTGTGTGCGCAGTAGCCGCACGTGCATCAACAAAGTAGTGCCAACCGAGCGCCTGTATCCCATAAATAAAGGGCCGGCTGGATTGACCACTAAAGGGTGCTGTAACCCCCAAAGGGCACTCCAAACAAAATAAAAAAATATATTTTTTTGTGTTTGTGAATTGTGTGCGCAGTAGCCGCACGTGCATCAACAAAGTAGTGCCAAGCATGCGCCTGTGTCCCATAAATAAAGGGCCGGCTGGATTGACCACTAAAGGGTGCTGTACCCCCAAAGGGCACTCCAAACAAAATAAAAAAATATATTTTTTTGTGTTTGTGAATTGTGTGCGCAGTAGCCGCACATGCATCAACAAAGTAGTGCCAAGCATGCGCCTGTGTCCCATAAGTAAAAGGCCGGCTGGCTAGTCCATTAAACGGTGCTGTAACCCCCAAAGGGCACTCCAAACAAAATAAAAAAATATATTTTTTTGTGTTTGTGAATTGTGTGCGCAGTAGCCGCACGTGCATCAACAAAGTAGTGCCAAGCGTGCGCCTGTGTCCCATAAATAAAGGGCCAGCTGGATTGACCACTAAAGGGTGCTGTAACCCCCAAAAGGCACTCCAAACAAAATAAGAAATTTTTTTTCTGTGTTTGTGAATTGTGTGCACTGTGGCTGTACGTGCATCAACGAAGGAGCACCGCCAAGCGAGCACCTGTGTCCCATAAGTAAATGGCCGGCTGGCTTGTCTGTTAAAGGGTGCTGTAACCCCGAAAGGGTACTCCAAACAAAATAAAAATATATATTGTTTTGTGTTTGTGAATTGTGTGCGCAGTAGCCGCACGTGCATCAACAAAGTAGTGCCAAGCGTGCGCCTGTGTCCCATAAATAAAGGGCCGGCTGGATTGACCGCTAAAGGGTGCTGTAACACCCAAAGGGCACTCCAAACAAAATAAAAAAATATATTTTTTTGTGTTTGTGAATTGTGTGCGCAGTAGCCGCACGTGCATCAACAAAGTAATGGCAAGCAAGCGCCTGTGTCCCATAAATAAAGGGCTGGCTGGATTGACCACTAAAGGGTGCTGTACCTCCAAAGGGCACTCCAAACAAAATAAAAAAATATATTTTTTTGTGTTTGTGAATTGTGTGCGCAGTAGCCGCACATGCATCAACAAAGTAGTGCCAAGCATGCGCCTGTGTCCCATAAGTAAAAGGCCGGCTGGCTAGTCCATTAAAGGGTGCTGTAACCCCCAAAGGGCACTCCAAACAAAATAAAAAAATATATTTTTTTGTGTTTGTGAATTGTGTGCGCAGTAGCCGAACGTGCATCAACAAAGTAGTGCCAAGCGTGCGCCTGTGTCCCATAAATAAAGGGCCAGCTGGATTGACCACTAAAGGGTGCTGTAACCCCCAAAAGGCACTCCAAACAAAATAAGAATTTTTTTTTCTGTGTTTGTGAATTGTGTGCACTGTGGCTGTACGTGCATCAATGAAGGAGCAGCGCCAAGCGAGCACCTGTGTCCCATAAGTAAAAGGCCGGCTGGCTTGTCTGTTAAAGGGTGCTGTAACCCCCAAAGGGCACTCCAAACAAAATATAAAAATATATTTTTTTGTGTTTGTGAATTGTGTGCGCAGTTGCCGCACGTGCATCAACAAAGTAGTGCCAAGCGTGCGCCTGTGCCCATAAATAAAGGGACGGCTGGATTGACCGCTAAAGGGTGCTGTAACCCCCAAAGGGCACTCCAAACAAAATAAAAAAATATATTTTTTGTGTTTGTGAATTGTGTGCGCAGTAGCCGCACATGCATCAACAAAGTAGTGCCAAGCGAGCGCCTGTGTCCCATAAGTAAAAGGCCAGCTGGCTAGTCCATTAAAGGGTGCTGTAACCCCCAAAGGGCACTCCAAACAAAATAAAAAAATATATATTTTTGTGTTTGTGAATTGTGTGCGCAGTAGCCGCACGTGCATTAACAAAGTAGTGCCAACCGAGCGCCTGTCTCCCATAAATAAAGGGCCAGCTGGATTGACCGCTAAAGGGTGCTGTAAACCCCAAAGGGCACTCCAAACAAATTGAATTTTTTTTTTCTGTGTTTGTGAATTGTGTGCACAGTAGCTGCACGTGCATCAACAAAGTAGTGCCAAGCGTGCGCCTGTGTCCCATAAATAAAGGGCCGGCTGGATTGACTGCTAAAGGGTGCTGTAACCCCCAAAGGGCACTCCAAACAAAATAAAAATATATATTTTTTTGTGTTTGTGAATTGTGTGCGCAGTAGCCGCACGTGCATCAACAAAGTAGTGGCAAGCATGCGCCTGTGTCCCATAAATAAAGGGCCAGCTGGATTGACCACTAAAGGGTGCTGTACCCCCAAAGGGCACTCCAAACAAAATAAAAAAATATATTTTTTTGTGTTTGTGAATTGTGTGCGCAGTAGCCGCACATGCATCAACAAAGTAGTGCCAAGCATGCGCCTGTGTCCCATAAGTAAAAGGCCGGCTGGCTAGTCCATTAAAGGGTGCTGTAACCCCCAAAGGGCACTCCAAACAAAATAAAAAAATATATTTTTTTGTGTTTGTGAATTGTGTGCGCAGTAGCCGCACGTGCATCAACAAAGTAGTGCCAAGCGTGCGCCTGTGTCCCATAAATAAAGGGCCAGCTGGATTGACCACTAATGGGTGCTGTAACCCCCAAAAGGCACTCCAAACAAAATAAGAATTTTTTTTTCTGTGTTTGTGAATTGTGTGCACTGTGGCTGTACGTGCATCAACGAAGGAGCAGCGCCAAGCTAGCACCTGTGTCCCATAAGTAAAAGGCCGGCTGGCTTGTCTGTTAAAGGGTGCTGTAACCCCGAAAGGGTACTCCAAACAAAATAAAAATATATATTGTTTTGTGTTTGTGAATTGTGTGCGCAGTAGCCGCACCTGCATCAACAAAGTAGTGCCAAGAGTGCGCCTGTGTCCCATAAATAAAGGGCCGGCTGGATTGACCACTAAAGGGTGCTGTAACCCCCAAAGGGCGCTCCAAACAAAATAAAAAAATACATTTTTTTGTGTTTGTGAATTGGGTGCGCAGTAGCCGCACATGCATCAACAAAGTAGTGGCAAGCGTGCGCCTGTGTCCCATAAGTAAAGGGCCGGCTGGCTAGTCCATTAAACGGTGCTGTAACCCCCAAAGGGCACTCCAAACAAAATAAAAAATTATATTTTTTTGTGTTTGTGAATTGTGTGCACTGTGGCTGCACGTGCACAACAAAAGCGTGCGCCTGTGTCCCATAAGTAAAAGGCCGGCTGGCTTGTCCATTAAAGGGTGCTGTAACCCCCAAAGGGCACTCCAAACAAAATAAAAAAATATATTTTTTTGTGTTTGTGAATTGTGTGCGCAGTAGCTGCACGTGCATCAACAAAGTAGTGCCAAGCATGCGCCTGTGTCCCATAAATAAAGGGCCGGCTGGATTGACCACTAAAGGGTGCTGTAACCCCCAAAGGGCACTCCAAACAAAATAAAAAAAATTATTCTGTGTTTGTGAATTGTGTGCACTGTGGCTGTAAGTGCATCAACGAAGGAGCAGCGCCCAGCGTGCGCCTCTATCCCATAAGTAAAAGGCCGGCTGGCTTGTCCATTAAAGGGTGCTGTAACCCCCAAAGGGCACTCCAAACAAAATAAAAAAAATTATTCTGTGTTTGTGAATTGTGTGCACTGTGGCTGCACGTGAATCAACAAAGGAGCAGCGCCAAGCGTGCACCTGTGTCCCATAAGCAAAAGGCCGGCTGGCTTGTCCATTAAAGGGTGTCCGTTATGTTTGGAGTGCCCTTTGGGGGAAAGGGCACTCCAAACATAAGAAAAAATTTTTTTTTTTTGTGTTGTGAATTGTGTGCGCAGTAGCCACACGTGCATCAACAAAGTAGTGCCAAGCATGCGCCTGTGTCCCATAATTAAAAGGCCACCTGGCTAGTCTGTTAAAGGGTGCTGTAACACCTAAATGGCACTCCAAACAAAATAAAAAGATATATTTTCAGTGTTTGTGAATTGTGTGCGCAGTGGCTGCACGTGCATCAACAAAGTAGTGCCAAGCGTGCGCCTGTGTCCCATAAATAAAGGGCTGGCTGGAATGACCACTAAAGGGTGATGGAACCCCCAAAGGGCACTCCAAACAAAATAAAAATATATATTTTTTTGTGTTTGTGAATTGTGTGCACTGTGGCTGCACGTGCATCAACGAAGGAGCAGCGCCCAGCGTGCGCCTGTGTCCCATAAATAAAGGGCCAGCTGGATTGACCGCTAAAGGGTGCTGTAACCCCCAAAGAGCACTCCAAACAAAATAAAAATATTTTTTTTTTGGTGTTTGTGAATTGTGTGCGCAGTAGCTTCACTTGCATCAACAAAGTAGTGCCAAGCGTGTGCCTGTGTCCCATAAATAAAGGGCCAGCGGGATTGACCACTAAAGGGTGCTGTAACTCCCAAAGGGCACTCCAAACAAAATAAATTTATTTTTTCTCTGTTTGTGAATTGTGTGCACTGTGGCTGCACGTGCATCAACAAAGGACCAGCGCCAAGCGTGCGCCTGTGTCCCATAAGTAAAAGGCTGGCTGGCTTGTCCATTACAGGGTGCTGTAACCCCCAAAGGGCACTCCAAACAAAATAAAAAAATATATTTTTTTGTGTTTGTGAATTGTGTGCGCAGTAGCCGCACGTGCATCAACAAAGTAGTGCCAAGCATGCGCCTGTATCCCATAAATAAAGGGCCGGCTGGATTGACCACTAAAGGGTGCTGTAACCCCCAAAGGGCACTCCAAACAAAATAAAAAGATATATTTTTTTGTGTTTGTGAATTGTGTGCGCAGTAGCCGCACATGCATCAACAAAGTAGTGCCAAGCGTGCGCCTGTGTCCCATAAGTAAAAGGCCGGCTGGCTAGTCCATTAAAGGGTGCTGTATACCCCCAAAGGGCACTCCAAACAAAATAAAAAAATATATTTTTTTGTGTTTGTGAATTGTGTGCGCAGTAGCTGCACGTGCATCAACAAAGTAGTGCCAAGCGTGCGCGTGTGTCCCATAAATAAAGGGCCAGCTGGATTGACTACTAAAGGGTGCTGTAGCCCCCAAAGGGCACTCCAAACAAAATAAAAAATTTTTTTCTGTGTTTGTGAATTGTGTGCACTGTGGCTGTACGTGCATCAACAAAGGAGCAGCGCCATGCGAGCACCTGTGTCCCATAAGTAAAAGGCCGGCTGGCTTGTCTGTTAAAGGGTGCTGTAACCCCCAAAGGGTACTCCAAACAAAATAAAAATATATATTGTTTTGTGTTTGTGAATTGTGTGCGCAGTTGCCGCACGTGCATCAACAAAGTAGTGCCAAGCATGCGCCTGTATCCCATAAGTAAAAGGCCAGCTGGCTAGTCCGTTAAAGGTTGCTGTAACCCCCAAAGGGCACTCCAAACAAAATAAAAATATATATTTTTTTGTGTTTGTGATTTGTGTGCGCAGTAGCCGCACGTGCATCAACAAAGTAGTGCCAACCAAGCGCCTGTGTCCCATAAATAAAGGGCCGGCTGGATTGACCACTAAAGGGTGCTGTAACCCCCAAAGGGCACTCCAAACAAAATAAAAAAATATATTTTTTTGTGTTTGTGAATTGTGTGCGCAGTAGCCGCACGTGCATCAACAAAGTAGTGCCAAGCATGCGCCTGTGTCCCATAAATAAAGGGCCGGCTGGTTTGACCACTAAAGGGTGCTGTACCCCCAAAGGGCACTCCAAACAAAATAAAAAAATATATTTTTTTGTGTTTGTGAATTGTGTGCGCAGTAGCTGCACGTGCATCAACAAAGTAGTGCCAAGCGTGCGCCTGTGTCCCATAAATAAAGGGCCAGCTGGATTGACCACTAAAGGGTGCTGTAGCCCCCAAAGGGCACTCCAAACAAAATAAAAAATTTTTTTCTGTGTTTGTGAATTGTGTGCACTGTGGCTGTACGTGCATCAACGAAGGAGCAGCGCCAAGCGAGCACCTGTGTCCCATAAGTAAAAGGCCGGCTGGCTTGTCTGTTAAAGGGTGCTGTAACCCCCAAAGGGTACTCCAAACAAAATAAAAGTATATATTGTTTTGTGTTTGTGAATTGTGTGCGCAGTAGCCACACGTGCATCAACAAAGTAGTGCCAAGCGTGCGCCTGTGTCCCATAAGTAAAAGGCCAGCTGGCTAGTCCGTTAAAGGGTGCTGTAACCCCCAAAGGGCACTCCAAACAAAATAAAAATATATATTTTTTTGTGTTTGTGATTTGTGTGCGCAGTAGCCGCACGTGCATCAACAAAGTAGTGCCAACCGAGCGCCTGTATCCCATAAATAAAGGGCCGGCTGGATTGACCACTAAAGGGTGCTGTAACCCCCAAAGGGCACTCCAAACAAAATAAAAAAATATATTTTTTTGTGTTTGTGAATTGTGTGCGCAGTAGCCGCACGTGCATCAACAAAGTAGTGCCAAGCATGCGCCTGTGTCCCATAAATAAAGGGCCGGCTGGATTGACCACTAAAGGGTGCTGTACCCCCAAAGGGCACTCCAAACAAAATAAAAAAATATATTTTTTTGTGTTTGTGAATTGTGTGCGCAGTAGCCGCACATGCATCAACAAAGTAGTGCCAAGCATGCGCCTGTGTCCCATAAGTAAAAGGCCGGCTGGCTAGTCCATTAAACGGTGCTGTAACCCCCAAAGGGCACTCCAAACAAAATAAAAAAATATATTTTTTTGTGTTTGTGAATTGTGTGCGCAGTAGCCGCACGTGCATCAACAAAGTAGTGCCAAGCGTGCGCCTGTGTCCCATAAATAAAGGGCCAGCTGGATTGACCACTAAAGGGTGCTGTAACCCCCAAAAGGCACTCCAAACAAAATAAGAAATTTTTTTTCTGTGTTTGTGAATTGTGTGCACTGTGGCTGTACGTGCATCAACGAAGGAGCACCGCCAAGCGAGCACCTGTGTCCCATAAGTAAATGGCCGGCTGGCTTGTCTGTTAAAGGGTGCTGTAACCCCGAAAGGGTACTCCAAACAAAATAAAAATATATATTGTTTTGTGTTTGTGAATTGTGTGCGCAGTAGCCGCACGTGCATCAACAAAGTAGTGCCAAGCGTGCGCCTGTGTCCCATAAATAAAGGGCCGGCTGGATTGACCGCTAAAGGGTGCTGTAACACCCAAAGGGCACTCCAAACAAAATAAAAAAATATATTTTTTTGTGTTTGTGAATTGTGTGCGCAGTAGCCGCACGTGCATCAACAAAGTAATGGCAAGCAAGCGCCTGTGTCCCATAAATAAAGGGCTGGCTGGATTGACCACTAAAGGGTGCTGTACCTCCAAAGGGCACTCCAAACAAAATAAAAAAATATATTTTTTTGTGTTTGTGAATTGTGTGCGCAGTAGCCGCACATGCATCAACAAAGTAGTGCCAAGCATGCGCCTGTGTCCCATAAGTAAAAGGCCGGCTGGCTAGTCCATTAAAGGGTGCTGTAACCCCCAAAGGGCACTCCAAACAAAATAAAAAAATATATTTTTTTGTGTTTGTGAATTGTGTGCGCAGTAGCCGAACGTGCATCAACAAAGTAGTGCCAAGCGTGCGCCTGTGTCCCATAAATAAAGGGCCAGCTGGATTGACCACTAAAGGGTGCTGTAACCCCCAAAAGGCACTCCAAACAAAATAAGAATTTTTTTTTCTGTGTTTGTGAATTGTGTGCACTGTGGCTGTACGTGCATCAATGAAGGAGCAGCGCCAAGCGAGCACCTGTGTCCCATAAGTAAAAGGCCGGCTGGCTTGTCTGTTAAAGGGTGCTGTAACCCCCAAAGGGCACTCCAAACAAAATATAAAAATATATTTTTTTGTGTTTGTGAATTGTGTGCGCAGTTGCCGCACGTGCATCAACAAAGTAGTGCCAAGCGTGCGCCTGTGCCCATAAATAAAGGGACGGCTGGATTGACCGCTAAAGGGTGCTGTAACCCCCAAAGGGCACTCCAAACAAAATAAAAAAATATATTTTTTGTGTTTGTGAATTGTGTGCGCAGTAGCCGCACATGCATCAACAAAGTAGTGCCAAGCGAGCGCCTGTGTCCCATAAGTAAAAGGCCAGCTGGCTAGTCCATTAAAGGGTGCTGTAACCCCCAAAGGGCACTCCAAACAAAATAAAAAAATATATTTTTTTGTGTTTGTGAATTGTGTGCGCAGTAGCCGCACGTGCATTAACAAAGTAGTGCCAACCGAGCGCCTGTCTCCCATAAATAAAGGGCCAGCTGGATTGACCGCTAAAGGGTGCTGTAAACCCCAAAGGGCACTCCAAACAAATTGAATTTTTTTTTTCTGTGTTTGTGAATTGTGTGCACAGTAGCTGCACGTGCATCAACAAAGTAGTGCCAAGCGTGCGCCTGTGTCCCATAAATAAAGGGCCGGCTGGATTGACTGCTAAAGGGTGCTGTAACCCCCAAAGGGCACTCCAAACAAAATAAAAATATATATTTTTTTGTGTTTGTGAATTGTGTGCGCAGTAGCCGCACGTGCATCAACAAAGTAGTGGCAAGCATGCGCCTGTGTCCCATAAATAAAGGGCCAGCTGGATTGACCACTAAAGGGTGCTGTACCCCCAAAGGGCACTCCAAACAAAATAAAAAAATATATTTTTTTGTGTTTGTGAATTGTGTGCGCAGTAGCCGCACATGCATCAACAAAGTAGTGCCAAGCATGCGCCTGTGTCCCATAAGTAAAAGGCCGGCTGGCTAGTCCATTAAAGGGTGCTGTAACCCCCAAAGGGCACTCCAAACAAAATAAAAAAATATATTTTTTTGTGTTTGTGAATTGTGTGCGCAGTAGCCGCACGTGCATCAACAAAGTAGTGCCAAGCGTGCGCCTGTGTCCCATAAATAAAGGGCCAGCTGGATTGACCACTAATGGGTGCTGTAACCCCCAAAAGGCACTCCAAACAAAATAAGAATTTTTTTTTCTGTGTTTGTGAATTGTGTGCACTGTGGCTGTACGTGCATCAACGAAGGAGCAGCGCCAAGCTAGCACCTGTGTCCCATAAGTAAAAGGCCGGCTGGCTTGTCTGTTAAAGGGTGCTGTAACCCCGAAAGGGTACTCCAAACAAAATAAAAATATATATTGTTTTGTGTTTGTGAATTGTGTGCGCAGTAGCCGCACCTGCATCAACAAAGTAGTGCCAAGAGTGCGCCTGTGTCCCATAAATAAAGGGCCGGCTGGATTGACCACTAAAGGGTGCTGTAACCCCCAAAGGGCGCTCCAAACAAAATAAAAAAATACATTTTTTTGTGTTTGTGAATTGGGTGCGCAGTAGCCGCACATGCATCAACAAAGTAGTGGCAAGCGTGCGCCTGTGTCCCATAAGTAAAGGGCCGGCTGGCTAGTCCATTAAACGGTGCTGTAACCCCCAAAGGGCACTCCAAACAAAATAAAAAATTATATTTTTTTGTGTTTGTGAATTGTGTGCACTGTGGCTGCACGTGCACAACAAAAGCGTGCGCCTGTGTCCCATAAGTAAAAGGCCGGCTGGCTTGTCCATTAAAGGGTGCTGTAACCCCCAAAGGGCACTCCAAACAAAATAAAAAAATATATTTTTTTGTGTTTGTGAATTGTGTGCGCAGTAGCTGCACGTGCATCAACAAAGTAGTGCCAAGCATGCGCCTGTGTCCCATAAATAAAGGGCCGGCTGGATTGACCACTAAAGGGTGCTGTAACCCCCAAAGGGCACTCCAAACAAAATAAAAAAAATTATTCTGTGTTTGTGAATTGTGTGCACTGTGGCTGTAAGTGCATCAACGAAGGAGCAGCGCCCAGCGTGCGCCTCTATCCCATAAGTAAAAGGCCGGCTGGCTTGTCCATTAAAGGGTGCTGTAACCCCCAAAGGGCACTCCAAACAAAATAAAAAAAATTATTCTGTGTTTGTGAATTGTGTGCACTGTGGCTGCACGTGAATCAACAAAGGAGCAGCGCCAAGCGTGCACCTGTGTCCCATAAGCAAAAGGCCGGCTGGCTTGTCCATTAAAGGGTGTCCGTTATGTTTGGAGTGCCCTTTGGGGGAAAGGGCACTCCAAACATAAGAAAAAATTTTTTTTTTTTGTGTTGTGAATTGTGTGCGCAGTAGCCACACGTGCATCAACAAAGTAGTGCCAAGCATGCGCCTGTGTCCCATAATTAAAAGGCCACCTGGCTAGTCTGTTAAAGGGTGCTGTAACACCTAAATGGCACTCCAAACAAAATAAAAAGATATATTTTCAGTGTTTGTGAATTGTGTGCGCAGTGGCTGCACGTGCATCAACAAAGTAGTGCCAAGCGTGCGCCTGTGTCCCATAAATAAAGGGCTGGCTGGAATGACCACTAAAGGGTGATGGAACCCCCAAAGGGCACTCCAAACAAAATAAAAATATATATTTTTTTGTGTTTGTGAATTGTGTGCACTGTGGCTGCACGTGCATCAACGAAGGAGCAGCGCCCAGCGTGCGCCTGTGTCCCATAAATAAAGGGCCAGCTGGATTGACCGCTAAAGGGTGCTGTAACCCCCAAAGAGCACTCCAAACAAAATAAAAATATTTTTTTTTTGGTGTTTGTGAATTGTGTGCGCAGTAGCTTCACTTGCATCAACAAAGTAGTGCCAAGCGTGTGCCTGTGTCCCATAAATAAAGGGCCAGCGGGATTGACCACTAAAGGGTGCTGTAACTCCCAAAGGGCACTCCAAACAAAATAAATTTATTTTTTCTCTGTTTGTGAATTGTGTGCACTGTGGCTGCACGTGCATCAACAAAGGACCAGCACCAAGCGTGCGCCTGTGTCCCATAAGTAAAAGGCTGGCTGGCTTGTCCATTACAGGGTGCTGTAACCCCCAAAGGGCACTCCAAACAAAATAAAAAAATATATTTTTTTGTGTTTGTGAATTGTGTGCGCAGTAGCCGCACGTGCATCAACAAAGTAGTGCCAAGCATGCGCCTGTATCCCATAAATAAAGGGCCGGCTGGATTGACCACTAAAGGGTGCTGTAACCCCCAAAGGGCACTCCAAACAAAATAAAAAGATATATTTTTTTGTGTTTGTGAATTGTGTGCGCAGTAGCCGCACATGCATCAACAAAGTAGTGCCAAGCGTGCGCCTGTGTCCCATAAGTAAAAGGCCGGCTGGCTAGTCCATTAAAGGGTGCTGTATACCCCCAAAGGGCACTCCAAACAAAATAAAAAAATATATTTTTTTGTGTTTGTGAATTGTGTGCGCAGTAGCTGCACGTGCATCAACAAAGTAGTGCCAAGCGTGCGCGTGTGTCCCATAAATAAAGGGCCAGCTGGATTGACTACTAAAGGGTGCTGTAGCCCCCAAAGGGCACTCCAAACAAAATAAAAAATTTTTTTCTGTGTTTGTGAATTGTGTGCACTGTGGCTGTACGTGCATCAACAAAGGAGCAGCGCCATGCGAGCACCTGTGTCCCATAAGTAAAAGGCCGGCTGGCTTGTCTGTTAAAGGGTGCTGTAACCCCCAAAGGGTACTCCAAACAAAATAAAAATATATATTGTTTTGTGTTTGTGAATTGTGTGCGCAGTTGCCGCACGTGCATCAACAAAGTAGTGCCAAGCATGCGCCTGTATCCCATAAGTAAAAGGCCAGCTGGCTAGTCCGTTAAAGGTTGCTGTAACCCCCAAAGGGCACTCCAAACAAAATAAAAATATATATTTTTTTGTGTTTGTGATTTGTGTGCGCAGTAGCCGCACGTGCATCAACAAAGTAGTGCCAACCAAGCGCCTGTGTCCCATAAATAAAGGGCCGGCTGGATTGACCACTAAAGGGTGCTGTAACCCCCAAAGGGCACTCCAAACAAAATAAAAAAATATATTTTTTTGTGTTTGTGAATTGTGTGCGCAGTAGCCGCACGTGCATCAACAAAGTAGTGCCAAGCATGCGCCTGTGTCCCATAAATAAAGGGCCGGCTGGTTTGACCACTAAAGGGTGCTGTACCCCCAAAGGGCACTCCAAACAAAATAAAAAAATATATTTTTTTGTGTTTGTGAATTGTGTGCGCAGTAGCCGCACATGCATCAACAAAGTAGTGCCAAGCATGCGCCTGTGTCCCATAAGTAAAAGGCCGGCTGGCTAGTCCATTAAATGGTGCTGTAACCCCCAAAGGGCACTCCAAACAAAATAAAAAAATATATTTTTTTGTGTTTGTGAATTGTGTGCGCAGTAGCCGCACGTGCATCAACAAAGTAGTGCCAAGCGTGCGCCTGTGTCCCATAAATAAAGGGCCAGCTGGATTGACCACTAAAGGGTGCTGTAACCCCCAAAAGGCACTCCAAACAAAATAAGAAATTTTTTTTCTGTGTTTGTGAATTGTGTGCACTGTGGCTGTACGTGCATCAACGAAGGAGCAGCGCCAAGCGAGCACCTGTGTCCCATAAGTAAAAGGCCGGCTGGCTTGTCTGTTAAAGGGTGCTGTAACCCCCAAAGGGTACTCCAAACAAAATAAAAATATATATTGTTTTGTGTTTGTGAATTGTGTGCGCAGTTGCCGCACGTGCATCAACAAAGTAGTGCCAAGCGTGCGCCTGTGTCCCATAAGTAAAAGGCCAGCTGGCTAGTCCGTTAAAGGGTGCTGTAACCCCCAAAGGGCACTCCAAACAAAATAAAAATATATATTTTTTTGTGTTTGTGATTTGTGTGCGCAGTAGCCGCACGTGCATCAACAAAGTAGTGCCAACCGAGCGCCTGTGTCCCATAAATAAAGGGCCGGCTGGATTGACCACTAAAGGGTGCTGTAACCCCCAAAGGGCACTCCAAACAAAATAAAAAAATATATTTTTTTGTGTTTGTGAATTGTGTGCGCAGTAGCCGCACGTGCATCAACAAAGTAGTGCCAAGCATGCGCCTGTGTCCCATAAATAAAGGGCCGGCTGGTTTGACCACTAAAGGGTGCTGTACCCCCAAAGGGCACTCCAAACAAAATAAAAAAATATATTTTTTTGTGTTTGTGAATTGTGTGCGCAGTAGCCGCACATGCATCAACAAAGTTGTGCCAAGCATGCGCCTGTGTCCCATAAGTAAAAGGCCGGCTGGCTAGTCCATTAAACGGTGCTGTAACCCCCAAAGGGCACTCCAAACAAAATAAAAAAATATATTTTTTTGTGTTTGTGAATTGTGTGCGCAGTAGCCGCACGTGCATCAACAAAGTAGTGCCATGCGTGCGCCTGTGTCCCATAAATAAAGGGCCAGCTGGATTGACCACTAAAGGGTGCTGTAACCCCCAAAAGGCACTCCAAACAAAATAAGAAAATTTTTTTCTGTGTTTGTGAATTGTGTGCACTGTGGCTGTACGTGCATCAACGAAGGAGCAGCGCCAAGCGAGCACCTGTGTCCCATAAGTAAAAGGCCGGCTGGCTTGTCTGTTAAAGGGTGCTGTAACCCCGAAAGGGTACTCCAAACAAAATAAAAATATATATTGTTTTGTGTTTGTGAATTGTGTGCGCAGTAGCCGCACGTGCATCAACAAAGTAGTGCCAAGTGTGCTCCTGTGTCCCATAAATAAAGGTCCGGCTGGATTGACCACTAAAGGGTGCTGTAACCCCCAAAGGGCACTCCAAACAAAATAAAAAAATATATTTTTTTGTGTTTGTGAATTGTGTGCACTGTGGCTGCACGTGCACAACAAAGGAGTAGTGCCAAGCGTGCGCCTGTGTCCCATAAGTAAAAGGCCGGCTGGCTTGTCCATTAAAGGGTGCTGTAACCCCCAAAGGGCACTCCAAACAAAATAAAAATATATATTTTTTTGTGTTTGTGAATTGTGTGCGCAGTAGCCGCACATGCATCAACAAAGTAGTGCCAAGCGTGCGCCTGTGTCCCATAAGTAAAAGGCCGGCTGGCTAGTCCATTAAAGGGTGCTGTATACCCCCAAAGGGCACTCCAAACAAAATAAAAAAATATGTTTTTTTGTGTTTGTGAATTGTGTGCGCAGTAGCTGCACGTGCATCAACAAAGTAGTGCCAAGCGTGCGCCTGTGTCCCATAAATAAAGGGCCAGCTGGATTGACCACTAAAGGGTGCTGTAGCCCCCAAAGGGCACTCCAAACAAAATAAAAATTTTTTTTCTGTGTTTGTGAATTGTGTGCACTGTGGCTGTACGTGCATCAACGAAGGAGCAGCGCCAAGCGAGCACCTGTGTCCCATAAGTAAAAGGCCGGCTGGCTTGTCTGTTAAAGGGTGCTGTAACCCCCAAAGGGTACTCCAAACAAAATAAAAATATATATTGTTTTGTGTTTGTGAATTGTGTGCGCAGTAGCCACACGTGCATCAACAAAGTAGTGCCAAGCGTGCGCCTGTGTCCCATAAGTAAAAGGCCAGCTGGCTAGTCCGTTAAAGGGTGCTGTAACCCCCAAAGGGCACTCCAAACAAAATAAAAATATATATTTTTTTGTGTTTGTGATTTGTGTGCGCAGTAGCCGCACGTGCATCAACAAAGTAGTGCCAACCGAGCGCCTGTATCCCATAAATAAAGGGCCGGCTGGATTGACCACTAAAGGGTGCTGTAACCCCCAAAGGGCACTCCAAACAAAATAAAAAAATATATTTTTTTGTGTTTGTGAATTGTGTGCGCAGTAGCCGCACGTGCATCAACAAAGTAGTGCCAAGCATGCGCCTGTGTCCCATAAATAAAGGGCCGGCTGGATTGACCACTAAAGGGTGCTGTACCCCCAAAGGGCACTCCAAACAAAATAAAAAAATATATTTTTTTGTGTTTGTGAATTGTGTGCGCAGTAGCCGCACATGCATCAACAAAGTAGTGCCAAGCATGCGCCTGTGTCCCATAAGTAAAAGGCCGGCTGGCTAGTCCATTAAACGGTGCTGTAACCCCCAAAGGGCACTCCAAACAAAATAAAAAAATATATTTTTTTGTGTTTGTGAATTGTGTGCGCAGTAGCCGCACGTGCATCAACAAAGTAGTGCCAAGCGTGCGCCTGTGTCCCATAAATAAAGGGCCAGCTGGATTGACCACTAAAGGGTGCTGTAACCCCCAAAAGGCACTCCAAACAAAATAAGAAATTTTTTTTCTGTGTTTGTGAATTGTGTGCACTGTGGCTGTACGTGCATCAACGAAGGAGCACCGCCAAGCGAGCACCTGTGTCCCATAAGTAAATGGCCAGCTGGCTTGTCTGTTAAAGGGTGCTGTAACCCCGAAAGGGTACTCCAAACAAAATAAAAATATATATTGTTTTGTGTTTGTGAATTGTGTGCGCAGTAGCCGCACGTGCATCAACAAAGTAGTGCCAAGTGTGCGCCTGTGTCCCATAAATTAAGGGCCGGCTGGATTGGCCACTAAAGGGTGCTGTAACCCCCAAAGGGCACTCCAAACAAAATAAAAAAATATATTTTTTTGTGTTTGTGAATTGTGTGCACTGAGGCTGCACGTGCACAACAAAGGAGAAGTGCCAAGCGTGCGCCTGTGTCCCATAAGTAAAAGGCCGGCTGGCTTGTCCATTAAAGGGTGCTGTAACCCCCAAAGGGCACTCCAAACAAAATAAAAAAATATATTTTTTTGTGTTTGTGAATTGTGTGCGCAGTAGCCGCTCGTGCATCAACAAAGTAGTGCCAAGCATGCGCCTGTGTCCCATAAATAAAGGGCCGGCTGGATTGACCACTAAAGGGTGCTGTAACCCCCAAAGGGCACTCCAAACAAAATAAAAAAATTTATTCTGTGTTTGTGAATTGTGTGCGCAGTAGCCGCACATGCATCAACAAAGTAGTGCCAAGCGAGCGCCTGTGTCCCATAAGTAAAAGGCCAGCTGGCTAGTCCATTAAAGGGTGCTGTAACCCCGAAAGGGTACTCCAAACAAAATAAAAATATATATTGTTTTGTGTTTGTGAATTGTGTGCGCAGTAGCCGCACGTGCATCAACAAAGTAGTGCCAAGAGTGCGCCTGTGTCCCATAAATAAAGGGCCGGCTGGATTGACCACTAAAGGGTGCTGTAACCCCCAAAGGGCACTCCAAACAAAATAAAAAAATTTATTCTGTGTTTGTGAATTGTGTGCGCAGTAGCCGCACATGCATCAACAAAGTAGTGCCAAGCGTGCGCCTGTGTCCCATAAGTAAAAGGCCAGCTGGCTAGTCCGTTAAAGGGTGCTGTAACCCCCAAAGGGCACTCCAAACAAAATAAAAATATATATTTTTTTGTGTTTGTGATTTGTGTGCGCAGTAGCCGCAAGTGCATCAACAAAGTAGTGCCAACCGAGCGCCTGTATCCCATAAATAAAGGGCCGGCTGGATTGACCACTAAAGGGTGCTGTAACCCCCAAAGGGCACTCCAAACAAAATAAAAAAATATATTTTTTTGTGTTTGTGAATTGTGTGCGCAGTAGCCGCACGTGCATCAACAAAGTAGTGCCAAGCATGCGCCTGTGTCCCATAAATAAAGGGCCGGCTGGATTGACCACTAAAGGGTGCTGTACCCCCAAAGGGCACTCCAAACAAAATAAAAAAATATATTTTTTTGTGTTTGTGAATTGTGTGCGCAGTAGCCGCACATGCATCAACAAAGTAGTGCCAAGCATGCGCCTGTGTCCCATAAGTAAAAGGCCGGCTGGCTAGTCCATTAAACGGTGCTGTAACCCCCAAAGGGCACTCCAAACAAAATAAAAAAATATATTTTTTTGTGTTTGTGAATTGTGTGCGCAGTAGCCGCACGTGCATCAACAAAGTAGTGCCAAGCGTGCGCCTGTGTCCCATAAATAAAGGGCCAGCTGGATTGACCACTAAAGGGTGCTGTAACCCCCAAAAGGCACTCCAAACAAAATAAGAAATTTTTTTTCTGTGTTTGTGAATTGTGTGCACTGTGGCTGTACGTGCATCAACGAAGGAGCACCGCCAAGCGAGCACCTGTGTCCCATAAGTAAATGGCCAGCTGGCTAGTCTATTAAAGGGTGCTGTAACCCCCAAAGGGCACTCCAAACAAAATAAAAATATATATTTTTTTGTGTTTGTGAATTGTGTGCACTGTGGCTGCACGTGCACAACAAAAGCGTGTGCCTGTGTCCCATAAGTAAAAGGCCGGCTGGCTTGTCTGTTAAAGGGTGCTGTAACCCCCAAAGGGCACTCCAAACAAAATAAAAAAATATATTTTTTTGTGTTTGTGAATTGTGTGCGCAGTTGCCGCACGTGCATCAACAAAGTAGTGCCAAGCGTGCGCCTGTGCCCATAAATAAAGGGCCGGCTGGATTGACCGCTAAAGGGTGCTGTAACCCCCAAAGGGAACTCCAAACAAAATATAAAAATATATTTTTTGTGTTTGTGAATTGTGTGCGCAGTAGCCGCACATGCATCAACAAAGTAGTGCCAAGCGAGCGCCTGTGTCCCATAAGTAAAAGGCCAGCTGGCTAGTCCATTAAAGGGTGCTGTAACCCCCAAAGGGCACTCCAAACAAAATAAAAAAATATATTTTTTTGTGTTTGTGAATTGTGTGCGCAGTAGTCGCACGTGCATTAACAAAGTAGTGCCAACAGAGCGCCTGAGTCCCATAAATAAAGGGCCAGCTGGATTGACCACTAAAGGGTGCTGTAAACCCCAAAGGGCACTCCAAACAAAATGAATTTTTTTTTCCTGTGTTTGTGAATTGTGTGCACTGTGGCTGCACGTGCATCAACGAAGGAGCAGCGCCAAGCGTGCGCCTGTGTCCTATAAGTAAAAGGCCGGCTGGCTTGTCCATTAAAGGGTGCTGTAACCCCAAAAGGGCACTCCAAACAAAATAAAAAAATATATTTTTTTGTGTTTGTGAATTGTGTGCACAGTAGCCGTACGTGCATCAACAAAGTAGTGCCAAGCGTGCGCCTGTGTCCCATAAATAAAGGGCCGGCTGGATTGACCGCTAAAGGGTGCTGTAACACCCAAAGGGCACTCCAATCAAAATAAAAAAATATATTTTTTTGTGTTTGTGAATTGTGTGCGCAGTAGCCGCACGTGCATCAACAAAGTAGTGGCAAGCATGCGCCTGTGTCCCATAAATAAAGGGCTGGCTGGATTGACCACTAAAGGGTGCTGTACCCCCAAAGGGCACTCCAAACAAAATAAAAAAATATATTTTTTTGTGTTTGTGAATTGTGTGCGCAGTAGCCGCACATGCATCAACAAAGTAGTGCCAAGCATGCGCCTGTGTCCCATAAGTAAAAGGCCGGCTGGCTAGTCCATTAAAGGGTGCTGTAACCCCCAAAGGGCACTCCAAACAAAATAAAAAAATATATTTTTTTGTGTTTGTGAATTGTGTGCGCAGTAGCCGAACGTGCATCAACAAAGTAGTGCCAAGCGTGCGCCTGTGTCCCATAAATAAAGGGCCAGCTGGATTGACCACTAAAGGGTGCTGTAACCCCCAAAAGGCACTCCAAACAAAATAAGAAATTTTTTTTCTGTGTTTGTGAATTGTGTGCACTGTGGCTGTACGTGCATCAACGAAGGAGCAGCGCCAAGCGAGCACCTGTGTCCCATAAGTAAAAGGCCAGCTGGCTTGTCTGTTAAAGGGTGCTGTAACCCCCAAAGGGCACTCCAAACAAAATATAAAAATATATTTTTTTGTGTTTGTGAATTGTGTGCGCAGTTGCCGCACGTGCATCAACAAAGTAGTGCCAAGCGTGCGCCTGTGCCCATAAATAAAGGGACGGCTGGATTGACCGCTAAAGGGTGCTGTAACCCCCAAAGGGCACTCCAAACAAAATAAAAAAATATATTTTTTGTGTTTGTGAATTGTGTGCGCAGTAGCCGCACATGCATCAACAAAGTAGTGCCAAGCGAGCGCCTGTGTCCCATAAGTAAAAGGCCAGCTGGCTAGTCCATTAAAGGGTGCTGTAACCCCCAAAGGGCACTCCAAACAAAATAAAAAAATATATTTTTTTGTGTTTGTGAATTGTGTGCGCAGTAGCTGCACGTGCATTAACAAAGTAGTGCCAACCGAGCGCCTGTCTCCCATAAATAAAGGGCCAGCTGGATTGACCGCTAAAGGGTGCTGTAAACCCCAAAGGGCACTCCAAACAAATTGAATTTTTTTTTTCTGTGTTTGTGAATTGTGTGCACAGTAGCCGCACGTGCATCAACAAAGTAGTGCCAAGCGTGCGCCTGTGTCCCATAAATAAAGGGCCGGCTGGATTGACTGGTAAAGGGTGCTGTAACCCCCAAAGGGCACTCCAAACAAAATAAAAATATATATTTTTTTGTGTTTGTGAATTGTGTGCGCAGTAGCCGCATATGCATCAACAAAGTAGTGGCAAGCATGCGCCTGTGTCCCATAAATAAAGGGCCAGCTGGATTGACCACTAAAGGGTGCTGTACCCCCAAAGGGCACTCCAAACAAATTAAAAAAATATATTTTTTTGTGTTTGTGAATTGTGTGCGCAGTAGCCGCACATGCATCAATAAAGTAGTGCCAAGCATGCGCCTGTGTCCCATAAGTAAAAGGCCGGCTGGCTAGTCCATTAAAGGGTGCTGTAACCCCCAAAGGGCACTCCAAACAAAATAAAAAATTATATTTTTTTGTGTTTGTGAATTGTGTGCACTGTGGCTGCACGTGCACAACAAAAGCGTGCGCCTGTGTCCCATAAGTAAAAGGCCGGCTGGCTTGTCCATTAAAGGGTGCTGTAACCCCCAAAGGGCACTCCAAACAAAATAAAAAAATATATTTTTTTGTGTTTGTGAATTGTGTGCGCAGTAGCTGCACGTGCATCAACAAAGTAGTGCCAAGCATGCGCCTGTGTCCCATAAATAAAGGGCCGGCTGGATTGACCACTAAAGGGTGCTGTAACCCCCAAAGGGCACTCCAAACAAAATAAAAAAAATTATTCTGTGTTTGTGAATTGTGTGCACTGTGGCTGTAAGTGCATCAACGAAGGAGCAGCGCCCAGCGCGCGCCTCTATCCCATAAGTAAAAGGCCGGCTGGCTTGTCCATTAAAGGGTGCTGTAACCCCCAAAGGGCACTCCAAACAAAATAAAAAATATATTTTTTTGTGTTTGTGAATTGTGTGCACTGTGGCTGCACGTGAATCAACAAAGGAGCAGCGCCAAGCGTGCACCTGTGTCCCATAAGCAAAAGGCCGGCTGGCTTGTCCGTGAAAGGGTGTCCGTTATGTTTGGAGTGCCCTTTGGGGGAAAGGGCACTCCAAACATAAGAAAAAAATTTTTTTTTTTGTGTTGTGAATTGTGTGCACAGTAGCCACACGTGCATCAACAAAGTAGTGCCAAGCATGCGCCTGTGTCCCATAATTAAAAGGCCACCTGGCTAGTCTGTTAAAGGGTGCTGTAACACCTAAATGGCACTCCAAACAAAATAAAAAGATATATTTTCAGTGTTTGTGAATTGTGTGCGCAGTAGCTGCACGTGCATCAACAAAGTAGTGCCAAGCGTGCGCCTGTGTCCCATAAATAAAGGGCTGGCTGGAATGACCACTAAAGGGTGATGGAACCCCCAAAGGGCACTCCAAACAAAATAAAAATATATATTTTTTTGTGTTTGTGAATTGTGTGCACTGTGGCTGCACGTGCATCAACGAAGGAGCAGCGCCCAGCGTGCGCCTGTGTCCCATAAATAAAGGGCCAGCTGGATTGACCGCTAAAGGGTGCTGTAACCCCCAAAGAGCACTCGAAACAAAATAAAAATATTTTTTTTTTGGTGTTTGTGAATTGTGTGCGCAGTAGCTTCACTTGCATCAACAAAGTAGTGCCAAGCGTGTGCCTGTGTCCCATAAATAAAGGGCCAGCGGGATTGACCACTAAAGGGTGCTGTAACTCCCAAAGGGCACTCCAAACAAAATAAAAAAATATATTTTTTTGTGTTTGTGAATTGTGTGCGCAGTAGCCGCACGTGCATCAACAAAGTAGTGCCAAGCGTGCGCCTGTGTCCCATAAATAAAGGGCCAGCTGGATTGACCACTAAAGGGTGCTGTAACCCCCAAAAGGCACTCCAAACAAAATAAGAAATTTTTTTTCTGTGTTTGTGAATTGTGTGCACTGTGGCTGTACGTGCATCAACGAAGGAGCACCGCCAAGCGAGCACCTGTGTCCCATAAGTAAATGGCCAGCTGGCTAGTCTATTAAAGGGTGCTGTAACCCCCAAAGGGCACTCCAAACAAAATAAAAATATATATTTTTTTGTGTTTGTGAATTGTGTGCACTGTGGCTGCACGTGCACAACAAAAGCGTGTGCCTGTGTCCCATAAGTAAAAGGCCGGCTGGCTTGTCTGTTAAAGGGTGCTGTAACCCCCAAAGGGCACTCCAAACAAAATAAAAAAATATATTTTTTTGTGTTTGTGAATTGTGTGCGCAGTTGCCGCACGTGCATCAACAAAGTAGTGCCAAGCGTGCGCCTGTGCCCATAAATAAAGGGCCGGCTGGATTGACCGCTAAAGGGTGCTGTAACCCCCAAAGGGAACTCCAAACAAAATATAAAAATATATTTTTTGTGTTTGTGAATTGTGTGCGCAGTAGCCGCACATGCATCAACAAAGTAGTGCCAAGCGAGCGCCTGTGTCCCATAAGTAAAAGGCCAGCTGGCTAGTCCATTAAAGGGTGCTGTAACCCCCAAAGGGCACTCCAAACAAAATAAAAAAATATATTTTTTTGTGTTTGTGAATTGTGTGCGCAGTAGTCGCACGTGCATTAACAAAGTAGTGCCAACAGAGCGCCTGAGTCCCATAAATAAAGGGCCAGCTGGATTGACCACTAAAGGGTGCTGTAAACCCCAAAGGGCACTCCAAACAAAATGAATTTTTTTTTCCTGTGTTTGTGAATTGTGTGCACTGTGGCTGCACGTGCATCAACGAAGGAGCAGCGCCAAGCGTGCGCCTGTGTCCTATAAGTAAAAGGCCGGCTGGCTTGTCCATTAAAGGGTGCTGTAACCCCAAAAGGGCACTCCAAACAAAATAAAAAAATATATTTTTTTGTGTTTGTGAATTGTGTGCACAGTAGCCGTACGTGCATCAACAAAGTAGTGCCAAGCGTGCGCCTGTGTCCCATAAATAAAGGGCCGGCTGGATTGACCGCTAAAGGGTGCTGTAACACCCAAAGGGCACTCCAATCAAAATAAAAAAATATATTTTTTTGTGTTTGTGAATTGTGTGCGCAGTAGCCGCACGTGCATCAACAAAGTAGTGGCAAGCATGCGCCTGTGTCCCATAAATAAAGGGCTGGCTGGATTGACCACTAAAGGGTGCTGTACCCCCAAAGGGCACTCCAAACAAAATAAAAAAATATATTTTTTTGTGTTTGTGAATTGTGTGCGCAGTAGCCGCACATGCATCAACAAAGTAGTGCCAAGCATGCGCCTGTGTCCCATAAGTAAAAGGCCGGCTGGCTAGTCCATTAAAGGGTGCTGTAACCCCCAAAGGGCACTCCAAACAAAATAAAAAAATATATTTTTTTGTGTTTGTGAATTGTGTGCGCAGTAGCCGAACGTGCATCAACAAAGTAGTGCCAAGCGTGCGCCTGTGTCCCATAAATAAAGGGCCAGCTGGATTGACCACTAAAGGGTGCTGTAACCCCCAAAAGGCACTCCAAACAAAATAAGAAATTTTTTTTCTGTGTTTGCGAATTGTGTGCACTGTGGCTGTACGTGCATCAACGAAGGAGCAGCGCCAAGCGAGCACCTGTGTCCCATAAGTAAAAGGCCGGCTGGCTTGTCTGTTAAAGGGTGCTGTAACCCCCAAAGGGCACTCCAAACAAAATATAAAAATATATTTTTTTGTGTTTGTGAATTGTGTGCGCAGTTGCCGCACGTGCATCAACAAAGTAGTGCCAAGCGTGCGCCTGTGCCCATAAATAAAGGGACGGCTGGATTGACCGCTAAAGGGTGCTGTAACCCCCAAAGGGCACTCCAAACAAAATAAAAAAATATATTTTTTGTGTTTGTGAATTGTGTGCGCAGTAGCCGCACATGCATCAACAAAGTAGTGCCAAGCGAGCGCCTGTGTCCCATAAGTAAAAGGCCAGCTGGCTAGTCCATTAAAGGGTGCTGTAACCCCCAAAGGGCACTCCAAACAAAATAAAAAAATATATTTTTTTGTGTTTGTGAATTGTGTGCGCAGTAGCTGCACGTGCATTAACAAAGTAGTGCCAACCGAGCGCCTGTCTCCCATAAATAAAGGGCCAGCTGGATTGACCGCTAAAGGGTGCTGTAAACCCCAAAGGGCACTCCAAACAAATTGAATTTTTTTTTTCTGTGTTTGTGAATTGTGTGCACAGTAGCCGCACGTGCATCAACAAAGTAGTGCCAAGCGTGCGCCTGTGTCCCATAAATAAAGGGCCGGCTGGATTGACTGGTAAAGGGTGCTGTAACCCCCAAAGGGCACTCCAAACAAAATAAAAATATATATTTTTTTGTGTTTGTGAATTGTGTGCGCAGTAGCCGCATATGCATCAACAAAGTAGTGGCAAGCATGCGCCTGTGTCCCATAAATAAAGGGCCAGCTGGATTGACCACTAAAGGGTGCTGTACCCCCAAAGGGCACTCCAAACAAATTAAAAAAATATATTTTTTTGTGTTTGTGAATTGTGTGCGCAGTAGCCGCACATGCATCAATAAAGTAGTGCCAAGCATGCGCCTGTGTCCCATAAGTAAAAGGCCGGCTGGCTAGTCCATTAAAGGGTGCTGTAACCCCCAAAGGGCACTCCAAACAAAATAAAAAATTATATTTTTTTGTGTTTGTGAATTGTGTGCACTGTGGCTGCACGTGCACAACAAAAGCGTGCGCCTGTGTCCCATAAGTAAAAGGCCGGCTGGCTTGTCCATTAAAGGGTGCTGTAACCCCCAAAGGGCACTCCAAACAAAATAAAAAAATATATTTTTTTGTGTTTGTGAATTGTGTGCGCAGTAGCTGCACGTGCATCAACAAAGTAGTGCCAAGCATGCGCCTGTGTCCCATAAATAAAGGGCCGGCTGGATTGACCACTAAAGGGTGCTGTAACCCCCAAAGGGCACTCCAAACAAAATAAAAAAAATTATTCTGTGTTTGTGAATTGTGTGCACTGTGGCTGTAAGTGCATCAACGAAGGAGCAGCGCCCAGCGCGCGCCTCTATCCCATAAGTAAAAGGCCGGCTGGCTTGTCCATTAAAGGGTGCTGTAACCCCCAAAGGGCACTCCAAACAAAATAAAAAATATATTTTTTTGTGTTTGTGAATTGTGTGCACTGTGGCTGCACGTGAATCAACAAAGGAGCAGCGCCAAGCGTGCACCTGTGTCCCATAAGCAAAAGGCCGGCTGGCTTGTCCGTGAAAGGGTGTCCGTTATGTTTGGAGTGCCCTTTGGGGGAAAGGGCACTCCAAACATAAGAAAAAAATTTTTTTTTTTGTGTTGTGAATTGTGTGCACAGTAGCCACACGTGCATCAACAAAGTAGTGCCAAGCATGCGCCTGTGTCCCATAATTAAAAGGCCACCTGGCTAGTCTGTTAAAGGGTGCTGTAACACCTAAATGGCACTCCAAACAAAATAAAAAGATATATTTTCAGTGTTTGTGAATTGTGTGCGCAGTAGCTGCACGTGCATCAACAAAGTAGTGCCAAGCGTGCGCCTGTGTCCCATAAATAAAGGGCTGGCTGGAATGACCACTAAAGGGTGATGGAACCCCCAAAGGGCACTCCAAACAAAATAAAAATATATATTTTTTTGTGTTTGTGAATTGTGTGCACTGTGGCTGCACGTGCATCAACGAAGGAGCAGCGCCCAGCGTGCGCCTGTGTCCCATAAATAAAGGGCCAGCTGGATTGACCGCTAAAGGGTGCTGTAACCCCCAAAGAGCACTCGAAACAAAATAAAAATATTTTTTTTTTGGTGTTTGTGAATTGTGTGCGCAGTAGCTTCACTTGCATCAACAAAGTAGTGCCAAGCGTGTGCCTGTGTCCCATAAATAAAGGGCCAGCGGGATTGACCACTAAAGGGTGCTGTAACTCCCAAAGGGCACTCCAAACAAAATAAATTTATTTTTTCTCTGTTTGTGAATTGTGTGCACTGTGGCTGCACGTGCATCAACAAAGGACCAGCGCCAAGCGTGCGCCTGTGTCCCATAAGTAAAAGGCTGGCTGGCTTGTCCATTACAGGGTGCTGTAACCCCCAAAGGGCACTCCAAACAAAATAAAAAAATATATTTTTTTGTGTTTGTGAATTGTGTGCGCAGTAGCCGCACGTGCATCAACAAAGTAGTGCCAAGCATGCGCCTGTATCCCATAAATAAAGGGCCGGCTGGATTGACCACTAAAGGGTGCTGTAACCCCCAAAGGGCACTCCAAACAAAATAAAAAGATATATTTTTTTGTGTTTGTGAATTGTGTGCGCAGTAGCCGCACATGCATCAACAAAGTAGTGCCAAGCGTGCGCCTGTGTCCCATAAGTAAAAGGCCGGCTGGCTAGTCCATTAAAGGGTGCTGTATACCCCCAAAGGGCACTCCAAACAAAATAAAAAAATATATTTTTTTGTGTTTGTGAATTGTGTGTGCAGTAGCTGCACGTGCATCAACAAAGTAGTGCCAAGCGTGCGCGTGTGTCCCATAAATAAAGGGCCAGCTGGATTGACTACTAAAGGGTGCTGTAGCCCCCAAAGGGCACTCCAAACAAAATAAAAAATTTTTTTCTGTGTTTGTGAATTGTGTGCACTGTGGCTGTACGTGCATCAACAAAGGAGCAGCGCCAAGCGAGCACCTGTGTCCCATAAGTAAAAGGCCGGCTGGCTTGTCTGTTAAAGGGTGCTGTAACCCCCAAAGGGTACTCCAAACAAAATAAAAATATATATTGTTTTGTGTTTGTGAATTGTGTGCGCAGTTGCCGCACGTGCATCAACAAAGTAGTGCCAAGCGTGCGCCTGTGTCCCATAAGTAAAAGGCCAGCTGGCTAGTCCGTTAAAGGGTGCTGTAACCCCCAAAGGGCACTCCAAACAAAATAAAAATATATATTTTTTTGTGTTTGTGATTTGTGTGCGCAGTAGCCGCACGTGCATCAACAAAGTAGTGCCAACCAAGCGCCTGTGTCCCATAAATAAAGGGCCGGCTGGATTGACCACTAAAGGGTGCTGTAACCCCCAAAGGGCACTCCAAACAAAATAAAAAAATATATTTTTTTGTGTTTGTGAATTGTGTGCGCAGTAGCCGCACGTGCATCAACAAAGTAGTGCCAAGCATGCGCCTGTGTCCCATAAATAAAGGGCCGGCTGGTTTGACCACTAAAGGGTGCTGTAACCCCAAAGGGCACTCCAAACAAAATAAAAAAATATATTTTTTTGTGTTTGTGAATTGTGTGCGCAGTAGCCGCACATGCATCAACAAAGTAGTGCCAAGCATGCGCCTGTGTCCCATAAGTAAAAGGCCGGCTGGCTAGTCCATTAAACGGTGCTGTAACCCCCAAAGGGCACTCCAAACAAAATAAAAAAATATATTTTTTTGTGTTTGTGAATTGTGTGCGCAGTAGCCGCACGTGCATCAACAAAGTAGTGCCAAGCGTGCGCCTGTGTCCCATAAATAAAGGGCCAGCTGGATTGACCACTAAAGGGTGCTGTAACCCCCAAAAGGCACTCCAAACAAAATAAGAACATTTTTTTCTGTGTTTGTGAATTGTGTGCACTGTGGCTGTACGTGCATCAACGAAGGAGCAGCGCCAAGCGAGCACCTGTGTCCCATAAGTAAAAGGCCGGCTGGCTTGTCTGTTAAAGGGTGCTGTAACCCCCAAAGGGTACTCCAAACAAAATAAAAATATATATTGTTTTGTGTTTGTGAATTGTGTGCGCAGTTGCCGCACGTGCATCAACAAAGTAGTGCCAAGCGTGCGCCTGTGTCCCATAAGTAAAAGGCCAGCTGGCTAGTCCGTTAAAGGGTGCTGTAACCCCCAAAGGGCACTCCAAACAAAATAAAAATATATATTTTTTTGTGTTTGTGATTTGTGTGCGCAGTAGCCGCACGTGCATCAACAAAGTAGTGCCAACCGAGCGCCTGTGTCCCATAAATAAAGGGCCGGCTGGATTGACCACTAAAGGGTGCTGTAACCCCCAAAGGGCACTCCAAACAAAATAAAAAAATATATTTTTTTGTGTTTGTGAATTGTGTGCGCAGTAGCCGCACGTGCATCAACAAAGTAGTGCCAAGCATGCGCCTGTGTCCCATAAATAAAGGGCCGGCTGGTTTGACCACTAAAGGGTGCTGTACCCCCAAAGGGCACTCCAAACAAAATAAAAAAATATATTTTTTTGTGTTTGTGAATTGTGTGCGCAGTAGCCGCACATGCATCAACAAAGTTGTGCCAAGCATGCGCCTGTGTCCCATAAATAAAAGGCCGGCTGGGTAGTCCATTAAACGGTGCTGTAACCCCCAAAGGGCACTCCAAACAAAATAAAAAAATATATTTTTTTGTGTTTGTGAATTGTGTGCGCAGTAGCCGCACGTGCATCAACAAAGTAGTGCCAAGCGTGCGCCTGTGTCCCATAAATAAAGGGCCAGCTGGATTGACCACTAAAGGGTGCTGTAACCCCCAAAAGGCACTCCAAACAAAATAAGAAAATTTTTTTCTGTGTTTGTGAATTGTGTGCACTGTGGCTGTACGTGCATCAACGAAGGAGCAGCGCCAAGCGAGCACCTGTGTCCCATAAGTAAAAGGCCGGCTGGCTTGTCTGTTAAAGGGTGCTGTAACCCCGAAAGGGTACTCCAAACAAAATAAAAATATATATTGTTTTGTGTTTGTGAATTGTGTGCGCAGTAGCCGCACGTGCATCAACAAAGTAGTGCCAAGTGTGCTCCTGTGTCCCATAAATAAAGAGCCGGCTGGATTGACCACTAAAGGGTGCTGTAACCCCCAAAGGGCACTCCAAACAAAATAAAAAAATATATTTTTTTGTGTTTGTGAATTGTGTGCACTGTGGCTGCACGTGCACAACAAAGGAGTAGTGCCAAGCGTGCGCCTGTGTCCCATAAGTAAAAGGCCGGCTGGCTTGTCCATTAAAGGGTGCTGTAACCCCCAAAGGGCACTCCAAACAAAATAAAAATATATATTTTTTTGTGTTTGTGAATTGTGTGCGCAGTAGCCGCACATGCATCAACAAAGTAGTGCCAAGCGTGCGCCTGTGTCCCATAAGTAAAAGGCCGGCTGGCTAGTCCATTAAAGGGTGCTGTATACCCCCAAAGGGCACTCCAAACAAAATAAAAAAATATATTTTTTTGTGTTTGTGAATTGTGTGCGCAGTAGCTGCACGTGCATCAACAAAGTAGTGCCAAGCGTGCGCCTGTGTCCCATAAATAAAGGGCCAGCTGGATTGACTACTAAAGGGTGCTGTAGCCCCCAAAGGGCACTCCAAACAAAATAAAAAATTTTTTTCTGTGTTTGTGAATTGTGTGCACTGTGGCTGTACGTGCATCAACGAAGGAGCAGCGCCAAGCGAGCACCTGTGTCCCATAAGTAAAAGGCTGGCTGGCTTGTCTGTTAAAGGGTGCTGTAACCCCCAAAGGGTACTCCAAACAAAATAAAAATATATATTGTTTTGTGTTTGTGAATTGTGTGCGCAGTAGCCACATGTGCATCAACAAAGTAGTGCCAAGCGTGCGCCTGTGTCCCATAAGTAAAAGGCCAGCTGGCTAGTCCGTTAAAGGGTGCTGTAACCCCCAAAGGGCACTCCAAACAAAATAAACATATATATTTTTTTGTGTTTGTGAATTGTGTGCACTGTGGCTGCACGTGCATCAACGAAGGAGCAGCGCCCAGCGTGCGCCTGTGTCCCATAAATAAAGGGCCAGCTGGATTGACCGCTAAAGGGTGCTGTAACCCCCAAAGAGCACTCCAAACAAAATAAAAATATTTTTTTTTTGGTGTTTGTGAATTGTGTGCGCAGTAGCTTCACTTGCATCAACAAAGTAGTGCCAAGCGTGTGCCTGTGTCCCATAAATAAAGGGCCAGCGGGATTGACCACTAAAGGGTGCTGTAACTCCCAAAGGGCACTCCAAACAAAATAAATTTATTTTTTCTCTGTTTGTGAATTGTGTGCACTGTGGCTGCACGTGCATCAACAAAGGACCAGCGCCAAGCATGCGCCTGTGTCCCATAAGTAAAAGGCTGGCTGGCTTGTCCATTACAGGGTGCTGTAACCCCCAAAGGGCACTCCAAACAAAATAAAAAAATATATTTTTTTGTGTTTGTGAATTGTGTGCGCAGTAGCCGCACGTGCATCAACAAAGTAGTGCCAAGCATGCGCCTGTATCCCATAAATAAAGGGCCGGCTGGATTGACCACTAAAGGGTGCTGTAACCCCCAAAGGGCACTCCAAACAAAATAAAAAAATATATTTTTTTGTGTTTGTGAATTGTGTGCGCAGTTGCCGCACGTGCATCAACAAAGTAGTGCCAAGCGTGCGCCTGTGCCCATAAATAAAGGGCCGGCTGGATTGACCGCTAAAGGGTGCTGTAACCCCCAAAGGGAACTCCAAACAAAATATAAAAATATATTTTTTGTGTTTGTGAATTGTGTGCGCAGTAGCCGCACATGCATCAACAAAGTAGTGCCAAGCGAGCGCCTGTGTCCCATAAGTAAAAGGCCAGCTGGCTAGTCCATTAAAGGGTGCTGTAACCCCCAAAGGGCACTCCAAACAAAATAAAAAAATATATTTTTTTGTGTTTGTGAATTGTGTGCGCAGTAGCCGCACGTGCATTAACAAAGTAGTGCCAACAGAGCGCCTGAGTCCCATAAATAAAGGGCCAGCTGGATTGACCACTAAAGGGTGCTGTAAACCCCAAAGGGCACTCCAAACAAAATGAATTTTTTTTTCCTGTGTTTGTGAATTGTGTGCACTGTGGCTGCACGTGCATCAACGAAGGAGCAGCGCCAAGCGTGCGCCTGTGTCCTATAAGTAAAAGGCCGGCTGGCTTGTCCGTTAAAGGGTGCTGTAACCCCAAAAGGGCACTCCAAACAAAATAAAAAAATATATTTTTTTGTGTTTGTGAATTGTGTGCACAGTAGCCGTACGTGCATCAACAAAGTAGTGCCAAGCGTGCGCCTGTGTCCCATAAATAAAGGGCCGGCTGGATTGACCGCTAAAGGGTGCTGTAACACCCAAAGGGCACTCCTAACAAAATAAAAAAATATATTTTTTTGTGTTTGTGAATTGTGTGCGCAGTAGCCGCACGTGCATCAACAAAGTAGTGGCAAGCATGCGCCTGTGTCCCATAAATAAAGGGCTGGCTGGATTGACCACTAAAGGGTGCTGTACCCCCAAAGGGCACTCCAAACAAAATAAAAAAATATATTTTTTTGTGTTTGTGAATTGTGTGCGCAGTAGCCGCACATGCATCAACAAAGTAGTGCCAAGCATGCGCCTGTGTCCCATAAGTAAAAGGCCGGCTGGCTACTCCATTAAAGGGTGCTGTAACCCCCAAAGGGCACTCCAAACAAAATAAAAAAATATATTTTTTTGTGTTTGTGAATTGTGTGCGCAGTAGCCGAACGTGCATCAACAAAGTAGTGCCAAGCGTGCGCCTGTGTCCCATAAATAAAGGGCCAGCTGGATTGACCACTAAAGGGTGCTGTAACCCCCAAAAGGCACTCCAAACAAAATAAGAAATTTTTTTTCTGTGTTTGTGAATTGTGTGCACTGTGGCTGTACGTGCATCAACGAAGGAGCAGCGCCAAGCGAGCACCTGTGTCCCATAAGTAAAAGGCCGGCTGGCTTGTCTGTTAAAGGGTGCTGTAACCCCCAAAGGGCACTCCAAACAAAATATAAAAATATATTTTTTTGTGTTTGTGAATTGTGTGCGCAGTTGCCGCACGTGCATCAACAAAGTAGTGCCAAGCGTGCGCCTGTGCCCATAAATAAAGGGACGGCTGGATTGACCGCTAAAGGGTGCTGTAACCCCCAAAGGGCACTCCAAACAAAATAAAAAAATATATTTTTTGTGTTTGTGAATTGTGTGCGCAGTAGCCGCACATGCATCAACAAAGTAGTGCCAAGCGAGCGCCTGTGTCCCATAAGTAAAAGGCCAGCTGGCTAGTCCATTAAAGGGTGCTGTAACCCCCAAAGGGCACTCCAAACAAAATAAAAAAATATATTTTTTTGTGTTTGTGAATTGTGTGCGCAGTAGCTGCAAGTGCATTAACAAAGTAGTGCCAACCGAGCGCCTGTCTCCCATAAATAAAGGGCCAGCTGGATTGACCGCTAAAGGGTGCTGTAAACCCCAAAGGGCACTCCAAACAAATTGAATTTTTTTTTTCTGTGTTTGTGAATTGTGTGCACAGTAGCCGCACGTGCATCAACAAAGTAGTGCCAAGCGTGCGCCTGTGTCCCATAAATAAAGGGCCGGCTGGATTGACTGCTAAAGGGTGCTGTAACCCCCAAAGGGCACTCCAAACAAAATAAAAATATATATTTTTTTGTGTTTGTGAATTGTGTGCGCAGTAGCCGCACATGCATCAACAAAGTAGTGGCAAGCATGCGCCTGTGTCCCATAAATAAAGGGCCAGCTGGATTGACCACTAAAGGGTGCTGTACCCCCAAAGGGCACTCCAAACAAAATAAAAAAATATATTTTTTTGTGTTTGTGAATTGTGTGCGCAGTAGCCGCACATGCATCAACAAAGTAGTGCCAAGCATGCGCCTGTGTCCCATAAGTAAAAGGCCGGCTGGCTAGTCCATTAAAGGGTGCTGTAACCCCCAAAGGGCACTCCAAACAAAATAAAAAATTATATTTTTTTGTGTTTGTGAATTGTGTGCACTGTGGCTGCACGTGCACAACAAAAGCGTGCGCCTGTGTCCCATAAGTAAAAGGCCGGCTGGCTTGTCCATTAAAGGGTGCTGTAACCCCCAAAGGGCACTCCAAACAAAATAAAAAAATATATTTTTTTGTGTTTGTGAATTGTGTGCGCAGTAGCTGCACGTGCATCAACAAAGTAGTGCCAAGCATGCGCCTGTGTCCCATAAATAAAGGGCCGGCTGGATTGACCACTAAAGGGTGCTGTAACCCCCAAAGGGCACTCCAAACAAAATAAAAAAAATTATTCTGTGTTTGTGAATTGTGTGCACTGTGGCTGTAAGTGCATCAACGAAGGAGCAGCGCCCAGCGCGCGCCTCTATCCCATAAGTAAAAGGCCGGCTGGCTTGTCCATTAAAGGGTGCTGTAACCCCCAAAGGGCACTCCAAACAAAATAAAAAATATATTTTTTTGTGTTTGTGAATTGTGTGCACTGTGGCTGCACGTGAATCAACAAAGGAGCAGCGCCAAGCGTGCACCTGTGTCCCATAAGCAAAAGGCCGGCTGGCTTGTCCGTGAAAGGGTGTCCGTTATGTTTGGAGTGCCCTTTGGGGGAAAGGGCACTCCAAACATAAGAAAAAAATTTTTTTTTTTGTGTTGTGAATTGTGTGCACAGTAGCCACACGTGCATCAACAAAGTAGTGCCAAGCATGCGCCTGTGTCCCATAATTAAAAGGCCACCTGGCTAGTCTGTTAAAGGGTGCTGTAACACCTAAATGGCACTCCAAACAAAATAAAAAGATATATTTTCAGTGTTTGTGAATTGTGTGCGCAGTAGCTGCACGTGCATCAACAAAGTAGTGCCAAGCGTGCGCCTGTGTCCCATAAATAAAGGGCTGGCTGGAATGACCACTAAAGGGTGATGGAACCCCCAAAGGGCACTCCAAACAAAATAAAAATATATATTTTTTTGTGTTTGTGAATTGTGTGCACTGTGGCTGCACGTGCATCAACGAAGGAGCAGCGCCCAGCGTGCGCCTGTGTCCCATAAATAAAGGGCCAGCTGGATTGACCGCTAAAGGGTGCTGTAACCCCCAAAGAGCACTCGAAACAAAATAAAAATATTTTTTTTTTGGTGTTTGTGAATTGTGTGCGCAATAGCTTCACTTGCATCAACAAAGTAGTGCCAAGCGTGTGCCTGTGTCCCATAAATAAAGGGCCAGCGGGATTGACCACTAAAGGGTGCTGTAACTCCCAAAGGGCACTCCAAACAAAATAAATTTATTTTTTCTCTGTTTGTGAATTGTGTGCACTGTGGCTGCACGTGCATCAACAAAGGACCAGCGCCAAGCGTGCGCCTGTGTCCCATAAGTAAAAGGCTGGCTGGCTTGTCCATTACAGGGTGCTGTAACCCCCAAAGGGCACTCCAAACAAAATAAAAAAATATATTTTTTTGTGTTTGTGAATTGTGTGCGCAGTAGCCGCACGTGCATCAACAAAGTAGTGCCAAGCATGCGCCTGTATCCCATAAATAAAGGGCCGGCTGGATTGACCACTAAAGGGTGCTGTAACCCCCAAAGGGCACTCCAAACAAAATAAAAAGATATATTTTTTTGTGTTTGTGAATTGTGTGCGCAGTAGCCGCACATGCATCAACAAAGTAGTGCCAAGCGTGCGCCTGTGTCCCATAAGTAAAAGGCCGGCTGGCTAGTCCATTAAAGGGTGCTGTATACCCCCAAAGGGCACTCCAAACAAAATAAAAAAATATATTTTTTTGTGTTTGTGAATTGTGTGTGCAGTAGCTGCACGTGCATCAACAAAGTAGTGCCAAGCGTGCGCGTGTGTCCCATAAATAAAGGGCCAGCTGGATTGACTACTAAAGGGTGCTGTAGCCCCCAAAGGGCACTCCAAACAAAATAAAAAATTTTTTTCTGTGTTTGTGAATTGTGTGCACTGTGGCTGTACGTGCATCAACAAAGGAGCAGCGCCAAGCGAGCACCTGTGTCCCATAAGTAAAAGGCCGGCTGGCTTGTCTGTTAAAGGGTGCTGTAACCCCCAAAGGGTACTCCAAACAAAATAAAAATATATATTGTTTTGTGTTTGTGAATTGTGTGCGCAGTTGCCGCACGTGCATCAACAAAGTAGTGCCAAGCGTGCGCCTGTGTCCCATAAGTAAAAGGCCAGCTGGCTAGTCCGATAAAGGGTGCTGTAACCCCCAAAGGGCACTCCAAACAAAATAAAAATATATATTTTTTTGTGTTTGTGATTTGTGTGCGCAGTAGCCGCACGTGCATCAACAAAGTAGTGCCAACCAAGCGCCTGTGTCCCATAAATAAAGGGCCGGCTGGATTGACCACTAAAGGGTGCTGTAACCCCCAAAGGGCACTCCAAACAAAATAAAAAAATATATTTTTTTGTGTTTGTGAATTGTGTGCGCAGTAGCCGCACGTGCATCAACAAAGTAGTGCCAAGCATGCGCCTGTGTCCCATAAATAAAGGGCCGGCTGGTTTGACCACTAAAGGGTGCTGTACCCCCAAAGGGCACTCCAAACAAAATAAAAAAATATATTTTTTTGTGTTTGTGAATTGTGTGCGCAGTAGCCGCACATGCATCAACAAAGTAGTGCCAAGCATGCGCCTGTGTCCCATAAGTAAAAGGCCGGCTGGCTAGTCCATTAAACGGTGCTGTAACCCCCAAAGGGCACTCCAAACAAAATAAAAAAATATATTTTTTTGTGTTTGTGAATTGTGTGCGCAGTAGCCGCACGTGCATCAACAAAGTAGTGCCAAGCGTGCGCCTGTGTCCCATAAATAAAGGGCCAGCTGGATTGACCACTAAAGGGTGCTGTAACCCCCAAAAGGCACTCCAAACAAAATAAGAACATTTTTTTCTGTGTTTGTGAATTGTGTGCACTGTGGCTGTACGTGCATCAACGAAGGAGCAGCGCCAAGCGAGCACCTGTGTCCCATAAGTAAAAGGCCGGCTGGCTTGTCTGTTAAAGGGTGCTGTAACCCCCAAAGGGTACTCCAAACAAAATAAAAATATATATTGTTTTGTGTTTGTGAATTGTGTGCGCAGTTGCCGCACGTGCATCAACAAAGTAGTGCCAAGCGTGCGCCTGTGTCCCATAAGTAAAAGGCCAGCTGGCTAGTCCGTTAAAGGGTGCTGTAACCCCCAAAGGGCACTCCAAACAAAATAAAAATATATATTTTTTTGTGTTTGTGATTTGTGTGCGCAGTAGCCGCACGTGCATCAACAAAGTAGTGCCAACCGAGCGCCTGTGTCCCATAAATAAAGGGCCGGCTGGATTGACCACTAAAGGGTGCTGTAACCCCCAAAGGGCACTCCAAACAAAATAAAAAAATATATTTTTTTGTGTTTGTGAATTGTGTGCGCAGTAGCCGCACGTGCATCAACAAAGTAGTGCCAAGCATGCGCCTGTGTCCCATAAATAAAGGGCCGGCTGGTTTGACCACTAAAGGGTGCTGTACCCCCAAAGGGCACTCCAAACAAAATAAAAAAATATATTTTTTTGTGTTTGTGAATTGTGTGCGCAGTAGCCGCACATGCATCAACAAAGTTGTGCCAAGCATGCGCCTGTGTCCCATAAATAAAAGGCCGGCTGGGTAGTCCATTAAACGGTGCTGTAACCCCCAAAGGGCACTCCAAACAAAATAAAAAAATATATTTTTTTGTGTTTGTGAATTGTGTGCGCAGTAGCCGCACGTGCATCAACAAAGTAGTGCCAAGCGTGCGCCTGTGTCCCATAAATAAAGGGCCAGCTGGATTGACCACTAAAGGGTGCTGTAACCCCCAAAAGGCACTCCAAACAAAATAAGAAAATTTTTTTCTGTGTTTGTGAATTGTGTGCACTGTGGCTGTACGTGCATCAACGAAGGAGCAGCGCCAAGCGAGCACCTGTGTCCCATAAGTAAAAGGCCGGCTGGCTTGTCTGTTAAAGGGTGCTGTAACCCCGAAAGGGTACTCCAAACAAAATAAAAATATATATTGTTTTGTGTTTGTGAATTGTGTGCGCAGTAGCCGCACGTGCATCAACAAAGTAGTGCCAAGTGTGCTCCTGTGTCCCATAAATAAAGGGCCGGCTGGATTGACCACTAAAGGGTGCTGTAACCCCCAAAGGGCACTCCAAACAAAATAAAAAAATATATTTTTTTGTGTTTGTGAATTGTGTGCACTGTGGCTGCACGTGCACAACAAAGGAGTAGTGCCAAGCGTGCGCCTGTGTCCCATAAGTAAAAGGCCGGCTGGCTTGTCCATTAAAGGGTGCTGTAACCCCCAAAGGGCACTCCAAACAAAATAAAAATATATATTTTTTTGTGTTTGTGAATTGTGTGCGCAGTAGCCGCACATGCATCAACAAAGTAGTGCCAAGCGTGCGCCTGTGTCCCATAAGTAAAAGGCCGGCTGGCTAGTCCATTAAAGGGTGCTGTATACCCCCAAAGGGCACTCCAAACAAAATAAAAAAATATATTTTTTTGTGTTTGTGAATTGTGTGCGCAGTAGCTGCACGTGCATCAACAAAGTAGTGCCAAGCGTGCGCCTGTGTCCCATAAATAAAGGGCCAGCTGGATTGACTACTAAAGGGTGCTGTAGCCCCCAAAGGGCACTCCAAACAAAATAAAAATTTTTTTTCTGTGTTTGTGAATTGTGTGCACTGTGGCTGTACGTGCATCAACGAAGGAGCAGCGCCAAGCGAGCACCTGTGTCCCATAAGTAAAAGGCTGGCTGGCTTGTCTGTTAAAGGGTGCTGTAACCCCCAAAGGGTACTCCAAACAAAATAAAAATATATATTGTTTTGTGTTTGTGAATTGTGTGCGCAGTAGCCACACGTGCATCAACAAAGTAGTGCCAAGCGTGCGCCTGTGTCCCATAAGTAAAAGGCCAGCTGGCTAGTCCGTTAAAGGGTGCTGTAACCCCCAAAGGGCACTCCAAACAAAATAAACATATATATTTTTTTGTGTTTGTGAATTGTGTGCACTGTGGCTGCACGTGCATCAACGAAGGAGCAGCGCCCAGCGTGCGCCTGTGTCCCATAAATAAAGGGCCAGCTGGATTGACCGCTAAAGGGTGCTGTAACCCCCAAAGAGCACTCCAAACAAAATAAAAATATTTTTTTTTTGGTGTTTGTGAATTGTGTGCGCAGTAGCTTCACTTGCATCAACAAAGTAGTGCCAAGCGTGTGCCTGTGTCCCATAAATAAAGGGCCAGCGGGATTGACCACTAAAGGGTGCTGTAACTCCCAAAGGGCACTCCAAACAAAATAAATTTATTTTTTCTCTGTTTGTGAATTGTGTGCACTGTGGCTGCACGTGCATCAACAAAGGACCAGCGCCAAGCATGCGCCTGTGTCCCATAAGTAAAAGGCTGGCTGGCTTGTCCATTACAGGGTGCTGTAACCCCCAAAGGGCACTCCAAACAAAATAAAAAAATATATTTTTTTGTGTTTGTGAATTGTGTGCGCAGTAGCCGCACGTGCATCAACAAAGTAGTGCCAAGCATGCGCCTGTATCCCATAAATAAAGGGCCGGCTGGATTGACCACTAAAGGGTGCTGTAACCCCCAAAGGGCACTCCAAACAAAATAAAAAGATATATTTTTTTGTGTTTGTGAATTGTGTGCGCAGTAGCCGCACATGCATCAACAAAGTAGTGCCAAGCGTGCGCCTGTGTCCCATAAGTAAAAGGCCGGCTGGCTAGTCCATTAAAGGGTGCTGTATACCCCCAAAGGGCACTCCAAACAAAATAAAAAAATATATTTTTTTGTGTTTGTGAATTGTGTGCGCAGTAGCTGCACGTGCATCAACAAAGTAGTGCCAAGCGTGCGCGTGTGTCCCATAAATAAAGGGCCAGCTGGATTGACTACTAAAGGGTGCTGTAGCCCCCAAAGGGCACTCCAAACAAAATAAAAAATTTTTTTCTGTGTTTGTGAATTGTGTGCACTGTGGCTGTACGTGCATCAACAAAGGAGCAGCGCCAAGCGAGCACCTGTGTCCCATAAGTAAAAGGCCGGCTGGCTTGTCTGTTAAAGGGTGCTGTAACCCCCAAAGGGTACTCCAAACAAAATAAAAATATATATTGTTTTGTGTTTGTGAATTGTGTGCGCAGTTGCCGCACGTGCATCAACAAAGTAGTGCCAAGCGTGCGCCTGTGTCCCATAAGTAAAAGGCCAGCTGGCTAGTCCGTTAAAGGGTGCTGTAACCCCCAAAGGGCACTCCAAACAAAATAAAAATATATATTTTTTTGTGTTTGTGATTTGTGTGCGCAGTAGCCGCACGTGCATCAACAAAGTAGTGCCAACCAAGCGCCTGTGTCCCATAAATAAAGGGCCGGCTGGATTGACCACTAAAGGGTGCTGTAACCCCCAAAGGGCACTCCAAACAAAATAAAAAAATATATTTTTTTGTGTTTGTGAATTGTGTGCGCAGTAGCCGCACGTGCATCAACAAAGTAGTGCCAAGCATGCGCCTGTGTCCCATAAATAAAGGGCCGGCTGGTTTGACCACTAAAGGGTGCTGTACCCCCAAAGGGCACTCCAAACAAAATAAAAAAATATATTTTTTTGTGTTTGTGAATTGTGTGCGCAGTAGCTGCACATGCATCAACAAAGTAGTGCCAAGCATGCGCCTGTGTCCCATAAGTAAAAGGCCGGCTGGCTAGTCCATTAAACGGTGCTGTAACCCCCAAAGGGCACTCCAAACAAAATAAAAAAATATATTTTTTTGTGTTTGTGAATTGTGTGCGCAGTAGCCGCACGTGCATCAACAAAGTAGTGCCAAGCGTGCGCCTGTGTCCCATAAATAAAGTGCCAGCTGGATTGACCACTAAAGGGTGCTGTAACCCCCAAAAGGCACTCCAAACAAAATAAGAAAATTTTTTTCTGTGTTTGTGAATTGTGTGCACTGTGGCTGTACGTGCATCAACGAAGGAGCAGCGCCAAGCGAGCACCTGTGTCCCATAAGTAAAAGGCCGGCTGGCTTGTCTGTTAAAGGGTGCTGTAACCCCCAAAGGGTACTCCAAGCAAAATAAAAATATATATTGTTTTGTGTTTGTGAATTGTGTGCGCAGTTGCTGCACGTGCATCAACAAAGTAGTGCCAAGCGTGCGCCTGTGTCCCATAAGTAAAAGGCCAGCTGGCTAGTCCGTTAAAGGGTGCTGTAACCCCCAAAGGGCACTCCAAACAAAATAAAAATATATATTTTTTTGTGTTTGTGATTTGTGTGCGCAGTAGCCGCACGTGCATCAACAAAGTAGTGCCAACCGAGCGCCTGTGTCCCATAAATAAAGGGCCGGCTGGATTGACCACTAAAGGGTGCTGTAACCCCCAAAGGGCACTCCAAACAAAATAAAAAAATATATTTTTTTGTGTTTGTGAATTGTGTGCGCAGTAGCCGCACGTGCATCAACAAAGTAGTGCCAAGCATGCGCCTGTGTCCCATAAATAAAGGGCCGGCTGGTTTGACCACTAAAGGGTGCTGTACCCCCAAAGGGCACTCCAAACAAAATAAAAAAATATATTTTTTTGTGTTTGTGAATTGTGTGCGCAGTAGCCGCACATGCATCAATAAAGTTGTGCCAAGCATGCGCCTGTGTCCCATAAGTAAAAGGCCGGCTGGCTAGTCCATTAAACGGTGCTGTAACCCCCAAAGGGCACTCCAAACAAAATAAAAAAATATATTTTTTTGTGTTTGTGAATTGTGTGCGCAGTAGCCGCACGTGCATCAACAAAGTAGTGCCAAGCGTGCGCCTGTGTCCCATAAATAAAGGGCCAGCTGGATTGACCACTAAAGGGTGCTGTAACCCCCAAAAGGCACTCCAAACAAAATAAGAAATTTTTTTTCTGTGTTTGTGAATTGTGTGCACTGTGGCTGTACGTGCATCAACGAAGGAGCAGCGCCAAGCGAGCACCTGTGTCCCATAAGTAAAAGGCCGGCTGGCTTGTCTGTTAAAGGGTGCTGTAACCCCGAAAGGGTACTCCAAACAAAATAAAAATATATATTGTTTTGTGTTTGTGAATTGTGTGCGCAGTAGCCGCACGTGCATCAACAAAGTAGTGCCAAGTGTGCTCCTGTGTCCCATAAATAAAGGGCCGGCTGGATTGACCACTAAAGGGTGCTGTAACCCCCAAAGGGCACTCCAAACAAAATAAAAAAATATATTTTTTTGTGTTTGTGAATTGTGTGCACTGTGGCTGCACGTGCACAACAAAGGAGTAGTGCCAAGCGTGCGCCTGTGTCCCATAAGTAAAAGGCCGGCTGGCTTGTCCATTAAAGGGTGCTGTAACCCCCAAAGGGCACTCCAAACAAAATAAAAATATATATTTTTTTGTGTTTGTGAATTGTGTGCGCAGTAGCCGCACATGCATCAACAAAGTAGTGCCAAGCGTGCGCCTGTGTCCCATAAGTAAAAGGCCGGCTGGCTAGTCCATTAAAGGGTGCTGTATACCCCCAAAGGGCACTCCAAACAAAATAAAAAAATATATTTTTTTGTGTTTGTGAAAGTGTGCGCAGTAGCTGCACGTGCATCAACAAAGTAGTGCCAAGCGTGCGCCTGTGTCCCATAAATAAAGGGCCAGCTGGATTGACTACTAAAGGGTGCTGTAGCCCCCAAAGGGCACTCCAAACAAAATAAAAAATTTTTTTCTGTGTTTGTGAATTGTGTGCACTGTGGCTGTACGTGCATCAACGAAGGAGCTGCGCCAAGCGAGCACCTGTGTCCCATAAGTAAAAGGCCGGCTGGCTTGTCTGTTAAAGGGTGCTGTAACCCCGAAAGGGTACTCCAAACAAAATAAAAATATATATTGTTTTGTGTTTGTGAATTGTGTGCGCAGTAGCCACACGTGCATCAACAAAGTAGTGCCAAGCGTGCGCCTGTGTCCCATAAGTAAAAGGCCAGCTGGCTAGTCCATTAAAGGGTGCTGTAACCCCCAAAGGGCACTCCAAACAAAATAAAAATATATATTTTTTTGTGTTTGTGATTTGTGTGCGCAGTAGCCGCACGTGCATCAACAAAGTAGTGCCAACCGAGCGCCTGTATCCCATAAATAAAGGGCCGGCTGGATTGACCACTAAAGGGTGCTGTAACCCCCAAAGGGCACTCCAAACAAAATAAAAAAATATATTTTTTTGTGTTTGTGAATTGTGTGCGCAGTAGCCGCACGTGCATCAACAAAGTAGTGCCAAGCATGCGCCTGTGTCCCATAAATAAAGGGCCGGCTGGATTGACCACTAAAGGGTGCTGTACCCCCAAAGGGCACTCCAAACAAAATAAAAAAATATATTTTTTTGTGTTTGTGAATTGTGTGCGCAGTAGCCGCACATGCATCAACAAAGTAGTGCCAAGCATGCGCCTGTGTCCCATAAGTAAAAGGCCGGCTGGCTAGTCCATTAAACGGTGCTGTAACCCCCAAAGGGCACTCCAAACAAAATAAAAAAATATATTTTTTTGTGTTTGTGAATTGTGTGCGCAGTAGCCGCACGTGCATCAACAAAGTAGTGCCAAGCGTGCGCCTGTGTCCCATAAATAAAGGGCCAGCTGGATTGACCACTAAAGGGTGCTGTAACCCCCAAAAGGCACTCCAAACAAAATAAGAAATTTTTTTTCTGTGTTTGTGAATTGTGTGCACTGTGGCTGTACGTGCATCAACGAAGGAGCACCGCCAAGCGAGCACCTGTGTCCCATAAGTAAAAGGCCGGCTGGCTTGTCTGTTAAAGGGTGCTGTAACCCCGAAAGGGTACTCCAAACAAAATAAAAATATATATTGTTTTGTGTTTGTGAATTGTGTGCGCAGTAGCCGCACGTGCATCAACAAAGTAGTGCCAAGTGTGCGCCTGTGTCCCATAAATTAAGGGCCGGCTGGATTGGCCACTAAAGGGTGCTGTAACCCCCAAAGGGCACTCCAAACAAAATAAAAAAATATATTTTTTTGTGTTTGTGAATTGTGTGCACTGAGGCTGCACGTGCACAACAAAGGAGAAGTGCCAAGCGTGCGCCTGTGTCCCATAAGTAAAAGGCCGGCTGGCTTGTCCATTAAAGGGTGCTGTAACCCCCAAAGGGCACTCCAAACAAAATAAAAAAATATATTTTTTTGTGTTTGTGAATTGTGTGCGCAGTAGCCGCTCGTGCATCAACAAAGTAGTGCCAAGCATGCGCCTGTGTCCCATAAATAAAGGGCCGGCTGGATTGACCACTAAAGGGTGCTGTAACCCCCAAAGGGCACTCCAAACAAAATAAAAAAATTTATTCTGTGTTTGTGAATTGTGTGCACTGTGGCTGTAAGTGCATCAACGAAGGAGCAGCGCCCAGCGTGCGCCTGTGTCCAATAAGTAAAAGGCCGGCTGGCTTGTCCGTTAAAGGGTGCTGTAACCCCCAAAGGGCACTCCAAACAAAATAAAAAAATATATTTTTTTGTGTTTGTGAATTGTGTGCACTGTGGCTGCACGTGAATCAACAAAGGAGCAGCGCCAAGCGTGCACCTGTGTCCCATAAGCAAAAGGCCGGCTGGCTTGTCCGTTAAAGGGTGCTGTAACCCCCAAAGGGCACTCCAAACTTAAGAAAAAAAAATATTTTTTTGTGTTTGTGAATTGTGTGTGCAGTAGCCACACGTGCATCAACAAAGTAGTGCCAAGCATGCGCCTGTGTCCCATAAGTAAAAGGCCAGCTGGCTAGTCTGTTAAAGGGTGCTGTAACACCCAAATGGCACTCCAAACAAAATAAAAAGATATATTTTTCAGTGTTTGTGAATTGTGTGCGCAGTAGCTGCACGTGCATCAACAAAGTAGTGCCAAGCATGCGCCTGTGTCCCATAAATAAAGGGCTGGCTGGATTGACCACTAAAGGGTGATGGAACCCCCAAAGGGCACTCCAAACAAAATAAAAATATATATTTTTTTGTGTTTGTGAATTGTGTGCACTGTGGCTGCACGTGCATCAACGAAGGAGCAGCGCCCAGCGTGCGCCTGTGTCCCATAAATAAAAGGCCAGCTGGATTGACCGCTAAAGGGTGCTGTAACCCCCAAGGGGCACTCCAAACAAAATAAAAATATATTTTTTTTGGTGTTTGTGAATTGTGTGCGCAGTAGCTGCACGTGCATCAACAAAGTAGTGCCAAGCGTGTGCCTGTGTCCCATAAATAAAGGGCCAGCTGGATTGACCACTAAAGGGTGCTGTAACCCCCATAGGGCACTCCAAACAAAATAAATAAATATATTTTTTTGTGTTTGTGAATTGTGTGCGCAGTAGCCGCACATGCATCAACAAAGTAGTGCCAAGCGTGCGCCTGTGTCCCATAAGTAAAAGGCCAGCTGGCTAGTCTGTTAAAGGGTGCTGTAACCCCCAAAGGGCACTCCAAACAAAATAAAAAAAAATATTTTTTTGTGTTTGTGAATTGTGTGCGCAGTAGCCGCACGTGCATCAACAAAGTAGTGCCAAGCATGCGCCTGTATCCCATAAATAAAGGGCCGGCTGGATTGACCACTAAAGGGTGCTGTAACCCCCAAAGGGCACTCCAAACAAAATAAAAAAATATATTTTTTTGTGTTTGTGAATTGTGTGCGCAGTAGCCGCACATGCATCAACAAAGTAGTGCCAAGCGTGCGCCTGTGTCCCATAAGTAAAAGGCCGGCTGGCTAGTCCATTAATGGGTGCTGTATACCCCCAAAGGGCACTCCAAACAAAATGAAAAAATATATTTTTTTGTGTTTGTGAATTGTGTGCGCAGTAGCTGCACGTGCATCAACAAAGTAGTGCCACGCGAGCGCCTGTGTCCCATAAATAAAGGGCCAGCTGGATTGACTACTAAAGGGTGCTGTAACCCCCAAAGGGCACTCCAAACAAAATAAAAAAATTTTTTCTGTGTTTGTGAATTGTGTGCACTGTGGCTGTACGTGCATCAACGAAGGAGCAGCGCCAAGCGAGCGCCTGTGTCCCATAAGTAAAAGGCCGGCTGGCTTGTCTGTTAAAGGGTGCTGTAACCCCCAAAGGGTACTCCAAACAAAAGAAAAATATATATTGTTTTGTGTTTGTGAATTGTGTGCGCAGTAGCCGCACGTGCATCAACAAAGTAGTGCCAAGAGTGCGCCTGTGTCCCATAAGTAAAAGGCCAGCTGGCTAGTCCGTTAAAGGGTGCTGTAACCCCCAAAGGGCACTCCAAACAAAATAAAAATATATATTTTTTTGTGTTTGTGAATTGTGTGCGCAGTATCCGCACGTGCATCAACAAAGTAGTGCCAACCGTGCGCCTGTGTCCCATAAATAAAGGGCCGGCAGGGTTGACCTCTAAAGGGTGCTGTACCCCCAAAGGGCACTCCAAACAAAATAAAAAAATATATTTTTTTGTGTTTGTGAATTGTGTGCGCAGTAGCCGCACATGCATCAACAAAGTAGTGCCAAGCATGCACCTGTGTCCCATAAGCAAAAGGCCGGCTGGCTTGTCCGTTAAAGGGTGCTGTAACCCCCAAAGGGCACTCCAAACATAAGAAAAAAAAAAAAAATTTTGTGTTTGTGAATTGTGTGCGCAGTAGCCACACGTGCATCAACAAAGTAGTGCCAAGCATGCGCCTGTGTCCCATAAGTAAAAGGCCAGCTGGCTAGTCTGTTAAAGGGTGCTGTAACACCCAAATGGCACTCCAAACAAAATAAAAAGATATATTTTTCAGTGTTTGTGAATTGTGTGTGCAGTAGCTGCACGTGCATCAACAAAGTAGTGCCAAGCGTGCGCCTGTGTCCCATAAATAAAGGGCTGGCTGGATTGACCACTAAAGGGTGATGGAACCCCCAAAGGGCACTCCAAACAAAATAAAAATATATATTGTTTTGTGTTTGTGAATTGTGTGCGCAGTAGCCACACGTGCATCAACAAAGTAGTGCCAAGCGTGCGCCTGTGTCCCATAAGTAAAAGGCCAGCTGGCTAGTCCGTTAAAGGGTGCTGTAACCCCCAAAGGGCACTCCAAACAAAATAAAAATATATATTTTTTTGTGTTTGTGATTTGTGTGCGCAGTAGCCGCACGTGCATCAACAAAGTAGTGCCAACCGAGCGCCTGTATCCCATAAATAAAGGGCTGGCTGGATTGACCACTAAAGGGTGCTGTAACCCCCAAAGGGCACTCCAAACAAAATAAAAAAATATATTTTTTTGTGTTTGTGAATTGTGTGCGCAGTAGCCGCACGTGCATCAACAAAGTAGTGCCAAGCATGCGCCTGTGTCCCATAAATAAAGGGCCAGCTGGATTGACCACTAAAGGGTGCTGTACCCCCAAAGGGCACTCCAAACAAAATAAAAAAATATATTTTTTTGTGTTTGTGAATTGTGTGCGCAGTAGCCGCACATGCATCAACAAAGTAGTGCCAAGCATGCGCCTGTGTCCCATAAGTAAAAGGCCGGCTGGCTAGTCCATTAAACGGTGCTGTAACCCCCAAAGGGCACTCCAAACAAAATAAAAAAATATATTTTTTTGTGTTTGTGAATTGTGTGCGCAGTAGCCGCACGTGCATCAACAAAGTAGTGCCAAGCGTGCGCCTGTGTCCCATAAATAAAGGGCCAGCTGGATTGACCACTAAAGGGTGCTGTAACCCCCAAAAGGCACTCCAAACAAAATAAGAAATTTTTTTTCTGTGTTTGTGAATTGTGTGCACTGTGGCTGTACGTGCATCAACGAAGGAGCACCGCCAAGCGAGCACCTGTGTCCCATAAGTAAAAGGCCGGCTGGCTTGTCTGTTAAAGGGTGCTGTAACCCCGAAAGGGTACTCCAAACAAAATAAAAATATATATTGTTTTGTGTTTGTGAATTGTGTGCGCAGTAGCCGCACGTGCATCAACAAAGTAGTGCCAAGTGTGCGCCTGTGTCCCATAAATTAAGGGCCGGCTGGATTGGCCACTAAAGGGTGCTGTAACCCCCAAAGGGCACTCCAAACAAAATAAAAAAATATATTTTTTTGTGTTTGTGAATTGTGTGCACTGAGGCTGCACGTGCACAACAAAGGAGAAGTGCCAAGCGTGCGCCTGTGTCCCATAAGTAAAAGGCCGGCTGGCTTGTCCATTAAAGGGTGCTGTAACCCCCAAAGGGCACTCCAAACAAAATAAAAAAATATATTTTTTTGTGTTTGTGAATTGTGTGCGCAGTAGCCGCTCGTGCATCAACAAAGTAGTGCCAAGCATGCGCCTGTGTCCCATAAATAAAGGGCCGGCTGGATTGACCATTAAAGGGTGCTGTAGCCCCCAAAGGGCACTCCAAACAAAATAAAAATTTTTTTTCTGTGTTTGTGAATTGTGTGCACTGTGGCTGTACGTGCATCAACGAAGGAGCAGCGCCAAGCGAGCACCTGTGTCCCATAAGTAAAAGGCCGGCTGGCTTGTCTGTTAAAGGGTGCTGTAACCCCCAAAGGGTACTCCAAACAAAATAAAAATATATATTGTTTTGTGTTTGTGAATTGTGTGCGCAGTAGCCACACGTGCATCAACAAAGTAGTGCCAAGCGTGCGCCTGTGTCCCATAAGTAAAAGGCCAGCTGGCTAGTCCGTTAAAGGGTGCTGTAACCCCCAAAGGGCACTCCAAACAAAATAAAAATATATATTTTTTTGTGTTTGTGAATTGTGTGCACTGTGGCTGCACGTGCATCAACAAAGGAGCAGCGCCCAGCGTGCGCCTGTGTCCCATAAATAAAGGGCCAGCTGGATTGACCGCTAAAGGGTGCTGTAACCCCCAAAGAGCACTCCAAACAAAATAAAAATATTTTTTTTTTGGTGTTTGTGAATTGTGTGCGCAGTAGCTTCACTTGCATCAACAAAGTAGTGCCAAGCGTGTGCCTGTGTCCCATAAATAAAGGGCCAGCGGGATTGACCACTAAAGGGTGCTGTAACTCCCAAAGGGCACTCCAAACAAAATAAATTTATTTTTTCTCTGTTTGTGAATTGTGTGCACTGTGGCTGCACGTGCATCAACAAAGGACCAGCGCCAAGCATGCGCCTGTGTCCCATAAGTAAAAGGTTGGCTGGCTTGTCCATTACAGGGTGCTGTAACCCCCAAAGGGCACTCCAAACAAAATAAAAAAATATATTTTTTTGTGTTTGTGAATTGTGTGCGCAGTAGCCGCACGTGCATCAACAAAGTAGTGCCAAGCATGCGCCTGTATCCCATAAATAAAGGGCCGGCTGGATTGACCACTAAAGGGTGCTGTAACCCCCAAAGGGCACTCCAAACAAAATAAAAAGATATATTTTTTTGTGTTTGTGAATTGTGTGCGCAGTAGCCGCACATGCATCAACAAAGTAGTGCCAAGCGTGCGCCTGTGTCCCATAAGTAAAAGGCCGGCTGGCTAGTCCATTAAAGGGTGCTGTATACCCCCAAAGGGCACTCCAAACAAAATAAAAAAATATATTTTTTTGTGTTTGTGAATTGTGTGCGCAGTAGCTGCACGTGCATCAACAAAGTAGTGCCAAGCGTGCGCGTGTGTCCCATAAATAAAGGGCCAGCTGGATTGACTACTAAAGGGTGCTGTAGCCCCCAAAGGGCACTCCAAACAAAATAAAAAAAAAATTTCTGTGTTTGTGAATTGTGTGCACTGTGGCTGTACGTGCATCAACAAAGGAGCAGCGCCAAGCGAGCACCTGTGTCCCATAAGTAAAAGGCCGGCTGGCTTGTCTGTTAAAGGGTGCTGTAACCCCCAAAGGGTACTCCAAACAAAATAAAAATATATATTGTTTTGTGTTTGTGAATTGTGTGCGCAGTTGCCGCACGTGCATCAACAAAGTAGTGCCAAGCGTGCGCCTGTGTCCCATAAGTAAAAGGCCAGCTGGCTAGTCCGTTAAAGGGTGCTGTAACCCCCAAAGGGCACTCCAAACAAAATAAAAATATATATTTTTTTGTGTTTGTGATTTGTGTGCGCAGTAGCCGCACGTGCATCAACAAAGTAGTGCCAACCAAGCGCCTGTGTCCCATAAATAAAGGGCCGGCTGGATTGACCACTAAAGGGTGCTGTAACCCCCAAAGGGCACTCCAAACAAAATAAAAAAATATATTTTTTTGTGTTTGTGAATTGTGTGCGCAGTAGCCGCACGTGCATCAACAAAGTAGTGCCAAGCATGCGCCTGTGTCCCATAAATAAAGGGCCGGCTGGTTTGACCACTAAAGGGTGCTGTACCCCCAAAGGGCACTCCAAACAAAATAAAAAAATATATTTTTTTGTGTTTGTGAATTGTGTGCGCAGTAGCCGCACATGCATCAACAAAGTAGTGCCAAGCATGCGCCTGTGTCCCATAAGTAAAAGGCCGGCTGGCTAGTCCATTAAACGGTGCTGTAACCCCCAAAGGGCACTCCAAACAAAATAAAAAAATATATTTTTTTGTGTTTGTGAATTGTGTGCGCAGTAGCCGCACGTGCATCAACAAAGTAGTGCCAAGCGTGCGCCTGTGTCCCATAAATAAAGTGCCAGCTGGATTGACCACTAAAGGGTGCTGTAACCCCCAAAAGGCACTCCAAACAAAATAAGAAATTTTTTTTCTGTGTTTGTGAATTGTGTGCACTGTGGCTGTACGTGCATCAACGAAGGAGCAGCGCCAAGCGAGCACCTGTGTCCCATAAGTAAAAGGCCGGCTGGCTTGTCTGTTAAAGGGTGCTGTAACCCCCAAAGGGTACTCCAAACAAAATAAAAATATATATTGTTTTGTGTTTGTGAATTGTGTGCGCAGTTGCCGCACGTGCATCAACAAAGTAGTGCCAAGCGTGTGCCTGTGTCCCATAAGTAAAAGGCCAGCTGGCTAGTCCGTTAAAGGGTGCTGTAACCCCCAAAGGGCACTCCAAACAAAATAAAAATATATATTTTTTTGTGTTTGTGATTTGTGTGCGCAGTAGCCGCACGTGCATCAACAAAGTAGTGCCAACCGAGCGCCTGTGTCCCATAAATAAAGGGCCGGCTGGATTGACCACTAAAGGGTGCTGTAACCCCCAAAGGGCACTCCAAACAAAATAAAAAAATATATTTTTTTGTGTTTGTGAATTGTGTGTGCAGTAGCCGCACGTGCATCAACAAAGTAGTGCCAAGCATGCGCCTGTGTCCCATAAATAAAGGGCCGGCTGGTTTGACCACTAAAGGGTGCTGTACCCCCAAAGGGCACTCCAAACAAAATAAAAAAATATATTTTTTTGTGTTTGTGAATTGTGTGCGCAGTAGCCGCACATGCATCAACAAAGTTGTGCCAAGCATGCGCCTGTGTCCCATAAGTAAAAGGCCGGCTGGCTAGTCCATTAAACGGTGCTGTAACCCCCAAAGGGCACTCCAAACAAAATAAAAAAATATATTTTTTTGTGTTTGTGAATTGTGTGCGCAGTAGCCGCACGTGCATCAACAAAGTAGTGCCAAGCGTGCGCCTGTGTCCCATAAATAAAGGGCCAGCTGGATTGACCACTAAAGGGTGCTGTAACCCCCAAAAGGCACTCCAAACAAAATAAGAAATTTTTTTTCTGTGTTTGTGAATTGTGTGCACTGTGGCTGTACGTGCATCAACGAAGGAGCAGCGCCAAGCGAGCACCTGTGTCCCATAAGTAAAAGGCTGGCTGGCTTGTCTGTTAAAGGGTGCTGTAACCCCGAAAGGGTACTCCAAACAAAATAAAAATATATATTGTTTTGTGTTTGTGAATTGTGTGCGCAGTAGCCGCACGTGCATCAACAAAGTAGTGCCAAGTGTGCTCCTGTGTCCCATAAATAAAGGGCCGGCTGGATTGACCACTAAAGGGTGCTGTAACCCCCAAAGGGCACTCCAAACAAAATAAAAAAATATATTTTTTTGTGTTTGTGAATTGTGTGCACTGTGGCTGCACGTGCACAACAAAGGAGTAGTGCCAAGCGTGCGCCTGTGTCCCATAAGTAAAAGGCCGGCTGGCTTGTCCATTAAAGGGTGCTGTAACCCCCAAAGGGCACTCCAAACAAAATAAAAATATATATTTTTTTGTGTTTGTGAATTGTGTGCGCAGTAGCCGCACATGCATCAACAAAGTAGTGCCAAGCGTGCGCCTGTGTCCCATAAGTAAAAGGCCGGCTGGCTAGTCCATTAAAGGGTGCTGTATACCCCCAAAGGGCACTCCAAACAAAATAAAAAAATATATTTTTTTGTGTTTGTGAATTGTGTGCGCAGTAGCTGCACGTGCATCAACAAAGTAGTGCCAAGCGTGCGCCTGTGTCCCATAAATAAAGGGCCAGCTGGATTGACTACTAAAGGGTGCTGTAGCCCCCAAAGGGCACTCCAAACAAAATAAAAATTTTTTTTCTGTGTTTGTGAATTGTGTGCACTGTGGCTGTACGTGCATCAACGAAGGAGCAGCGCCAAGCGAGCACCTGTGTCCCATAAGTAAAAGGCCGGCTGGCTTGTCTGTTAAAGGGTGCTGTAACCCCGAAAGGGTACTCCAAACAAAATAAAAATATATATTGTTTTGTGTTTGTGAATTGTGTGCGCAGTAGCCACACGTGCATCAACAAAGTAGTGCCAAGCGTGCGCCTGTGTCCCATAAGTAAAAGGCCAGCTGGCTAGTCCGTTAAAGGGTGCTGTAACCCCCAAAGGGCACTCCAAACAAAATAAAAATATATATTTTTTTGTGTTTGTGATTTGTGTGCGCAGTAGCCGCACGTGCATCAACAAAGTAGTGCCAACCGAGCGCCTGTATCCCATAAATAAAGGGCCGGCTGGATTGACCACTAAAGGGTGCTGTACCCCCAAAGGGCACTCCAAACAAAATAAAAAAATATATTTTTTTGTGTTTGTGAATTGTGTGCGCAGTAGCCGCACATGCATCAACAAAGTAGTGCCAAGCATGCGCCTGTGTCCCATAAGTAAAAGGCCGGCTGGCTAGTCCATTAAACGGTGCTGTAACCCCCAAAGGGCACTCCAAACAAAATAAAAAAATATATTTTTTTGTGTTTGTGAATTGTGTGCGCAGTAGCCGCACGTGCATCAACAAAGTAGTGCCAAGCGTGCGCCTGTGTCCCATAAATAGAGGGCCAGCTGGATTGACCACTAAAGGGTGCTGTAACCCCCAAAAGGCACTCCAAACAAAATAAGAATTTTTTTTTCTGTGTTTGTGAATTGTGTGCACTGTGGCTGTACGTGCATCAACGAAGGAGCACCGCCAAGCGAGCACCTGTGTCCCATAAGTAAAAGGCCGGCTGGCTTGTCTGTTAAAGGGTGCTGTAACCCCGAAAGGGTACTCCAAACAAAATAAAAATATATATTGTTTTGTGTTTGTGAATTGTGTGCGCAGTAGCCGCACGTGCATCAACAAAGTAGTGCCAAGTGTGCGCCTGTGTCCCATAAATTAAGGGCCGGCTGGATTGGCCACTAAAGGGTGCTGTAACCCCCAAAGGGCACTCCAAACAAAATAAAAAAATATATTTTTTTGTGTTTGTGAATTGTGTGCACTGAGGCTGCACGTGCACAACAAAGGAGAAGTGCCAAGCGTGCGCCTGTGTCCCATAAGTAAAAGGCCGGCTGGCTTGTCCATTAAAGGGTGCTGTAACCCCCAAAGGGCACTCCAAACAAAATAAAAAAATATATTTTTTTGTGTTTGTGAATTGTGTGCGCAGTAGCCGCTCGTGCATCAACAAAGTAGTGCCAAGCATGCGCCTGTGTCCCATAAATAAAGGGCCGGCTGGATTGACCACTAAAGGGTGCTGTAACCCCCAAAGGGCACTCCAAACAAAATAAAAAAATTTATTCTGTGTTTGTGAATTGTGTGCACTGTGGCTGTAAGTGCATCAACGAAGGAGCAGCGCCCAGCGTGCGCCTGTGTCCAATAAGTAAAAGGCCGGCTGGCTTGTCCGTTAAAGGGTGCTGTAACCCCCAAAGGGCACTCCAAACAAAATAAAAAAATATATTTTTTTGTGTTTGTGAATTGTGTGCACTGTGGCTGCACGTGAATCAACAAAGGAGCAGCGCCAAGCGTGCACCTGTGTCCCATAAGCAAAAGGCCGGCTGGCTTGTCCGTTAAAGGGTGCTGTAACCCCCAAAGGGCACTCCAAACTTAAGAAAAAAAAATATTTTTTTGTGTTTGTGAATTGTGTGCGCAGTAGCCACACGTGCATCAACAAAGTAGTGCCAAGCATGCGCCTGTGTCCCATAAGTAAAAGGCCAGCTGGCTAGTCTGTTAAAGGGTGCTGTAACACCCAAATGGCACTCCAAACAAAATAAAAAGATATATTTTTCAGTGTTTGTGAATTGTGTGCGCAGTAGCTGCACGTGCATCAACAAAGTAGTGCCAAGCATGCGCCTGTGTCCCATAAATAAAGGGCTGGCTGGATTGACCACTAAAGGGTGATGGAACCCCCAAAGGGCACTCCAAACAAAATAAAAATATATATTTTTTTGTGTTTGTGAATTGTGTGCACTGTGGCTGCACGTGCATCAACGAAGGAGCAGCGCCCAGCGTGCGCCTGTGTCCCATAAATAAAAGGCCAGCTGGATTGACCGCTAAAGGGTGCTGTAACCCCCAAGGGGCACTCCAAACAAAATAAAAATATATTTTTTTTGGTGTTTGTGAATTGTGTGCGCAGTAGCTGCACGTGCATCAACAAAGTAGTGCCAAGCGTGTGCCTGTGTCCCATAAATAAAGGGCCAGCTGGATTGACCACTAAAGGGTGCTGTAACCCCCATAGGGCACTCCAAACAAAATAAATAAATATATTTTTTTGTGTTTGTGAATTGTGTGCGCAGTAGCCGCACATGCATCAACAAAGTAGTGCCAAGCGTGCGCCTGTGTCCCATAAGTAAAAGGCCAGCTGGCTAGTCTGTTAAAGGGTGCTGTAACCCCCAAAGGGCACTCCAAACAAAATAAAAAAAAATATTTTTTTGTGTTTGTGAATTGTGTGCGCAGTAGCCGCACGTGCATCAACAAAGTAGTGCCAAGCATGCGCCTGTATCCCATAAATAAAGGGCCAGCTGGATTGACCACTAAAGGGTGCTGTAACCCCCAAAGGGCACTCCAAACAAAATAAAAAAATATATTTTTTTGTGTTTGTGAATTGTGTGCGCAGTAGTCGCACATGCATCAACAAAGTAGTGCCAAGCGTGCGCCTGTGTCCCATAAGTAAAAGGCCGGCTGGCTAGTCCATTAATGGGTGCTGTATACCCCCAAAGGGCACTCCAAACAAAATGAAAAAATATATTTTTTTGTGTTTGTGAATTGTGTGCGCAGTAGCTGCACGTGCATCAACAAAGTAGTGCCACGCGAGCGCCTGTGTCCCATAAATAAAGGGCCAGCTGGATTGACTACTAAAGGGTGCTGTAACCCCCAAAGGGCACTCCAAACAAAATAAAAATTTTTTTTCTGTGTTTGTGAATTGTGTGCACTGTGGCTGTACGTGCATCAACGAAGGAGCAGCGCCAAGCGAGCGCCTGTGTCCCATAAGTAAAAGGCCGGCTGGCTTGTCTGTTAAAGGGTGCTGTAACCCCCAAAGGGTACTCCAAACAAAAGAAAAATATATATTGTTTTGTGTTTGTGAATTGTGTGCGCAGTAGCCGCACGTGCATCAACAAAGTAGTGCCAAGAGTGCGCCTGTGTCCCATAAGTAAAAGGCCAGCTGGCTAGTCCGTTAAAGGGTGCTGTAACCCCCAAAGGGCACTCCAAACAAAATAAAAATATATATTTTTTTGTGTTTGTGAATTGTGTGCGCAGTATCCGCACGTGCATCAACAAAGTAGTGCCAACCGTGCGCCTGTGTCCCATAAATAAAGGGCCGGCAGGGTTGACCTCTAAAGGGTGCTGTACCCCCAAAGGGCACTCCAAACAAAATAAAAAAATATATTTTTTTGTGTTTGTGAATTGTGTGCGCAGTAGCCGCACATGCATCAACAAAGTAGTGCCAAGCATGCACCTGTGTCCCATAAGCAAAAGGCCGGCTGGCTTGTCCGTTAAAGGGTGCTGTAACCCCCAAAGGGCACTCCAAACATAAGAAAAAAAAAAAAAATTTTGTGTTTGTGAATTGTGTGCGCAGTAGCCACACGTGCATCAACAAAGTAGTGCCAAGCATGCGCCTGTGTCCCATAAGTAAAAGGCCAGCTGGCTAGTCTGTTAAAGGGTGCTGTAACACCCAAATGGCACTCCAAACAAAATAAAAAGATATATTTTTCAGTGTTTGTGAATTGTGTGTGCAGTAGCTGCACGTGCATCAACAAAGTAGTGCCAAGCGTGCGCCTGTGTCCCATAAATAAAGGGCTGGCTGGATTGACCACTAAAGGGTGATGGAACCCCCAAAGGGCACTCCAAACAAAATAAAAATATATATTGTTTTGTGTTTGTGAATTGTGTGCGCAGTAGCCACACGTGCATCAACAAAGTAGTGCCAAGCGTGCGCCTGTGTCCCATAAGTAAAAGGCCAGCTGGCTAGTCCGTTAAAGGGTGCTGTAACCCCCAAAGGGCACTCCAAACAAAATAAAAATATATATTTTTTTGTGTTTGTGATTTGTGTGCGCAGTAGCCGCACGTGCATCAACAAAGTAGTGCCAACCGAGCGCCTGTATCCCATAAATAAAGGGCTGGCTGGATTGACCACTAAAGGGTGCTGTAACCCCCAAAGGGCACTCCAAACAAAATAAAAAAATATATTTTTTTGTGTTTGTGAATTGTGTGCGCAGTAGCCGCACGTGCATCAACAAAGTAGTGCCAAGCATGCGCCTGTGTCCCATAAATAAAGGGCCAGCTGGATTGACCACTAAAGGGTGCTGTACCCCCAAAGGGCACTCCAAACAAAATAAAAAAATATATTTTTTTGTGTTTGTGAATTGTGTGCGCAGTAGCCGCACATGCATCAACAAAGTAGTGCCAAGCATGCGCCTGTGTCCCATAAGTAAAAGGCCGGCTGGCTAGTCCATTAAACGGTGCTGTAACCCCCAAAGGGCACTCCAAACAAAATAAAAAAATATATTTTTTTGTGTTTGTGAATTGTGTGCGCAGTAGCCGCACGTGCATCAACAAAGTAGTGCCAAGCGTGCGCCTGTGTCCCATAAATAAAGGGCCAGCTGGATTGACCACTAAAGGGTGCTGTAACCCCCAAAAGGCACTCCAAACAAAATAAGAAATTTTTTTTCTGTGTTTGTGAATTGTGTGCACTGTGGCTGTACGTGCATCAACGAAGGAGCACCGCCAAGCGAGCACCTGTGTCCCATAAGTAAAAGGCCGGCTGGCTTGTCTGTTAAAGGGTGCTGTAACCCCGAAAGGGTACTCCAAACAAAATAAAAATATATATTGTTTTGTGTTTGTGAATTGTGTGCGCAGTAGCCGCACGTGCATCAACAAAGTAGTGCCAAGTGTGCGCCTGTGTCCCATAAATTAAGGGCCGGCTGGATTGGCCACTAAAGGGTGCTGTAACCCCCAAAGGGCACTCCAAACAAAATAAAAAAATATATTTTTTTGTGTTTGTGAATTGTGTGCACTGAGGCTGCACGTGCACAACAAAGGAGAAGTGCCAAGCGTGCGCCTGTGTCCCATAAGTAAAAGGCCGGCTGGCTTGTCCATTAAAGGGTGCTGTAACCCCCAAAGGGCACTCCAAACAAAATAAAAAAATATATTTTTTTGTGTTTGTGAATTGTGTGCGCAGTAGCCGCTCGTGCATCAACAAAGTAGTGCCAAGCATGCGCCTGTGTCCCATAAATAAAGGGCCGGCTGGATTGACCATTAAAGGGTGCTGTAGCCCCCAAAGGGCACTCCAAACAAAATAAAAAAATTTTTTCTGTGTTTGTGAATTGTGTGCACTGTGGCTGTACGTGCATCAACGAAGGAGCAGCGCCAAGCGAGCACCTGTGTCCCATAAGTAAAAGGCCGGCTGGCTTGTCTGTTAAAGGGTGCTGTAACCCCCAAAGGGTACTCCAAACAAAATAAAAATATATATTGTTTTGTGTTTGTGAATTGTGTGCGCAGTAGCCACACGTGCATCAACAAAGTAGTGCCAAGCGTGCGCCTGTGTCCCATAAGTAAAAGGCCAGCTGGCTAGTCCGTTAAAGGGTGCTGTAACCCCCAAAGGGCACTCCAAACAAAATAAAAATATATATTTTTTTGTGTTTGTGAATTGTGTGCACTGTGGCTGCACGTGCATCAACAAAGGAGCAGCGCCCAGCGTGCGCCTGTGTCCCATAAATAAAGGGCCAGCTGGATTGACCGCTAAAGGGTGCTGTAACCCCCAAAGAGCACTCCAAACAAAATAAAAATATTTTTTTTTTGGTGTTTGTGAATTGTGTGCGCAGTAGCTTCACTTGCATCAACAAAGTAGTGCCAAGCGTGTGCCTGTGTCCCATAAATAAAGGGCCAGCGGGATTGACCACTAAAGGGTGCTGTAACTCCCAAAGGGCACTCCAAACAAAATAAATTTATTTTTTCTCTGTTTGTGAATTGTGTGCACTGTGGCTGCACGTGCATCAACAAAGGACCAGCGCCAAGCATGCGCCTGTGTCCCATAAGTAAAAGGTTGGCTGGCTTGTCCATTACAGGGTGCTGTAACCCCCAAAGGGCACTCCAAACAAAATAAAAAAATATATTTTTTTGTGTTTGTGAATTGTGTGCGCAGTAGCCGCACGTGCATCAACAAAGTAGTGCCAAGCATGCGCCTGTATCCCATAAATAAAGGGCCGGCTGGATTGACCACTAAAGGGTGCTGTAACCCCCAAAGGGCACTCCAAACAAAATAAAAAGATATATTTTTTTGTGTTTGTGAATTGTGTGCGCAGTAGCCGCACATGCATCAACAAAGTAGTGCCAAGCGTGCGCCTGTGTCCCATAAGTAAAAGGCCGGCTGGCTAGTCCATTGAAGGGTGCTGTATACCCCCAAAGGGCACTCCAAACAAAATAAAAAAATATATTTTTTTGTGTTTGTGAATTGTGTGCGCAGTAGCTGCACGTGCATCAACAAAGTAGTGCCAAGCGTGCGCGTGTGTCCCATAAATAAAGGGCCAGCTGGATTGACTACTAAAGGGTGCTGTAGCCCCCAAAGGGCACTCCAAACAAAATAAAAAATTTTTTTCTGTGTTTGTGAATTGTGTGCACTGTGGCTGTACGTGCATCAACAAAGGAGCAGCGCCAAGCGAGCACCTGTGTCCCATAAGTAAAAGGCCGGCTGGCTTGTCTGTTAAAGGGTGCTGTAACCCCCAAAGGGTACTCCAAACAAAATAAAAATATATATTGTTTTGTGTTTGTGAATTGTGTGCGCAGTTGCCGCACGTGCATCAACAAAGTAGTGCCAAGCGTGCGCCTGTGTCCCATAAGTAAAAGGCCAGCTGGCTAGTCCGTTAAAGGGTGCTGTAACCCCCAAAGGGCACTCCAAACAAAATAAAAATATATATTTTTTTGTGTTTGTGATTTGTGTGCGCAGTAGCCGCACGTGCATCAACAAAGTAGTGCCAACCAAGCGCCTGTGTCCCATAAATAAAGGGCCGGCTGGATTGACCACTAAAGGGTGCTGTAACCCCCAAAGGGCACTCCAAACAAAATAAAAAAATATATTTTTTTGTGTTTGTGAATTGTGTGCGCAGTAGCCGCACGTGCATCAACAAAGTAGTGCCAAGCATGCGCCTGTGTCCCATAAATAAAGGGCCGGCTGGTTTGACCACTAAAGGGTGCTGTACCCCCAAAGGGCACTCCAAACAAAATAAAAAAATATATTTTTTTGTGTTTGTGAATTGTGTGCGCAGTAGCCGCACATGCATCAACAAAGTAGTGCCAAGCATGCGCCTGTGTCCCATAAGTAAAAGGCCGGCTGGCTAGTCCATTAAACGGTGCTGTAACCCCCAAAGGGCACTCCAAACAAAATAAAAAAATATATTTTTTTGTGTTTGTGAATTGTGTGCGCAGTAGCCGCACGTGCATCAACAAAGTAGTGCCAAGCGTGCGCCTGTGTCCCATAAATAAAGTGCCAGCTGGATTGACCACTAAAGGGTGCTGTAACCCCCAAAAGGCACTCCAAACAAAATAAGAAATTTTTTTTCTGTGTTTGTGAATTGTGTGCACTGTGGCTGTACGTGCATCAACGAAGGAGCAGCGCCAAGCGAGCACCTGTGTCCCATAAGTAAAAGGCCGGCTGGCTTGTCTGTTAAAGGGTGCTGTAACCCCCAAAGGGTACTCCAAACAAAATAAAAATATATATTGTTTTGTGTTTGTGAATTGTGTGCGCAGTTGCCGCACGTGCATCAACAAAGTAGTGCCAAGCGTGCGCCTGTGTCCCATAAGTAAAAGGCCAGCTGGCTAGTCCGTTAAAGGGTGCTGTAACCCCCAAAGGGCACTCCAAACAAAATAAAAATATATATTTTTTTGTGTTTGTGATTTGTGTGCGCAGTAGCCGCACGTGCATCAACAAAGTAGTGCCAACCGAGCGCCTGTGTCCCATAAATAAAGGGCCGGCTGGATTGACCACTAAAGGGTGCTGTAACCCCCAAAGGGCACTCCAAACAAAATAAAAAAATATATTTTTTTGTGTTTGTGAATTGTGTGTGCAGTAGCCGCACGTGCATCAACAAAGTAGTGCCAAGCATGCGCCTGTGTCCCATAAATAAAGGGCCGGCTGGTTTGACCACTAAAGGGTGCTGTACCCCCAAAGGGCACTCCAAACAAAATAAAAAAATATATTTTTTTGTGTTTGTGAATTGTGTGCGCAGTAGCCGCACATGCATCAACAAAGTTGTGCCAAGCATGCGCCTGTGTCCCATAAGTAAAAGGCCGGCTGGCTAGTCCATTAAACGGTGCTGTAACCCCCAAAGGGCACTCCAAACAAAATAAAAAAATATATTTTTTTGTGTTTGTGAATTGTGTGCGCAGTAGCCGCACGTGCATCAACAAAGTAGTGCCAAGCGTGCGCCTGTGTCCCATAAATAAAGGGCCAGCTGGATTGACCACTAAAGGGTGCTGTAACCCCCAAAAGGCACTCCAAACAAAATAAGAAATTTTTTTTCTGTGTTTGTGAATTGTGTGCACTGTGGCTGTACGTGCATCAACGAAGGAGCAGCGCCAAGCGAGCACCTGTGTCCCATAAGTAAAAGGCCAGCTGGCTTGTCTGTTAAAGGGTGCTGTAACCCCGAAAGGGTACTCCAAACAAAATAAAAATATATATTGTTTTGTGTTTGTGAATTGTGTGCGCAGTAGCCGCACGTGCATCAACAAAGTAGTGCCAAGTGTGCTCCTGTGTCCCATAAATAAAGGGCCGGCTGGATTGACCACTAAAGGGTGCTGTAACCCCCAAAGGGCACTCCAAACAAAATAAAAAAATATATTTTTTTGTGTTTGTGAATTGTGTGCACTGTGGCTGCACGTGCACAACAAAGGAGTAGTGCCAAGCGTGCGCCTGTGTCCCATAAGTAAAAGGCCGGCTGGCTTGTCCATTAAAGGGTGCTGTAACCCCCAAAGGGCACTCCAAACAAAATAAAAATATATATTTTTTTGTGTTTGTGAATTGTGTGCGCAGTAGCCGCACATGCATCAACAAAGTAGTGCCAAGCGTGCGCCTGTGTCCCATAAGTAAAAGGCCGGCTGGCTAGTCCATTAAAGGGTGCTGTATACCCCCAAAGGGCACTCCAAACAAAATAAAAAAATATATTTTTTTGTGTTTGTGAATTGTGTGCGCAGTAGCTGCACGTGCATCAACAAAGTAGTGCCAAGCGTGCGCCTGTGTCCCATAAATAAAGGGCCAGCTGGATTGACTACTAAAGGGTGCTGTAGCCCCCAAAGGGCACTCCAAACAAAATAAATTTTTTTTTTCTGTGTTTGTGAATTGTGTGCACTGTGGCTGTACGTGCATCAACGAAGGAGCAGCGCCAAGCGAGCACCTGTGTCCCATAAGTAAAAGGCCGGCTGGCTTGTCTGTTAAAGGGTGCTGTAACCCCGAAAGGGTACTCCAAACAAAATAAAAATATATATTGTTTTGTGTTTGTGAATTGTGTGCGCAGTAGCCACACGTGCATCAACAAAGTAGTGCCAAGCGTGCGCCTGTGTCCCATAAGTAAAAGGCCAGCTGGCTAGTCCGTTAAAGGGTGCTGTAACCCCCAAAGGGCACTCCAAACAAAATAAAAATATATATTTTTTTGTGTTTGTGATTTGTGTGCGCAGTAGCCGCACGTGCATCAACAAAGTAGTGCCAACCGAGCGCCTGTATCCCATAAATAAAGGGCCGGCTGGATTGACCACTAAAGGGTGCTGTAACCCCCAAAGGGCACTCCAAACAAAATAAAAAAATATATTTTTTTGTGTTTGTGAATTGTGTGCGCAGTAGCCGCACGTGCATCAACAAAGTAGTGCCAAGCATGCGCCTGTGTCCCATAAATAAAGGGCCGGCTGGTTTGACCACTAAAGGGTGCTGTACCCCCAAAGGGCACTCCAAACAAAATAAAAAAATATATTTTTTTGTGTTTGTGAATTGTGTGCGCAGTAGCCGCACATGCATCAACAAAGTAGTGCCAAGCATGCGCCTGTGTCCCATAAGTAAAAGGCCGGCTGGCTAGTCCATTAAACGGTGCTGTAACCCCCAAAGGGCACTCCAAACAAAATAAAAAAATATATTTTTTTGTGTTTGTGAATTGTGTGCGCAGTAGCCGCACGTGCATCAACAAAGTAGTGCCAAGCGTGCGCCTGTGTCCCATAAATAAAGTGCCAGCTGGATTGACCACTAAAGGGTGCTGTAACCCCCAAAAGGCACTCCAAACAAAATAAGAAATTTTTTTTCTGTGTTTGTGAATTGTGTGCACTGTGGCTGTACGTGCATCAACGAAGGAGCAGCGCCAAGCGAGCACCTGTGTCCCATAAGTAAAAGGCCGGCTGGCTTGTCTGTTAAAGGGTGCTGTAACCCCCAAAGGGTACTCCAAACAAAATAAAAATATATATTGTTTTGTGTTTGTGAATTGTGTGCGCAGTTGCCGCACGTGCATCAACAAAGTAGTGCCAAGCGTGCGCCTGTGTCCCATAAGTAAAAGGCCAGCTGGCTAGTCCGTTAAAGGGTGCTGTAACCCCCAAAGGGCACTCCAAACAAAATAAAAATATATATTTTTTTGTGTTTGTGATTTGTGTGCGCAGTAGCCGCACGTGCATCAACAAAGTAGTGCCAACCGAGCGCCTGTGTCCCATAAATAAAGGGCCGGCTGGATTGACCACTAAAGGGTGCTGTAACCCCCAAAGGGCACTCCAAACAAAATAAAAAAATATATTTTTTTGTGTTTGTGAATTGTGTGTGCAGTAGCCGCACGTGCATCAACAAAGTAGTGCCAAGCATGCGCCTGTGTCCCATAAATAAAGGGCCGGCTGGTTTGACCACTAAAGGGTGCTGTACCCCCAAAGGGCACTCCAAACAAAATAAAAAAATATATTTTTTTGTGTTTGTGAATTGTGTGCGCAGTAGCCGCACATGCATCAACAAAGTTGTGCCAAGCATGCGCCTGTGTCCCATAAGTAAAAGGCCGGCTGGCTAGTCCATTAAACGGTGCTGTAACCCCCAAAGGGCACTCCAAACAAAATAAAAAAATATATTTTTTTGTGTTTGTGAATTGTGTGCGCAGTAGCCGCACGTGCATCAACAAAGTAGTGCCAAGCGTGCGCCTGTGTCCCATAAATAAAGGGCCAGCTGGATTGACCACTAAAGGGTGCTGTAACCCCCAAAAGGCACTCCAAACAAAATAAGAAATTTTTTTTCTGTGTTTGTGAATTGTGTGCACTGTGGCTGTACGTGCATCAACGAAGGAGCAGCGCCAAGCGAGCACCTGTGTCCCATAAGTAAAAGGCCAGCTGGCTTGTCTGTTAAAGGGTGCTGTAACCCCGAAAGGGTACTCCAAACAAAATAAAAATATATATTGTTTTGTGTTTGTGAATTGTGTGCGCAGTAGCCGCACGTGCATCAACAAAGTAGTGCCAAGTGTGCTCCTGTGTCCCATAAATAAAGGGCCGGCTGGATTGACCACTAAAGGGTGCTGTAACCCCCAAAGGGCACTCCAAACAAAATAAAAAAATATATTTTTTTGTGTTTGTGAATTGTGTGCACTGTGGCTGCACGTGCACAACAAAGGAGTAGTGCCAAGCGTGCGCCTGTGTCCCATAAGTAAAAGGCCGGCTGGCTTGTCCATTAAAGGGTGCTGTAACCCCCAAAGGGCACTCCAAACAAAATAAAAATATATATTTTTTTGTGTTTGTGAATTGTGTGCGCAGTAGCCGCACATGCATCAACAAAGTAGTGCCAAGCGTGCGCCTGTGTCCCATAAGTAAAAGGCCGGCTGGCTAGTCCATTAAAGGGTGCTGTATACCCCCAAAGGGCACTCCAAACAAAATAAAAAAATATATTTTTTTGTGTTTGTGAATTGTGTGCGCAGTAGCTGCACGTGCATCAACAAAGTAGTGCCAAGCGTGCGCCTGTGTCCCATAAATAAAGGGCCAGCTGGATTGACTACTAAAGGGTGCTGTAGCCCCCAAAGGGCACTCCAAACAAAATAAAATTTTTTTTTCTGTGTTTGTGAATTGTGTGCACTGTGGCTGTACGTGCATCAACGAAGGAGCAGCGCCAAGCGAGCACCTGTGTCCCATAAGTAAAAGGCCGGCTGGCTTGTCTGTTAAAGGGTGCTGTAACCCCGAAAGGGTACTCCAAACAAAATAAAAATATATATTGTTTTGTGTTTGTGAATTGTGTGCGCAGTAGCCACACGTGCATCAACAAAGTAGTGCCAAGCGTGCGCCTGTGTCCCATAAGTAAAAGGCCAGCTGGCTAGTCCGTTAAAGGGTGCTGTAACCCCCAAAGGGCACTCCAAACAAAATAAAAATATATATTTTTTTGTGTTTGTGATTTGTGTGCGCAGTAGCCGCACGTGCATCAACAAAGTAGTGCCAACCGAGCGCCTGTATCCCATAAATAAAGGGCCGGCTGGATTGACCACTAAAGGGTGCTGTAACCCCCAAAGGGCACTCCAAACAAAATAAAAAAATATATTTTTTTGTGTTTGTGAATTGTGTGCGCAGTAGCCGCACGTGCATCAACAAAGTAGTGCCAAGCATGCGCCTGTGTCCCATAAATAAAGGGCCGGCTGGATTGACCACTAAAGGGTGCTGTACCCCCAAAGGGCACTCCAAACAAAATAAAAAAATATATTTTTTTGTGTTTGTGAATTGTGTGCGCAGTAGCCGCACATGCATCAACAAAGTAGTGCCAAGCATGCGCCTGTGTCCCATAAGTAAAAGGCCGGCTGGCTAGTCCATTAAACGGTGCTGTAACCCCCAAAGGGCACTCCAAACAAAATAAAAAAATATATTTTTTTGTGTTTGTGAATTGTGTGCGCAGTAGCCGCACGTGCATCAACAAAGTAGTGCCAAGCGTGCGCCTGTGTCCCATAAATAAAGGGCCAGCTGGATTGACCACTAAAGGGTGCTGTAACCCCCAAAAGGCACTCCAAACAAAATAAGAAATTTTTTTTCTGTGTTTGTGAATTGTGTGCACTGTGGCTGTACGTGCATCAACGAAGGAGCACCGCCAAGCGAGCACCTGTGTCCCATAAGTAAAAGGCCGGCTGGCTTGTCTGTTAAAGGGTGCTGTAACCCCGAAAGGGTACTCCAAACAAAATAAAAATATATATTGTTTTGTGTTTGTGAATTGTGTGCGCAGTAGCCGCACGTGCATCAACAAAGTAGTGCCAAGTGTGCGCCTGTGTCCCATAAATTAAGGGCCGGCTGGATTGGCCACTAAAGGGTGCTGTAACCCCCAAAGGGCACTCCAAACAAAATAAAAAAATATATTTTTTTGTGTTTGTGAATTGTGTGCACTGAGGCTGCACGTGCACAACAAAGGAGAAGTGCCAAGCGTGCGCCTGTGTCCCATAAGTAAAAGGCCGGCTGGCTTGTCCATTAAAGGGTGCTGTAACCCCCAAAGGGCACTCCAAACAAAATAAAAAAATATATTTTTTTGTGTTTGTGAATTGTGTGCGCAGTAGCCGCTCGTGCATCAACAAAGTAGTGCCAAGCATGTGCCTGTGTCCCATAAATAAAGGGCCGGCTGGATTGACCACTAAAGGGTGCTGTAACCCCCAAAGGGCACTCCAAACAAAATAAAAAAATTTATTCTGTGTTTGTGAATTGTGTGCACTGTGGCTGTAAGTGCATCAACGAAGGAGCAGCGCCCAGCGTGCGCCTGTGTCCAATAAGTAAAAGGCCGGCTGGCTTGTCCGTTAAAGGGTGCTGTAACCCCCAAAGGGCACTCCAAACAAAATAAAAAAATATATTTTTTTGTGTTTGTGAATTGTGTGCACTGTGGCTGCACGTGAATCAACAAAGGAGCAGCGCCAAGCGTGCACCTGTGTCCCATAAGCAAAAGGCCGGCTGGCTTGTCCGTTAAAGGGTGCTGTAACCCCCAAAGGGCACTCCAAACTTAAGAAAAAAAAATATTTTTTTGTGTTTGTGAATTGTGTGCGCAGTAGCCACACGTGCATCAACAAAGTAGTGCCAAGCATGCGCCTGTGTCCCATAAGTAAAAGGCCAGCTGGCTAGTCTGTTAAAGGGTGCTGTAACACCCAAATGGCACTCCAAACAAAATAAAAAGATATATTTTTCAGTGTTTGTGAATTGTGTGCGCAGTAGCTGCACGTGCATCAACAAAGTAGTGCCAAGCATGCGCCTGTGTCCCATAAATAAAGGGCTGGCTGGATTGACCACTAAAGGGTGATGGAACCCCCAAAGGGCACTCCAAACAAAATAAAAATATATATTGTTTTGTGTTTGTGAATTGTGTGCACTGTGGCTGCACGTGCATCAACGAAGGAGCAGCGCCCAGCGTGCGCCTGTGTCCCATAAATAAAAGACCAGCTGGATTGACCGCTAAAGGGTGCTGTAACCCCCAAGGGGCACTCCAAACAAAATAAAAATATATTTTTTTTTGTGTTTGTGAATTGTGTGCGCAGTAGCTGCACGTGCATCAACAAAGTAGTGCCAAGCGTGTGCCTGTGTCCCATAAATAAAGGGCCAGCTGGATTGACCATTAAAGGGTGCTGTAACCCCCATAGGGCACTCCAAACAAAATAAATAAATATATTTTTTTGTGTTTGTGAATTGTGTGCGCAGTAGCCGCACATGCATCAACAAAGTAGTGCCAAGCGTGCGCCTGTGTCCCATAAGTAAAAGGCCAGCTGGCTAGTCTGTTAAAGGGTGCTGTAACCCCCAAAGGGCACTCCAAACAAAATAAAAAAAAATATTTTTTTGTGTTTGTGAATTGTGTGCGCAGTAGCCGCACGTGCATCAACAAAGTAGTGCCAAGCATGCGCCTGTATCCCATAAATAAAGGGCCAGCTGGATTGACCACTAAAGGGTGCTGTAACCCCCAAAGGGCACTCCAAACAAAATAAAAAAATATATTTTTTTGTGTTTGTGAATTGTGTGCGCAGTAGCCGCACATGCATCAACAAAGTAGTGCCAAGCGTGCGCCTGTGTCCCATAAGTAAAAGGCCGGCTGGCTAGTCCATTAATGGGTGCTGTATACCCCCAAAGGGCACTCCAAACAAAATGAAAAAATATATTTTTTTGTGTTTGTGAATTGTGTGCGCAGTAGCTGCACGTGCATCAACAAAGTAGTGCCACGCGAGCGCCTGTGTCCCATAAATAAAGGGCCAGCTGGATTGACTACTAAAGGGTGCTGTAACCCCCAAAGGGCACTCCAAACAAAATAAAAAAATTTTTTCTGTGTTTGTGAATTGTGTGCACTGTGGCTGTACGTGCATCAACGAAGGAGCAGCGCCAAGCGAGCGCCTGTGTCCCATAAGTAAAAGGCCGGCTGGCTTGTCTGTTAAAGGGTGCTGTAACCCCCAAAGGGTACTCCAAACAAAAGAAAAATATATATTGTTTTGTGTTTGTGAATTGTGTGCGCAGTAGCCGCACGTGCATCAACAAAGTAGTGCCAAGAGTGCGACTGTGTCCCATAAGTAAAAGGCCAGCTGGCTAGTCCGTTAAAGGGTGCTGTAACCCCCAAAGGGCACTCCAAACAAAATAAAAATATATATTTTTTTGTGTTTGTGAATTGTGTGCGCAGTATCCGCACGTGCATCAACAAAGTAGTGCCAACCGTGCGCCTGTGTCCCATAAATAAAGGGCCGGCAGGGTTGACCTCTAAAGGGTGCTGTACCCCCAAAGGGCACTCCAAACAAAATAAAAAAATATATTTTTTTGTGTTTGTGAATTGTGTGCGCAGTAGCCGCACATGCATCAACAAAGTAGTGCCAAGCATGCACCTGTGTCCCATAAGCAAAAGGCCGGCTGGCTTGTCCGTTAAAGGGTGCTGTAACCCCCAAAGGGCACTCCAAACATAAGAAAAAAAAAAAAAATTTGTGTTTGTGAATTGTGTGCGCAGTAGCCACACGTGCATCAACAAAGTAGTGCCAAGCATGCGCCTGTGTCCCATAAGTAAAAGGCCAGCTGGCTAGTCTGTTAAAGGGTGCTGTAACACCCAAATGGCACTCCAAACAAAATAAAAAGATATATTTTTCAGTGTTTGTGAATTGTGTGCGCAGTAGCTGCACGTGCATCAACAAAGTAGTGCCAAGCGTGCGCCTGTGTCCCATAAATAAAGGGCTGGCTGGATTGACCACTAAAGGGTGATGGAACCCCCAAAGGGCACTCCAAACAAAATAAAAATATATATTGTTTTGTGTTTGTGAATTGTGTGCGCAGTAGCCACACGTGCATCAACAAAGTAGTGCCAAGCGTGCGCCTGTGTCCCATAAGTAAAAGGCCAGCTGGCTAGTCCGTTAAAGGGTGCTGTAACCCCCAAAGGGCACTCCAAACAAAATAAAAATATATATTTTTTTGTGTTTGTGATTTGTGTGCGCAGTAGCCGCACGTGCATCAACAAAGTAGTGCCAACCGAGCGCCTGTATCCCATAAATAAAGGGCTGGCTGGATTGACCACTAAAGGGTGTTGTAACCCCCAAAGGGCACTCCAAACAAAATAAAAAAATATATTTTTTTGTGTTTGTGAATTGTGTGCGCAGTAGCCGCACGTGCATCAACAAAGTAGTGCCAAGCATGCGCCTGTGTCCCATAAATAAAGGGCCAGCTGGATTGACCACTAAAGGGTGCTGTACCCCCAAAGGGCACTCCAAACAAAATAAAAAAATATATTTTTTTGTGTTTGTGAATTGTGTGCGCAGTAGCCGCACATGCATCAACAAAGTAGTGCCAAGCATGCGCCTGTGTCCCATAAGTAAAAGGCCGGCTGGCTAGTCCATTAAACGGTGCTGTAACCCCCAAAGGGCACTCCAAACAAAATAAAAAAATATATTTTTTTGTGTTTGTGAATTGTGTGCGCAGTAGCCGCACGTGCATCAACAAAGTAGTGCCAAGCGTGCGCCTGTGTCCCATAAATAAAGGGCCAGCTGGATTGACCACTAAAGGGTGCTGTAACCCCCAAAAGGCACTCCAAACAAAATAAGAAATTTTTTTTCTGTGTTTGTGAATTGTGTGCACTGTGGCTGTACGTGCATCAACGAAGGAGCACCGCCAAGCGAGCACCTGTGTCCCATAAGTAAAAGGCCGGCTGGCTTGTCTGTTAAAGGGTGCTGTAACCCCGAAAGGGTACTCCAAACAAAATAAAAATATATATTGTTTTGTGTTTGTGAATTGTGTGCGCAGTAGCCGCACGTGCATCAACAAAGTAGTGCCAAGTGTGCGCCTGTGTCCCATAAATTAAGGGCCGGCTGGATTGGCCACTAAAGGGTGCTGTAACCCCCAAAGGGCACTCCAAACAAAATAAAAAAATATATTTTTTTGTGTTTGTGAATTGTGTGCACTGAGGCTGCACGTGCACAACAAAGGAGAAGTGCCAAGCGTGCGCCTGTGTCCCATAAGTAAAAGGCCGGCTGGCTTGTCCATTAAAGGGTGCTGTAACCCCCAAAGGGCACTCCAAACAAAATAAAAAAATATATTTTTTTGTGTTTGTGAATTGTGTGCGCAGTAGCCGCTCGTGCATCAACAAAGTAGTGCCAAGCATGCGCCTGTGTCCCATAAATAAAAGGGCCGGCTGGATTGACCATTAAAGGGTGCTGTAACCCCCAAAGGGCACTCCAAACAAAATAAAAAAATTTATTCTGTGTTTGTGAATTGTGTGCACTGTGGCTGTAAGTGTATCAACGAAGGAGCAGCGCCCAGCGTGCGCCTGTGTCCAAGAAGTAAAAGGCCAGCTGGATTGACCGCTAAAGGGTGCTGTAACCCCCAAGGGGCACTCCAAACAAAATAAAAAAATATATTTTTTGGTGTTTGTGAATTGTGTGCGCAGTAGCTGCACGTGCATCAACAAAGTAGTGCCAAGCGTGTGCCTGTGTCCCATAAATAAAGGGCCAGCTGGATTGACCACTAAAGGGTGCTGTAACCCCCATAGGGCACTCCAAACAAAATAAATAAATATATTTTTTTGTGTTTGTGAATTGTGTGCGCAGTAGCCGCACATGCATCAACAAAGTAGTGCCAAGCGTGCGCCTGTGTCCCATAAGTAAAAGGCCAGCTGGCTAGTCTGTTAAAGGGTGCTGTAACCCCCAAAGGGCACTCCAAACAAAATAAAAAAAAAAATTTTTTTGTGTTTGTGAATTGTGTGCGCAGTAGCCGCACGTGCATCAACAAAGTAGTGCCAAGCATGCGCCTGTATCCCATAAATAAAGGGCCGGCTGGATTGACCACTAAAGGGTGCTGTAACCCCCAAAGGGCACTCCAAACAAAATAAAAAAATATATTTTTTTGTGTTTGTGAATTGTGTGCGCAGTAGCCGCACATGCATCAACAAAGTAGTGCCAAGCGTGCGCCTGTGTCCCATAAGTAAAAGGCCGGCTGGCTAGTCCATTAATGGGTGCTGTATACCCCCAAAGGGCACTCCAAACAAAATGAAAAAATATATTTTTTTGTGTTTGTGAATTGTGTGCGCAGTAGCTGCACGTGCATCAACAAAGTAGTGCCATGCGAGCGCCTGTGTCCCATAAATAAAGGGCCAGCTGGATTGACTACTAAAGGGTGCTGTAACCCCCAAAGGGCACTCCAAACAAAATAAAAAATTTTTTTCTGTGTTTGTGAATTGTGTGCACTGTGGCTGTACGTGCATCAACGAAGGAGCAGCGCCAAGAGTGCGCCTGTGTCCCATAAGTAAAAGGCCAGCTGGCTAGTCCGTTAAAGGGTGCTGTAACCCCCAAAGGGCACTCCAAACAAAATAAAAATATATATTTTTTTGTGTTTGTGAATTGTGTGCGCAGTATCCGCACGTGCATCAACAAAGTAGTGCCAACCGTGCGCCTGTGTCCCATAAATAAAGGGCCGGCAGGGTTGACCTCTAAAGGGTGCTGTACCCCCAAAGGGCACTCCAAACAAAATAAAAAAATATATTTTTTTGTGTTTGTGAATTGTGTGCGCAGTAGCCGCACATGCATCAACAAAGTAGTGCCAAGCATGCACCTGTGTCCCATAAGCAAAAGGCCGGCTGGCTTGTCCGTTAAAGGGTGCTGTAACCCCCAAAGGGCACTCCAAACATAAGAAAAAAAAAAAAAAAATTGTGTTTGTGAATTGTGTGCGCAGTAGCCACACGTGCATCAACAAAGTAGTGCCAAGCATGCGCCTGTGTCCCATAAGTAAAAGGCCAGCTGGCTAGTCTGTTAAAGGGTGCTGTAACACCCAAATGGCACTCCAAACAAAATAAAAAGATATATTTTTCAGTGTTTGTGAATTGTGTGCGCAGTAGCTGCACGTGCATCAACAAAGTAGTGCCAAGCGTGCGCCTGTGTCCCATAAATAAAGGGCTGGCTGGATTGACCACTAAAGGGTGATGGAACCCCCAAAGGGCACTCCAAACAAAATAAAAATATATATTTTTTTGTGTTTGTGAATTGTGTGCACTGTGGCTGCACGTGCATCAGCGAAGGAGCAGCGCCCAGCGTGCGCCTGTATCCCATAAATAAAAGGGCAGCTGGATTTACCGCTAAAGGGTGCTGTAACCCCCAAAGGGCACTCCAAACAAAATAAAAATATATATTTTTTGGTGTTTGTGAATTGTGTGCGCAGTAGCTGCACGTGCATCAACAAAGTAGTGCCAAGCGTGTGCCTGTGTCCCATAAATAAAGGGCCGGCTGGATTGACCACTAAAGGGTGCTGTAACCCCCATAGGGCACTCCAAACAAAATAAAAAAATATATTTTTTTGTGTTTGTGAATTGTGTGCGCAGTAGCCGCACATGCATGAACAAAGTAGTGCCAAGCATGCGCCTGTGTCCCATAAGTAAAAGGCCGGCTGGCTAGTCTGTTAAAGGGTGCTGTAACCCCCAAAGGGCACTCCAAACAAAATAAAAATATATATTTTTTGTGTTTGTGAATTGTGTGCGCAGTAGATGCACGTGCATCAACAAAGTAGTGCCAAGCGTGCACCTGTGTCCCATAAATAAAGGGCCGGCTGGATTGACCGCTAAAGGGTGCTGTAACCCCCAAAGGGCACTCCAAACAAAATAAAAAGATATATTTTTTTGTGTTTGTGAATTGTGTGCGCAGTAGCCGCGCATGCATCAACAAAGTAGTGCAAAGCGTGCGCCTGTGTCCCATAAGTAAAGGGCCAGCTTGCTAGTCCATTAAAGGGTGCTGTAACCCGCAAAGGGCACTCCAAACAAAATAAAAAATTTTTTTCTGTGTTTGTGAATTGTGTGCACTGTGGCTGCACGTGAATCAACAAAGGAGCAGCGCCAAGCGTGCGCCTGTGTCCCATAAGTAAAAGGCCGGCTGGCTTGTCTGTTAAAGGGTGCTGTAACCCCCAAAGGGAACTCCAAACAAAATAAAAATATATATTTTTTTGTGTTTGTGAATTGTGTGCGCAGTAGCCGCACGTGCATCAACAAAGTAGTGCAAAGCGTGCGCCTGTGTCCCATAAATAAAGGGCCGGCTGGATTGACCGCTAAAGGGTGCTGTAACCCCCAAAGGGCACTCCAAACAAATTAAAAAAATATATTTCTTTGTGTTTGTGAATTGGGTGCGCAGTAGCCGCACATGCATCAACAAAGTAGTGCCAAGCGTGCGCCTGTGTCCCATAAGTAAAGGGCCGGCTGGCTAGTCCGTTAAAGGGTGCTGTAACCCCCAAAGGGCACTCCAAACAAAATAAAAAAATATATTTTTTTGTGTTTGTGAATTGTGTGCGCAGTAGCCGCATGTGCATCAACAAAGTTGTGCCAAGCGTGCGCCTGTGTCCCATAAATAAAGGGCCGGCTGGGTTGACCGCTAAAGGGTGCTGTATCCCCCAAAGGGCACTCCAAACAAAATAAAAAAATATATTTTTTTGTGTTTGTGAATTGGGTGAGCAGTAGCCGCACATGCATCAACAAAGTAGTACCAAGCGTGCGCCTGTGTCCCATAAGTAAAGGGCCGGCTGGCATGTCCATTAAAGGGTGCTGTAACCCCCAAAGGGCACTCCTAACAAAATAAAAAAATATATTTTTTTGTGTTTGTGAATTGTGTGCGCAGTAGCCGCACGTGCATCAACAAAGTACTGCCAAGCATGCGCCTGAGTCCCATAAATAAAGGGCCGGCTGGATTGACCACTAAAGGGTGCTGTAACCCCCAAAGGGCACTCCAAACAAAATAAAAATTTTTTTTCTGTGCTTGTGAATTGTGTGCACTGTGGCTGCACGTGCATCAACGAAGGAGCAGCGCCCAGCGTGCGCCTGTGTCCCATAAGTAAAAGGCCGGCTGGCTTGTCCGTTAAAGGGTGCAGTAACCACCAAAGGGCACTCCAAACAAATTAAAAAAATATATTTTTTTGTGTTTGTGAATTGTGTGCACTGTGGCTGCACGTGCATCAACAAAGGAGCAGTGCCAAGCGTGCGCCTGTGTCCCATAAGTAAACTGCCGGCTGGCTTGTCCATTAAAGGGTGCTGTAACCCCCAAAGGGCACTCCAAACAAAATAAAAAAATATATTTTTTTGTGTTTGTGAATTGTGTGCGCAGTAGCCGCACGTGCATCAACAAAGTAGTGCCAAGCGTGCGCCTGTGTCCCATAAATAAAAGGCCGGCTGGATTGACCGCTAAAGGGTGCAGTAACCCCCAAAGGGCACTCCAAACAAAAGAAAAAAAAATATTTTTTTGTGTTTGTGAATTGTGTGCGCAGTAGCCGCACATGCATCAAGAAAGTAGTGCCAAGCATGCGCCTGTGTCCCATAAGTAAAAGGACAGCTGGCTAGTCCGTTAAAGGGTGCTGTAACCCCCAAAGGGTACTCCAAACAAAATAAAAAAATATATTTTTTTGTGATGGTGAATTGTGTGCGCAGTAACCGCACGTGCATCAACAAAGTAGTGCCAAGCGTGCGCCTGTGTCCCATAAATAAAGGGCCGGCTGGATTTACCACTAAAGGGTGTTGGTACCCCCAAAGGGCACTCCAAACAAAATAAAAAAATTTTTCTGTGTTTGTGAATTGTGTGCACTGTGGCTGCACGTGCATCAACGAAGGAGCAGCGCCCAGCGTGAGCCTGTGTCCCATAAATAAAGGGCCAGCTGGATTGACCGCTAAAGGGTGCTGTAACCCCCAAAGGGCACTCCAAACAAAATAAAAATATATATTTTTTGTGTTTGTGAATTGTGTGCGCAGTAGACGCACGTGCATCAACAAAGTAGTGCCAAGCGTGCACCTGTGTCCCATAAATAAAGGGCCGGCTGGATTGACCGCTAAAGGGTGCTGTAACCCCCAAAGGGCACTCCAAACAAAATAAAAAGATATATTTTTTTGTGTTTGTGAATTGTGTGCGCAGTAGCCGCGCATGCATCAACAAAGTAGTGCAAAGCGTGCGCCTGTGTCCCATAAGTAAAGGGCAAGCTTGCTAGTCCATTAAAGGGTGCTGTAACCCCCAAAGGGCACTCCAAACAAAATAAAAAATTTTTTTCTGTGTTTGTGAATTGTGTGCACTGTGGCTGCACGTGAATCAACAAAGGAGCAGCGCCAAGCGTGCGCCTGTGTCCCATAAGTAAAAGGCCGGCTGGCTTGTCTGTTAAAGGGTGCTGTAACCCCCAAAGGGTACTCCAAACAAAATAAAAATATATATTTTTTTGTGTTTGTGAATTGTGTGCGCAGTAGCCGCACGTGCATCAACAAAGTAGTGCAAAGCGTGCGCCTGTGTCCCATAAATAAAGGGCCGGCTGGATTGACTGCTAAAGGGTGCTGTAACCCCCAAAGGGCACTCCAAACAAATTAAAAAAATATATTTTTTTGTGTTTGTGAATTGGGTGCGCAGTAGCCGCACATGCATCAACAAAGTAGTGCCAAGCGTGCGCCTGTGTCCCATAAGTAAAGGGCCGGCTGGCTAGTCCGTTAAAGGGTGCTGTAACCCCCAAAGGGCACTCCAAACAAAATAAAAAAATATATTTTTTTGTGTTTGTGAATTGTGTGCGCAGTAGCCGCATGTGCATCAACAAAGTAGTGCCAAGCGTGCGCCTGTGTCCCATAAATAAAGGGCCAGCTGTGTTGACCGCTAAAGGGTGCTGTATCACCCAAAGGGCACTCCAAACAAAATAAAAAAATATATTTTTTTGTGTTTGTGAATTGGGTGAGCAGTAGCCGCACATGCATCAACAAAGTAGTACCAAGCGTGCGCCTGTGTCCCATAAGTAAAGGGCCGGCTGGCATGTCCATTAAAGGGTGCTGTAACCCCCAAAGGGCACTCCTAACAAAATAAAAAAATATATTTTTTTGTGTTTGTGAATTGTGTGCGCAGTAGCCGCACGTGCATCAACAAAGTACTGCCAAGCATGCGCCTGAGTCCCATAAATAAAGGGCCGGCTTGATTGACCACTAAAGGGTGCTGTAACCCCCAAAGGGCACTCCAAACAAAATAAAAATTTTTTTTCTGTGCTTGTGAATTGTGTGCACTGTGGCTGCACGTGCATCAACGAAGGAGCAGCGCCCAGCGTGCGCCTGTGTCCCATAAGTAAAAGGCCGGCTGGCTTGTCCGTTAAAGGGTGCAGTAACCACCAAAGGGCACTCCAAACAAATTAAAAAAATATATTTTTTTGTGTTTGTGAATTCTGTGCACTGTGGCTGCACGTGCATCAACAAAGGAGCAGTGCCAAGCGTGCGCCTGTGTCCCATAAGTAAATGGCCGGCTGGCTTGTCCATTAAAGGGTGCTGTAACCCCCAAAGGGCACTCCAAACAAAATAAAAAAATATATTTTTTTGTGTTTGTGAATTGTGTGCGCAGTAGCCGCACTTGCATCAACAAAGTACTGCCAAGCGTGCACCTGTGTCCCATAAATAAAGGACTGGCTGGATTGACCGCTAAAGGGTGCTGTAACCCCCAAAGGGCACTCCAAACAAAATAAAAAAATATATTTTTTTGTGTTTGTGAATTGGGTGCGCAGTAGCCGCACATGCATCAACAAAATAGTGCCAAGCATGCACCTGTGTCTCATAAGTAAAGGGCCGGCTGGCTAGTCCATTAAAGGGTGCTGTGACCCCCAAAGGGCACTCCAAACAAAATAAAAAAATATATTTATTTGTGTTTGTGAATTGTGTGCGCAGTAGCCGCACGTGCATCAACAAAGTAGTGCCAAGCATGCGCCTGTGTCCCATAAATAAAGTTCCGGCTGGATTGACCACTAAAGGGTGCTGTAACCCCCAAAGGGCACTCCAAACAAAATAAAAAAATGTATTCTGTGTTTGTGAATTGTGTGCACTGTGGCTGCAAGTGCATCAACGAAGGAGCAGCGCCCAGCGTGCGCCTGTGTCCCATAAGTAAAAGGCCGGCTGGCTTGTCCATTAAAGGGTGCTGTAACCCCCAAGGGGCACTCCAAACAAAATAAAAAAATATATTTTTTTGTGTTTGTGAATTGTGTGCACTGTGGCTGTCGTGAATCAACAAAGGAGCAGCGCCAAGCGTGCACCTGTGTCCCATAAGTAAAAGGCCAGCTGTCTTGTCCGTTAAAGGGTGCTGTAACCCCCAAAGGGCACTCCAAACAAAAGAAAAAAATATATTTTTTTGTGTTTGTGAATTGTGTGCGCAGTAGCCACACTTGCATCAACAAAGTAGTGCCAAGCATGCGCCTGTCTCCCATAAATAAAGGGCCGGCTGGATTGACCGCTAAAGGGTGCTGTAACCCCCAAAGGGCACTCCAAACAAAATAAAAAATTATATTTTTTGTGTTTGTGAATTGTGTGCGCTGTAGCTGCACGTGCATCAACAAAGTAGTGCCAAGCGTGCGCCTGTGTCCCATAAATAAAGGGCCAGCTGGATTGACCACTAAAGGGTGCTGGAACCCCCAAAGGGCACTCCAAACAAAATAAAAAAATATATTTTTTTGTGTTTGTGAATTGTGTGCACAGTAGTCGCACGTGCATCAACAAAGTAGTGCCAAGCGTGCGCCTGTGTCCCATAAATAAAGGGCCGGCTGGATTGACCGCTAATGGGTGCTTTAACCCCCAAAGGGCACTCCAAACAAAATAATTTTTTTTTTCTGTGTTTGTGAATTGTGTGCACTGTGGCTGCACGTGCATCAACGAAGGAGCAGCGCCCGGCATGCGTCTGGGTCCCATAAATAAAGGGCCAGCTGGATTGACCGCTAAAGGGTGCTGTAACCCCCAAAGGGCACTCCAAACAAAATAAAAAAAATATATTTTTTTGTGTTTGTGAATTGTGTGCGCAGTAGCCGCACATGCATCAACAAAGTAGTGGCAAGCGTGCGCCTGTGTCATAAGTAAAGGGCCAGCTGGCTTGTCTGTTAAAGGGTGCTGTAACCCCCAAGTTACACTCCAAACAAAATAAAAAAATATTTTCTGTGTTTGTGAATTGTGTGCGCAGTAGCCGCACGTGCATCAACAAAGTAGTGCCAAGCGTGCGCCTGTGTCCCATAAATAAAGGGCCGGTTGGATTGACCGCTAAAGGGTGCTGTAACCCCCAAAGGGCACTCCAAACAAAATAAAAAAATATTTTCTGTGTTTGTGAATTGTGTGCAGTGTGGCTGCACGAGCATCAACAAAGGAGAAGCGCCTAGCATGCGCCTGTGTCCCATAAGTAAAGAGCCGGCTGGCTCATTTCTTAAAGGGTGGTGTAACCCACAAAGTGCACTACTCTCCAGCAAAAATAAAGAATATTTTCTGTGTTTGTGTGCGCCTTAGCCGCACCTCTATAACGTAAATGGAGGACCAAACTTTCTCCGATAAAAATAAAATAGGGAAAGATCAAGAACCACTTCCTCCTAGTGCTGTTGCTGCTGCTGGGAGTTGTTCATCATCCCAGAGAGGAAGTAGGAACAACACTACTTTTACTAAACAATTGACCCTCCAACAGTCCTTAGCGAGGAGGATGAAGTACGACAGCAGTCATCCTGAAGCAAAACGTATAACTGAGGCCTTGACTGCTATGTTGGTGTTAGACGTGTGTCCGGTATCCGCCATTAGTGCAGTGGGATTTAGACAATTAATGGAGGTAGTGTGTCCCCGTTTCCAAATCCCATCTAGATTCCACCTGCATCCTCAAAGCAGCAGCGACAAGCGTGCGTCTGTCTTTTAAAGGGTGGTGTAACCCTCAAAGTGCTCCAAAAAATAAAAAACTATTTTTTTATGTGTTTGTGACTTGTGTGCGATGTAGCCGCACGTGCACCAACACAGTAGCAGCGCCAAGTGTGCGCCTGTGTCATAAGTCAAGGGCCGGTTTGGACATCTGGTCCGGACTGAAGGACGTGCCAACAATTTCTGACAAGTCTACTGTCACTGCATATGATACTGTCCTCAAAGCAGCAGCAACAAGCGTGCGTCTGTCTGTTAAAGGGTGGTGTAACCCTCAAAGTGTGCTCCACAAACAATAAAAAAATTCTTCTTTTTTTGCTGTCTTTGTGAAATGTGTGGGCTGTAGCCACACCTGCATCCTTAAAGCAGCAGCGACAAGCATGCGTCTGTCTGTTAAAGGGTGGTGTAACCCTCAAAGTGCGCTCCACAAACAATTAAAAAATTCTTTTTTTTTCTGTCTTTGTGAAATGTGTGGGCTGTAGCCGCACCTGCATCCTTAAAGCAGCAGCGACAAGCGTGTGTCTGTCTGTTAAAGGGTGGTGTAACCCTCAAAGTGTGCTCCACAAACAATAAAAAAATTCTTCTTTTTTTGCTGTCTTTGTGAAATGTGTGGGCTGTAGCCACACCTGCATCCTTAAAGCAGCAGCGACAAGCATGCGTCTGTCTGTTAAAGGGTGGTGTAACCCTCAAAGTGCGCTCCACAAACAATTAAAAAATTCTTTTTTTTTCTGTCTTTGTGAAATGTGTGGGCTGTAGCCGCACCTGCATCCTTAAAGCAGCAGCGACAAGCGTGTGTCTGTCTGTTAAAGGGTGGTGTAACCCTCAAAGTGCGCTCCACAAACAATAAAAAAATTCTTCCTTTTTTTTCTGTCTTTGTGAAATGTGTGGGCTGTAGCCACACCTGCATCCTTAAAGCAGCAGCGACAAGCGTGCGTCTGTCTGTTAAAGGGTGGTGTAACCCTCAAAGTGCGCTCCACAAACAATAAAAAAATTCTTCTTTTTTTTCCTGTCTTTGTGAATTGTGTGGGCTGTAGCCACACCTGCATCCTCAAAGCAGCAGCAACAAGCGTGCGTCTGTCTGTTAAAGGATTACATCGGTGACAGCATCCAAGTAGGCATGTCAGACAGTCCGTACAAGTACTGGCAGGAAAAAGATGCAATTTGGAGGCCCCTGTACAAACTGGCTCTATTTTACCTGAGTTGCCCCCCCTCCAGTGTGCACTCCGAAAGAGTGTTTAGTGCAGCCGGGAACCTTGTCAGCAAAAGGCGTAGGGGGTTGCTTCCACAAAATGTGGAGAAGATGATGTTCATAAAAATGAATGATCAACTTTTCCAGGGAGACCAGCCTCCAGAACGTACAGAGGGACCTGTGGTGGTGGATTCCAGCGGGGACGAATTAATACTCTGTGAGGATGAGGATGTACACAACACTGAAGAGGGTGAGGAATCGGTGAACGAGGAGGCTGAGGACGACATCTTGCCTCCATAGAGCCAGTTTGTGCAGGGCCAGATTAATTGCCAGCTTGTTTTGTGGGGGCCCAAACGAACCAATCATTTCAGCCACATGTCGTGTGGCAGACCCTGGCGCTGAAATGATTGGTTTGTTAAAGTGTGCATGTCCTGTTTATACAACATAAGGGTGGGTGGGAGGGCCCAAGGACAATTCCATCTTGCACCTCTTTTTTTTCTTTGCATTATGTACTGTTTGGGGCCTAGTTTTTCAAACTGCCATCCTGTCTGCCACTGCAGTGTCACTCCTAGATTGGCCACGTGTTTGTGCCGCCCACTCGTGTCGCTTAGCATAGTCATCCATCTACCTCGGTGCAACCTTTTGGACATAAAAACACTATTGTGAGGGGTGAGGTGTTCAGAATAAACTGGAAATGAGTGGAAATTAAGATTTTTGAGGTTAATAATAGCATAGGAGCAGAAAAATCAACACATTCTGTGATTTTAGCTGTTTTTATGCTTTTTAAAAAAAAAATACAGATCCAAAACACAAAACCCAGAACCCAAAACACCGAAGGGTGGTTTTGGCAAAACCAATCCAGATCCAAAACACGAAGAAAGATCCAGATCCAAAACCAAAACACAAAACATGAAAAGTGGCCGGTGCACACCCCTAGTTTTTATTAGTGTTGCACTATTGAGACCTTAATATAATTTTTAGTTATATCATAACATTTCATAAATATTTACAGTTCTGCATTTAAATAAACTCACATTATGGGAATTTAAAGAAGGCAAAATATTTAATATATAATATAAAACAGTAAAGAAACAGTAATGTGTATTAGAAAAATAAGAAAGGTGTTTCTTTATAAACCATATGCTGCAGTTGCTGACATTTAATATACTGTTATCTTAGGCTTCAAATAATGGTATTGTCACTATTTCTGCTATAAATTATACAGTATATCTGCTGCATGTAGGACTATGTATATGACATAATATTGGTATTAATCCCCAATATATTGTGAATTTCCCTAATCAGTTGTTACCCAAGACATGATAATTAGGCTGCTTAGTCACTGAGGGGTACATTTACTAAAGTGCGTTTTTTTAGAAGTGGAGATGTTGCCCATAGCATATCAGATTCTAGCTATTATCTTCTAGAAGGTGCTAGATAAATGTTAAGTAGAATCTGATTGGTTGCTATGGGCAACATCTCCACTTCTAAACACCCGCACTTTAGTAAATATACCCCTGAGTGTAAGTTATTATACTAAACGATTTTGTAGAGGTTTGTTTCTATCATAGTTTATAGTATCCTTTAATACATTAGTTACCCTGTCATATAAATATATTTTGGCAGTTACAGTAGTTATTTACACCTTTTTTAAACTATGACATCTAAAATTTATCAACCTAATTATATCATTAGGTGGTTTATTTAGCAGATTGTTTACTGTTGGCGTGATTTATTTATTACACTCTATTTAAAGTGCCAAAGAAATTTGTTCATCAAAGGTTTAAAAGTCTATTATTTCCTCCCTGAAGCCCCTTTGTAAGTTCAATGCAGCAGCTAAATACAAAGTATAAAGGTTATAAACAATGTTATTTTATAGCCGCAACTAAACTTGCTCTTCCCAATCCTTGATAAGAAGTTGGAGCTTTGTTATTAATTTTCAATTAATAGAACGGTGAGTATCCCACATTAGAAGAATTTACATGCAGTGTCACTATTGTACTTGAGTTTTGCTATATGCCTACAGCATTTGTATCACGAGAGTTTTAGGGTTAGGCACCCCTAAGGATGGTTGGGTTTAGGGGGGTAGAAGGGTAGGGTTGGCATACCTACCTGCCCCATCGGGATTCTGCTGTTGCCGGCATTTCACCCAACGGCTATTCAGCCGCCGGGATTTCATACCCAACCCGGTCAGTTTGCCTGTAAGCTTATACTGGTAGCTGCTTTTAGTATAGTATCATCAGTGGCCACAGAAACTTCAATGTGCATATCACCTGGGGTTGCTTTTCAGTTCTATATTGATGATAAAAGACGGGTCACCATTACAAGATATAATATCAAAGCTTCTATAAATGTAACTTTAGAGAAACATGTTATAAGGTGTATACCAGATAGTACTTAGGGCTTAATTCAGACTCATTCGCACGCAGCCGTCAGCAGCCAAAGTATGCAAATCCCGCAATCACTAGCAAAATATTAACACGCCCACTAGGTCTTGCCGTGCAACAAAATGCACAATCAGTAAAAAGGGAGTTGCAGATTGGTAAGCTATACACACTAACCAATTGCCTGCTCGATGTGTCTGGGCTGTCATCAGAACTGAGCGAGCATTTAAATTTGCCCGCCCACTTGAGATGCCAGTGTCAACGGTCCCTGCAGCAAGTGTATGGCTGACCTCATATGTCTGTGAACAACGTCGTTCACATACATTTTGAGTGTACACACGCACCGATGCACTCGCAATATATTGAATGAGCCATATATCGCAAGTGTGTACCCATCCTTAGATACATTAGTGAAAAGTAAAAACAAATGTTAGCACTGCGTGCATGGAGCAACATTTTTATTTTCACCCATATGTAGAGAAGCATAGCACTCCCCTTTTCTGTATGTCATCATTATCAATGCGCACCTGCACTAGCCCTATCATCTGAAAACATGAGTATTTACATGCACACACAACTCTACATAGCCCATAATTCCACAAGCCCTTACTGGACACTGACTAGGGGGAGATGTATCAAACCTTTGAGAGCGATAAAGTGGAGAAGTTGATCATAGTAACCAATTAGCTTCTGTCAATTTATATTATAGACTGTGCTAGATAAATGATAGCAAGGCGCTGCTTGTCTGCTATGAGCAACTTCACTTTCTTTCTATCTAATGTTTGATACATCACCCCCTATGTGAGAACATCCCATTACAGCCCAGTTACACCCATTCAATTGCAAGTGGAGCTGTGCTTGAGAGGTGTACGACTCTGCATTGCCTGTACTGCGGTTGCATACGTATTGTCCAGTGGCGGCTCTAGAGGTGGGGCTGCAGCGCAGTCCAAAAGTCAAATAGGGGAGCCACACCAACTGTCAGTGAGTCCCAGCCGGCAATGTTTGGCAGCATTTAGAAGGGCAGTTGGTGGGCTCCCTAATTGAATTTTGGACTGCGCTGCAGCCCCACCTCTTGAGCCATCACTAGTATTGTCCCAGAGCATGAGCTGTGCAAAAACATACAAGATACGGTCAGCAAACAGACTTAAGCCCCGTACACACTGGACAATATTTTTGAATGATAACGATATCTTTGATCGATATATCTTTCAAATCATGCAGTGTGTATGCACTACGCGATGAACAATGCATGCTCCCGCGGGTCGTTACTGAAATCCCCAGTCATCTGTACATGCAACTCAATCCGGGGATATTGTTCGTGATGCCATGCTGCCGAATAGAGCATAGAGCCCCCGGCATTGGCAAGTGTGTATGCACTTACCGATGCCGGCACCCCAGCCGCGTCCGACATCGCTCATTACATACATCGTCCAGTGTGTTACGGGGTTGTACTTTCCACTCTGCATCAGAGTCACTTAGAGGAATGTAAAGTTAAAAGCCAAAGGAGAGAAAAAAAATGACAGACTGTATGAAAAAATATTTTCGCTCTCTTCTGTTAAGAATCCATCGGAATTAACCATACTAGAAGAGAACTATAAACATTTCTGTATATTTAATACAAATATATTTATCACAGGAGAGATGTTCATTTAAATCTTAAAATTACAATTTAAATCAATGGATTCAGTTGGCATGAAGTCAATAATATTAAAGGAATACTGTAGTAGTGCTTAACAATCCTTGCTGACAGTTGTTATTCCAGATGATTGTGAAATGCTAAATATAGTTCCACTACACAGCAAGGCAAGAGAGAATATGATAACTAAAGACCTCATATCAATATTTGGGAAATTAAAGCTGCTTTTGCATGAAATTATTTTTTTCTGTAACATAAATCTCTGTGGCAGTCTATAAGAAGAATGGTTTACAGTATTTATAGTGTTCCTTTGGTTTATTTCTTCAAGATGCTATTATACTATACTAGTAAAGGAATCCGGCTTATGCCATGTAGGCTGCCGCCTACACTCTGCCCCATCCTACCTCTACTCTGTCCCACTCCACCACCTCTCTATCTGCTGCTACACCCCCTACTCTGACTTCTGCTTTGTCCTGCTCCACCCCACTTTCTGCTCCACTATCGCGGCCCACCACCACCCACCACTTGTCCCATCCCGTTCCTCTCTCTGTCCCATACTTACCCTGTTCCAGGCACAACCTCCTTCTCTGGCTAGATTGGTCCAATCTCCAATATGCATGTGCAGTGGGAGCTGGGGCACGTGCCATAGATGCACTCCACCCCTTCAACGGATCACTCTGCAGCAAGCGATAAAATAGACGCAAGCCAGAGAAGAGGAGGATCTACCAGGAATGGGTAAGTATGCAACCACAGGAGGGAGGGGCCGGGACAGAGTGGGTGGACAGAGCTGAGTAGTGTGGGGGTTGGAGAGGGACAGAGCAGTGGACAGAGAGAGAGAGAGCGGGACAGAATAAGGGGTGGGTTGGGACAAAGCAAAAGACAGAGAGGGGGTAGAGCAGGACAGAGTGGGAGGTGGGATGGGATGGAGCAGCATGGGGCAGTGCTCCCCAGGGCATTGCAGTAGGCAGACTGAGATGACCCGGTATATGCCAGGTCTCTTTTACAAGTTATTTATAATATTGTTCAGCATCATGGACGGCCATGGCAACCACAGTCACCTGGCACATGATGTAGTAAGCTGAGACATTTTGGAATGGCCCTGTGAGCTCTGTCTGTCCCCCTCATTCTGTCAGCACATGACATGTTGAGAGCTGTGTGACTGTGTTACAGACTGACTGCATCTTAATGGACATACTGTAGTTAATTTTAATTTTAACAAAAGAAACATTTTTTAAGTTTGTTGTACAGTAATTCCCTGGTACACACTGAGCAATGTGTACAGTATGACATGTCGGCCCAACGAATGATCTATTGTTCCATCCTTTGTTACCAGTAATGGGGCCGCATGCGATATTGTCTGGTTGAACTTGCAGCACAGCCGACCGGATGATGCCGAATGCGTCCTCTGGAGCACGCATATTGGCCGTACACACTGATCGACATATCGTGCTGCCATTGTCTCAGTGTGTACCCAGCTTAAGGGAAATAGATCCATGAAATAGTCTTCCAGCAGTTGTGATGGTGACTCATACAAAAAAAATTCAACAATGAATTGGACAAACATTTGACTATTGTTTAAATGGAATGGGTGCCTGAGGTTAGGGTTAGGCACCCTAAACCTAACCACCCAGGTGGGTGCCTAACCCTAACCTCCCCCCTGTGGTGCCTATCCCTAGTCCCCCTCCCTGTAGCCTAACCCTCCCAGGGGGGGAAGGGGTGCCTAACCCTAACTTCCCCATATCCCCGGGGAAACTAGTATACCTACCGGAGTGTGGATGTATGGGATTCCAGCGGTTCGGAATGCAGACACCGGTATCCTGATATCCTTTGGGATATCAGCATTGGCATTATGCAATATATCTATGCAATATAATTCTATTCCGTTAAACATATCTAAAATTAAAAAAAGCAAATAAAAATAAGCTCAATAAAAGTGAATGGAACCACAGCCAACATCCAAAATGGCTGTCAGCCTAATTCTGACCAACTAATCGTTACCTTCAGCAAGCAAACTTAGCATTTGAATGTGTACAACTTAATTAACATAGTTTTTTCTTAAGCACAATTAAGTCTGCAATGGAGCTAAATTTGTCTGACTTAAAATATTTTTAAGAATCAACTTTTTGGGGGGCGTGGTCTGGCTTGCAGACTGAGAGGATGCATCCAGTGTGAGCTACTGGTTTGCTGATCCTATTAGCGCCCTTTTGGATGAGCGACGCACCCTCCCTGATGCCCACTCACCTTCCACGGCGACCTGTCTACACCAGCACCAGGTCGAGGTGTTCTGTGGATCCGGGGGAAACTTTTTTGGTGTCCCTGCAAGTTGTGCCTTTATTACCACCTGAAGGGACTTGGTGACGAACTCACTCCAGAGGACCCCCCTGCCTTCTTTGTTGTGGAACCAAAACACTGCTGCAGTGCGGCTATACAGTTGAGCAGCTGAGTAGCTTGGATGGCTTTGCAAGCATGCTCTCCCCACTCCTCAGCTTCTGGTCCTGGACTGCTTTACTTCAGAGCCGGTGATTACCCTCAGTTTTTTTTTCTTATTACCCTCCCTGGTGGGAACCCCAATTTTCCTATCCTTGGGACATTTGACATTGGTTACCAGTGACGTGTGACACGGTCAGTGCTGGCACATCCGTCCATTCCATTACAAGTTACACAGCTTTTTTCTTTATACCTCCATATATGTATCTACTACCCATAAGTATAATCTGATGACATCCTCACTTTAAATGTGCTGTTGTCTTCCATCACTCTTTCATGATACCTTATTAATATACAAATTGCTTCATGAATTGTGTTGATCTTAATAAAATTAAACCCAGCACCTTCTTTTGCTGCCTGATCTACCCTGCTGCCACTCCACCAGTTAGCGTCCTTAAACCTTCCCTATCATCACAGGGTACCAAAGAACACAAGGTACCAAACAACTATCTGAGCAGAGTTCTACAGGCGATGATGCCCCACTGTCCTTAGGTTCATGAAACAATTATTTGCTTCTTTTAAGGCAGATATATCCGCAGAATTTAAGGCAGCCCTACAGACATGTCAGCAGTCGGTTGACGACTTGGGGAGCCATACTGATTACCTTGAAAACAAATTTGAGGAAGTGGTCAAATCACACAATGAGCTAATTACCCTCCACAAGGACCTCCAAGCAGAAGTTTCTGCTCTGAAAAGTAAGGTTCGTGACCTCGAGGATAGATCGAGATGCAATAACAATAAAATCCCTGGCATTCCAGACTCAGGGCCTGATTCAGACCCACTCGCGAGCGGCTGTCCGCTCGCAAGTGGGTCGATGTTCTGCACTGAGCATGCGCACGACGGAGGGAGCTCCGTCGTGCGCATGCGCCAGACGCGATGAGCAAAGGATTTTCCTTCGCTCGTAGTGTCTCTTCAAAGGGGGTGTGCTGTCGATGTTGACTGACAGCACGCCCCCTTTGGTGGGCGTGCCTCCCTGATGGGAACGCCTCCCGTCAGAAGCCGGCCCACTGACATCACTAGTGATGTCAGTGGGAGTGATTTTGGCTCTGATAGAGCCAAAATCACTCCGAGCCTTGTGGTTGAAAAACTCAACCACAGGCTTTTGTACGCAGTTTCGATGGTCGCGATGGTCACGACCATCACGGCCATCAAACTGCACGCTCGTATAGGCTGTGGGTGGTGACCCACAGCTATACGAGCGTCCAGGAGGACGCTCCATAGTTATGGAGGACGGCCCTCATTCAGAGCGTGCGCTCTGCTCAGAGCGTACAGCTCTGAATGAGGGCCTCAGTTTCTAACATGGATCTTAAAGAATTTGCAACAGATCTCTTTATGAAACTTCTCCCTATGACTCCGATCACTGAATTTCTCCTGGATCGCATCCATCGCTCACCTTAGACACAGAATGCACTGCCCGGTGTCCCGAGAGACACTTTAATGTGACTCCAGTACTTTCATGTTAAGGAATCGATACTGCGTGCGGCCAGATCTTTAGAATCCTCTACTCCCTTCCTGGGGGACCTCCAGATATTTGGAGATCTCTCTGCAGCTACAGTGCACTGGCCCTCCACAGATCTTTTCTTCTGGTTACTAGGGCCCTCCAGGAAGCCGATATCCCCTACCATTGGGGCTTTTCTACCAAGCTGTTAATCAGGAGAAATGGCTCCACTTCCGGGATTTCTACCCCAGCTGACAGTATTCAGCTTCCAGTGTCTTGGAATTTGGATGACATTTTGCTGAAGGTTCCGGGCAGCTCATGGATTGCTCCAGATTAGTCTACAGCTGGCACCTCAAATTCATATCCTTTCGCTATTGTTCTCACAGGTTTCTTTATTACTTGTATGCATTCTGTATATTGTAGCTACAGTTTCCTGTATTGTTTATTCTCATTGCCGACATTATGCTTCCATTTTTCAATTTTATAGGTATATATGTAATCTGTATTGTCTTTACTGACCAGTTACATGGTTTTATAAAGAAGGTTATTAAGGTAAAAATGTTAAGATTTCCACAATTGGCTATTTTTCTATATATCCTTTAAAGGTATACTGTTTTGATATCATATAACCCTATTTATGTTTATTGACCTGTATAGTTCTGTCAGTGGCTGCATGACCTGTCTATTCCTTTCTGTTTCATATCAGCAAAACGCTCAAACCCAGGTCAATGTTCCCTATCAGTTCAGCTGTTTTTTATGTTTCTCATAGCCTTATGTCATGATTTATATTTAAGCAGACAATTTCTGTCCTTTTTATGTTCTGATGCCCTTTCTGCTGTTCTTGTTTTTTTTTTTTTTTAATTTAGAATTTTTGGACTCGTTCTGTTAGTACTACTTCATATTTTTCCTTCTCTCTGGTACACATATTATTCTATATCAACAACATGTTTGCTTACTGTGATCTTTAGCACTATGTTCTACCCTCCCTATGGATAATGTATTATCCTTGAATGTTAAAGGTCTAAACTCCACAAACAACAGAAGATTGGCCCTGCGATACTTTGCTAAACTTAAAGCCCACATTGTAGCTCTGCAGGAGACCCATTTCATTCAGTCCTCTCCCCCACAATTCTCAAATATTAAATATTGTCATAGCAACATGTCTACTGGTCCTCAAAAAAAGGCTGGGGTAGCTATACTCCTCTCTAGCTCCTGTGATTTTTTTCTGGATAGCCAAATAAAAGACCAAGAGGTCAGGTATTTAATACTCGTTGGGCGGCTAGAAGATAAACCAGTCAAAATAGCGTTATCATATGACCCTAACACTAAACAGATTGCCTTTGCCAGAAAATTTTGTAGTGCTCTCCAATCTTGTTGTAGCGGATCAATTCTGATTCTGGGGAATTTTAATATGGTCATTGACCCTTCCCTAGATAAATCCACCTTACATGGAAAAATCCGATCTCAGAATACCAGTAATCATTCCGCAAGCTTTAGACATATATTAAGTGAATACAATCTCTATGATGTCTGGAGAGCTAAACATCCAATTGAGAGAGACTACACTCTTTTTTTCCATGTTCATGGCCCTTTCAGATAAGTGGACTGACCATGCAGCCATAAGCCTTTGCTGGGATGTTAAACAATTTAGGACACCTCCTAATCCTTGGCACTTGGGTGACCATTTACTCCTGGATTTAGAAGCCAAACAAACAATTTCTTAATCCTTATATTTGGAGACCAACAAACCAGAAGACACCACCCTCTTCACATTTTGGTACTCTCTAAAAGCAGTGGTTAGAGGCTCCGCTATACAGGCTGCGGACATTTACGTAAAGCAGCCTTATCTCATCAAGCTGACATAGGGGCATATCCAATTAGATACGGGGTTTCACCCTTGGATAATTTTCGGGCTAAAGTCCCGCGACGCGGTATTAGCTATTCAATAAAATAGCTTTCTCCCCGCATCAAAAAACAGGACTTCCACGCGAGAACACACTGATTCCGCGAGAACTGTGGAATCAGTGTGTTATTCACACTCGCGCGAGGCCGAATAATGCGGCCTCATGCAGATTTTACCTCACACCTACATGAGGTGCGAAGTAAAGCCTGACAGCAGGGACTCGCGCGTGGGGTCTCGTGGACACCCACGCGTGGAGTCCCCGCTAATTGAATCCTGACCTGCGCGATAATTAGCTGCGGGGTAAACCCTGCGGCTAATTGGTTATGCCCCATAGAGTCTCACTTAGCTGATTTGTAGTCTAAACATAAATCGTCCCCAACCAATGACAAAATATATTGTGAACTCCTCAAGGTCCATGAGGAATGGAACGTTTTAGCTTTGAAATAGGTTCATAAAACCTTATTAAAAATGAAGCAGAGATTCTATGTCCAGGTAGACAGAGCAGGATGTTTACTAGCGAGGAAATTAAGAGGGAAATTAGCAAAGGAATGTATTAGACTGATTACTAATCTGAAAGGTACTAAGGTATTGGACCCCTTGGACATAGCTGATGCCTTTGCAATCTATTATTCCAAATTATATCATTTAAAAGAAGATCCTCAAACTCCGCAGCCGACAGTGGCAGAGATAGATGGATTTTTAAAAAATGTCAACCTACCCTCACTGGATACTGATACACTTCTAAGCGTCCTTGGTCTAGTGAATAAATTGAGATTATTAACTCAGTACCGACAGACAAGAACCCTGGCCCTGATGGATATATCAATACATTTTATAAATGCTTTAAGGATACCTTGACCCCAATCCTGGTACAGGTTTTTTACAAAGCTTCATCCTGTGGGTCTTTCCTTAATGAAATGCTTAAGGCTCGAATAGTTGCATTCCCTAAACTGGGGAAAAACTTTGCTTTACTACCCAACTATCACCCGATTGCCCTTCTCAACACACATGTTAAAAAATAGCAAAACTTATAGCGAATAGGCTTAACCCCCTACACTAGTCTCTTATTCATCAGGACCAGGTGGAATTCGTTCAAGGCCATCAGTCTCCAGATAACACGTGAAGAGTTGTTGATATTATTGATGCCTTCTCTGTCCGACTGGCCCCTTATGCTGCTGTTGCTAGATGCGGAGAAGGCATTTGACAATCTTCATTGGGGGTATTTGCATGCTGTCCTGCATAGGTTTAGAGGTTAGGCTCTATCCTCTATTTTTGCTTTGTATTCTAACCCATCGGCCATAGTATTTTTTAGTGGCATGATGTCCCCCACTTTCCCAATAACAAATGGCACATGCCAAGGTTTCCCCTTATCCCCACTGGTCTTTGTGCTCGCTATCGAGACTTTAGCTGAGGTCTAGTAGCTCTATACGAGATCCTGTTCTTTATGGACAGACATAAAATCTGTTTGTTTGCAAATTATGTCCTCTTAACTCTTACTGAACCCTAGTTCATCACTACCACACCTTCATCCGTTTTGGAGGATTATTCAAGGGTCTCATACTACAAATTAAACAGCTCTAAAACTGAAGCCCTTCCTATTAATTTCTCACCTGCCCTGTTACAATCTCTAAAATAAGAATATGTATGGCAGGATGGTAGTTTTAAATATTTGGGGATTCATTTGACCCCTACTTTAGAAGTGTTAATAACAGCTAATTACTATCCCCTACTATGTAAAATTTCTCTATTAATATCAGACTGGATGATGCAAAATGTGTCTTGGTTGGGTCGCATTTCAGCCTTAAATGGTCATTTTACCCAAAGTGTTATATTTATTTAGAACATTTCCCATATTAGTTCCCACTTTTATTTTGAATACATTTCATACTTAAATACATCTGGAAAGGTAAGAAACCAAGACTAGTGAGGAACACTATGTCCTTCCCGAAACTACAGGGTAGTTTAGTTTTACCTGACCTACGTTGTTACCATCTTGCCAGCATACTCTCCCAAATGGGTGTGTGGTTTGTACAGGAGAAGTCTAAATCATGGGTCCTTTTAAACCACGGTTTGGTCTCTCCATTTCCACTTACTAATGTTTGGTTGCCCCCACCCATTACTTTACATTTATTAGCACGGTCGGCATCGGTTTTCAACTCCCGCAGAGCTTGGCTTGAATTGACCTCTAGAACAACTGATATTTATTTTCCTATTGCATATCTCTTCCTTGAAGAATTGGCCTTATTGATTCCAAAATTATCTTTCATATCATGGTGAGTGCTGACATTAGCTAAGGTCACAACATCGGGCAATTTACTTTCATACACTTCAAGTGCAATATTCGCTTTCTTCTAGGGATTTCTGTAAATACCTAGAACTTAAACATTGGTTATTTAGCATTACTCAATCCCCACATATAGTACCAAGACTCATTAAATGTCTTTATGGCAAATTAAACAAGGCAGAAAGTAAGGGGAATATCACATGGTAGTATTCCATTATGATCAACCCCCCTGAATTTTCCAAATTTCTGCCTTTATTAAAATGGGAAGCAGATTTATCTTGCTCTGTGTCTGAAGAGGATTGACGACTGATATATTGGACTTGCTTCCATTTTTCTAAATGCATCTCCCACTTGGAGCAGTTTTACAAACTACTCCATCGATTATATTTCACTCCAGTTTTAATGCATGCACTCTGACCATCCCAGTCTAATTTATGCTGGTGTAATTGTGGTAATGTAGACTCTCTTTTGCATATTTTTTGGTCATGCCCGCATATATCCAACTTATGGTCCTTGGTTTTTGCCTTTATTTCTACTGTTCTAAATATATCTATCATTGTTCATCCATTGTTAGCCATATTCCACTTGTAACATGGACATTTACCCAACAATGATCGTTATATCATGGACCATATTCTCATTGCCACTAAACTCTTGCTAGACCAACACTGGCGCTCTCCACATATCCCTAAATTGGAAGCCACTGAGAAAAATGTCCAGTCCCATTATGAATTCGAGAGGTAAGGGAATACTATTTATAGAACACTGTAGTAGTGATCAAAAACAAACAATAAATACAAAAAGTATACAAATAGTAGTACAACAATAAAATAGGTCAGCAGAAAGAGACTGTGAAGAGGACCTACGGGAAGTAGGTATCTGTAATCGACCTCACTACCCTGATGAGTATAAAACCATACGCCATATTTTGAAAAGCACATGAAAAAAACAAGCAACATAATGCAGCAGGGTTGTTCTTTTATAATGTAAATTTATATATAATTCTGTATAGGGAAAATATACTGTATAACTCTATGGAAGAAATAAGAAGTAGGACCAGAAGAGGGGAGGAAAATGTGCAGTACAATGGTGGCTTAAAGAAACCCATGGATGGTCTCCTCTTACCCGTCCAAGCATAAGGGATTTATGAAACAAAAACTATGGTTCTCAAATTTGGTGGATTTAGAGAGTGTTATGCAAAAAGGAGGTGATATATCCTATGGAGGAGACAAACCAAATTCTATTAGTACACTGTAGGTAGGAAGATTGGGAGACTTCCAGCTTCTTGCTTTAAGAAGTTAAGCATTATTGAATGCAATTGTCCATGAAGTAAATGTACCAAGGAGTCACTAGGTACTGTAAAGACATATCTGCAAGAGGTGTCAAAACAATATCCTAAAAAGTCTGACCTATAGAGCATTCTCACCAAATATAAAAGAACATGCCTATCCCACAACAGCTCACTAAATGGAATAGTCTTATCAGCGTGCGTATACTACTTTGTATAGCCTTTTATAGAAATTTCTTGAATAGCCACACCAATGGAGTGCTTTGCAGCTCTGAGTTTGATGCTTTGACTGGCGATGCTCCCTTGCTTTAAGTGTCACCCACAAGGCTCTTTTAGAGGAGACTCAGGGGTCAGAATAGAGTGGTAAAATACAGAGATTGTGCTCTTGCAGGCCACAGTATAAATCTATTGTTGTTCAAAAGAGGATACAGCACATACAGTTGGGAGTGGGAGTAGACTGGGAATGAACACAACAGTTAATCTGTAGGTAGTGATTATAAAGGAAGGAGGGACATGGTATTGTTCCTGCACCAGAAGAAAACCGGTCACCTGAGAAACTCTGTGGAAATAAAGAGGACTCTTCAAAGTGGAGATAGCGGGGAGCGGTATGTTGACAATAAAAAATGTTTATTTGCCTCATCCCAAAGGGAAAGGAGTAAATTGAATGGAAGTGTGGTATAATCCAAAGCTGGTCTGTGGATCCTAGGTAACCAATGTCAATATTTTCAATATCCACCCACTTCTTTAAGCCCAGTTTAGAATACCAGGAGATCATGGGCTTAGATGGGCTGCATAATAGTAGTTCCACAATTGCCAGAGGTCCAGACCTTCATCATCATGGAATTTGCTAGAACAACTCTGCTAAGCCAGGGTTTTCTTACCATTCCAGAAAAACTTCCCAAACAGTGACTGCAAGCAAGTCATAGTAGCAGTGGGAAGATGGACAGTGTGTGTCTGGAAAAAATACAAAAGACGGTGAAGAGCATTCATTATAATATAATTGATCTTACCTATCCATGCCACATACGATTTCCAGAATGGCATATCCTATGAAGAAAGGAGTGTTATTAGCTTAATAGAGCTGGGAATACAATTTTGGTGAGAATGATATACCATTAAAATGTAAAAGCAGCTTACAAGCCAAACTTATAGGGGACATGCAAGGTTAGTGTTTTGAATTTAGTGTCATTAATTTAGCAGCAGCACAAGGTTCTCGAAGTTTTGAGTTCCAACAATAAATTAGGGAGGGAGCCACTAGGGTTTGATACAGTGACAAGCACATCATCTACAAACAGAGATATTTTGTATTGCTCATCACTAAGTCAAAACGCAGCCGGACGTTGAAATAAATGGCCACAAGACATGGTAGAAATCATTCTCTGCCCTAGTAATGGAATATTGTTTAATAGTGCTTCTCATAATTCACCAGTACCAGTGTTTCATGAAAACCGAGCAGACTTCATGAATAATGAACATTAAATTATGATTCAGATGTGGACGCGATGCTGATATTTACGCAGTTGAGTAATTATCTGCCCACTTCCATGCTTCGCGGTCGCACTGCGCACATGCCAAGGTATGTTAGTGATGATCTCCTTGCAAAGTGATAGACATTTAGTTATCATTTGGGAGTGGGTACCGCAAGCGTGTCCCGGATGTTTTTGGGGTGTGTCAGCATATGACTGCAGTTTAGTTTGCAAAAAACTTGGTGCCAGTGTCTCAGTTCCCGTGACCATTCTGCACGATTATCGGGCTACTCAGTTGGTTGATTATAGAAGGATCTGTGACCCAAGCTGCGTGTTTATGCGCACTTGCTTGGGTTTGCAAAGCTGCCGTGGATTTCTTAATACATTTCCAGGCAGCTGCATGCAGTAGCATATTTTCTTACAGCAGCTGCGTACGGGATGGCAGCTATGATTGCATTAGCGTCCACGTCTGAATCAGGCCCCATGTTGGTGACATGTACTCTTTAACTTAAACATGCCTTTGACACCTGGATTAGAATTTATATGGTATTGATTTGCTATATTTATAAAAGGGACACACTATTTGAACTCATATTGGAAATGATCTGGTTAGGTCCTCACGTTCAGAGACAATTACCAATAATAATCATCAACCTATATTTTATCCACCTCTACACCTTTTTATTCATTCTAAAGCACAGACCATTGTATCCATATAGCAGATGTTCTATATTAGGGCACCAGACTTTCGAGGTGCTGGAGTAGCCCAGGTCTAAGGAGGAGGAATGTTTTCCAGACCCTTCTTACCTTGCTAGTGTCACTTTGATAGAGCGTAGAAAGCTGGAGTCAGATACAGTAGGTAGAATCAGACACCTGTGTGTACAGCCTCCCAGGGCTATATTTCTGGAAAAATAGGTACAGAAACTGTGAGTGGAGCTATAGAAAAACAATGATATATATATTATATACACATATACAGGTACTGTATATAGTATTTAGAAAAGAAGGCACTCAAAGGGGACTTTAATAAAATGTATCTTATGGAAAATAAATTTTGGCCCAGGATATTACATCATAGTTAATGAGAGGTTCAGGAACTGAGTTTCTGCTTGTGCCTGCTGAAAAATAACACCCTTAGTATACCAAAGATTTGGTAAACGACTACAAGTCAATCTTATAAGACCTCCCGTGCGAAGCCGGGGTGGGTCGCTAGTTGATCCATATAAAAGGACATTCTTAATGAGGGGAAGAGTTTTATGGCTCATGTTAGCATCAGTATTTTTGGATAAGATTCATTTTCAGAACCTTTTTCGTTATATGTCAATGAAACCATAATAATTCTCTTGCGAAGATGTTTATTGAAGCTATGTCATTGTAATTGTATCCACATTACTGCACCTTTTCTGATCAAGCAATTTCAGATCTTTCCAAGTCTAACAGAGAATAACACTTAGGAAGAGTATTGAAGAATTTACATGTACAGGATGTGCTACGCCTTTTATTCGAGTATTTCAATGGAAGTGTATTAAGAAAAATATTTCTGATGACCTTGACTATAATTATACAAAGAAGTTGAATAGTCGTGCAAATGCCAAACATGTACTGATGGCTAGGAATTTCTATACTACTTCTTGCAATGGTTGCTCACTTAGGACTTCATGTTAGTACTTTATTTATTTCATGTGCAGCATTACCAATTCTTATAAGTAGGAGACTATAGAGGGAATGTAGTATCATGCTATTTGGTTTGTGCCTTATGTAACAGAATGTAAATATAAGCAAAGTCACCATAAACCCCCCAGAAAGTCACCATCCCAAGTTATGTAATGCTAGATAAACATGCTGACAGATGTAATAGGGAGCGAGCTGCAAAGTCGCTGAAAATGCACTAGAGAACCTTGCAGAATAAAAGAGGCCCCTAGATGCATCAATTCTATTACAAGCAGTTACAGTGCAGTAAGTATGTACAGGCATACTGTAATTAATACACAGCCCTTTCAGGTGCCTCTTGTCTTTGGTCATATGATATATATGGTGTTATTTAAAATAATTGAACTGAGGCTGGTCAGAAACCAGACGTCCTCAGCTAGAGCCTGGCGCTCAGAGGAACAAAGCTTTGTTGATAATTGAAAATGAGATAACAAATATAAATGACATATTGAGATAATATATTAAGATCTATATCTTCCACAAGGCACAGCACTGCAAAACTTAATATCAGTTGCTAATCTGACATGAAAATACTACAATCATATAAGAAAAAAGTTGCATTGCTGTGACTGTGTAGTAACACATGCTTGATTAATCAAAAAACACCTTAGCCTCTCTGAATCTTAAAAGATAGTAACATTTATTAAACATACAATGACACTATAAAATTGCATAAAATGTAGCTCTTCAATAAGAGAATATATCACAATGATACAGTTGTTGCAACAACTCATATAGCCATTTAGAATGTATCCATTCAATAAATTATTTCCAGTTTAAGAATTGAGTCTTGATTAGGATCAGTTTGTGAATAAAAAAGTTCAAATGCTCACCACTTATTTCCGCATAGGAATGCTTTAAATGTCCAGCAAATACTTATATAAATTGGCGTCCAGCTGGCGCTTGTAGTGCGCCGGAGCTCACTGGTGCAAATAGCGCTGGGTGTAAAGGGAGAATCCGCAGAACAGCGTTGCACTCAACATTAGAGAGAGCCGTAAGATGACCACCTGGTACATACGGCGGAGTAGTGGCGGTGGTGAGGCAAACTGTCACTGGCAGTAATGTGTTTGGGCAGCACTGAGCCATGTCCTGGCTGCTGGCTACTGATGCTCCAATCCAATTCGGAGCTCACGCCTTACTGCGTGTGTGTAGATGGTAGTGGAGAGCAGCAAGGAATGCTGAGAGTTGCAGAGCACTGATAAAGCACATAAAGCAGTTTTTTGGGATGAAAATAAGTAGTCCTGTCAAATTTGGGGTACATGAAAATGGGTGCAAGCATCTTTTAATGTTTGAAAAGTGAAGTTTTAATAAAAGTGAAATTGCACCCCAATAAAAGCACCTGCAACCCCCAAAACACTTGACCCCTTCTTAGAGCACCCCCAGTACCTTATTTCGCTAGTTTGCAAAGTTGTCCCCCCACTTTGTACTTTTTTTGGCCCCCAAATTCAAAGTACTTTTTTGGGGTGCACTTAAGTTTTTTTCTGGATTTTTTGATGCAGTTGTCCTTTGGGGGGCTGTCCCAAGGGTTCTGAGAGGTTTCTCCACCTTTGTACCCCAAAATAAAAATGTTGCACTTCTTTTCTCCTGCTATTCAGAGGCAAATCTTTTTTGCCTATTACATTGCTTTGAGTTCCCACGTATGCAAAAAGCGTCTGGAATCAAATTTGGCAATAAGTTTCCGACAGGCGAAAAGTCGCAATCGGCGATACTTTTTCACGGATCTCGGCTTTTCGCTTCTAATTGAATACGGCCCTTAGTCTGACTTACATTTCACAGGTTGTCAGTAAATTGCACTATAAGGAAGATTATACCACAATTAAACAAAGAGGCAATTTAATTGACAGTTGTAACTTAATTTATGCTAGGGTGTTCAATATACAGTGTATAATGTTTTACAGTAATTTAATAAATAATTCATATTCAATCCACATTAACTGACAAAATTAATTTTCTGATTGTTTCTGCTATCTTTAGCTGCACATTCATTCAAATCGCTGATTACTAAATGTATCATAGTTCTATTTTATTTTACTTTTCTGCCCCATTTGTCAGCAGAAATAAGCTTTGTCTGCTCGCTCACCATTTGAATGATATTGTTGGACTACTGTACACGTCAGGAGTTTTCAAGCAGTTATTAAATAATGATTTACCTTTACAGTGCACTTTACTTTTTATTTTTTTTATTCTGGAATAAAGTAGTTATACGAAGTCAGTTATTGAAATGAGGGTCATTCATCATACTGCTTGTGGTCCTCATCCAGATCATCTGGCAGTGCTTTTCTATCTAAGTTTACATGTAATATTTTTCAGTGGTTGCTACAGAGTATGCTGGCTTAGGTTTAGGCTCATTGGTCATCTAAATTCTGTAACCAATGAGCCGACTGCAGAGGCAAATATCCTACTAGGATTGCTTTAGATCATAAGCTATCGTAACCAGTGGCCTCTTCTATTCAATTTCTAGTTGAATGTAATGTGTGAGCACACTACTTATTACACAACACTGCAAAAAATGTTGGTGCTTTTTAAGTACAGGAGCATGTTGTTCCTGCAGTCCTGCACTGAGGAAGGGGCTATGTAATTTGTCAACCTGATGTGCGATGAGTGTGTCTTTTCAAATAAGTATATTAAAGGTAGTAAAGAGTATGCAGTTGAGATGGAAAGGCCTATACAATAGAGGTGGATGGTGGTTATACTAAGGAAGGATGGAATAAGTATTGAAAGCGTATGGTGGAGAGAATACAATTGATTTATTGATATGTGTATTGCAGGAGTGCATTGATGAAATGTGTATTTTTGTGCCATGTGATATAATGAAACATGGAATATGCACTGATAGATATATCTATTAAAGGTCAGGGAATGAACAGTGACAGAGGGATGAAACGTAACCTATTCTAGATTTTGTCCATCAAGTACTTTGAAGCGTACCAGCACTATTGAGGTCCTGTGACATTAAACTCTTTTGGTTTCCAACCTAATATTCTTATCAAAATGACCACAATCAGACAATATGTAACTCCAATTAAGAATATATGGTGATACTCATCTGCCCTGCGGATACTGCAATAGAGTTTTAAACCACTTCAATAGTTTGCCCCTATGTTCATTAGCAATGCCAATTGGATACAGCTTTAAATCACCCCCTCCTAAAAAACATGAGTCTAGCAGTAATAATTATAAATTGATGAGTTAGATTGGTCTATAGGCATTTTACTTACCATCATTAAAAAATCCAATGGGTATTAGCACTAGGGGACTGATGCATACGTAGATGAATCTATGCTAGGTTGTAAAATGTTTTAAAATGTTCATTCTTTGGAACTAAGCACATGTGAGTATGGGAATAGCTGGAGCCAGCAGCCTACGCAAGGAAGATGATGATTAGTAGCAAACCAAGCATATACAAAGCTATCTGCCGCATCGCAAGATACTGTATCACTTTGCATACGGGCAAATAGACATTTGTTTCCCATGCAAACAGTTTGGGATTGACATACAGTACAGTATGCCTAATTTACTTCCAATTCTGCATTATCTACTTTTTTTTTTACATGTTCTAAAATATAAAAAGTCCCTTTGGCGAAACTTATTTGTGCTCCTGTTTTTGTTTTTTAAATATTACTATATTGGATTCCCAAACTTTGTACCGTTTTAGAGAGATAAATAATTTTTTCAATTTGGGGTCTATACTATATTAAAGCTGTGCACTGCTTTCCGTAACTCTATAAATCATTATTCACAGACACAGATTTAATCAAAGCTGTACAAGCATTATAAAGCTCTGTAACAAATGTTACATTTTAATGAGCAGTAAGAGAAACTGCTAAATGTTACAATTGTGTAATAATGTAGACACAGTGACTGCAATATATTGCAAAACTCACACATCATTCAGATAGAAAATAGATTAACATGACATACACTATACTTGATAAAATGTGGCCTTCAAATCCAAGGTCAGGGTTTAATAGAAAATATAATTAAGGTAATGCTTACAATTCATCCAGGAGGAAATGTGTGTGTGTATTTTTCCCACAGTCATCCTCATTTTGGAGTAAATGAGAAATTGCATTACTAGATCCAACAGTAACAGCTAAGGCAATACTGTAGACTGCCCAAAAAAGGACACTTTTCTTTTATACCATCAAATGAACAATGTGGTTTCAACATATTTTTTTTAGCATATATAATTCTTTATATATATCTGACAATTCTTTGAAAGTTTGAAGGACATACTGTAGGGCCAGATTCAGCAGCCGTTGCAATTCTGCCATTGCACATACTGTACATGCAAGTCACATTGCCCCTGCATCGCAATCCCTTTTCGATTACGTACTCACATACAGTAGAAATCATTTGCAAAGTGAAAGTTATGTGGTCAGCATTTTCGGAGAGGTAACATGGAATGGGGATTAGGTGACCGCAGGCGTGTCTGACTGTTTAGACACAGTTCAGTGGCATGCATAAATGAGTCAATGAGATTGCTTTCACAGCATGAGACCTCTCTGCATGCAAGTTTTTGAGACTGGTCAGACCTGCTGCAATGGCTGCATGGATTTCCAATCTGCGTCGATATTATCGATGTTTATGCAACGTTGAAAGCAGATGTGAAGGCAGCGGTGGGCATCCCTATGCCCGGGTAAGCTTTTCAACTATTAGCATATTTTCGCAGCTGCGTTCTGTGCCAAATTGCAGCTGTTATTGCATTAGCGCTCTCTGCTGAAGCAGGCCCATAATACTGTACCTAAGGTTACATGGGCTCTAGGGCAGCTATAGGGTCTGTATTGGGATGCAGTCAAAAAGCCAATGGTTGAAATGCCGACCGCCGGCTTCCCGACTGTCTAATCCTGGCAGGGGGTCTAATGACAAGTGTCTAAATAATGACACTTGTCATTTTACCTATGCCAGGAGCCCGACGCCCGGCATAGTGATCGAAGGTAAGCTGGGTGGTGGGCGTGGACAGCCACGCGGGGAGGATAGGTTTGGGGCTCCTGGGGTGAGACTTAGGGCTAGCTACCCCCCAGGGAGGGTTAGGGTTAGGCTAGGGAAAGAGGGGGTTAGGGTTAGGCACCCCATAGGTGGAGGTTAGGGTTAGGCACCCCCCCGGGAGACTAGGGTTTAGGCTGCGGGGAAGGGGGGGTTAGGTTTAGGCACTTACAGGGAGGTTAAGGTTAAGCACTTGGGAAGGAGGTTAGGGTTAGGCACCCCTAAGGGAGGGTTAGGGTTAAGGGGGGTAAGGTTAGTGAATAATTTAAAATACTTACCTGTCGGGATCATCAGCGTCGGGATTTGGACATGCGTCCGGCAGTATTTCATACCGATCCCCTCTGTATCCTCTCCTTACAGTCCCCATATGTGCACTTTATTACATTATTTTCAATCATGTAATTCCATCTACGTGAATGCTGCTGGGTTAGGAAAATAAGATGCACCACTGAATATCTGACTGTCGAGTGAATAATATATACATTTCTTCTATAACTGTAGTTTTTAGGCACTTTAACCCAACAAGATTACTGAACATTAGCAACTGTATCAAAACACTGACATTAATATTAATTTGCTTGGCCTGCTTTGAAACAAAATAGAGTCGGATGTTTATTTTTACTTGTCACATTATTATTATTAGCATCATATCATCATCACTGATATATACTCATATTTACAGTAGTTCAAAGGTCTTAGTGACGTTTTGACGAGTATAGTATTTACAAATTTCCCCAGCAGAGGCTAATATTTTTGGCATGCCTCCACAGCCTTTGGTTATAGTTCATTTGACCACACATTACTGCTTGATGGTGCAAGGAGAGACATTCCTAGAAAAGTGGTGCTGTTTTTTATTCCCAGATGTCACACCACACCAAGTGGGGCTAGGGAAATTGAGTTAAACCAGGTCTTTAGGCACAGACTAGGATATAGTTCACTTTGATTGGAGGTATAGTTATCGCTCCACCATATTTTTGAGATACTTTAGTTTTTGCATTTAATCAATTCTGTACAATTCCCAATCAAGATTAGTAGATCTTATAAACAGTTTTCAGCAGGGATGGACTGGAACTTCAGATCAGCCCTGGCAGTCCCCCTGCGTGGGCAAAAGGGTCATGGACTAACCACAAAAGGGGTGAGGCTACATCTCATGGGGGCATGCCACGAGTCACTGGGGCCCGGCCTCATGGCATGCCCCCCTTTTTCAGTATCCTGGCTGAGCAGAGCACTAGGAGGCGAGCTGCTCTGCTAGGGTTTAGCACCGGACCGGCCCATCTGGCCATTGGCCCTTTTGGCATTTGCCAGAAGTGCCAGTTGGACAGTCCGGCCCTCATTTTCAGCATACATAATATAGTAATTTGTCTTTGTTCCAGTACAAGCTGGTTTATTGATCCTGTTTTCCCAGTTCCTGACCTAGTTTTCTTGCAACTTCTACATAATCTGTCTGTTTAATACTTTTCTGTACCTCCTGTTTACACCCTTATTTTCCCCCTTTAGTCTCCACCACCTCCTCTTCCCCCTCTCTCCCCTGCTCACTCTCCCTTCCAACCATCTGCTTCCCTCCCCCACCTCTGCTGTACCTCCATTCTCAATTACCTCCCTCCATCTATGGCCTTAGTATCCCAACACTAAGCCCCACTCACACTTGTCTCTGCCTGTCACCTCTCCTCACTTTTATTCACATCACACTAAACTATCTCCTTACCCACCACCTGCAAGTTCCTTTCCTAGCTCGGAAGCACACACCATCACTACACTCTTCATTCCTGTCCACCAAATTAATCTCACTTCCATGCTACAGCAACCCAGATAATCTCATTCATAGCTCTCCCACTAACTCTGTCCCTCTCTCCTGTGCCCTCTGGAATGCATCTCCAACTCATCTCCAACTCTCTGAACCTCCTTGTTATCACTGAAACCTGAATTTCCCCCTCAAACTTCTGCTGCAGATCTCTTCTCTGGTGGCCTCACTTTCTATCACACACTGCGGCCATGGGGTCACCATGGTGATGGTGTTGGGGTTCTTCTATACTCCGGTTGCTCCTATCAAATTGTACCCTTAGTGCCATCTCTTTCATTCTTTCATTCAGGTACTTGCTATTCGCCTTTTCCAACCTGTTCACCTTCGTGTAGCTGTTCCGGCCGGCCACTGGGACTGACATAAGCACCAAGTAGGTGCCAATTTTCAGCTATGGAAGCAGTCACTCCCCTTGCTCCCCCCTGGATATACTTCTGAAGAGCTGTGTCTCATCTCTACATATGATCTTGCTACAACCACACTGCACTCCTTCTGCTGTAACTAATTCTGGCTCAACCTTCATGGTTACTTTTGAGTTACACCGGCAGGGGTACTAACTTAATTTCAAGATTAAAAGGTATCTTGCTGCTTGTAGTACTGGATGTTTTCCTCCTGATACAAACACTTTGGGGATGGGGATGGCTATCATAATCAGACGTACCACCAATTGCCCTAGCTCCCCTCCTGAAGTCTCATCTGAAAACTGGGCCAACTCAACATAACTGAAGAAGGAGCCTAAATAATAGGAGATAACCAGATAATGAACACTGGGCCTGATTCAGAGCCGGACGCTATTTGCGCTCGCTCGTTCAGAAAAAGGGGCCGGATATTTAAATAGAGCGCTCGCTCTTTGCGGTCTGTTGACACCTCTATGTCTGAACGAGCAAATGAAACATGCGCTCGCTATTTTAAAAAAAACGCCCCCTGGCCGCTCGCATCCTACATCATCTCCGCTATTTATTAGATTAATCGAGTACATCGAAAGGCGTATGAACTGCTCGCAGTGTTTGTGGTAGGATTTTCCTACCGCAATCATGCGAACAGTTCAGGCTAAGAAACAACCAAGTGACGTGGTCGATGACGCTGCTTTGTTAATTATGCACACCCTTAAAACGCCTGTTTTGACCGTTTCTCATGCCTGCTTTCGGATCTCCACTCCCCGTTTTCAAGCACCTTCCCCTGTTACCACCCACAAACGCCTCATTCTGTCACTCAAATTAGCAGGCATTCGCTATTTTGCGAGCACACAATATCCGACCGCAATGACTGGTTCGCGCATGCGTATTACAACCCATATGCATGCGCAGTTGTGCGAACATCGCTCGGAGCGAACGAGCGGCCGCTTACGAGCGGCTCTGAATAAGGCCCACTGTCTTTAAAAATATAAACTGTAATGGCAGGATTTTTTTGAATGTGCAGGTTTTTTTTTCTAATATTTTCTAATATGTTTTACAGTAAATATATACAATATTTCTGTCCTCGCATTCTTGAATACTCACTCTATGAAGTCCGTAGGGTGAGGATCTACACTATTTTTATTACATAAGCAAACTAAATCTTGTACAAGTTTTATAAATTATTTATCCTTTGTTCTTTCCAGCATAAGTGACGAGAACTTCCTGCCAGTCACTTGCTTTGTTGTTCAGTCTCTTTTTTTTTGTCTATCTACCAGAGATGATTAATCATGTTACTGACAACCTGCTTTGTACTTTTTAATTATTAAAATAATACAATGGCTTGCAGACAGCTTTTTGCAATAATTGAAATAACCAAACGGTACAACATGTAAGTACTTCTATAAGTATCAAGTGTTATAAATGGGATTGAGAATAAATCAGTATTTCTAAACTTGCAGGTAGATTGGGTAGTGAGCATACAGTTTATTCTAGAGTTGGATTTAATCGTTTTCACAAAGCTACCAGAACTGTCACATACAACAGGCTTTCAGAACCACCGCAGAAAGGAAAATGCATTGTAGTCTTGTAATTTTCATGTGAGTCAGACACAGATGAAAAGGAATATTCAGCTACTCCTCAAGATATTTTTGTCAGTTGCTTTATCCACTATTTTTGCATACTGTTATTTATTATTGTTGCTTCAAACTGTCACAGTTACTAGCACCCAGTAATTTATCAGTACTGCTTGCTATGCAGCAGCTCTCTACTATGATTAGCAATATTTTGAGCACCTGCTTCAGTAGATATGATGGATTACCCATAGTTGGGAATTCATCTCATGAGATATAAGGAAGAAAGGGGATGTATACAGGTTGCAGGCATTTTATGTTTTCCTATCTCTTATTTTTATTTTACAATTAAGTACTGTCATTTGTTAGAAACCACATTTGCATAATTACACAGGAACCAAAAACATTGTTTGGTTTTATTGTGGATTATGTTTTCTCTCTTTATTATTTTGCTGTGATTTCCGGCATAACTGCGCTATGACTTCTTGAAGCTTTCTAACTTTGCTAATGTGTTCATTTATTATAATGACTTTTATTCGGCACATTGGTGGTTGTGAGCAAAATTCCCCTTTGCATGCTGCTTGTCTTTCCCTGGTAGAGTTCTTGGGCATAATCATTAGGCTAAATTACATTCGGTGCACAGGTTATAATCCTGCTCTATGATAAACAACAAATCTTTATTGTCAGATGATATTTGTGACAGGGTGGTTAACTAAAGTGCAGTTTTACCAAACCGCATGTTTTTTTGGCAGTTTTATGTGTGAATTTAAAATCGTAAGATATACAAAAGCAAAAATGAACATCAAACATTATTATTTCAAGCAACACTTCTGAAACTGCCTTCCTGATTTTTATAAGGAAACAAATAGTACAGTGGATGACAGCATGCAAGAATGAACATCAAATCGCCTGAAACAACATCTACATTTTAGTGGATTAGAGATGATTGGTTCAGTTTTGTTGAAAACCAAACACACATTTGAACTTCGGGGTCCCGAGTAGAAATAATTCCTGGCCCAGATCTTTTTGCCAAGTTCGGATCTCAAAACCAGATCTCTGTGGCTTGGATTGCATGGAAGTGTCTTCCTCGTGGTTTCAGGTGTCATTTCACAAAGGAGAGTGTATAGAGAGGATGTGGGCTGTAGTTCATGCTGCAATACTACATCCTAGTTGCCAATAGAGAGAGCTGTTGGTAAATGTAGGGGGTAGGAAGCAGGGGTATTTTTAGAGAGGAGATCAGTGTAATCAACCAAAGTAGTTTTGTCACTCTCAGTTGTTGTATTTATGCGAACAAGATGCACATTTTGTGCGAAAAAGACGCCCAGCTGTTTAGCATGACTGAAGTCACAGTATATTAGGACACATCTATAAGTGTTCCTTGGGCATGTTGTGAGTGTGCTGATGGATTTGAGGTGAGCGTATGCAGAGATCTATCAGCCTTCAGTAGGACCTCTTGCACCAAGTACTGTATGAGGCTGGTGAAAATGAGTGCTGATGCTGTGGATGTATGGGGGTGGTGTGTTTGTATAGATTTGTCCAAATCTGAATACAGGTGGCAATCCACTTTTATGTTTCAATGCGCAAAGTAACAGCAATTGAGGCCACATTATATGCAGCTGTGGATCAAGCCCAAAAAGTGACCAGTAACATCCTGCTTTCCTTAGAAAATTCTGACCAATACTGATATTTATAAGTTATCTGTGTCATCCAAAAATTAATCCTAATGTGAAATCTCTGTAGAATCTACAGAGAGATAGCATAATCATATGGTGAAGTGCTCTTATAGATCCTCACTACAGACCCAGTCACTGGCAGAAGCCAAGACATTATTTCAGGATATCTTTATAGTAACAGGTGACAGGTAATGCTGTGTCTATAACAGGTTCTTAACTGCAAATGGTGACTACTACAGAGGGCATTGTATAATGAGTTCAGTGGTTGGACCTCAGTGGCTGGAATTCAGACTGGACTGGTAGTAATGCAGGTAACCAGGCTGAGAAGAAAGCAGGACTTTGGTCAAAGGAAACAGTATTGGCATATGATTGATAAAGCAGGTAACAAATCTTAAACAGGATACTGTGAGTATATATGAGAGACTACAGCACCAAGTAAAATAAAAGAGCACTTTACTTTCTAAAAATATATATATATATAAAATCAATATTGAAAATTCATATAAAATCACAGGGAGATAAATAACAACGCACTACAAGTAAAAGCACTCCCTAATAATATAGGTGTCAGCTCTAACAGCAATATGATAACAATGGTGATTTGTTAAAAATTGGAATGGGGAAAGTGAAGCTGATACAAAGCGACCAATGTGCTAATACATACTATGATACAGTGCTGAATGAACCATTTAAATAAAGTAATAAATGTGCAAGTATGCAAGACTGTGATGATATGTGCAATGAACGCAAATAAATATAGAAATATAAATTCAAAGTATTATAAGTGCATATGCAAATATAAAAATTACAAACATAGGTCAAAATTAAAAAAGGTATTTATTACAAGTAACAGCTGACCCTAACACATAGGGCAGTACATAAAATAAGTTAGTTTAAAAAAGGAATGCAAATAAAAATTGAAAAATGGGGATAAGAAATGAAGGGCTTATCTGGATCAAGGATAGGTAAGTTCATGTGAGGCTGGAACCAGGAGTCTCAAACGCATTTCATCCATGTGGTGGACTACTTCAAGGGATGCAACACTCCTGTGAGGAACCAGATATATATACCCCTTAAGTGAGAATATTGGGAGGTGTTTGGAATTGATTATGACCACTTCTGGTTTTCGCTAATTGGAAAATCAATAAAAAGTCGTGGCTGATATGTAGCAAAGGTAATGTTCCTTTAGATAAGTGCATCGCTTTAACAGTGTATAGTTTTGAATACAAGAACTTGTTTTGCGGGTGTGCACACAGAGTTTGATTTATTTAAATGGTTCATTCAGCAATGTATCATAACAGGATACTGTATATAGACAACTGGTACTGAAGATACACTGTTTACAGTATTGGAGTAACAGGGAACAGTAGTGGGGTGGCATTGTTATAATGAGGAATGGATAGGTACAGTACTGAAGAAGCTGGCTTATACACTAATTATATATATGTTAGTGGATCAGAAGCAGAATGATTGCCAGTTAATGGCAAGAGGTTTAGGACCGGGACAGGAGCCAGACAAAACCAAGGGATCAAAGTGAGGGCAGATTTCAAAGAAGATGTTGAGGTCAGGAGACCAAGAAGTCTGGAGGCCAGGCTCAAGATAGCAGTCTGGTTTCCAGACAAAACAGCAGCAGACACAAACATTGTAGCACAAATAACAAACTTTGAATTTAGAGAACTCTACTACAAACATTTCTATCTTAAAGTGTGAGTCTGGATGACAATCAGCAATAACCAGAGATTGTTGGAAAATGGTGAGCACAGACTGATTTCAGAAACTTAATCAGACAAATCTCAGGTGCACAACTCCAAATTATTGATTAATGTGTTACAATGAGGTGCCCTGAAACAGATCAACCAAAGCAATCCAGGGGGACCCACGCCCCAAAAATGAACCAAAGTTTCAGGGCACCGCATTATAACACTTTTTTCTTTTATAACACATTTTAACCCTTCACTGTTTGTTTAATATACATGTACTTCACTTTTTTATTTTCATTCTTTATATGCAGCTGTGGCTGGTCTTAACTATCTCTTTACACTGTACTTTTCTTACTATGGAGGTGCCCTGGGGCAGCTTAACTGAGCCAGTTTGGGGGGGTCCTGTGCTCTGGATTTGAACCCTAGTATATTAGGGACATACCCTAAAGAGGTTTCCTGGATATGGTGGGTAGGACCATAACATTGGCCATGATTATGCTAAAAACCTCTATTGATTGCAAAATTTTATTGCATATATATATTATCAATAATTTGGAGTTGTGCACCTGAGATTTGTCTGTTTCTGTGCCTGCAATTAGTCTCATCAGGTAGCACCTCCCATTATATATATTCAGGGTATGCAGTCCAGGAATCTTTCCCATATACTCCATTTAATGTGCTTTATTGCACATCTGAGGGAAAGGAGACACCCTCAGTCTGGATTAGCACCCTTCCTTATTGGTTTAAAAGCATGGAGTCTGGTAATGTATATGCACACTATTATTAGGCACAATTTTAGGTAAGTCCTACAAGTTATATACTGTAGTGCAACTTTGGTTCATGTTTGGGGCGTGGGTCCCCCTGGATTGCTTTGGTTGATCTGTTTCAGGGCACCGCATTATAACACATTTTCCTTTTATAACACATTTTAACCCTTCACTGTTTGTTTAATATACATGTACTTCACTTTTTTATTTTCATTCTTTATATGCAGCTGTGGCTGCTCTTAACTATATCTTTACACTGTACTTTTCTTACTATGGCGGTGCCCTGGGGCCACTTACCTGGGCCAGTTTGGGGGGTCCTGCGCTCTGGATTTGAACCCTAGTATGCTAGGGACCTACCCTAAAGAGGTTACCTGGATATGGTGGGTAGGCCCATAACCTTGGCAATGATTATGCTAAAAACCTCTATTGATTGCAAATTTGTATTGCATTTACATATTATCAATAATTTGGAGTTGTGCACCTGAGATTTGTCTGTATCTGTGCCTGCAAAAAGTCTCATCAGGTAGCACCTCCTATTTTATATATTCAGGGTGTGCAGTCCAGGAATCTTTCCCATGATTTCAGAAACTTGACAGCTGTATAAAATACACACTGAGGATGTTCATGGAACAGAAAACCTATGAATGCAGAAATGTAAAAACACGCATTCACTGCGAGGTGACAGAAGAACAATGATCAGAAGGCTACACATGACATGGTCTATCAGAAGAGATGTACTGTATTCTGATTCATATAGGGTATTTACAAGATGTTGATATTTGACTGGTCTCATTGTGATGAATTCATAAAGTATTTAAGTCCATAGTAAAACATAAGTGGGTGCAAAATGTTAAATAAAAAATAAAAAAGAGCAACAAAATCCGCACCCTACACACACGCACTTAACATACTTAAAATAACACTTTAAATACCAGCAAAATTTAAGAATTATAAAAGAATTTAAGAAGGAGGCCCCTATATTATCAGTCATAAAATCAACCTCTATAGGTTTCTATGGGGTCTACTAAATTGTTAAATTTACAAAGGTCCAGAAAGGAAAGCAATCCAGAACTTGGCCCGGATAGCTAAGGCACGCTAGTCTATATAATGCAACTGCCGAGCACTGACCACAAGGCCAAGATGGCACCCTTTTTTGACTTGTGCAGTGCCTGGAACAGCACCCTGCCACGGTGCTCAGCACATCAATAGGATGCTCCCGGTTCCAATCTACCAGCTCCTGGCCCCCTTCTTTATGATGACATGTCATCATATGTACTGGGCTGTTGTAGCCATTACAAGGCACATAAGTGTCCTGCTATTGCTCTGAGTAGATTTACATGTCACTTGGTGTCTGACTCTGGGGATGTCACAACATGTAAAAGTCTATCACTGTACGTTACACAGTTAGGACAAATGACACAACCTGGCCTCAGTTTAGCAATTTAGGTGGTCTTGACAGTCTATTGAATATGTGTATATATGGCAATGGGCAATCTTATATTAATGTTAAGGGTGGTCAATATTATATTATAGACTTAGAAAATACTGTATATTGCTAAATACACTGAATGTATTAGTATAATATAATTATCTTGAGGCATTCCAAAATTGGATGGTTCAAGGGATACAAAAAGTGATAGCACAAATGACACACATTGTGCCAGTTAAGAAATATTGGAGATGGAGGAATATGTCATCCATAAAACTATTATTTCTAATGCTAGGTGCACACTGGAGTGATGTCGGCACAATATGTAATTTCCGGCCGAATTACAACGACATATCATCCACATGGCTCAGTGTGTATGGCCAATATGCGCGCTCCCTCGGACGCTTGCGACATTGTCCGGTCGGCCTTGCTGCACATCCAACCGGACGATGTCGCAAGCGGCCCCGTTGCAGGTAATGAAGGACTGAACCAGGTATCGTTCCGTCTTATATTACCTCGTTCTGATGTGTACCCATGATCTGTCAGTCGGATATATAAACTGGGTACACCGCTCAGTGTGTATCCAGCTTAAGACAATTAACTCCATGAAATCCAGAATTTTGTCAAGAAATAGTTTTAAATCGAAACCATCTATTTGGTATTTCACCCATCCTGTGTCTCCTGTGGTTTGAAAGTGAGCTGTTGAAGAGGATACAAGTTGTATTTTTGTTAAGTTGCCAGCCTGGAATGCATACAATTACATTTCAGCATCACAGTAACTACTGTGTACCTTTAATGTTATCTTCTATGGTAATGTAAAACAATAATCCCAAGCACAGTTTGATTTCAATTGGAAATCTGTCATGACGCATCCAAGTTGAGATGAAACATTTTGGACCTTTTCTATTTTATGTTTAAAGTTATTAAATAATTCTGAATAAAAATCATTAAACAATGTATGTGAAAGTATTTCTTGTTACGATGCGAGTGACCTTTTCAACATTGTGTTTCTCAACTGGCTAACAATCCTTAATTCTCCTGCAGGAAATAAACGAGATAAACAAGGGAGTAATGACAACAGCAAGAAACGAATTCACAAAACCCAGCAAAGGTCAAAGCAATAGAGTATATTCCAGCAATGACAGATGCATAAAAAAGACATTCAAATTCTGGTGCTTCATTCCTATGACAGAAACTTTAATGAGGATGGAAATGGCACATATAAATCTTCTTTTGAGACAATAATTGTTAAAATAAGGGGTAATGTGCATTACATTTTGGGACAGTAATTTTGTATTTGCTTCTGCATGAATGATTAACATTCTTTGAAAAAGATTAAAAAGAGCAAGTTAGTATGTGCAAATGATGATTTATGACAATTTTGTCCTCAAACTCTAAAATCTTGAATCCAACTTTTATATAATAATTTTATAGAATTCCATATTCAATAATCAATGTATGCAAATAATATAAATAATAATAATAATGTATATATAATAACTATATATGCATTAAGGGCTTGATTCAGAGATGTACGCTAATGTCACCACTGCTGCGTCTTTGTATGCAGTTGATGTATGAAAATATGCAAATGTTGCAGCCGCCGAGATTTGTATTGAGCCACCCACCTGTAGTTTCACAAATCCAAGCATCAGTGTGCAAAGAGGCAGCATCGGTTGCAGATCATTTGATTATCACCATTCTGAATAACCCTTCAGCTACTCAGAATAGCCATGGGAACTAAGGGCCTGATTCAGACCCGGTCGCGAGCGCTATGCCTGATTCAGACCCGGTCGCGAGCCGGCTCCATCGTGCGCATGCGCGAGACCCGGGTCTGGGTCTCGCAGCATAGGGGGCGTGCTGTCGATATTGAGTGACAGCACGCCCCCTTTGGTGGGCAGGCGAGGGAGTGGCTGCCCAAACGGAGGCGTTCCCATGTGAACGCCTCCGTCTGGGGCCGGCCAGACATCACGAGTGATCAGACATCACGAGTGATGTCAGTGGGAGAGATTTCGGCTCTTTTAGAGCCGAAATCTCTCTGGGGCTTGCGGCAACGAGACCCTACCACAAGGGTCTCGTCGCAAGCCCGATGGTCGCGATGGTCTTGACCATCGCGACCATCTACCTGGCCGCTAGCTATAGCTGTGGGTGGTCACCCACAGCTATGTGAGCGGCCAGGAGGCCATTAAAAAAAAAAAAATAGCCCGGCCCTGATTCAGAGTGAGCGCTCTGTCAGAGCGAGCGGCTCTGAATCAGGGCCTAAGATGGCTGTGACATGCCTGCATTCTTTGCTGCTACTTCTTGTTACCTCCCACAAATGCTCCCTGAGTGTCAATCACATTGGGGGTGATTCAATTCAAAGCAAATTGAATAGTGCCAGGAGCGAGCTCTCGGAGCTATTCAATTCAGTACGCTGTGTGGTCGGAGAATGCCGGTTATCGCAGTCATCGCACCTTAACAAGGGTGTTAAGGCGCGGTAACTGGCATTCTCTGACCAAAGTGACGGGCGCGCAGCTGTTTGCGCCGCGCTATGCAGAAAAGCAGCCATGCACCCGGCACTTTGGTCGGATTTATTTTTGCATCCCCAGGGGGGTGCGAGAAGAAATCCTTAGCACGGCCAAACAGCGCGGTGTATTGAATAGCTTCGGGAGTCCCTCCTGTCGCTATTCAATAATGTGTTGAATTGAATTCCCCCCACTGAGAGTAAAACCTTGCTACAAACGACTACGGTAATGTACCTTGACTCATCCACAGTGCGACTGAGGGCAGTATTCAATTTGAGGCAAAAAGTCATGATGATGTCATTTTCGCCTATTTCAATTATCCCTGTATTCAATTACATTGACTTTTTGCCAGTGCAAAAAGTCAATGTAAAAAAACGGGGATAATTTTTCGCTAGCCTGTAGCTGGTGAAAAAAATGCAGAATTGGGGTTTAGGGGTGCAGGCTTAAAATAAATAGCCTGCACCCTTGGGAATGCCCTCTAAAAACAATCTGTGTTAAAAAAAATTAGAAAATCAAAAATCAGGACACCCCTGAAAAAAAATTAAATTTTGGGGTCAAAAAAAAAAGTGGGAACACATCCTAAAGTACCGAAATAGATTCCAGAGGAGTTCATAAGTATATGGCAGGTGTTTTCTTCAATGTGATTAGTAGTGCAGGTGCATTTTTGAAGAATTTTTAAAAATCCTTTTTGGTACCTCAAATTTGATGGGCATAGTTATTTTTACCAAAAAAAAATTGCTAAATGCTCTTCTGCATCACATTCTTCAAAGCCGCATTTATGCACCTGCCGCAGCTATTTAAAAACCCGACTTCCCTTCTGCATGCAAAATGGGGGTACCCATAGTGATCCCCCATGTCTTGCCATCATTACGGGGGTCACAGGATGATTTCCCCAAAATTCCCGTTTTTTTTCGCTGATCCAAGTTTCGTCGGGTCCCATTCTCGCGTCCTATCAAATTGAATACGGGGAATATTGGGCACGATACTTTACCGCGATACTTTACCGCCTGGAAAATAGGCGACGGAGGCGAAAAGTCCAGCAGGCAAAAAGTCTGGACTTTTCGCCTCAAATTGAATACGGGCCTTACAGATAGTTGCTCAACTGTGAAAAATCGGCTTTGTGTACATTTCTTAATCAGGCCCTAAGAACAGAAATATAGCAACAAATACATTGTGCTTGCTTGTGTACATTTGTATACATTTGTAAAGCATTGTGGAGTATGTTGTAACTTTAGATAACATCTATAGAATAAGTGAGTAAGTGTGTGCGTTTGTCCTTTGGCATGGTGGTGTAGTTTGACCAGGATTAGGTTTTGGCTATGTTTGTAGTTTGTCAGGGCCATGAAGGTCTACATGATGCCCACCAAGTAGGCCGTTGAGTCTCTGATTTGAAACTTTTGTTTAAGCAAGTGTGCTCAGGGGCTAAAACTGCACTGATCTAAAGGCACTGGCTGATGTGTACAAGTGGGGGGCAGGCAGAGCCCCAACGGAAGAGCAGTGAGTCGGAGGATCAACTGTCCCGCTCCACCTGACGGTTACTAATTTTCCCCAAGCACATTTCCATATGCCATGGTCTCCAAATTAGGTCTGCAGAGATTTCTGCTCGGCAATTATTTCTGTTCTGCACTAAAGTAATAATGCCTAAATACTATATATACTGTAAATGGATAGATAGGTCCTTTAACCATGTTAGCAAACAATTGGGTCATATTCAAGATCAATGGAATGGGGTTATGGGCAAAGGCAATGTAAAAAATGAAGGCTTCAGATGTACTTCAAGGTCCGTTGTTCAACCTGGGCAACGCCGGGTATCCCAGCTAGTTTTTAAAAATAATTATTGAATCTTTAAATCAGCAAAACAGTACACATACTGTACTTTACATTACTGTGCATTTAGCTAACCTACTAGTCCTTAAAACATGTGTGCCTCAAAGGTGCTGATTCTGACCTCCACGCAAAGCTGATGTTCATGTAAATTAGCAATTATTTTGCATCTGCATCTAAATCTCTAAAAAGTCACAAGGCGCATGCATCCCCCGGTGTCTGCAACTAGAGTTGCAGGACCAATTGAGATGAATTAACTCAGGAATGTATTGGGAGTTCCTGGGCAATGATTTGGAGGTGGCTAAACAGATGCTCGAAGATATTTAATCTGATGGGTGTGCTATGGGAGTGTCACGGACAGTGAAAAGTGGTTGCAAACTAATTCACTTAATCGTATGCTTTGGAGGCCATACTCTCATGGAATTTCTGCACCTAGCATGGGTGTGGTCCAAGTCTTGATGATGCTTTTGATGGTTGGGGCTGAAGACGCACAAAATGGATTTTCTGCATTCAGGTGCACGCTTGTACATCAGTGGAACAGCTGTTACTAGAATTAGCATAAAGTACTAGATGCAATTATGGCAAAAGAAACTAAAGCGGTCAGCCTGATACTCAGAATCAGCCCCAAAAATTACTCAAAGACCCGTGTTCTCTACCATTAGTTTAACTACAAAATGAGGGGATGTGTAATACAAACTGGGCAGAATTACACAAACAGTACTTTACTAGCGTTAAAAATTCTTCTATAGGTTCTTATGTCCAAAAAGTCCAAATTGATAACTGGATACACAAAGGAACATTGTCAAAAAGTGTGGCACTCATTTGTTTTAAATTCCACCTCCCTTTTAAAACATAATTTGGCCCAAAGCAAAGTTCACATGAGTGTGTTCAATTACTTTCTTTTCAAACATTGGGGTAACTTGCTACCAGGGCATAACTAATAGCCACTGTGCTCCAGAACAAATATTTTGGGGGCCCAGTGATAAATCACCACTCTGGGGCCCCTGAAATGGAGCCCCACGTAGGTTTTCAGTAGAGATGAGCGGGTCCGGTTCTACGAGAACCGGACCTACCCGAACATTGCAATTCCGAGTCGGATCCAAGATTGGCTTGGGTTTTCCCGCCTGACTCAGATCCGAAAACGAGGCAAAACATCATTCTCCCGCTGTCGGATTCTCGCAGGTTTTGGAATCTATAAAGGTCCCGGTGATCAGTGCCATTTTGACTTTGACTGTAGAGAGTGTGCAGAACAGACGTGCTCTGTCTGTGCTGCTGTTGTTCAAGGGTGCAGTGTTGTTGGGCTGGGGGTCTGTGCAGTTGCTGTTCAATGGTGCAGTGTAGTTGGGCTGGGGATGCAATACATAAAGGGGTGCTGCTGTGTTGTCCAAAAAGGGGCAGGAGTACATAAAGGGGGGCTGCAGTACATAAAGAGGTACTGCTGTGTTGTGCTGTCCATCAAGGGGCTAGGGATGCAGTACATAAAGGGGTGCTGTGTCATACAGGGGTGCTCTGTAAATCCAGTGGTCCTCTTCCCCAGTGTTAAAAAAAATAAAAGTTAAATAAAATTATCATTCCACAAAAAAAAAAAGATCTGTTTTGATTTTTTTTGTGTGTGCTACTGTAGCTAGTAGCTACGCTATTACTATTCAGTGACACTTATGGCCAGACTGCAGTTTATCATCCATGTATCCATGTATTTGTGACTCTGCAGGTGGTCCGTCTGCACCCTGCTGCTCTAGAGGGGTGCTTTGTTTTCCATAAAGGGGTACTGTGTTGTTCATCAAGGGGCTGCTGTCTCAACCAAGGGTCCTCTTCCACAGTGTTAAAAAAATAAAAGTTAAATAAAATTAGCATTCCACAAAAAAAAAATCTGTTTTTTTTGTGCATGTGTGATACTGTAGCTAGTAGCTATGTTATTATTGTTTGGTGACAGTGGCGGGCAGACCGCAGTTTATCATCCATGCATTTGTGACTCTGCAGGTGGTCTGTCCGCTCTCCGCAGGGGTGCTATGTTGTCCATAAAGGGGTGCTATGTTGTCCATAAATGGGCTGCTGCCAGGTTGGGAATTGCTTTTCTAGTGTAGTGGAATCTAGATGAGATTTGGTAGCGGGCACACAGGAAATCAATTAACTGTATAAAACCCACTGCATTATTGGCAGATATTGGACGCACATCTAATACCAGCATAGATATTATGGCATCAGTGATCCTCTGTGCAACTGGGTGACTTGCTGTCATACTTGCTCCCCCCTGCAAATAATTGTTTAACAGTCAATTGTTTTTTAAAGTTCTACTAGTAGTCTTCCTGGTCCCCCTCTGGGATGAAAATCCACTCCCAGCAGCAGCAGCAGCAGTAGGCATAGCGCTCAAGAATTCTTCTGGGGCAATGACTGAAGTGAATGATTTAAATATTTTTTTGTAAATGCCTCCCCTCCTCTTCCCTCCCCTCCTCCCTCATAAATTTTCCTTGGAATAAAAAAATTTAATGAAATTTGCTACTAATCAAATCTTTCTTTCCCAGCCTTCAACTACATACATACTCCAACTCCCTCAGGCTTCTTGAATAATAAAAACATTTGTTTCCTGATGTGCCATGTTGGAAGTTGAACTGCCATAGCTGTTGCAATCTTTGACATGCAGTTGCTGAATGCCAAAAATGTCCACAAATATTAATGGCCACAGACAGCATCTCCTGCATGCCCCTTTAATTAATAAAAATATTCTGAAGCACCACATTGATTTTGTGGGAAAAACATGGGATATATTGTTCACCCATGCTCTCTCCTTCTCCCTCATATGTAAATTTGCTTTGGAATAAAAAAATTTAATTCAATTTACAACCAATCAACCCTTCATTTCCCTGCCTTCAACTACATACATACTCCATCTTCCTCAGGCCTCTTGATTAATGAAAACATATCTTTCCTTATGTGCCATGTTGCAAGTTGAACTGCCACGTGTTAGTGCCGCCCACTGCTGTCGCTCAGCTTAGTCAGCCAGCTAGCTTGGTGAAAATTTTGGGCCTAAACAGGATGAAAACAATAGTGTGAGTTGTGAGGTGGTCAAAATTGGCTGGAAACGAGAGGAAATGACTGTTATTGAGGTTAATAATACTGTAGGAATAAAAAAAGCCCAAATTATGTGATTTTAGCAGTTTTTATCAAATTTAAAAAAAAATACAGATCCAAAACAAAAACACGCAAAGGCGGTTTTGGCAAAACCAAATCCAGATCCAAAACACAAAGGAGATACAGATCCAAAACCAAAACATGGGGGTCGGCATTCTTCCCTAGTTTTCAGTTCCATCACAGTGGACCTGATTACTGCACATAAGTTGGTTCCTGCACATGCTCTAAGGAGCAGATAAGGAGACTCCAAAGAGGACGGATATGTATCACTGGTCCCCCTCTCACCACAGCAGTAGTTACTCCCCCTACATGCTACTGTACATTATGTTAGTTGGACTAATATATGCTTACATTTAAAAAAAAAAACCATGTTAAATGTGTAAATAAAACTTGCTATTGTTTCCTAGTGTACACTGTGGTATTCCAAATGTACCGTAGAGTGCATTACATTTTCTGGAGTGCATGGCATTTCCACTGATAGGATTTATGATTCATGATTATTTATGGAAAGGGCTCAGATATGTTGTAGGTTCAGATTGACTAATTTGACTAATGTTAGGACTATTAAAGAATTATAAAGAAGAATTTATTCATTTTCATTTGTGAGACTGTCCTACTCTTTAAACTAAAAGTCTCCCGATGACACCAGGAGCCTCAGGTAGAAGCTAGTTCATGTGCTCATCTACAGTATCTAAACTCTTGTACATGGAAGGTTATGGTGAACTCCCTTGCCCGATTGTAATATGTGCCTGAAGGACCATGCATTTGTAAAAGGAACAAGTACATTACGCTCAGGGCCAGATTCAATTAGCTGTGATAAGCCGCTTTTCGGTGAAAAACTGCTTATCTCCTACCCCATCTGTGTCACCCCTGTTTGTCTGTCCCTCCCCTTAGAATGTAAGCTCCTATGAGCAGGGCCCTCTACCCTCTTGTGCTTCTCCTTAATCTACCTTCATCTACTTCTTACTCTCTACCAGGGCACCTAACACTTGGTTGCTTATGCTCTGTTGCTTCTCTGGGTGTTATGGTCGCGTATGTAGCAATGTATGTTATCCATGTCCTTTATTGTATTGTACTGTACTGTACTGTAAGTCACTGTAAATCAATCTATTTGTTTATGTACTTTGTAAGGCGCTGCGGAACACTTGTGGCGCCATATAAATAAACGATAATAATAATAATAATTAGGGGTGAGCGGGTTCGGATTTCTGAAATCCGAACCCCCCCGAGCCCCCCCGATCCGAGTCCGATCCGTGTCAGGCTCGACTTTTCCCGCCTGACTCGGATTCTGAAATCGAGGCAAAACGTCATCTTCCTGCCTTCCGAGTCTCGCGGGTTTTGGATCCTATATAAGGTACCCGCGTTGGCGCCATTTTCTCACTCGGCTGTGGACAGTGAAGAGGGAGGGTGGGAGTTAGGGCTGGCTGGGCTGTGTAGTGTAGTGTAGTGTAGTGCAGAGTAGTGTTGTGCTGTGCTGTGCTGCGCTGTGCTGCTGTTGTCCAGTACTTCAAAGTCCATAGGGGCTGGCTGTGTTGTGCTGTGCTGCTGTTGTTAATAGGGGCTGTGTCCACTACTTCAAAGTCCATAGGGGCTGGCTGGACTGTGTTGTGCAGTCAGTTGTCCATAGGGGCTGTGTCCACTCCAAAGTCCTGTGCAGTGTCCCAGTCCTAAAGGGGTGCTGTAGTGTTGTCCAGGGGGTGCTCTGTCCATCAGGGGTGCTCCCCCCAAGTGCTAAAAAAATAATATTTTTTTTGTGTTTGTGAATTGTGTGCGCAGTAGCCGCACGTGCATCAACAAAGTAGTGCCAAGCGTGCGCCTGTGTCATAAGTAAAGGGCTGGCTGGCTTGACCATTAAAGGGTGCTGTAACCCCCAAAGTACACTCCAGTCCAAACAAAACAAAAAATTATTTTCTGTGTTTGTGAATTGTGTGCGCAGTAGCCACACGTGCATCAACAAAGTAGTGCCAAGCGTGCGCCTGTGTCATAAGTAAAGGGCCGGCTGGCTTGACCGTTAAAGGGTGCTGTAACCCCCAAAGTACACTCCAGTCCAAACCAAAAAAAAAATTATTTTCTGTGTTTGTGAATTGTGTGCGCAGTAGCCGCACGTGCATCAACAAAGTAGTGCCAAGCGTGCGCCTGTGTCATAAGTAAAGGGCCGGCTGGCTTGACCGTTAAAGGGTGCTGTAACCCCCAAAGTACACTCCAGTCCAAACCAAAAAAAAAATAATTTTCTGTGTTTGTGAATTGTGTGCGCAGTAGCCGCACGTGCATCAACAAAGTAGTGCCAAGCGTGCGCCTGTGTCATAAGTAAAGGGCCGGCTGGCTTGACCGTTAAAGGGTGCTGTAACCCCCAAAGTACACTCCAGTCCAAACCAAAAAAAAAATTATTTTCTGTGTTTGTGAATTGTGTGCGCAGTAGCCGCACGTGCATCAACAAAGTAGTGCCAAGCGTGCGCCTGTGTCATAAGTAAAGGGCCAGCTGGCTTGACCGTTAAAGGGTGCTGTAACCCCCGAAGTACACTCCAGTCCAAACCAAAAAAAAATTAATTTCTGTGTTTGTGAATTGTGTGCGCAGTAGCCGCACGTGCATCAACAAAGTAGTGCCAAGCGTGCGCCTGTGTCATAAGTAAAGGGCCGGCTGGCTTGACCGTTAAAGGGTGCTGTAACCCCCAAAGTACACTCCAGTCCAAACCAAAAAAAAATTATTTTCTGTGTTTGTGAATTGTGTGCGCAGTAGCCGCACGTGCATCAACAAGTAGTGCCAAGCGTGCGCCTGTGTCATAAGTAAAGGGCCGGCTGGCTTGACCGTTAAAGGGTGCTGTAACCCCCAAAGTACACTCCAGTCCAAACCAAAAAAAAATTATTTTCTGTGTTTGTGAATTGTGTGCGCAGTAGCCGCACGTGCATCAACAAAGTAGTGCCAAGCGTGCGCCTGTGTCATAAGTAAAGGGCCGGCTGGCTTGACCGTTAAAGGGTGCTGTAACCCCCAAAGTACACTCCAGTCCAAGCCGAAAAAAAAATTATTTTCTGTGTTTGTGAATTGTGTGCGCAGTAGCCGCACGTGCATCAACAAAGTAGTGCCAAGTGTGCGCCTGTGTCATAAGTAAAGGGCCGGCTGGCTTGACCATTAAAGGGTGCTGTAACCCCCAAAGTACACTCCAGTCCAAACCAAAAAAAAAATTATTTTCTGTGTTTGTGAATTGTGTGCGCAGTAGCCGCACGTGCATCAACAAAGTAGTGCCAAGCGTGCGCCTGTGTCATAAGTAAAGGGCCGGCTGGCTTGACCGTTAAAGGGTGCTGTAACCCCCAAAGTACACTCCAGTCCAAACAAAAAAAAAAATATTTTCTGTGTTTGTGAATTGTGTGCGCAGTAGCCGCACATTGCATCAACAAATTAGTGCCAAGCGTGCGCCTGTGTCATAAGTAAAGGGCCGGCTGGCTTGACCGTTAAAGGGTGCTGTAACCCCCAAAGTACACTCCAGTCCAAACCAAAAAAAAAATTATTTTCTGTGTTTGTGAATTGTGTGCGCAGTAGCCGCACGTGCATCAACAAAGTAGTGCCAAGCGTGCGCCTGTGTCATAAGTAAAGGGCCGGCTGGCTTGACCGTTAAAGGGTGCTGTAACCCCCAAAGTACACTCCAGTCCAAACAAAAAAAAAATTAATTTCTGTGTTTGTGAATTGTGTGCGCAGTAGCCGCACGTGCATCAACAAAGAAGCAGCGCCAAGCGTGCGCCTGTGTCCCATAAGTAAAGAGCCGGCTGGCTCATTTCTTAAAGGCTGGTGTAACCCACAAAGTGCACTACTCTCCAGCAAAAATAAAAAAATATTTTCTGTGTTTAGCCGCACGTATATATCAAATCGATATAACATAAATGGAGGACCAAACTTTCTCCGATAAAAATAAAATAGAGAAAGATCAAGAACCACTTCCACCTAGTGCTGAAGCTGCTGCCACTAGTCATGACATAGACGATAACATGCCATCAACGTCGTCTGCCAAGGCCGATGCCCAATGTCATAATAGAGGGCACATACAATCCCAAATGACAAAGTTCAGGAAAATGACCTTGAAAAAAACATTTAAATCAGCTGAAGAGAAACGTAAACTTGCCAATATGCCATTTACGACACAGAGTGGCAAGGAACGGCTAAGGTCGATCCCTAGTATGTTCATGACTAGTGGTTCAGCTTCACATGACGATGGAAGCCCTCCTCCCACTTAAAAATCAAAAGAGTTAAGCTGGCAAAAGCACAGCGAAGAACTGTGCTTTCTAAGAAGATATCACAAATCCCCAAGGAGAGTCCAAGTGTGGTGGTGGTTGCGATGCCTGACCTTCCCAGCACTGGACGGGAAGAGGTGGCTCTTTCCACCATTTGCACGCCCCCTGCAAGTGCTGAAAGGAGCACCCACAGTCCACTTGCTGATATGCAAATTGAAGATGTCACTGTTGAAGTACAACAGGATGAGGATACTGGTGTAGCTGGCGCTGAGGAGGAAGTTGGCGAGGAGGATTCTGATGGTGATGTGGTTTGTTTAAATCAGGCTCCGGGGGAGACAGTTGTTGTCCGTGGGATGAAAAAGCCCATCACGGTCATGCCTGGGCAGAAGACCAAACATTCCACCTCTTTGGTCTGGCAATATTTCTATCCAAATCCGGACAACAACTGTCTTGCCATATGTACCATATGTAAAGGTGAAATAAGTAGGGGTAGGGACGTCAACCACCTAGGAACATCCTCCCTTATACGGCACCTGCAGCGCGTTCATAAAAAGTTACTGTCAAGTTCAGAAACTTTGGCTAAGACTGTAAGCAGTCCAGGGACACCTAAATCCCGTTGTCCTGTTGTATCCAAGCGCCTGCAAACCACACCGTCAACTCCCTCCTCGTCAATTTCCTCCTTAGTCAGGATCAGAAGTAGTCCTGCAGGCCATGTCACTGGCATGACTGACTCTCCTATCCGGGATTCCTCCTGAGGATCCTGCATTGCTACGCCTACTGCTGCCGCTGCTGCTGTTGCTGCTGCTGGGAGTCGTTCATCATCCCAGAGAGGAAGTAGGAACACCACTACTTTTACTAAACAATTGACCCTCCAACAGTCCTTAGCGAGGAGGATGAAGTACGACAGCAGTCATCCTGAAGCAAAACGTATAACTGAGGCCTTGACTGCTATGTTGGTGTTAGATGTGCGTCCGGTATCCGCCATTAGTGCAGTGGGATTTAGACAATTGATGGAGGTAGTGTGTCCCCGGTTCCAAATCCCGTCTAGATTCCACTTCACTAGGCAGGCGATACCGAGACTGTACAGAAACGTCAGAAAAAGTGTCCTCAGTATCCTGAAAAATGCCGTTGTACCCAATGTCCACTTAACCACGGACATGTGGACAAGTGGAACAGGGCAGACTAAGGACTATATGACTGTGACAGCCCACTGGGTAGATGTATCACCTTACGCAGCAACAGCAGCAGTGTCACCAGTAGCAGCATCTCAGAAACGCCAGCTCGTTCCAAGGCAGGCTACGCTGTGTATCACCGGTTTCAGTAAGAGGCACACCGCCGACAACCTCTTAGAGAAACTGAGGGAAATCATCGCCCAGTGGCTTACCCCACTTAGACTCTCCTGGGGATTTGTGATATCTGACAACGCCACCAATATTGTGCGGGCATTACATCTGGGCAAATTCCAGCACGTCCCATGTTTTGCTCACACAATAAACTTGGTGGTGCAGAATTTTCTGAAAAGCGACAGGGGCGTGCAGGAGACGCTTTGGGTGGCCCGAAAAATTTCTGGCCATTTTCGCCATTCAGCGACTGCGTGCCGAAGACTGGAGCGCCAGCAAACACTCTTGAACCTGCCCTGCCATCATCTGAAGCAAGAGGTTGTGACGTGGTGGAACTCAACCCTCTATATGCTTCAGAGGATGGAGGAGCAGCAAAAGGCCATACAAGCCTATACATCCACCTATGACATAGGCAAAGGAGGGGGTATGCACCTGACTCAAGTGCAGTGGAGAATGATTTCCGTGTTGTGCAAGGTTCTCCAGCCCTTCGAACTTGCCACACATGAAGTCAGTTCAGACACTGCTAGCTTGAGTCAGGTCATTCCCCTCATCAGGCTTTTGCAGAAGCAGCTGGAGAAAGTGAAGGAGGAGCTAAGACGGAGCGATTCCGCTCGGCATGTGGGACTTGTGGATGAAGCCCTTCATTCGCTTTGCCAGGATTCCAGGGTGGTCAATCTGCTGAAATCAGACCACTACATTTTGGCCACAGTGCTCGATCCTAGGTTTAAATCCTATGTGGTGTCTCTCTTTCCGGCCGACACAAGCCTGCAGAGGTGCAAAGACCTGCTGGTGAACACACTGTCAGCTGAAGCGGAACGTGACACGTCAACAGCTCCTTCTTCATTTTCTCCCGCAACTGGGGCTGCCAGGAAAAAACTTAGGTATCCTAAGCAACCCGCTGGCGGTGATGCAGGGCAGGCAGGACCAAGTTTGGACATCTGGTCCGGACTGAAGGACCTGGCAACAATTTCTGACATGTCTACTGTCACTGCATATGATACTGTCACCATTGACAGAATGGTGGAGGATTATATCGGTGACAGCATCCAAGTAGGCATGTCAGACAGTCCATACCTGTACTGGCAGGAAAAAGAGGCAATTTGGAGGCCCCTGTACAAACTGGCTCTATTTTACCTGAGTTGCCCCCCCTCCAGTGTGTACTCCGAAAGAGTGTTTAGTGCAGCCGGGAACCTTGTCAGCGAAAGGCGTAGGAGGTTGCTTCCACAGAATGTGGAGAAGATGATGTTCATCAAAATGAATTATCAGCTCTTCCAGGGAGACCAGCCTCCAGAACGTACAGAGGGACCTGTGGTGGTGGATTCAAGAGGGGACGAGTTAATACTTTGTGAGGATGAGGATGTACACACTGAAGAGGGTGAGGAATCGGTGGATGAGGAGGATGAGGATGACATCTTGCCTCCGTAGAGCCAGTTTGTGCAGGGACAGATTAATTGCCAGCTTGTTTTGTGGGGGCCCAATTGAACCAATCATTTCAGCTACAGTTGTGTGGCAGACCCTGGCGCTGAAATGATTGGTTTGTTAAAGTGTGCATGTCCTGTTTATACAACATAAGGGTGGGTGGGAGGGCCCAAGGACAATTCCATCTTGCACCTCTTTTTTTTCTTTGCATTATGTACAGTTTGGGGCCTAGTTTTTCAAACTGCCATCCTGTCTGCCACTGCAGTATCACGCCTAGATGGGTCACGTGTTTGTGCCGCCCACTCGTGTCGCTTAGCATAGTCATCCAGCTACCTCAGTGCAACCTTTTGGACATAAAAACACTATTGTGAGGTGTGAGGTGTTCAGAATAGACTGGAAATGAGTTGACATTAAGGTTATTGAGGTTAATAATAGCATAGGAGCAGAAAAACCTACAAATTCTGTGATTTTAGCTGTTTTTATGCTTTTTTTCAAAAAAATACAGATCCAAAACACAAAACCCAGAACCCAAAACACGGAAGGATGGTTTTGGCAAAACAAATCCAGATCCAAAACACGAAGAAAGATCCAGATCCAAAACCAAAACACAAAACACGAAAAGTGGCCGGTGCACACCCCTAATAATAATAATCGTGAGCAAAAATACTTATCGGGCAATCCTATTAGCCGTGGTTTTTGCATGTGTGAATTCTCCATAGCATAATGTCACAATACTTTTCACCACCTCCTGAGTAGGTGCTAAATTGTGCAAAACCCCTATTTTAAGGTAAAAATTTCTGGACTTGATTTCAAATGACTGGGACACCCTTCTTAATGACTAATTAGGTGAAAATAATATTTTTATTAGCCTAATTTGGCCAATAATGAATTTACATTTTTAGGGTAAAAAAGTACAAATTGCAGGAAAATTAGTTAATTGATGTGGGACAGATATATGGTGGTTGTCAGGTTGTGGCCTAGGATTGGCTATTACTCACCTCAGTTCCGACTTCCCCTGACCTCCTGTGTGGTCAGACATCAGGTGCGGTGGCGAATGACGCGCTGAGAATTATTCCTGGAGTCTGCTAGGACATCCATGTGATTTGGATTCTGCAGTTACCATCATGGGTGCAGCCATGACAGTCTACATCACCTGATTAGCCCTTTACCCAATGGTAGAATTGGATGCTGCCAGCTGACACCATCCACCAAAGGATCGCTACCTTAGGGTATACTGTATACCCTAAGGTATACAGGAAGTTGCCTGAACAACTTTGCTACTTCCAGTGATTACTTGCTGTTGCAGCTTTCTAGGTTCCACACTCCTTTCTTCCAGTGTATTATTCCAAGTGTTATTCTACAATGTGTATACTCAGTACGTCACCTGAGTACTGACTCCTACTGCCATTCTCCTGTACCAGTCCTGCATCTGGATCGGAATCGGTATGAATTACCGCTAGACCCAAGTCCGGCGATTCAAATTCCGACAGAGGCTGGCCGACATGGCTGAAAATCCTGATCATCCCAAGGTAAGTATTTACTAACCTAACCTTCCCCCCTAACCCTAACCCTCCTCAGGGATGCCTAACCCTAACCTTCCCCCAGTGCCTAACCCTAATCTCTCCTCTAAGTGCCTAAACCTAACCCCCCCTTCCCCGCCGCCTAACCGTAAGTCCCCCCCGGGGGTGCCTATCCCTGACCCTCCCTTCCCCTAAACCTAACCCTCCCCCCTCATGGCTGTCCGCAGCGGCGCCCGGCATCACTTCGATCGGGATGCCGGGCGCCGGTCTCCCAGCGTCGATAAAATGACATGCGTCTAGATTTAGATGCCTGTCATTTAACCCTCGCTGGGATAAAGCAGTCAGGAAGCCGGCTGTTGGGATTACGTCCACCGGCTTCCCGACTGCATACCATCTGGATCAACAGTGTGTGTAATCAGTATGTCACCTGAGTACTGACTCCTAGTGCCATTCTCCTGTACTAGTCCTACGTCTGGATCAACAGTGTGTGTACTCAGTACATCACCCAAGTACTGACTTCTAGTGCCATTCCCCTGTACCAGTCCTGTGTCTGGATCAACAGTATGTGGAATCAGTATGTAATCTGAGTACTGACTTCTAGTGCAATTCTCCAGTACCAGTTCTGCATCTGTATCAACAGTGTATGTACTCAGTACGTCACCCGAGTTCTGATTCCTAGTGCCATTCTCATGTACCAGCCCTGCGTTGGATCAATAGTGTGTGTATTCAGTACATCAACCAAGTACTGACTCCTAATACTGAGTACTCTTGTGCTTTCCATGGGTTTGTATTGTTCCGTTTCCCACTTGTACCGGATGCCTAACCAAAGGCCATGACCTGCCTGCTGGGTGCATCTTAAACCCATATCCCGATTGGAGGGGTCACTGGTGAACACCTCTCAGTAGGTTAGCCAACCTCTTTGGTCAGGTCTAGCCAACATCCAGTGTTCATGGATGAGGAAGTCATATATCCTCCGGATCCTTCCCAAACCTAGCACCCCGACTTCTAAACCACCTGTGGAAGATCTCCTGAGCCTAAATGTGACAGTGGTGCAGTATGAATGAAACATGTGTTTTTAAGATTGCAGGTCGGTGTTACAGAAATATTTTGAAGGGTTTTAAAAGTGTCTTTAGAATGGAGAGTTTTAGTAACTCTGAAAAATGCGAGTTTTAGTTAACAGACACCCTATTACATTGGAGAGTTGTGAAAAATTGCGAGTTTAGCACCAAACTCGCAATTTACCAAATTAGACACCCTATTACATTTGGCCCCATATGTCTATGTTGGACACCCCGTCTAGGGGATGAATGCTGCTATATTGTCTTGATGTGTTATGTAGTACCTTTTTGTTGTTTATTAAACTGTACTTCACTATATGCACCTTTCTTATTGTTTTGAGTACAACATACGTCCTATGAGAAGGTTTATCCCTAAGGACTACTACATGATACACATATCACAATTGAAGTGATTGGAAGTTACCAAATGGACGTACCCTGGTGGAATTTTATACTAAGCGCAGGTTATGTGAGTTCTGCTTTTAATCTTTATGATATAAATTGAAGAAACACATTGGTTGGGTTTCCCCCCCAAATCTATAACCAGCCCCGGGCTGGTATTGGAAAATTATGGCAAAAAATGGCATGGGGTTCCCCCGTTTTTCAAACAAACCAGCACTGGGCTGAATAATGTTAAATAGGAAGACAGACAGCATGGGGTCACCCTGCCATAATGTTAACCAGCCCCAAAATGATCAGCTCAGGGCTGGATTTTATTGGAAAATTGGGACCCCAAAAATTAAATTGGGTCTCCCCTCTTGGGGAACAAGTAGCTGTATGATGAAAGCCCAGGGCTCTTCCCGCACCTGTGGACTTTATGTATAGGGAAAATAAATAAATAGTTAATGATATTGATCTTTACAAGTGGCAAATTAGTCCCAACAAGCTTGCCCCAGCATGATGGTACTTGCCAAAACACAAGTGCCAGCTTGTCTGGATATTGAGGGCCTACCGTCTCCCAGGGGAGGGCTGGGCTGGGGGGCAGAGTGCCATCTGACCCCTGGGCCGGTACAAGTTTAATGATCCAGGGCCGCCTGGCTGCTGGAGGCAAGCAGAGGAGGATTCTTCTGCTCTACTGCCGCTTGGTGCAACATGCTATGCAGCAGTGGCCAATAAAAAATGGCTGCCCCCACAGCAGTCTACAAAAACATGGCCGCCGTTGACCAATGGGGAGCCAGGTTTCATTTATCCCAGTGTTCACTGCAGAAGGAGAATTTATGCTCCAGCAGCTGCACAAAGTTGGAAGCAGCACTCACTCTAGTTTACCAACAGGTACCTTTATATGTCTATACATGCTTTTCTATCTAGACTATGTTTGAATAAGTCAGGGTGCTCTCATTAGACATCACCACTATGATCCTTTACTATCAATTGTGTCACTAAAGTGTACCTGAAAAATTACTTTTTATTACATGTGCATATTTTTCATCTTTTGTGTTACTTTCTCATGTGCACATTGCTCCTATGTGGAGACATTCCATTGGATTTGCTAAGTGTGACCTGAGATATTTCTGCCTTGGTGAGTTTATATACTGCTGGGGCTAGACAACATTTTCTAACTACTACCTTACCAAGTTGTCTAGGTTGATTTTTGTGCACTGCTGTTACTAATTTCCATAGCACAGTTGTTGAGTGTATATGCTCATCATATATACATATATCCCTGTTGCATTGATACGAACAGTGGGCCTGATTCTGCACGGATTGGAAGTGCGTTGACGCACTCAGTCGGATGATTTTTGCGATCTGCGCATGCGTAAAAGATGCAGTGCGCGAACCAGGCGCTGCGTATGTGATCTCAGGCAGTACAGTATGCAGACCCAGTACTCAGTGATTGATAGGAAGTGCAGTTTGGGGGTGGTCATGCGAATGCAGGCATGTCAGTGCGTTCGAGCGCCATTGCAGGGGCGTGCATAAATTATTCACAGCGAACCCATACGCAGCCTGAATACGTACTGCGTGCAGAAAGTTTAGCAGTTCATGCGGGAGGGTCAGGTCAACCACTATTTTGCGTTTTGGTCCGATGGTTCTTCGATTTTATCGATGTTTTCGCAATCTTGCACATTATTACGGATGTGAGTGAAGGTAAGGGGACATCTTTATGAAGTGCTGGGCGTCTTCATAATATGGTGCGGTGGCAGTGCGTATGCATATGGTGCGTATGCATTTATTAGCATATTCTCGCAGCGGCCACGTGCGGGCGATTGCAGACTTGCGAACTGTTCTGATTAAGGCCCAGTGTTTAAATTCACCAGCCCTTCAAGATTGACTGTTGTGCTGACACTTAGTTTAGCAGCTATTATATAGGTCATTTCATCTATTTATTATTAATCCGTGGTTGCCAGTTATTTTAATTTCATATGTTTATATGTATGCATTATATTTTACCATTATGTGAATTTTTTTATTTTTTCTCATACCCTTCCCTCTCACTATTTGTGTATTTGTATTGTACACTTTAATGGATTTATGTCCACTTCTCTTATGTATTTATGCTTTTGAAGATAATCACCTTGATTTTAATGAATATTTTTTTAAAAGTTACATTTTAAAATAGGCATAGTGCCCCTGACCTGAGAGTTTCTCTTCCCTTTTTTTTAACTTCAATCTGCTTCCATTTATTCTATCAGGGAGCACCGCCACAATTCCATACTCTTTGCATAAAGGGTAATTTATATGATATGTAAAAATCTTTTTAAACTTATACATATCCTGGTTAAGAAGAAATTCCTGTGCTCAATGATTTTCCTCGATTATTCCTATATTTTATATCAGTCACTAGAATAGTCTCTGTTTGTCAGACAGGGCTGGCAGGTGATGTAGTTGATTATAATTCTTAGCAGATGAGGTAACGACAGTACAATTACAACATCATAATTGTACAGTCATTCCTTATCCACTGTAGTGCCTACACTAAACGATATGATCATTCAGTGCAGGCACCCTGAATGTTAGGGATGCCGGTATACAGGAGCCTTGATACTGGCCTGGCGCTTAATCATATATTTGCAAATGCATGCAACTAATAACTCTGAATTTCTATTATTATGTAGTGTAGTGTTCAAGTACTGTATTTTTGCTGATATTGTTGCAGTGTGCTGGAGGGAACATCCTTTTCTTCTGTGGTTCAGAGCAAACCCCGCCCTTTACAAGTACCTGTGCAATATCATTAAGCTGATGTGAGCGACCACTGTATTTTTTATTGCAGTTCTGAGAGGCATGTAGGGAGCCAGCATTGGGAGGATGTGCTGGTTCATATAGTGCCATTTGGAGGTTTCTGGGGTACTTCCTAGGTGAGTCAGCTTTCAGCTTATATATATATGTGCTGTTATTATGCAGTACATTAATATGTAATTATATGACCCAGAGTGGGTGCTACTATTAGGTAGCTTTAATTATTTTGGGGTGAGCATTTGGGCGTGGGGCCCCCAAGGTTGATCTGGCTGGGCTTCTTAAGGGCATCGCCACTTAACTCACATAGATACATTTTCAAATCACCTTTTTATTTGTTTGTTTATTATTCCTGTAATTTTAATTATTTATTACCATATTAACACTTATTGATTATCTTTACACATCTATACTTTACACTTCACTATTGCCTTTTCTCATTTTTTCGTGTGATGCCCTGGTAATGGTCCTTGGCTGGATTTTTTTGGGGTGACCTGCACCTCTGCCGTGAACCCCTGAATATTAGGGATGCCGGTATAGAGGAGCCTTGACGCTGGCCCGGCGCTTACTCATATATTTGCAAACGTATGGAACTAATACCTCTGAATTTCTATTATTATGTAGTGTAGTGTTCAAGTAATTTTGCTGATATTGTTGCAGTGTGCTGGAGGGAACACCCTTTCTTGTGGTTCAGAGCAAACCCCGCCCTTTACAAGCACCTGTGCAATATCATTAAGCTGATGTGAGCGACCACTATATTTTTTATTGCACTATGTGAAGTGTAATGTGAATAAGATTGTGCTACTGTGTGACATAATTTGAATTGGACATACTATTCTGCGGCACTGCGCGTGCTCCCCTTTCTTAAAAAAATGCAGAGGGGGGGTTTGGGGTACTGAGTTCATCCACATCTCTAGGACCACTTTAAAGACTGAATGGGTGTAATTCAGTTGTTGCCCCGTTCGGGTGCTAATAGCTGCAGATGCACATATTTCTTCGTGCAGCCTCCTGCGGTGGCCAGCAGAAATGTGCGATAAGCAAACAGGAGCAGTGCTTTAGGTGGGTTTAGCCACATTGCGCGGCTCAACCTGGTACTTCTGGGCACACACATGTGGCACTCACGCACTGGTGAAAAAGCCAGGGCCACTTGATTGCTGTTGCCCACCAGACTTAAAGTTGCCAGTCAGCCCCTGCCATCACCTGTAGTCCATCTGTAAAGAAAATATTAAAATAAAGACAAGACACATACACCGAATATTGTATACCTTTAATATAAAAACACTCATTTACACAGCATTCGTTCACCACTTTAATACTCACATTATTAAAATACAGGAATCCGGTCCTATTCGGTCCATGTAGGCATCCAGGAATCTTGGCAAAATAAAAAAACAACGGACTGTTTTTATGGTGAGTCCTGTATCGAAAGACATGGTGGCCTGCGGTAACGCCATAGAAATAAATGAGGAAATGTTGACTGGCTGAGAACGCTGCTGGAGAATGAAGGATGTGTAGGGGGAGCGTTTTGTAAATAAAATAATAAAACATTCGTCCGTGTCTTGTCTTTATTTTAATATTTTCTTTACAGGCATATAAAGAAATACAATTCAGGGCACTTAAAGTGGTTCTACAAGTTCCATCATGCTGGAGCAGGCTTGCAGGGGCTTGTAAATAAGATTATTAAATATATAATTACCATTATTCCACACTCACCGCCCAGAAGAGCAGGGAAGAACCCTGTACTTTTAACCCAGGGTTGGTTGATCCTCGGCAGGGGGGACTCCATTTTATTTTTAAGGTCCCAATTTTCAGAAGAATTCCAGCCCTGTGCTGACCACTTTGGGGTTGGTTAACATTATGGCAGGGGGATACAACACTGTGTGTATCACTGCTATAGCATTATCCCTCTGGCTGGTTCAGCCAGATACTGGTTATTGGAAAATAGGAGGAACCACTTGCCGGTTTTCCCCTGATTTTCTAATACTAGCCCAGGCTGAGAGGTCTGGGGCTGGTCATGGATTTGTGGTGGGAACCCCACATTTATTTCTTAAATTTAACTATTTATGGTCATATGGACATTCATAATATAGGCATGTCTATATTATGACTGTCAACTTTTTAACTGTGTCTAAATTGACCCTGTCAACATACTGTCTATATTTTAAATGTCAACATTTTCACTGTTGACATATTGACCCTGTCGACATTTCAACCTGTCTACATATATTGTCTACCTTATGCCCATGTATACATTATGGCCCTATCAACATTTTGAATGGTTACATATTGATTGTCAACATATAGTCCATGTCGACCTATTGGTTGTCTACATATTGTACGTGTTGACATTATGGTATCTATATTTTGAATGTCTAAATCTTGACTGTCTAAGTAATATACTGAACCAAATTCTGTTTCATACTTCTAACAAATATCTCCAGAGTACGAACCTATCTCACACAAGATTCTGCAAAAAATGTAATACAGGCACTTACAGGGGCCAAAGCACAAGTTGTATGTAAGTTGGGCCACATTTACACTTGCATTGCGTGCACAGAACAAAATGCACATTTTGGCCTGTATTACAATGTAATCTCCATTTAATAGTCATACGATAAATGGGAATTGAGTATGGAAATGGACGGGGTTTACCACAAGATATGTTAAGTAACCTATGTTATAGTCATAGTGCTTATACTGATAAAAATATAGGAATGTATGTGCATTAACTGTGAACATTTATATACTGTATATGCTATCATATAAGCTGGTTTGATTTAGAGGAGTGAGAAGGGAGAGGAGAGTGCTAGAAGCTTGACAAACTGCTGGCTCGACACAAGCGGAAACCCCTATAACAGGAGGAGCCCCTAAGTAGTCTGACAGTTCACAGTTACTGTACCTGAGAGAACTGAGGATCCTGTCAGTGGCTTGAGAAACTGTGGAGTCATTGTTAATAGCAGAGAGTCACTTTGTCGGGATGAGTCGATCCAGAAACTTGCCCCCTGCAACCAGAGCTGTGCCAGCCTCTGAGCAGTTAAAGATAAACTACAAATCCCATGAGGCCATTGAGTCCTTTACAAAGATACCCTAGGGCGATGTTATTCAATAAAGTTTGGGAATCACTGGCTAAACCTTATTTTTCTAATTGTAATTTTAAATAAATAATATCTGTTATTCACTATTAAAATGTGCCAAATTTATTTATTATTTACACTATAGAAATTAACAATAATTCAATTGAAAAATAGTTTTGTAAAGTGTGTCTGGATTACAACAATTTTGTTTAATTTTCTGTGACATTCAATACTCAGACGAGATTTAACAGATTGACTGTAATGATGTAAAACAGGAGGTGGTGTGAAACATTGACTAATAGCCCAGATGTTCATAACCTGTCTGAAGCCTTTATTGCAGCAATTTACAGCATGCACAAATATGTTTACTCAGAGACACTGCTGTCAACCAACATGGATAAGTTTTACTTTTCAGTGGTGACATTGAAGTACTGTGTGGGAACTTTCTACAGAATGCAGAATCATAATGACACAATTGCATTTGTTCAGGCTACATTAAGACTGAATTAGAACAAGTAGAAAAACAGTTATGTTTTCATTGAGTGAATTAAGTGCCCGATTCAGATCCGCTCGCTAAGCTGCTTTCACGCGCATCCAGCCGATTTTTGCAATCTGCGCATGCATATGCATCGCAGTGCACGTGCGCAAACCAGTCCGAGTGATCGGGAAGCATTAGCTCACTGCGCATAGACTGCCCAGCTGAGTGAGTGACATGAGAAGCCGTTTGTGGGTGGTGACAGGGGTTGGCATGAGAAAACGGGGGAGTGGAGGTGCGAACGCAGGAGTGCCTGAGTGTCTCAATGCTGTTTCAAAGGCTTGCAAAATTAAGATGTAGCGTCGTAGTACACGTCACCTGGCTTGGTTTTATACTGAAATGCTCGCAGTGCTTGCGGTAGGGTATGGACAACCACAAGCGCTCCGTTCGCTTCTGATGGTACTGATGGTTGCATACACTTCCTGGAGATGACGTGCGTAAGTGGGCATCTTAAGACAGGCTGGTGGGCATCTACATACACAGAGCGAGCGCAAACCAAGACATAGTGGGCGTGCTAATGCCTTTCCGTGCAATCATCTGCCTTTGCCAGATTTGCATACGCTGGGTGCGTGCGAACGCATCTAGCGAGCGGGTTTGAATCGAGCACTAAATGCTAAGCTTCTAAATGCAAATAAAATGAATGCATATTAGCCATTTTGCCATTACAGCTTTGTATGATGAGATGGATATACAGTATTAATTGCAATAAAATAAAGTTTTAGTAAAATCAAAGACGGGAATGAAAAAGAGAGACTGAGGATTTCTCCTGGATACTTAAAATCTAAAATAAATATTTGTATCTTGTTTATATTTCTTTTAACACAAAGGTTCTTTTCACAATTAGGGGTATATTTACTAAAGTGTGGGTTTTAAGAAGTGGAGTTGTTGCCCATAGCACCCAATCAGATTCTACATATCATTTATCTAGCACCTTCTAGAAGATAATAGCTCAAATCTGATTGGTTGTTATGTGCAACAACTCCAGTTCTAAAAAACTGCACTCTAGTAAATATAACCCTTAAGGTGTGAGTACACTGGGCGATTAAAATGAGCGATTAAACGATTACGACATCGTAATCATTCAGTAATCGTGCAGTATAATGTGGAAAACGACCAGCGATGCGCGCTTCTGCTTATCGACAACAATCAATGCCTGAATATGCAGGCCAATCTGCCGATAACGATAGATTGGGCATGTTCGGGGATGAGGGAAGGTGACTGCACTGAACAACTTATCATTTGGTGTAGGCACATTATCCCACTGCACAGGAAGATGTACGATTGAAAATGTCGCAATCGTACAGTCTTACTTCTATCGTCTAGTGTGTACGCACCTTTAGAAACAAGAAAAAAGAATCATACAAGAATTATTATTATTCATAAAGACATAAAGCGACACAAAGATTCTGTAGTGTAGTGTAGTCATACAATAAATAGAGACTCCAGACTCAGAACATGTGGTTCCGAAGCACAAAGTATTATTCAAGTAAAAGTACAGTCAGTTACACGCTATGATCTGTGTACAATTTAGTGCAAAGGAATTATACAGACCCAAGTACAGTATACATATGCGGCACCTCTGGACCAGATCCCGGCCTTCAGAAAGAAAATCTCCGTCAATCAGCATTCAGCAAGAAGACTAAAGACCCAGTGTTTGAGCACACATGTTTATACCCCCCCAGAATAGACAGGCCAATAGAGAAGTTTCTTGCTTATGCCATTGGTTCCCAGGGGAGAAGCATATGTTACAGTGCATTTAACAGGCTGGTTCAAATAGACTCGCCCAGCCGCTAACAACTGAGGGTCTTTTCCCTCCTGCCTCCCCATGCTGCATCCTAACAGTTGTTCCTAAAATATACATTTTGTTGCTTGTAGTCTCTGCGGTCCATAAGTTGGGAATGCATGATGCGATCTCCACACCGATAGTACCGGAATTCTGTTGAAAGAGTACGCATCAGTTCGAAACCAAACATGGCTGTCTTAACATGTATAGAACCTTAGTTATCAAATATCTTTATTTCTCAGCATTTAAACTAACTGAACCAACTTAAATCATATACTTTAAAGCTTATTAAACCTTATGTGTGAATATGTAATGTGTGAGTATTCGGGGTTTGATATAAAGACGTATTAATGTGTGCATGAGGAAGGGTGCACTTAACTCTCACTAAGTGAACATCTTAGCAGTGTGACATGCTGAGCCAGATAGTTCCACATGCCCACTCTGTCAGCAGTCCCCCCCCACCTGTCCCAGGCTTCAAAAGAAAAAACTCTTTATTCTCCCAGTCTCTTGTGTGAAATGCAAATAGCCCAGCTACAAGAGACAGACCTAAGATGACACTCTAGTCTTTGAAATCATGTCATTGCAGGAAGCCTGCTAATGTAGGTGTGTATTCGAGCCAGACCACCTGTAGTGAGGGCAGACACTGTCCAGGAAGCTTATCTACACAAGCTAGTTGTCACGTAGCCATTTGCTTTATTCAGCTAATGCAATCAATTTGGGCATACTGTAAAGCCATTTCTGAAATATATATCCTTTATAATACGTAAAGTAATGAAATAGGCTTCTGGTGAATCGCCGTAACTTATGGCGATGGTCACAGATGCATTCGCATGATGCTAAAAGTATTATCGCCACATGTACTAAAGTGTGAGTTTATCTAAAATGGCGCTTAGGCTGCCATTTCGCAAACTGGCGTCTTGCGGCCAGTCGCAAGATGGTGTCGCTGCGTTTCAATTTTAAATTGATCTTGTCTCAGCCAATAATCTAGTTTCGACAGTCCACCCTTTGATAGCGAACAACATGCTATCACAATCTGATCTTAAAATTTAATGTAGGCTTAAATTAAAATTTTATTTAGTGTTAGTATGTAATCCATCAATAATATGTCTCTGAGTGGGGACATAAAACTACTATTATACGCACACCGCGGATCTTGGAAGATCATGTGAAAGGTGTGGGGATGCACCAGTCTTATAAAAGCAGTCTTGAAGGGGAATTTAGACTTTACATTATCTGAGGTGTTTTAAAAATAACATTTCAATAATACATTCTATGCATGTCTAAATATAATACATTAAATGATGGTATTTCCTAGCTCAGGGTTGTAATGCAGTTCTGTATTTACCTCGGTATTCATACTGGCCACCATCATAATTTCATTCTTTCATTTACTCTATTTTTACATTTTCTACACTTCAACACAATAGGAACACACCGGACGCATATGCCAATTATTATGATGACAATCAGTATAAGGATTAAGAATTTGCCTATGCTGGCGATCACTTCCTGGACCCATTCCCCTAGACCTGAGAACCATTTCACTGGGTTCAGCCATGAAACCCATACTTCTATCTTCTCCCCTACTTCAGCCACTGAAGTGTTATGGTTCTTACGAAATTCCCACTTTAGCTGCAGAATTTCATCCATCTTCCGGTCTATCACCTCCTTAGGGTTGCTGGTATCATTGGTGACATAGGTGCAACATTTTACTCCAAATTGGGTGGCTAACATTACGCAATACCCTCCAGTAACAGCAGTTAAATAATTCAACACTAGCCTGTGTTGCACCAGTTCTTTCTTGTACGCTTGCAATTCTCTCCCTGTATACCTGAATGTGTCATCGTACATCTCGGTGATATTATCTATCAATTTAGCATGTTTCTGGATATATCTAAAATTTAATGTACCCCGAGCAATCCTGGTGGGATCCAATGCGACTAAAACTTGAAAGCCAGTTGTCTCACTGATTAACTGAGTGGCTTTATGCACATCACCAGGTATCATGTTTCTTTTGCCTCTGTGTTCATATTGCATGTGAAGATATGGTGACGGTGTGTTTTTATGTATACCAAGCATTTCAACATGTGTGAGGGTCATAACTTCTGGAAGTATTCTTCCCAAAAAACATAACAATTACAATACTAAGATTTGTCAGACACTCCCCTGATTGGTATAGCACTCCTCCTCCTGACTCCACTCCATCAGCACTGCCATCAGCTCACATTTCCTTTATCGGTCCCCCATCACAGAAACTGGGTATCTCCAAACAGATCATCACGACAGAAACTTCTGGAAGAAAGAACTAGGATGACCACAGCAGACCACTCCATTGCTGGAAGCACTGATCTACACATTTCTTTAGCTCAGATATCTCACCGTCACCTTTTTAATCCTTCCGGCACAAGCTCGCAATCGACAGGTCCACGTTATCGGCCTTGTCTCCGCCTTGTATCATGGTTAACTTCCCTATAGTGAGTGGAATGGACCCACGTATCTTCCTCGGCCATCCTTTGTGGATGTTGTATCGTCAGATACGGACCTTTCCACTGGTCAAACAAACTGAGCTAAAAAAATTTGGGTCATAACAAATTCTCCAGATTTGACATCATGACAGTTTGCATTAAATATGTTAGTTAATAACACTTTCAATTTCTGTTATTCGCATTCATCTTTGTGAGACCCTGTATAGTAACCTCATTATCATATTTTCACATGAAGCTGCCTGTTTGAACAGTGGGCCTGATTCAGAGCCGGACGCTATTTGCGCTCGCTCGTTCAGAAAATGGGGCCGGCTATTTAAATTGAGCGCTCGCTCTTTGCAGTCTGTTGACGCCTCTATGTCTGTGCGAGCGAACTAAACATGCGCTCGCTATTTTGCAAAGACGCCCCCTGGCCGCTCGCATCCTACGTCATCTCCGCTATTTATTTGATTAATCGAGTACATCGAAAGGCGTCTCAACTGCTCGCAGTGCTTGTGGTAGGATTTTCCTACCGCAATCATGCGAACAGTTCAGGCTAAGAAACAACCAAGTGACGTGGTCGATGACGCTGCTTTGTTAATTATGCATACCCTTAAAACACCAGTTTTGACCGTTTGGCACGCCTGCGTTCGGATCTCCACTCCCCGTTTTCAAGCACCTTCCCCTGTTACCACCCACAAACGCCTCATCCTGTCACTCAAATTAGCAGGCACTCGCTTTTTTGCGAGCGCTCGATTTCCGACCGCAGTGACTGGTTGGCGCATGCGCATTATGACCCATATGTATGCACAGATGTGCGAACATCGCTCGGAGCGAACGAGCGGCGGCTTACGAGCGGCTCTGAATCAGGCCCAGTATCTCAAAGGGGGGCAAATAATGGAAAAGACAGTCTGGGATAATCTTAGTGTTGTTACCCATCACCTTACACATGTTCTTGGAAACGTCACCTATAAAATAAGTCCCCCTATCATTTTTAATAATTCTAGGGATATAGTATCTGCATACAGGTTCCTGCAATTAAATTTTGTTATTAATAGCTACTGCTCTAAATAATGCCTGTGCCACTTGGTTGGATAGTATTCCGAGTAGTCGACCTTAGCCTGGCATGGCTGCCGTTTATCCTTAGCAACCTTGTGTCCTATGAGTGGGAGATAAAGCACAACAGTTTAATATCATTTAAACATGATCTAAAATACAACAATAAATCGTCCACATTTTACATTCGAACAGATCCATTGATAGGTTGAAAAGATTGTAAACAGTCATATAAGGCCTGGGAGAAGATACTGGGGTTACCTATGAACCCATGGGAAACCCGTGTTCATGTGTGGTGTTCTTTACTTTGCAGTACTTACTTATGTGTCCTGCTTGGTTGCAGTTAAAACATGTTTTTGAGCGGGGTGGATGAAAAGATTGTTGTGGGATTTGAGTAAGAGGGAAAGGTGGTGGGTATGGAAAAGGATGTGAAGGATAAGGGTATTGTAGGAGGTATGAAGTTTGTGGGTAGTATGAGACCTGTGGTTGTGTATGATATGTGGGGTAAGGATGTGTTTGCTGTGGTGTGGGATTAGTGAGGACGTGTAATTGTTCAGGTGCAGGTGTGTGTGTGGGTGCAGGTGTGTCGGTTGGCTGTGATGTTATTGTCATTCCTTCCAGAGCTTGGATACTGACAGCCATTAGTTTTTTGCTCTGGGTCTCTCTCTCTTCTTTGTGATATTTTTATCATGTTCTATGGCAGACTCTATGAGGTTATCTATTGTGACTCCCCTTCAGCCAGGTTGTGAGGTCTAAACCCGAGTCTTTAAGTCGTCTTTAGGACCATCCATGAGTACCGTGACTATCATTCCTCTGAGTGCTATCTTTAATATCTTCTAACCCATTGTACTGGGTGATAGCCTGCAGAGCCCGGTCGCAATAATATTCTGCAGTTTCACTCTCCTTTTGCTTAATTGTGAAAATTTTGTTCCAGTTAACTACCACTGGAAAATATACACCCAATTGAGTTACAATGCGGGAAATGTTACCTTGGTTTACATGGTCTGTTAAGGGAACATCACCATCCAATACACAATCCGTGATAAATTTTGTCACGTCGGTATTACGTGGCAGACAGGCCCTTAACACCACACGCCAATTTTTATTAGTTGGCTCATGAGAACTACCCAAATTTCTCAAAAATCTTTGACATTTGGCTAATTCCTTTTTGGGATCGGGGAAATCATTTGTGATGGCATTTAGTTCTGCTCTTGTCCAAGGACAATGCATTACTACTTCCCTCATGGGCACTACACCGTTCGCATCAGCATTTCCATTCGGAACAGTTATTGTCCGAATGGGATGCAGACCGGTAGCGTTGCTACCTCTGACCTGGTTACCTAGCTGGGGGTTTAATCTGCTGCTGCTACGTATGGTATTAACAACTTCCTCTACGGGTGCAGAGTGTGTTAACACTTCCCTTGCTGTTACCGATGGAGATGGCGGCACCACCCGTGATTGTGGTGATGCAGCATCTATCATTTGCACAGCATGGGAAATGGCAGACATTACAATAGGCTCATCATCCACATCATAAACATTTTCTTTATAGTTGCTTAAGAGAGGGTACAAATTGCTTGTTACATTTTTATGGGTATTTTTGGTAACTGTACTTGCACCTCCATCCACATAAGGTGGGGGAGGTGAGCGTGAACTGCTGACAATACTCCACAACGCTACCTTGCCGCACGTGCGTGCCATTTTGCAGCTCGCCTGTATTGCAATTTAACGTCGTGGATGTATTTTCTGGCAATGCGCTTGCAACGCTAGTTTGCGTTGCTTGCACATTTTTAAGCCACGCATCCCCTTCATGCTGCCACAATTTTAAACATTCACAATATTTGACCTTATTCTCTCGGGAGCGCATCAGACTGATGTGATCCCGGACATTATTTAATACATCCTCATCAAAACTACCAATTCTGGGAAACAGTCTAACACTCTTCATCGTCATTTTAAACCATACATCACAATACCTTATTGCATAAGTACCGTACTTAGTATGCATAATATGACGGGGCAATCCAATCATTGTCTAACATCTCTACTGTTTGCATGGCTCCCATTCTGAGACAAAATCCTTCGCTTTTCAATAAAGATTTAAACTGGTGAAAGACAATCAAGATACTTTCACTTACCTGTGGATAAGATTTGAAAAAGGCAACTTCCACACCCGGATAAGATTTAGTAAGGCAACTTCCACACCTATGGGAGTTTATATGTCGGCCGCTCCCACACACCTCTCTACAACAAAGACAACATGTACACCTGCTACTGTGTATAGAACGGTAAAGCTACTTACCGAGCGGCTAGACTAATCCTTGCACCTAGCCCTTAACCACTTGCCTGGCACGGTCGTATCAGATACGACCGCACCAGGCTGGGCTTTCCCTGACATGGTCATATCTGGCACATACTTCCTCTACTTTCCGAGTGCTGGCTCATACCTGGAATATATACATTTGGGATTGCAAGGTCCCGCTTGGAACAAGGCACCGTCTAATTTTTCACTGGCAGCTACCTGTTTGGAGAGCAATATACACAGCATGGAATAGAACAGCTCTAATCTGCAGAGTGGTGGGGAATATCCAGCTGGATTCTCAGGAATCACCTTACCTAAGGGCATACTCCACAGCTTCACTAATGCTGAAGCTGAACACATCTTGTTTAAAGAACATTGGCCCTCCACAGATCATAAAGATGATGCAAAGGACTATTACCATCAAATGTTAAAATTTAAAAAACGGGAAACAGAATATCTCCTGCACAGAATATCCCTTTCAGAATACTACAGGGATCACATGATACCGCGGGGATTCCTTGTGAAAAACGCTCCCACTATTGGGAGGCAAAATCCTGATTTTTGTAGAAAATGGGTTGGAGTGATTAACAAGTGCAGTATGGACTTAATGTTGCTTGTTATTCACGAAGCAGGGCTTGCACTGGCTAAGACCAGGGATAAAATTGAAGCTCTGGCTGCTAAATCTAAAACCAGCTTTGAATGTGAGAGTAGTGTGGAACTACTACAAAAATTACAGAAACAGAGCGAGACATATCGCCATGAATTAATTAAATTCAAACGTAACAAAAAGCTGGTGGTGTGTGATGATTATGAGAATAATCATGTGTACCGCTGGCTAACAGGTGGGGACACAAGATCCCAGTCTTTCAAAAGCAAAGACAAAAGCGTCAAGGGTGGAGAGTTAGACGAGAAAATAAACAAATAGACACTGTCACGTCCAATAGTGACAGTGAATTCGCAATACGCGATTCAGATGAAAGCGGGGACATACAATCAGTCCCTTTAGATACAGCTATGGCAACAGGGGAGAGTGCCATAAAAGGACTTCCACCCGCCGGGGGGGGTGTCAAAATGCGAGGAATAAAAGGTCCATCCTCCAAAAAGAAAACTTAATTTGTAACATATCATCTAGAACACTTACGGACATGGAGATTAGTGTACTTAATAAAGGTCTCACTTTTGTCCCCACCAATATCCATAAGGACCTGACATGGCAGGTAGATCTACACCGGTTCTCTCGCAATCTTAGACTGAAAGAATTTTTTCAAACAAAGGCACCACCAGAATCCAATAACCCATTTTCAACATTTTTGCAAGCACGTAGTACCTCTACGTTTGACCCCCAATCTACTAATACATCGTTAAAGACCTTTAATCGTTTAATGGATGATTCCGTTTCTAGATACATTAAAGCATCGACTACTCAGCACTACAATTTAACACGAAAGGAAAAAGAAGCTCTAAAGAATTTGAGTGCATATAGAGATATCATCATCCGCCCCACCGATAAGGGGGGCGCGATTGTGATCCAGGATTTGAAGGATTACATGAGAGAAATCGAAAGACAACTAGCCGATACGAACACTTACCAGAAATTGGCTAAGGATCCTACTGGTGATTATAAAAAAGAGTTGGATCAAATCTTAGCACAAGCAGAATATGATGGCCTAATTAGTGATAAGGTGAGACGGTCCTTAATACAAGAGTTCCCAGTGGTGCCAATAATGTATTTGGTCCCCAAAATTCATAAAAATCTACAAACACCCCCGGGAAGACCAATTACATCGGCAAGGAACTCTCTGTACCAGCCCATTTCTATGTTTCTAGACACAATTCTTCAGCCTCTGGTGTCTACACAGCCATCATATATTAAGGACACCACAGCCTTTTTATTGGCATTAAAAATGGTTACGGTGGTTCCACTAGACACCCTAATTTGCGTGATGGACGTTTCAAGTCTGTACACATCTATTCCCCATAATAAGGGAATAGAGATCATGAAAACTTTTGTAGTACAACAACGAATGACTGTCCTGGACAAAACCCTTTTTTTTACAGCTATTAGAACTTACGTTGTCACGCAATTATTTTTTGTACAATGGGAAGTTTTACCAACAGGTGTCCGGCTGTGCCATGGGCAGTAACGTAGCCCCGAGTTACGCAAACGTCTATATATTTAGTGAAGAACATGATATGTTTTTTTTCTAATGAAGAAATCAGCAAGCACATACTCATGTACACGAGGTATATAGACGATTTGTTTATGTTATGGACTGGTGGTATAACGGCGTTTGAGATGCTGATGCAACAAATCAACAACCGTGACTCACCCATCAAATTGACCTATAACTTTAGTACATCTACATTGAACTATCTTGATGTTCAAGTAACTATTGAAAATGGTCGTATTAAAACAGGGGTATATTCCAAACCCACAGATCGCAACACTCTACTTGCGGCAAATAGCCATCATCCTAAATCACTTGTGAGAGGACTTCCAAAATCACAAATGCTGAGAATTGCACGTATTTCAAGTGACCTTGACCATACTCAACAAGAGTTGGAAAAAATAATAGATAAGTTCGTGACAAGGGGATATTCTTTACCTCTGTTAAGGAAGCAAAGAGACGAGGTCCTGCTTCCTTAACAGAGAGATACTTTATTACAACCTACAAATAAAGATAAAGGTAACATTATCCCCTGGAAACTTGAATACCAAACCAGCAGTCCAGTGATCCAGCGAGCTACAAGGGCATTATGGCCCATAGTTTACACTGACAAAGATCTACCTTGTTTCACAGGCAAACGACCGATGGCGTGCTTTACAAGAGGCAGGAATATTAGGGACATGGTGGTTCACATGGATATAACTGGATTTGTTCATCCCAGTCAGGAAGGACAAACCATACGGACAAAAGCACCAGGTTGCTACAAATGTACAAAATGTACTACGTGTCAACATATGGTGATAGGATCAACATTCAAACATCCTCATCGTGACTACATATATCACATAAAACATGTCCTCACCTGTACTTCAACACACGTAGTCTATTTGATAATGTGCCCGTGTGGGTACTATTATGTCGGCAAAACCATCAGGACAGTGAGAGAACGGATGGCTTTGCATCGATCAACCATTAAATCAGCCCTCCTAAAAAAAGTGGCTGAGCAACCTGTGGCGAGACATTTCTTGCAAGCTGGCCACCCTTTGTCTGCTTTGAAACATATCTTAATTGATCATGTTCCGACCATGTTAAGGGGAGGAAACAGAGGCGAAAAACTTTTGCGTCTGGAAGCGTCCTGGATACACAAATTAAATACTATTTATCCTGCAGGACTTAATGAGAAATTGTCGCTTAATGTATTTCTGTAAGGACAATAGCTACGCTTTAGCCACTCCTCCGTATCGAGTAACCATTTAAAGTGTCGTCAAGATTTCTTATCTATAGTTCATCATCACAGCTGTTCTAATCTATGTTATATGTAGTTAGTCTGTATGTATGTCTTAAAGTAAATAGTTTAAGCGATTGATATTTATACATTATACTTGTGCTGCATGTTTGTAACATTAATCTTTTTCGTGCCTCTCCTTGTAGCTGACGCGGGCCGGTCAGACAGTATACCAGGCTTGTGGTTTGTCCCCATGACAACCAACAAGCATTGGAGTGACGTAATCAGCGGAGGACAGAAGCCGCCGCGTGCGCGCCACCCCCTCCCCCTGCCTGTCCCGGCCGGCGCCAGCACACAGGAAGCATACTGCTATTTAAAGGTAAGACTCAGCAGTGTTTATGTCTGCTGTTTATAATGTAACTGAATACTGTTATGCCTGCCTTGAGAAAAGGGTCGTGTCTGGCTCTGAAACGTCGGCAATGTGGCATGCATTAAATTTCTTTTTGCTTATGACAACAGTCCAGGAGTGCCGCTGATTCTTTGCATATATATATATATATATATATATATATATATATATATATATATATTAGGGGTGAACGGGTTCGGTTCTACTCGGTTCCGTTCGGGTGTTTTTACCGAATCTTATTGGGTTTCAGGTGTCACGAGTTTTGGATAGCCAATAAGATTCGGTAAAAACACCCGAACGGAACCGAGTAGAACCGAACCGAACCCGCTCACCCCTAATATATATACGTATATATATGTATGTATGTATGTATATATATATACGTATGTGTATATATATATATACGTATGTATGTGTGTATATATATATATATATATATATATATATATATATGTGTGTATATATATATATATATATGTATATATATATACGTATGTATGTATATATATATATATACACGTATGTATGTATATATATATATACACGTATGTGTGTATATATATATATATACATATGTGTGTGTGTGTGTGTGTGTGTGTATATATATATATATATATACTGTGTGCGTGTATATATATTATATATATATATATATATAATGTTCGATCGATATATATATATATCGATCGATGATCATCGCAGAGCCTCTGATTAGGGATGGCAACTGGCCATCGATGGTTTGCAAACCATCGATGGTATGACTGAAGACAAGTGGTTTGCCATTGCTTGTGGCCATCAATGTTGCACCATCGATGGCAACCCTCAATCGATGTTTAGGAAACATCGGCAGTTGTGGTGTACACAGATCTCCTCGACCAATCGCAAAACAATTGATGGCTTCTAACGATGGTTGAACCAACGATGGTACAGCCGTCAATGGCCATCACTACAGTATAATATAAAAATTGCTATTTTTATGGTATACTGTGTTTTTAAAAAAAAAATTTTTTAAAATAAAATAGTGATGGATAAGTTGAAAATTATGTTCGTGACCTAATTCAATCATAAAAGAAACCGACAATTTTGGAGCGGTTTTTGGAAAAAGAATTCGTCAGTTAAGTGGTTAAGGATCATACGATACCCTTAACTTTGTCCAACAAATATTCACTGTTACACACTTTTTCCTGCGCAGAAAAATACACGTTAACCCAGATATTGATAACAATTTAAAAAGGTAAACCTCGATGGCTTTGTTTAAACACGTGGCAGTAGAACCAGAAGTACGTATACACTATTGTGCGACCAGCCGCATGCACAATAATGCGACTACCACACAACTGTATAATGACTTTTTAACTGTGTACGCAAAAGTGTGTCTTTGCTGTGCGCAAATCTGCGACTCAGCCGCGTATTCAATACTGCGGCACCCCTTTTAAACATTAGGTTCTATCAACAAAGGAAAACAAACTTTTTCCTTTCTTGTCCCTGGATTCTAGTCAGCTTCCTTTGCTTACACGAAAACAGATAGCGATTTTTCAGCACAAAGCAATTACAGGAAAACCCTGCATGTGGCCACTCCAACCTTTGCTGAGATATCTATAGCCGTATGTGCCGTGTGAGTAGGTAAGTGACTTCACTCGATGAGCCCCCATCTGACGATATTAAAATGAACCTCTATATACCCCTGCCTGTACCTTCTAAACTACTTCCTATAAACCTCTAAGGATGACGCTAATTTGCGTACGCAGTCATACAATAAATAGAGACTACAGACTAAGGACATGTGGTTCCGAAGCACAAAGTATTATTCAAGTAAAAGTACAGTCAGTTACACACTATGATCTGTGTACAATGTAGCGCAAAGGAATTATACAGACCCAAGTACAGTATACATACGCAGCACCTCTGGACCAGATCTCGGCCTTCAGAAAGAAAACCTCCGTCAATCAGCATTCAGCAAGAAGACTAAAGACCCAGTGTTTCAGCACACATGTTTATACCCCCCCAGAATAGACAGGACAATAGAGAAGTTTCTTGCTTATGCCATTGGTTCCCAGGGGAGAAGCATATGTTACAGTGCATTTGACAGGCTGGTTCAAATAGACTCGCCCAGCCTCTAACAACTGAGGGTCTTTTCCCTCCCGCCTCCCCATGCTGCATCCTAACAGTTGTTCCTAAAATATACATTTTGTTGCTTGTAGTCTCTGCGGTCCATAAGTTGGGAATGCATGATGCGATCTCCAAACCGATAGTACCGGAATTCTGTTGAAACAGTACGCATCAGTTCTAAACCAAACATGGCTGTCTTAACATGTATAGAACCTTAGTTATCAAATATCTTTATTTCTCAGCATTTAAACTAACTGAACCAACTTAAATCATATACTTTAAAGCTTATTAAACCTTATGTGTGAATATGTAATGTGTGAGTATTCGGGGTTTGATATAAAGACGTATTAATGTGTGTATGAGGAAGGGTGCACTTAACTCTCACTAAGTGAACATCTTAGCAGTGTGACATGCTGAGCCAGATAGTTCCACATGCCCACTCTGTCAGCAGTCCCCCCCACCTGTCCCAGGCTTCAAAAGAAAAAACTCTGTATTCTTCCAGTCTCTTGTGTGAAATGCAAATAGCCAAGCTACAAGAGACAGACCTAAGATGACACTCTAGTCTTTGAAATCATGTCATTGCAGGAAGCCTGCTAATGTAGGTGTGTATTCGAGCTAGACCACCTATAATGAGGGCAGACACTGTCCAGGAAGCTTATCTACACAAGCTAGTTGTCACGTAGCCATTTGCTTTATTCAGCTAATGCAATCAATTTTGGCATACTGTAAAGCCATTTCTGAAATATATATCCTTTATAACACGTAAAGTAATGAAATAGGCTTCTGGTGAATCGCCGTAACTTATGGCGATGGTCACAGATGCATTCGCATGATGCTAATAGTATTATCGCCACATGTACTAAAGTGTGAGTTTATCTAAAATGGCGCTTAGGTGGCCATTTCGCAAAATGGCATCTTGCTGCCAGTCGCAAGATGGTGTCGCTGCAATTCAATTTTAAACTGATCTTGTCTCAGCCAATAATCTAGTTTCGACATGCCACACAATGCCCTCACTGATAATATGCCACACAATGCCCTCACTGATAATATGCCACACAATGCCCTCACTAATAAAATTCCACACAATGCCCTCACTGATAATATGCCACACAGAGCCTTATCAGTCATGTTTCTTTATTTGCCATCCTCAGAGCCTCTCCAATCATGTCCCTTTAAATGCCACCACCAAAGTACTCCTCTTTAACTACAGTCCATCTTTGAGGGGGATATCACTATCTATTCCTGACTCCGTCCACGACTGTCCCACGGCAGATTGGAAGGGAAGCAGCGGAGAGGGTCTGCTCAGCAGTGAAGACTCTGGGCCGCGCTAAGTGGTACCAACCTGGACTCTGGACAGAGCTGTCCAGAGGAATTCAGACCCGAATAGGGTCTGGACTTCAGCAGAGGTTGTGCCGCATTTGGCCCGTGGGCCATAGTCTGACCACCTATGGTCTAGAGTAGAGGTGGGCATAACCGGCCCGCCAGATGTTGTACAACTACACATCCCAGCATGCCCTGCAACAGTTTTGCTATTTGACCATGCTAAAAGTAACGCAATGCATGCTGGGATTTGTAGTTCAACAACAGCTGGAGGGCCGCTTATTGCCCACCCCTGTTCTAGAGTATATTGCTTCCAGTGAAGAGTAAGCTGAATGCGAAAACAGACCCACATTTGAAAATACAGACACAGAAGAAGGCCAAGTCAGGAACACAGGGCCTGATTCAGGTTCGCATGCAGCCAGCCAATGTTTGCATTCGGCGCATGCGTATAGACGCAGTGCACGTGTGCAAACCAGCCGCTGCGATCGGGATCGCAGTCAGCATGCAGAGTCCTCACACAGTGATTGACAGGAAGTGACCGTTTGAGGGTGGGGATAGGGGGTGCATTTAAACGCCATTACAGGGGCATGCATAATTAAGCCCCTGCGATGACATACACAGCCAGAGCACTACATGGCGACAGGAAGCTTCGCAGGTTGTGAGGCATGTCAAGCTCAACTGCAACTCTGCGCATGGGTCCGTTGTTACTCAATGTTACCGCTGACTTGCGGATGCATGTCATGGGAAGTGGGCAGCTTTATACAGTGATGGGCGTTTTGGTATAGTGCTGCGTTTGCCGTGCAACTGCATTCATCAGCATATTTTCGCAGCTAACGTGAATGCAGCCTTGCAATCCAACCTGAATCAGGCCCACAGCCTGTATGCAGTACACACAGGATAGCCAGGACTGCAACAAGGTTAGCATGCACACAGAGTTGCCTGGTATGGAACAAGACATGCATACACACAGGATAGTCTGGTATGGAATGAAGTCTGTATATATACAGGATAACCTGGTATAGTAGACAGGGATGACGAGATGGGGGGAGCGGGTACTAATAACCCGGGTCTGGGCTTGTTTTAGGGGTCTGGGTCCGCAACCGCCCCCATCTCCCTCTTACCTGTCAGCAGCCAGCACTGGGCTGCAGTGGGGTTATAGGGAGGCTGCTGCTGCTGAGCAGCAGCAGCAGTTTCCTCAGACTGTGCAGCAGTGGAGGGGGGCAGGCGATCACATGGCTGAGGGCTCAAAGCACCCCCCTGTTCAGTGTGCAGCAACAATTGACCAGTGTAAATATTTTTTTATTTTTTCCTAAGGGGGGCATGGCCATGCTTCCAGCGATTAGGTGAAGCCACCCCAAAGAATACAGAGGGTTTTTAGAAGTGGAGATGTTGCTCATAGCAACCAATCAAATTCTACATATCGTTTATCTAGCTCCTTCTAGAAGATAATAGCTAGAATCTGATTGGTTGCTATGGGCAACAACTCAACATTTTAAAACCCGCACTTTAGTAAATACTGTATACCCCTGGCTCTCTATTGGCTCGGGTGTGGAATGAGGTCTGAATACACATAGGATAGCCTGGTATGGAATTAGGTCTGTATACACACAGTATAGCCAGGTCTGAAACAAGATCTGCATGCACACAAGGTAGCCTGGTATGAAATAAGGTCTGCATACATGTAGGTAGCCTGGTTTGGAGCAAGGTCTGTATACACAAACGATAGCCAGGTCTGGAACGAGTTCTGCATACAACAGGATAGCTGAAATGTCATGACTCCAACACACAGTACCACCTCTGTGAGGGAGTATTTTACTGCACAAACAAGGAGGTCCTAGTACTGGCAGAATATTTAGTCTTCCAATCCACTGAGCAATGCATATGTACTCCACCCATTCCATGTGTACTCCACCCATTCCATATGTAGTCATCCTTTTTAAATTTATGTTCATGCTTCTATTGTAAACCGTTTCTCCTGTACTCTCATATTTTTGTAATAATTGTCCTCTGTAAGTATATATATATATATATATATATATATTATATATTATATATATATATATATATATATATATATATAGACAAAGCTAAAACTTTATGGGCTCTATTTACTACAATCCGCATTGGTAATGCAGATTGTAGTGTGATATTACCGAGTGAGTTCGCATTGCGGTTTCAGGCAATATTACAGGGATTTACTACAAATCCCTTGCAGGGACAAAGGCCCTCATTCAGAGCCGTACGCTCTGCATGAGGGCCGGGCTCCTTTTTCATGGAGCGTCCTCCTGGACGCTCGTATAGCTGTGGGTCACCACCCACAGGCTATACGAGCGTGCATTTTGATGGCCGCGATGGTCGTGACCATCGCGACCATCGAAATTGCGAGCCGGAGCCTGCGGTTGAGGTTTTCAACCGCAAGCTCCGGAGTGATTTTGGCTCTATCAGAGCCAAAATCACTCCCACTGACATCACTAGTGATGTCAGTGGGCCGGCTTCTGACGGGAGGCGTTCCCGTGGGCACGCCCCCGTCAGGGAGGCACGCCCCCGGCACGCCCACCAAAGGGGGCGTGCTGTCAATCAACATTGACAGCACGCCCCCTTTGATCGGACACAACGAGCGAAGGAAAGTCCTTCACTCGTCGTGTCTGGCGCATGCGCACGACGGAGCTCCCTCCGTCGTGCGCATGCTCAGTGCAGACCATCGACCCACTTGCGAGCGTACAGCCGCTCGCGAGTGGGTCTGAATCAGGCCCAAAGCTCACGAGAAAGCTCTGTCCCTGCGAATCCCATCCACACACTAGTCACGGTATTTTTGCAAAAAAATACTTTGACTAATGCCCTGCGCATGCGCCGACCGGCCGCCGCTCCTAACCCCCCGGTGCTAAGCCCCGCCCCGTCATTACACTCCGCTCCCGCATTCACGCCCCCCCCCCACGTCCACCCCCCCTCTACCTTAATTGCTCTTACCTGAATGATCCGGGCTCCAGTGATGTCTTCCATGTCCTCCGGTCAGGTGATATCCCATACTGCACTGGGACCCGATCACCTGATGATCGCGCCGCAGTGCAGCATGGGAGATCAGCTGACCGGAGGGGAGACATCACCAGAGCCCCGACCACTGGTCGCTGGAGTCAGGTAAGTTAATTTTTTTTTAACTTTTTTTTACACTCTATCAGCGTGTGGTCTGTTTAGACCACACAGCTGATTACTGGGGCCGGCTCCGGGCTCTGCTCTCCCCATTAGAGCAGGGCAGGAGTCCGGTAACCGGGGGGAGACCCTGGATAATGCCACCTCCAGGTGGCGTTATTATCACAGGGCTTTCTCCGGTATTTTTTTACAATTTATTTTTAGTAACTTTGATCGGATCACATTTCCTATTACAATTATGGGAAATGCGATCTGCTTACTAAAAATAAGTGATACTTAGGGGTTGGAGTACAATCAGTGGTCGAAGTGGGAAATTTGAAGTGGGGGTATGGAGAGTGTGCGCGCCAAATGCATGCAAAAAAAAAAAGGTGTGGCTATGCATCACAAGGGGTGTGGCTACGTGTCGTGAGGGATGTGGCTACTCAAAACGGGGGCGTGTCATGCATCCATCTCTCATTCCTACCTTTCATCTCTCACCTTCTGCACCTCTCGCTCCTTTCAAACACATAGGCCCCTGCCACAGAAAATAAGTAAATCAAATAATCTGTGCATGAAAAGAAAACTACACACATTGGCACTTATAGGAAAACACCAAACACATAGGCCCCCGCTACAAAAAATAAAAATATCAATCTTTGCATGAAAAAAAACCACACACATTGGCACCCATAATGAAAAAAGGCGCCTACAGGAAATAAATAAATCGCATAACCGTTGCATGGAAAAAAAAATGGCACCCATATCAAAAAAACAAACACAGTGGGTATATAAACTAAAGTGCGGGTTTTTAAAAGTGGAGATGTTGCTCACAGTAACCAATCAGATTCTACTTAACTTGTATCCAGCACCTTCTAGAACAGGGGTGGGCAATAAGCGGCCCTACAGCTGTTGTTTAACTACAAATCCCAGCATGCATTGCAACAGTTTTTTTTATGACCAAATAGCAAAACTGTGACAGAGCATGCAGGGATGTGTAGTTTTATAACATCTGGGGGACTGCTTATAGCCCACCCCTATTCTAGAAGATAATAGCTAGAATCTGATTGGTTGCTACAGTATGAACAACATCTCCACTACTAAAACCTGCATTTTAGTAAATATACCCCATAGGCTCCCACCGGAAATAGATAAATCACAGGAGCTTTCCATGAAAAAAATAAAATAAATACACATTGGTACCGTTCAGAAAGAAATAGGCCCCACAGGAAATAAATAAAACAGATACAATTGTTCTGGGTGGCGTCCAATGCAGCAATTCCCATTCTGCTCCTTCGGGTACACATTACTGTGGGTGACACATTTCTTCTCGCAGCCTCATGAGGTGGTGAGAAAAAAAATGTGTGAAAAGTCCATGGTTTGGATGCCAAAACGGCTGTTGGGTGCTGATACCATGAGTGTAGACAAGTTTAGCGCTGCTAAACCTGGTGCTTCCAGTTGCTTCAAAAGTAATGGGCACCCGAATAAATAGAATTGACTTTAAACACCATTCAGATGAATTCCACCAATAGGTTTTGCAAGAAAAAAAAACAAAAAAATATCACAGGTTTTGCATGAAAAAAACGCACATATTTGGAGCAATTGAATTAAATGTGATGTGAATAGCGTCAGGAAGAAGTCAATTCAATTGTTTCCCCCATGTCCGGCACTTAGTCGGTAGATGCACGTTAGCAAGCCTTAAGCAAGGTGTTTAGGCGTGCTAACTGGCATTTTCCAAATAAAGTGCTGGCCGCAATGCTGTCAGCGCCGTGTTAAACTTAAAAAAGCATTGCGGCCGTGACTTTAGTCAGATTTCTGCTTGCACTCTCAGGAGGGTGTGAGCATAAATCCTTTAGTTGAACTAAAGGTACGTACACAGTAGACAATTTTTTAAAGGATATTGCCGATAACGACACATCGTTGTGACCATTTTGTTTACTTGTCTCGTGTATATGCACTAGATCGTTAACAATGCGTGCTCCCCGTCGTTACAGGCATTGGCTAGTATGTGTGCACTTAACGATGCAGCCGCCCCTGCCGGGTCCCGTCGCTGCCGATAACGGTGCGTACACAAATCGTCTATTGTGTACACACCTTAACTACATGGCCAATTGAATAGCTCCAGGAACCTGTTACCAGCGCTAGTCAACATTACCCTAAATTGAATTGACCCCATTGGCACCAATGGGAAAATAAAAAATACATTGGCCACAGAAAATAACAAAAAAACTTAGGGCAGTATCCAAGTAGCCTGTATATATTTTCGGTGGTGAAAAATGGGGATTTTTCTATGATAAAACGTTTTTCGCTGACTTTTGACGTTTTTACCCTATCCCATTTGTTTTGGGTGAACAAATAGGATAATTAGGCCGAAAAAAACACATACGATCCGTGATAAGTTTATGGACCTATGTGTTTTTAGTGTTCACTCTAGCTCCAGCAGCAGGCAGGGCGCCGGAGCTAGAGAACGCAATTCCGTGCATGCCTAAGACGTGCGCGTGCACCCGAAAAGGGGGCATGGCCACGGAAAAGGGGGTGTGTCTATAAGACACGCCCCCTTTTCGTCACTCTTGGGGACGTGCCCGGCACTTACGGACACACCGGGCAGCCCCCAAGCGCTGCTGATAGGGAGAATAGATGCCGGGCGCATGCCCCCGGCGTCCATTCTCCGGCGGTGACCGGGTCACCACACATTTCCCCACCCGCAGGACACTGTTACCCTTCGATGAAGACAGCACCCGCAGGCTGTGAGTGCAGGGCGCTTTTTGCCCTCCTGAAGGAGGACAGGGTGCTTTTTGCCCTCCAGAAGGAGGGCAGGGTGCCGCGCCCCACTAAAACAGCCTCGTGGGAACGCTGCATCGGGCAGGACTACAGGGCTACTTGGATAGCTCAGGGGGATCCATTAGCGCCCAAATCACATTCGGTGGTAAATGGATACCGCCCACAGGCATTGAATGAAAAATAAACATATTGGCATAGATAAGGAAATGTTGTGGGGTACAAAGGGGTGGTAAAGAACACACAGGCTATTCAATGAGGCATATAGAGAAGGTGGGGTACACAAAAGAGAAGGGGTACACAGTGGAGGTGGGGGCAGACAGAGAAGGTGGGGTACACAAAGGAAATGAGGTACACAGAGGAGGGGTACACAAAGGAAATGAGGTACACAGAGGAGGAGGGGTACAAAAAGGAAATGAGGTACACAGAGAAGGTGGGGTACACAAAGGAAATGAGGGACACAGAGGAGGTGGGGTACACAAAGGGTGGAGTGGAGGGGTACACACTATAGATAAATATTAACTGAAATCTGGTATTACTTACCAGTTTCTTGCGGTCTCTGAGAATGGAAGAAACAGCAGTAAAAATAAGCTCCAGGGCTCAAGCGGACACGCAGCCTGCCACCCGAGCAGTATGAGGTGCTGTCCTGTTACTTCTGGCACTGAATCCGGCAGGGGCCGCACACTGGCAGGCGGGCAGGCGGCAGCGGCTGAGGTAGAATGCCGGACTCTGCCGCGGGGATGTGGCAGGGACCTTCCGGCAGTGGGTAAGGGTCGGGAACTGACGGGCGGGCTGGGGAAACAGGCACTGGAGCCAGCCGCGCAATCTTAACACACACTGCGGCTGGCTATGGCTTTAGGGGGCCGGGGTTGTCCTCCTGTGACTGACAACCTGTGAGCAGCGTCAGTCACTGGCAGCAGCGGGCGGCGGCAAGTAGGTTCCCCGCACATTCCTGTAGTCACGCCTCCGCTCTCCATCCTTGCAATTAAAGAAAAAAAAAAATGTTTAATGCTTGAAGTGCCGGTATGCCATACCGCTGCATACCGGCTCACTTCGAGCACTGAGTACAATTTTATGAATTCTACTCCAATTGCCCTGTTGCAACTTTAGGTGACACTAAAACAATGCGAAAAGGGTGTGAAAACACCCTTTTTCACTTTATTTTAGTAAAAATAATGTTAATAAATAGAGCCCTCTGTGATTAACATCTCTGCGTATGCGTAAGGAAAGACAGGAGCTGGTATTTGAGGAAAAAGCATAATTATCTATTTAGATGAGGATGGGCTTACTTTTTCATCTTGTCCTCTCTTGTCAGTTTATCATGTTTTTATGGATTCATGCTCTGTTGCCTTTTATTGTCAAAACCTACTATTGCTTCTACTGTTTCTGTTACTCATTACTCCTGCTGGTGCTACTTGTTCACCGGAGACACACAGGGCCTGATGCAAAGAAGTAAAATCTGGTGTACATTGCTCAAAAGAAACACGTGCGAAAGAAATGTGCAAATATGCAGAGGTGTGACTGCAGGTGTAGCATATAAATCTGATTTTCTACAAGTCACCGTCATCAGAAGGCACTTGCACCTGCCCTATAGTAAGTGTATAGTAGGTGTACACCTACATCGAAATTTGTATGGGACATATTTGTGTGTACACACCCTCACTGAATTTTGCTTACATCACACCTCATCACAGCCCAATTCTGCCTCTTCAGTAGTAAGTTTAGACGCTACTGAAAAGTGTCTGTCTTTGCATCACCCATACTTGTGTGAGCTAATGTCTGGGCATGCACAGTGCAAATTCACACAAGATACACTCCTGCATTTGCCCCAGTGACCTACTACAAGCTACAGTATAAGCACTGAATATACCACAACATTGGATGTGTGAGCAGGGTGGACAATTGGGAGAGAGGGATAGCCAATGCCCTGATACAACCAAACAGGACTGGATTGGATTGGCAAAAACATTTTGCTCAACTCCCTTTAGTTTCTGCTAATTAAATCCAGACACAGATTTTAGTCCAAGATGAAGGTCTAGTGAGCTGATCATTATTACTTTCAGTAAGCTCATTTGGTGGCAGAGAGTGTTATCCACTCTGAAGACCAAGGATTGTTAGACAGAAAGTGGTATATGGCATATGTTCTGAAAATCAACTAACTAATGATCAAGTAACATGATTGATAGTTCCCCAAAACGAATCAGTTTTATGGTGAACATTTCTCTGCGGCTAGCCAACTCTTCCTAAAGTCTGTTAATTGAAAGCATTCAACATATTTTATTTCACTCCACATGTGAACATCTACTTCTCAACACTAACAATTTCTCAGACACACTGATACATATACCTCAGTCCATTACAATACCTACCCGGAAAGTAAGAAATTATATAGAGGCATATGGTCACTCTGTAGCTGTTGAATTTGAATGTAAGGTCAATTGAAGTTGCTACTTGTTAGTATATTTGTGCCTGTATTTCTATTGCTTTCTGTTATACATTAAGTATACATTACAGTTACATCTGTCTTATTATTAAAACTTTCTGATGCTTTACTGACAACAATATAACAATCTGCCATAAACCTATAAAAAACAAACTACTTCAACAACACATGAAAACCCTTTTGTTTTTCAATGAGACTCAAAAATACCATAAGTGGCAGAACATATCACCATCAACACATTTTTTATCCCTTGTCTTTTGTACCATGTATTCTTCCTCCCGTTATGCTTGCTAAGCTTTTAGTCATATTGAATTAGCAGAAATTATTTGACAGTATTTTTGTTCGCATTGACCTCCAGTTTTTTTCATGCACTTATATGAGCCGGTTTCTTATTTTAAGCTTGTGCAGATCTTACAAGAATTCTGTGCACTCATCATTATGTGCAGCTAAAAAAAAGTGTCTCTAAAACATGAGGCACATTTGCCAGAAACAATTACGTAATAGAATTTTGTCATTTTATGCAAATATTGTTGCACATTTCTGTCAGATCTGTAGTCATCTGTTTGGGTTTGCTGTTTAGAAACCTAATTATTTCTTTATTTTTAAAGAATTCTATCAACTGTAAGCTAAAATAATGCTTACCCCTAGAAACAGATGTATGCTTCATCTATATACAAAAGGGCAATAGTTAACAAGTTTGTTACAAATTACAATATAGATCACTATCATGATTGACATGTGCAGTGGTAATCAGAAAACAAGCTAGAAAGCATTATCAATAATGCAATAGCTTATCAGTTCTATTTGTATAAATTGAAGTTAAGACACACTCAATGAGAGTTAAATCTCAAAAGATTAAACTTTTTAGTTCTGTTTTTTCCCTTCACCCCATTCAACAAAATATTGTGTCTGGATTACTGATAAGAATAGTACACATCAATATTCACCTACAGTAAATAAAATACATGCTAAAATGAATAATAAAGGGGCTGATGGTTGCAGAGCTATACACAAGACTATTTTGCAGACGGATCTTGCGGTTACAGTATTAGCACTGCACATACTTTATAGCCAAGTGTACGCATCTATGGGCAAGTGTGAGTCATATGCATCTCACATAGATGTCTCATTGAGAATTACTCTTACACAATGCATATTATGACCCTCCCTGTGTAAACCATTGCTTTGCCTTCACACCAGAGAGATGTCCCTGAAATAGATTTTCCAATAATGACAATTGTGATAGACTGAAAGGTGCGTACAATAAGCCCAGAATCAATAGATAGCGCTGGGATATTCATGGTAACAAGGACAGGGAAAATGTGGAAAAAATGATGAGAAAAATAGCATTGATGACGTTATAACTATATCAGCCAGGTATGAAACTCAGTTCCTGTGAGATACAGAATAAGAGCTGGGGATGTACTGTAAAAGTGAATTTTATTCTGCAATTTTAAAACTGCATCAATCAGATGATTGCATTATTTATTAACTTGAGCTTTGCATAGAAATTTGTTTTCCAACCACTTATTCTTGATTTCATCTTTTGTGATGTGTCTTATTTTGAATTGCATGTTTCTTTAGAATGTGCATTTTAGAAGATGTGTCTCATAGGCCTGGTACTAGGTAACGTGTTGTTGACGGTGGCTGGTACATCTGTGCTCTGGATTCATGTGTATGCTAAATTATATGCATCATAAGAAACTCATCCAAAACTATATTTTTGCAACTACCTAATGGCCACATTTTAGTTATCAACTGTATATCATGCACCTTTCATGCATCAACAAGAAAAGAAAAAGGTCTGTTCTGGACATCCAACTTCATCAATAATTACAAGTGCACCTGCAGCATGCAAATCCAGGGAATTTGCTGCCCTACAACAATCACAAAAATGTATCTAGCTAAGTGAAAACATTAATAACACAATGCAGCGCTGGTAACACTGAATAATGATTTATTTAATAGTAGATATACATAAAAATTAAATCACAGATATAAAGCAATAAAACATGCATTTATACATATACTGTATATGTGTAAAATCAGTTAAATGAGCTCTATTGCACCACATCATATGTTAGATTAATGAATGATCCCAGTGGCAAACGCAGGATTTTTAAATGGGGGTTTCCAAATACTTAATTACAGAACCAATGAAAAATGTCTAACCACAATAAGCCTACAGCATACACTTTATTGTGTAGTTTAAGTGTTATAATAGGGTTTGGTATGAAATCCTGGCTGTCGGGATGCCGCTGGTCAGAATACCGACAGCGACATCCCAAAGGCCAGAATCCCAACACCCATAGGAACGAACGGTAAGTGTTTTCCTAACCCCTACCCTGATCCTCCCTCTACGGTGCCTAACCCTAACCTCCCCCCTAGTGCCTAAGTCTAACTTCCCCTTCCCCGCACCCTAAACCTAACACCCCCTACCCGGTGCCTAAACCTAACTCTCCCCCTAGTGCTTAACCCTAACCCGCACTCCAACCTTCCCCTAACACCCCTATACTTACCTGCGGGATGCCGACGTTATAAATATCGCGCCAAAATCCTGCATCCCGGGATGCCGACTAGATCTCGTTATAATATATCTATTATATATACAGTATATCCCCCTCCCCAGCACACATTGACGTGTGAGTCAGACAAATACTTGCATCAGAACATCGGGAGTGGAAGACAGTCAGTGCCTCACCCGGCCAACATCATTTATTAAAACTACCCACTACCCCACCCCGGGGGTTAGTTAAAGGGAAAGCAAGCACAGGGACACTGAGGGGGAGCAGAGGGTGGGGACACTGATACACACACATATATATATATATAGATATATATATAGATATCTATGTATATATACACACTAAATAAACTATATATTACCAAGCAGACTAAATAATAAAACGAACAAATTCATAGGACAGGAGGAATTTCAAGAAATACATTATATATATATATATATATATATACACAGTGTATATACTTGTATTTTCAGGGTCTTTCTAGCTGTGATGGCACTACAAGTCCCAGCACATCCAGTTGACAAAGGCCCTCATTCAGAGCCGTACGCTCTGAGCAGAGCGCACGCTCTGAATGAGGGCCGGCCTCCATAACTATGGAGCGTCCTCCTGGACGCTCGTATAGCTGTGAGTCACCACCCACAGCCTATACGAGCGTGCAGTTTGATGGCCGCGATGGTCTTGACCATCGCGACCATCGAAACTGCCAGCCGGAGCCTGCGGTTGAGGTTTTCAACTGCAAGCCCAGGAGTGATTTTGGCTCTATCAGAGCCAATATCACTCCCACTGACATCACTAGTGATGTCAGTGGGCCGGCTTCTGACGGTAGGCGTTCCCGTGGGAACACCCCCGTCAGGGAGGCACTCCCCCGGCACGCCCACCAAAGGGGGCGTGCTGTCAATCGACATCGACAGCACGCCCCCTTTGATCAGACACAACGAGCGAAGGAAAGTCCTTCGCTCATCGCGTCTGGCGCATGCGCACGACGGAGCTCCCGCCGTCGTGCGCATGCGCAGAGCACACCATCGACCCACTTGCGAGCGGACAGCCGCTTGCGAGTGGGTCTGAATCAGGCCCAAAGTGTGCTGGGATTTGTAGTCTCATCACAGCTGGACAGACAGTGACCTGGTTGCACATACTAACTTATAGGACACCTGCTTCTTACCTTTCCAAGCAAGTAGAGCTCGAGCAGGTGATGCTGTTACAATGCAGCTTCCGCAGGGTCCAGGATCACTGTGGTCAGACTGGGCTGGACCGCTGGTAAGGGGAGCTGAGGAGGCGCCCTGCCCCTGGCTATAGCCGCAATCGCGACCGGCTCCTGAGTCCTGACTGGGGTCACTGGCTTCGTTGGGTAGGTCACTTTCCCGCTGTCCAGTCCCCACACTTCTAAGGGGTGGTCTTGTGCACAAACGGACCGCCCCTTTACTTCATCCACATATACACTGCTATGCGCTGCCGCCGCATTGGTTGCCTGGCTCCATACACTCCGCCCCCGCTCTCCTGGCTAAAGGCATCCTGAAGTGCCTGTTAGCCGGAGCAAAAAACAGCTTCCTGTTAGTATCCAGGAAGCAGGCAGTCGGCACATTACAAACACAGCCTGCCTGAGCTCCTTGGATGGATCTGCGTGCAGGTCAGCTGCGTGGATGGATCAGCAGGCAGGGGGGGTTTCTAGGTACTCGGAAACCCCCCCTGCATGCGCGGGTGGATCCAGTGAATCTATATAGATATTGAGCTATAAATGTTCTGTGTCTTAGATCTGTTATTAGTCGCAACACTGGTAAAAATCCCGGAAATTCCTTATCACAGTACTTATAATAAATGTCTATCATAGGGAAAAAAAAGGTGTCAATAGCAGTATCTCTGCTTAATATATAGTATTCATTTATCTGTTTTTGAACAGTATTTGCAGTCTACTTGGCTGTGAGACGTTACTAAATTCAAGCCGTCTATAATATCACCAGTTCAGACTGTGTTAAGCCGTGAAGTCCGGGGCGTCCCCCAGCAATTACACAGGCTTTACTCACGTTAGTCCAGCTGACTGTGTTCCGTGTCCAGGGACTAAATCCGGGGGAGTAGTGTTCTTTCCACAGCGGTTAGCTCATCAGTTGCACTACGATCAATAGTGCTTGAGTGCAATGTGAGTGCAGCTCCCGGTGCCAATATAGATATAGTAGCACTCTCTGTCAGGTGTCTATTAGCAACAGAACGGACCAATACAGGGCATCAGCAGCATATGTATCCCTCATTCAATCCAACACAATTGCAGCATCAGCGGCTGGAGTATCAGTGCAAACAAGGTATTCCTCGCCCAGGTATACAGATAGATGTACTGCCGAGCAAATCAACCAGCTCCACGGCAATCATAGAGAGGGACAGTGACGCGTTTCATCTACTCTGTCTAAAAGCTTTTTGTATGAATCACCTGTCACACCAGCAACTCCAACATTGTGGTTAGTAATCTGCTGGTTTGAAAAAAAAAATCACTTTCACACAGTCTGAAAACTGCACAAAATTAAGCAAATTAAATAGTGGTTTAGAGAACCATACTGAGATCAGGTATTTCTGGGTTAGAGCATGCCGATTTTTGGCATTTATCCAAAGTCACATGTATGGGTAGGTCTATGTAATTGGAGGAGAGAGTCAGCTGATGGCATGCTGCAGACAGGGGCAGTTGAAGAAGGTTCAGTAGAACCTGACATTGTGCCAGAGTTTACTGTGCATGCACAGGTCTCCGGTAACATGGTGCCTTCACCATGGTCCCAGAGACCACCCTATGCCAGTGATTTGTGCTGCTGTTGCAGTTCCAACATGGCACTCCAGAGAGATATGTACTAAATATGGGTGCAGGCTGTGCAATGTGGGCCCCCAGGGTCTTGTTTGTACCGAGCACCCTGCACCCATTATATATACACCAATGGTTGCAGTTCCAACGTGGGACTCCAGAGAGATATGTACTAAATATGGGTGCAGGCTGTGCAGTGTGGGCCCCCAGGGTCTTGTTTGTACCGAGCACCCTGCACCCATTATAGATACACCAATGGTTGCAGTTCAAAGTTTGCTTCAAAGTGAGAAGTTGGAGGATGTGATTAATTTCAAGTAAGTAGGGCTGCACTGTGTCAGCAAAATGAGGAATGGAAACAAAGGTGAGGTGCAGATAAAATGCAGAGAAGAATGTTCAAGGTGCCTTTAAAGGTTTTTTGGAAATACCATGCTTTGGAAATGAGGTGTAAGAGAAGGTTGTACAGATGTATCCTCATTGAACTACACAGTTGGATGTTTGTGTGACTTTGTGTCATATGCTAAAAATAAAACTTGCGATAAGCAGGACGGGGCTCTGCTGCTTAAAGGGGTGTGGTCAAGCATGGCCACGTCTGCTCCAAATAAGATGCACTGTAACAATTGTGCATTGCACCATGTGCCAAGATGGGGTGGAAATATATCCCCCCACATCCCCAGTGATAATAACTCTTTTAATGGCAAGAAATCTGTCACCCCCTCAGTGATAAGAGATCAGCCTAGTGGTTTTAGATCCCCCTACTGTGTCATTAACCCCTCTACCTCATGCAGAGAACAACAGAGAGGGTCTCAGACACCCTGCTGATCTCTGCAGATACCTTCTTTGCACTTGAAGAAGTAAAATGTATCAGCCTGCACATGCACTCCAGAGACTGCTACATCCCTGCAGGTGGCCAGACCTGCAGCAGATAACCAGTTCTGCACAGGGGACAGAGAAGCATAGTTACATTGGGCTGTGTAGGTAAAAACTCATCTTACAGTGGTCACATCCTATGTGATTACATCAGTTACAGTAAGTGGTTATTTAAATAAATCTCTGTGATTGCAGAATGTGGAAGTTCAATCTATAGTTTGTTTGAAATGTGATAGAAGCAAATCTAGAACACTGTTAACAGATTAAGGTAAGTGGTATAGGTAACAAAGAGGCACCCCAGATCATTTATTCTTCATATCAGGAGACTCTGGTAATGCACTATTTAAATACGTATGCAAATGTGGTGAGATAAATGTAACAAAATATAATGGATCAACATCGACAGCCGCCCTGTTTTGCTGCGAGCTCTGGAGCGAGTGAAGGTCTCACTCGCTTTGGGTCTCGCGCATGCACTTTGCACACACCACGCGCGCGCACTGGGTCACCCGCTTGCAAGCTACGCGCTTGCGGGTGACCCAGTGACCCGCGCTTGCAAGCGGGTCTGAATCAGGCCCTCAATCCCTTTCCAATGCAGCAAGAACAGTAAATGTACCCATTGTTTTGCTTATATTGCTTTAACATTCAAATGAAATGAATTGCCTGTGTGTTTCTACAACTAAGTAGGCTATTAGAGAAAAATATTTATGCTTTGTGGCAGTTAATGTATTGCAATGTGCAAGACATGCTTGCCGACAATCTGGCTACTCCCTCTGGGAGGGAGCAGCCAGGTCGGCATAGCAGGGGGTATGGGCGGCATAGGGGGGTGCGGCTGGACATATTACCCGGCATTTGTGGGTGGAGTGGGGGGCGTCCCGTCCCGAAACACAATTCCGAGATTACCAGCAGGGTCATGATGACGCGGTTCTGCATGAAACGTGTAACTGTGGGGGTGTCCAGAGGGGTCAGCGGCCGCCAGGAGGCTTGCCTGCCTTTCAGGGGGGCGACACTCGATTTTCGGGAGGTTCCCGCCCGAATTGGAAGGGTAGGCAAGTATGGTGTAAAAGGACAAGTGGAGGTGTTACCCATAGCAACCAATAAGATTGTAACTATCATTTGCTAAAGTTGGGAGCAAAGCAAAAAAAAAAAAACTATTTACTTTGCACCTGGACAAACCATGGTAAATACTTGCTGCTTTTGCATGTAACCCACAATTGCTGGACAATTTATTATTACACTGCAATTTAGATTTGAGTTTGGACAGACCCCTCCCAAACTAAATCTCCCTGCACATTATAAATCTGCCCCTCCTGCAGTGCAGCATGGTTTTACCAAGGTGCACAGTTACTTGCTCTTTTTTGCTTTACTCCCAACTCAGAGTCAGCCCTACAGTCAATAAATTGATAGCTAGAATCTGCCATTATGCTCTTTAGAAAGTTTGATAGATCTCTAATAAATAAAATGGTGGGCAGGAGAAGTGTCATAGAAAAGTCCTTCAGATGTTGAATTGGAGAAATAACATATTAAAATCCTATCTCTTAATAAACAGACTCCACGCAAAGTCCTGAATAGTTTCATGTTCAAACCAGTCTGTGTTGCTCCTAGAATATTCATTGTATAGTCTTTTCAATGAGAAGCTAAATGTATGAATCTTTTATTATGAAGCTAGTGTCTTCGGGAGGTGGTCCAACCTCTATAATGTGCATTTCAGCATCACTGAGAGCATCGGGCCTCAGAAATTTGCCTAAATAATGCATAAGCTTTTCTAGACATGTCAATATTTACCCAGATTCTTGGCATTTTATCGCTCCTTGTTCTTGTTCAGTGACCGCCACTTGCTGCACTACACAATTAAAGTCATAACCGTTGCAATTATAGATTTTTCATTTGAGAGTTGATATGTTTTATCAATAGTTAATTCACTGTTATCTTGTTTTCTTTATCGGAAAAATGTATTAGAGAATTGTAACTGTAACAATTATTGCTAATGAAAACTGTTTAGTTTCCAAGTCCTATAATTATCACTTTAAGCTCATCTCAGTTGCTAAATCTGTATTATTTTGAAATCATATCTCTTTGGGCTTTCAGTCTTACAGCACAAACAGTTACTAAATCAGCTGATTAATGTTGCTCTTTGTTATCTCCATTTCATAGTCAATTTACTTCTTAATAACATATATATTCTGTGCCTCTCAGAGCCAGAAAAACAACCATCCACAAGACTTAAATAAGAAATGACTTTTCACAAATAAGCAATCTATTTGCAAGCAAATGGCTTCAGAAACATGAACTATTAACACCTGTAGATTATACAGAAAACAATTCTATACTTGGAAGCCAAACATGTTCTTTTTATGGGTTGGTCCTCACATGTCAATGTTGTATAGTTTCAAGATGACTATGATGGCCACAAATAGGAAGGGCCTGTTTATTGAGTATATGCATTCGGATAGACTGGCTGAAAACATGGCTTGTCTCTTGAATCTGGAAAAACACAATACAATCAGAAATATGGTAACGCTGCTCATCTAAAGTTACACATTGATACAAGATCTATAGCAACTTCTATACTCTGGACTTCAGACTTATTTTTATTTATTTCTAAATGATTTACTGATTCATTTGTTTCCTGAACTAGTTATATGAATTAAAAATCATACCATATAAAGATGTCATGACTGCGTACCGCTGAACACATCAGAAAAATAAATAAATGTATAATGAGTATTAAAATTTACATTGAAAAACATATATGCATGTCCTCAGGAGCGCCGAGAGGGGAGGGAGGGGTTACAGATTACCCAGGCCTGGGCTTCCTGAGGGGCCCGGGTCCAATGTCGCCCCCTCCCCCTCCCTCACAGCAGCCCAGCACACAGGCATTTTAACCCTACTCTACACAACAATCACTTCTATCTTATGCCTCATGTCCCTCATCTCCTTTAAATTGTAATCTTGAGCAAACATGTCCATCTCACCTTCTGTCACATTGTTTTTTTACAGAGTCATGCTATGTTCCATTTTCTTCCTAATAACTCTGGGATATGTTTGCACGACAGAAATGAAGGATAACAATAATACTTACCCAGGTCAGAGACCAGGATAAATGGAAGCCAACAGTCATGTCTTGAGCACTTGCAATACTTTCTGATACAGTTGGCTAAAAAAGTAAACCGGCTTTACAGCAACTCTCTTGCAGTGGAGTGATGCTTTTTTTGCTATTCCATGATGGGCTTTGAAAATGAGTGTGAGCTGGAGGACCAATAGGACGGTGTATGTGTGTAATACCTCACTATGCAGGGTATTATGCCTAATGGTGCATACACACGGTCAGATTTTTCTTCAGATCTGAACAATATCGATTTAAAAAATCGTTCAATTGTTCATATCTGAAGGAAAATCTGACATATCTGTCAGATGAACAATGCGCGTTCCCGATGGTCAGATAACGATATCTGACATCTGATGTGTTTGCAGTCAGACTTGCACGATTCCATTCATTTTAATGCAGTCAAAAATTGTTCAAATCGGTCAAATCTTTGGTAAAATCATTCAAATTATTCAAATTGTTCATCTGACAGATCTGACAAATCTGACCGTGTGTATGCTCCATAACACTGTATGGACAATTCCCAGCATCCTTTGCAGCTGCTCAAGAGGGCAGGAGCAGGTCACATGACCAGTGTGAGGCAGGTGCCAGTTGGAAGGGAGCAGCAGTTGGCAGTTGCGCTCCTGAGGTAACAGAGAAGAGGACCAGACCTGTGTTAAATGGCAGCAGACAGCGGCAGGTGGCAGCCAGAGACACAATAATCTGCAGACAGAGCACCGGTACTACCAGGGACTTCCGTTCCATGCTGATGATGTCTGGACGAGCTGAGAGAGGCGGTGCTTTCTGCTGACGTCCTCCCTATAATCAGTGAAGCCGGAGAGGCAGAGAGTGGTAGTGAAGCCCAAGTGGATTTCATACAGGACCAGACTGTTCTACAATGTGGCCATTAGGAGGTGGAGCAGTGAGCAGTGACTCCAGCCCTTTTGTAAAATAACCACTTTCCAAGTAGCATTCATGAGATCAGTCAAAGGTCAGCAGCCAGAGTGACATACTGCTAAGCCACCACAGGGAGTTACCTCTTCACACCCAAGTGCATAGTTTACCTGCTCTCACTCAGCTAATAACCTAGACTGTGATACCCTCAGTGTCTCCAGATAAGGACTCAGTCTTCATCTAAATATCACCTTACTAGCAAGAGTTAAGAGTATTACTAGTCACCGTTCCTGAATACACCTCTAACTAACCTGTTAGATAGTGGCTATTTACAACCATCTTAGGTGCATGCTAACAGCCAAGGTAGAGTGGCAAAGGAGTAACTTTTATGTAACTTTCCAAATTAGGAACCTAAGGAGCCGCTAGATTTGACATCTTTCAGTTATCATTAAAAAGGAAGAGAGAGAGAGCGAGAGAGAAAGAGAGAGAGAAATAAACATTGTTGCAGTGACCTTAGAGGATACAGTGATATCGCTTCAGGAGTGCACAGCCGCTACTTTCATCAGCCTCTGCCAGTGAGCTTATTAAGGACAGATAAAAGACAGGAGGCATTAACTTTGTCCCCACAAGTGGTAATTCAGATTGCAGTACTGCTAGGACCCTAGAAACAGTGAATTCAACATTTAAGCTGGGCAAGTTTACGAACTAAGACAAACACTTGCATGCAAGAATAATAGGGCGTGATTCAGCAAGGATCGCAATTGCAAAGCTGTGCAGGCAGCTTTGCAATTGCAATCCTTGCAATAATGCAAATGCAGCAGGAGGTGTATGACACCCCTTGCTGCATTTGCGATCCCAGCACTGTGACGGAGGTCGCAGGCTGGGATCACCATCGTGACCATTGTGACCATTGGTGGTTACTCGGGCTGGCCTGGTTGCAAGCCTAGAAGACTGAGTACGTCCACACAGTCTCTTGGCTGGCCACTTCCAGAAAACGGGGCGGGCACGACGGCCACCCCCACACCACCCCTTAAATGCCTCTGCCGGTCAATCAGGCAGAGGCATTCAAAGGCTTGCGTGCGATTGAGCAGGACCCAATCTGCACACTCACAGAATGGGTCCTGTGCACAAGCAGATTCCCAATAATTGGGAATCTTGTTCAGCAGTGCACTTACATACATTATTTTATTGTGGACAAAACGACAGTGAGATACTGATGTTTTGGTTTTCAATAATTGATGTGTAATGATATTGTATCTTTGTCTGCATGAATGTAAATAATCTATTTCTTCACAGTTGGAAGACAAAGTTCATCTTTATTCGGAGTTCCAGTCTAATGAAAGTTAACTAGGATCAATTGTATTATTTTTCTCAATAGTGTGTGCCTCATATTGCTTGTGGAATTGGAGAATTGGATTGTTTTTAGTAACACATTGTTGCTTTATAAAATTACTATTTGTGAAAAAAATTACACTTTGATTTAAAGTAAATTATATAATCAAATTGCCTATATCTTCATTGGAACTAGCCCAAAGTATCTAAGGGCATCAAGAGGGAAATTTGCCGAGTACGTAAGTACCACATAATACCACACCTGGGACTATCTACTAGTGGGGGTTTTACATGTGCATGACCCCACATCATCATCATCATCATCATCATCATCATCAGTATTAACACTTGTCACCCATTTCCCATTGGTTGCTGCACATGTTATAGTGATTGACAGAGTTCACAAGAACACCACGGGCCCTGCCAACATCCACATCCACAGCAATAAAAAAATGGACTTGTTGGGCTGTTTTGGAGGGTCTGCTAGTTTCTCTTAAGTGGTGGGCAGCACACGAAAGCACATCCTGTCTATTATAGCCTTGGGACAAATCTAGCATCTGCTTTCACTAACCTCAGCTATTGTTATACTGTATATACAGATGAAGCATAATTGTATGGCTGAATCAAGACGATCTATTGTAACTAAGTCTGTCCCATAGTTTTATGCACTGTTTACCTTAATGAAATGTGCTTGATCTGTCTCCCCCTTTCCATGTAAGCTTTGTTGCTAGGACGTGCAGCTCTTTTCTCCATAATAATCCCCAAATCTGTCATTTTTTTCTACTTCTGTTGTGTGCCGTGTATGGACTACTACAGCCTCTAGTTTACTGGCTTGCCTGTGTCTGAAGTTTCCTTTCTACAGGCTACAGTCTATTCTCCATTTTTCAGATAGTATTGTCTCATTGTCTGAAATTTGTTTCTGTTCGCTTCTTATGCAAATCCCTTTGTACTTTTTGATCATTTAGTATATAACCTACATCTGTAGATTGTAAGATTTTGACCAGGGTCTTCTTACCTCTTTGTCTGCCTGTAAGCACACAGTCTTGCATTATCACTGTGTTTGCTCCCATTTAGAAAGTGCTGTGGAGTGTGCTGGTGGTATATATAAATATGGGCCTGATTCAGAGTATCACACATGCTGCATTCAGAATGCGAATGGAATACTAATGTGACTATTAGCACGTCCTAATGAATACGAATTTATGTGATTGCACCACCTCACCTTTTTCCATGCCCAAGAGCAACCATCATCATTATCAGTGGCATTCATGCCTACTCCATGTTTTGTACAGGAGATCCATACGGATTTGGCTACCAGTAGGCATATGCACAACTCAGAATGGTGAGAAACTTGACCAAGATACCTGCCAATACATCCACAAAACAGTTCGCTTGCATGTGTTTGCATTGTTGGTGCCCAGTTGCCACCCAGAAATTCCCATTTAGTGGCCACAGATAAATAGTTGCAATCCATACCACTCTGAATCATACGTACATTCCAAAAGATGCGCATGCAACCCGGAATGTATGTTCTGTACGTAAACAAAATGTTAGATTTGGCTGCGTACAAAGCTGTGTGCAACTCAGTATTAGGCCTCAAGTGCACACTTATACTTTCAGATCAATATACTGAGTTATACTACTTTTTATGTTATGTTTTCATATGTCTCCAGCCCCAGTTACAATGTAGAACAAATGAGACTCTGACCTGGATAATTATCATTATCATCCATTTATGAAATGCACATATACATTCCTCAAAAATGGTCTGTCAATGAGCTAATTGAACACATCTTACGGTAATTCAGTAATAAACAATGTGACAGTATGTGAGAGGGACATGCTCACTAGAGACACAACTAGAGACTAGTCAATTTAAATGAGATAAGGAAAGTTCAACATATGGTTGCCTTCTCTCTGTAGTATTTCCTAACACTGTTAGTTCAGACCAAAGTATACTATACTTACTGTAACTTTCCTGACTCAAAGAATTTTTCTCTTTACAGTACTTGTGTCAAAACCATGTTAATAAATCACTGCCTCTTAATTGTTTACACATCTGCAATTTCTAAGAACAGTCACTGGATTTCAGTTACCTCGCTCTCTGCAGTTGCATTAGCTATTTGCAGGGAAATGATTGAAGGTCCTACATCATGGAAGATCAGCGAGGCCAACCAAGACAGCACCTTTGCTAGTGCGACCATGCAGTCTAGGGGATGTAAACTTGGACACCCCATTGGCTGCTGGCACAACGTCATCAAAAGTCAAAGTTGGCAAAGGAAAGATGTGTTCACATGAGCTATTAGGAAGTTAATGGTATGCACAGTATACTTTCCATGGCAACAATCCAGCTCAGATGGAGCCATGACTGGTTCAGAGATCCATCTGCCAATCATCATTACCACTACTGCCGGGGCCCCAAGGTTTGTGCTCCGGATGTTCATTGTCTCTTTGTATGCTGTATGTTACATAATATAATATATGTTATCTTTTCGAAACCAATTTGGGCCCGTATTCAATTAGCCGCGAAAAGTCGGAATCCGTGAAAAAGTATCGCAGGTTGCAGTTTTTCGCCTGTCGGAAATATATCGCAGTATTCAACTGCATCCGCTTTTCGCGTAGGCAAAAACACAATGCAGTGTAATAGGCGAAAAATAATCGCCTCAGAATAGGTGGAGAAAAAAAGTGCAAAATCGCTATTTTGGGGTGCAAAGGTGGGGAACCACTCAGCACCCTTGGGACAGCCCCCCAAAGGATAACTGCATAAAAAAAACTTAAAAAAATTAGGAACACCCCAAAAAAGCACTTTGAAAAAGGGGGCGAAAAAGTGCAAAGTGGGGGTACAAACCTAAAAACTTACGAAATAGACTTTTGGGGGTCTGCAAGTATGGGTGAGATGTTATTTGATTGTAGGTGTTTGCTTCAGGTGTGTTTTTAAGTTTTTTTAAACTTGACTTTAGTGACTTTAAACCATGCTTGCACCCATTTTCAAGTACCTCAAATTTGACAGGAATACTTATTTTCACCAAAAAAACCTGCTTAATGCAGTTAATAATCTTTCACCACTTGTGCAAAGACGCCAATTAGAAGAAATTGACACACCTTAAGTACCCCAAATAACTTTATTAGGGTTATTTGGGGGCATGTACGTTGATCCCCAATGTTAGTGCATCTTTTAGTGGGTGTCAGGCTGAATTCCCCAATTCTGTTAGCACTTTTTGCCTGGTCTTCATTCGCTGGGTTGCGTTTTCGCATCTTTTGGAATTGAATACCGTGAATTGTGGGTACACACGTGATAAGTTTCCACGGCTAAAATACGCAATGTAGGAGAAAAGTCTGGCATGCGAAAAAGTATCGGGGGTGCGAAACTAATTGAAAATGGCCCTTGGTGTGAAAAAAGACATCGAAAAACTTATTACATAAAAGGGTTATTTTTTTTTAAGACAATGCACAAAACTGTAGCTACACTGTCTTGTTTCCGCACATTACATGCTTTCTTCAATTAGTCCCCAAACTTTTCCCACCCTCCCACAGTATCCCCCACACAAAATGACTTTAATTCTGCGGTTACTCAAAGCTGATGAATGTAGTAATATTCTCTGATTGTGTTAAGTGTATAATGGTGATTGATTTTTATTAATTTAACAAATGATATTGTCTCCCATGTCAAATTCAGATGACAACATATAACTAAAAATAACCATGCTATGAAGAGAGTTGTGCTGAATATGTAAGCAATTATGACCACATATTTGCAATGTATTGTTGTATGGAATCTTATTTCTATCATAAAATTTATATTGTAATCAAGATCTACATATTTACTTTTAACTAGGAGAACAGTGTTAGATTTACAATGGACATATAAACTTTTTTTGTTTGATCTGCCATCTGGTTTGTTAGCTCTGGTGTCTCTCTCCATATGGAGACCAAGATGACTTTTCATATGTTGGATTAGGATTGACATTTCAAGTTTTATTCTTTGCCAACCTCATCTTTTCATTGTGTACACACATTGCAAACATGGCCAGTGCCAGGCCATCATGTTACTGTATCCTTAAAAACACAATATATTTTGGCATTCAATGATGGCTTGCCTCATCGATGATGTCATGTGTTCCTTTACACTCAAGAAGTTTCTTAAAATTAAAATGCGCAGAGGGACTCCTGGGACATAAACTCAGAAGTCCTCAATCTGCAAAGGACAACTCTTATCGGAAGAGCTATCCTTTGCTGAAATGTACATGCATACAGCCCTACTAAACACTGGTATGCATGCGATCATTGGCGGGATGAATCACATTCATATTGCGATGCTTGTTACATCCCACACCCTGTATTACTAAACTGGCACCTGTAATTCCCAGACCTGCAGACATGTCAAACATGTTACAATGTCTGTAGCCACAAGTATTTCCATTCTGCATTGTTTATTAATTTGGGTCAGATTATATGACCATGCAAGTTAAATGCCATCTATTATGCAATCACTATGTGAATAGTAGAGACAATAAATCTACAGTAAGTACGGCTTCTGTCTCTGACAACACTACTGCTATCTAGTCTTTACAAGATGATCTCCCGACGTTACTAGTATACTGTATATATGACTTGGCAACATCTAAACAATGTTATTGCTTGTGTCATTTATAGAAAAAAACTGTAGATTAGCAATTGTCAGCTCCTCATTAAAAAATATTAGTATTAACTTATTATTTTTATGTAATGTAATGAAAGCATACTGTACTTTGAAAATGTAAATGTTAACATTAATGGCCTATTTATAATATGTGGCTAATGTCTGGTAACCTTATCTGTCATGATTGCAATTAGCAGCGATGACAAATAAAGTATCAGGCCTTCTAACAAAAAAGAGCAAAGGAAAGGGGTTTACTATTTAGTGCACTAATCCCCTATTAACATACAAGTATAAATGTAATAAAAATAAAACATAACTTTTATTTGCATTATTATTTTTTAATTATTAATATTTAAAAAAAAATTACAAATAAAAATTAAGTTTTATTTTGAATACATTAATAAATGTATACTTGTATGTCAATAGGGGATTAGTGCACTAAATACGTAAACCCCTTTCCTTTTCTCTTTTTTGTTAGAAGTAACTATATAAAGGGGCATTAGTAGCACTCCTGATTGATTACAGGATCCGTTTGAAGGTAGAATAAATACTAACCAATACGCTATAATGGTAAATATCCCCTTAACACCACTTACACAATTACAGACAAGTGAGTGACTAGTGCGGGAACACAACTGTATCTTCTCAAAGAAGTATAAGGCCTGTCTGTGAAGAGACCACTGAAGGGACAGAAAAGAATGTATCAGTAAAATGATAGCTATCACTTTCACTTTACTTCCTGTTCTGACACTGCTCAGTGTTATCATGCGATCACTGGCAGGTGAAGAATGGATGCTGTTGGGGAGGGATCAAAAGATAATGCCTCCTTAAGAACAAAGCAAGATAGCGTTAGCTACTGTAACATGGGCAAAGCTTTTCAGAGTTTGGCAAATTGGTCCAGAACATAATGGGGATGATTCATTAGTTTTTTTTAGCCGTGGTAATTAATGGCCGTCTAATGTAGCAATTCAATTGTTTTTGGGCTGATGCAAACAATTGATACTCTCCAATGGGGACTGCGGTATCCTGCTTAAGCCATTAGATATCTTTGATATCTCCTGCATTAGCCATTTCTTAAATGGTAGCGATACTTACTGTAAATCATGTGCAAGCTGCCTTTTCCACATGATATTCTGGGGAAACTGTTTTAAATAGGCCCCAGAATCACATACAAAATATAAAATTATGTATTTTTAGATTAACTTCATCTACAACATATTAAAAGGAGAAATGCTTAAAAATGCTTTCAACCCATTTTCTGTGACATGTTACTTCAAAAAACTTAGTTCAGTCTTAAGGCATCATTTTGATTCTTTCATGTCTTAGTTTTGTGAATTTGTTTCTTTAAAACCTTCATCTGATAAGTCACAATTAGTCAATTTTGACATTAAGTTATTATTGATCAAAGGTGGATGTCACCTATTGTACTTTTCAAGTTTGTATTCTTCTGTTTGTGATTAATAGAAATACATCCCCACCACCACATTCCCTATCCATGCCCTCCCCTGCTTGTAGCACTCAATATAAAAATGTTCTAAAATAAAATGCAGTAATTTAAAAATATAGTTATCCTGAAATTTAAAACACATATTACAGCAAAATAACACACTTTCCAAAGTGATAATTGTTTAATAATTAAGGAAGAGAGAAGGTGAATCAGATGTTGGAATAAACTACAAAATTCACAGTATATCTGTGTTTTGAACCCTTAGAGGGCAATTCAGTTCTATACAATGTTCCTCTAGAATGGTCAAAAGGCCTCTCTGGTGATGTATCTTCGCTCATTTTGAGTAAAGATTGATTACTGTAATAAGTAATAATATGTGTGATTTATTTATAAAATAAGGCACCAGCTAACTGCCTATAATTACATTATTTTTAAAATTTTCATTATAGATGCCCTGTATATTAAAATGGGTATTATTATTAACAGTTTCTTATATAGCGCAGCATATTTCGTTGCGCTTTACAATTGGAAACAACATTAATAGAACAAAACTGGATAATAACAGACAGACATAGAGGTAAGAGGGCCCTGCTCGCAAGCTTACAATCTATAGGGAAATAGGCATTGATACACAAGGATAGGTGCTACATATTGCATATTGGTCCAGCCAGATTGTAGAGGTTCTTTATGAGCTGTATGATGCTGTCACACAGGAATGTTGGCCTAAGGTTAGGAGTAAGGTTAGCTGTATAAGTGAAGAAAGAAAATATATGAGGTTATGTGTGGACTGTAAGAAGGGATGTAATTCGATAGGAAAGCTATGAAAGTTATGTGGGCGGTTCTGGAATCAGATAAGCTAGTCTGAAGAGGTGTAAGGTTTGGAGACTAGAGGAAAGTCTTATTGTGAATGGGAGGGCATTCCACAGAGCGGTTGCAGCCCAAAAAAATCCTGTAACCATGAATGGGAGCAAGTAATGCCTATGAATGAGAGAGATGCAGATCTTGTGCAGAGTGGAGAGGTCAGATTGGGAGATATTTTGAGATAAGTGAACAGATGCATGTTGGTGTGGTTTGGTTAATTGCCTTATGTGAAAGTTAAAGTATTTTATATTGAATACGGTAGAAAACTGGTAGCCAATGGAGGGATTGACAGAGCAGATCAGCAGATGTTGAGTGTTTGGCGAGAAAGATCAAGCTCACAGCTACATTCAAAATAGATTGCAGTAGCAAGAATCTGTTTTTGAGAAGAAAAGTAAGGAGATTTTTGCAATAGTCAATGCGGGAAATAATGAGTGCATGAATTAGAGTTTTTGCAGTGTCTTGTATAAGATATGGTTGAATTTTGGATATGTTTCTTAGATGTATGTAACATAATTTTAAGCAGATTGAATGTGGGGAACAAAAGACAGTCCAGAATAACACCTAGGCAGCAGGCTTGTGGGGTGGCATTGATTGTTGAGTTATCAACAGTGATAGAAATATCAGATTGTTAACTACTATATTGGCAGATGGAAATATAATTCATTTTGTTTTGAAAATATTAAGTTTGAGGAGGTGAGTTGACATCCAGGATGAAATGGCAGAAAGACATTCAGTGACACGGAGCAATACAGATGGTGACAAACCTGTGGTGGATAGGTAGTTTTGAGTATCATTTGCATTCAGATGGTACTGAAATCTGAAACTGCTGATTAGTTGCCAAGAGAGGTGGTATAGATTGAGAAAACAGATAGGGCTAGCGAAGAGAAGACAGAATCAGAAAAACAAAGAGTGATTAGTTAGGTAGGATAAGAACCAAGAAAGGGCTTTGTACTGTAGACCTAGGGATTGTAATGTTTGTATGAGAAGAGAGTGGTCATTAGTGTCAAAAGCAGCAGAGATATCTAGAAGAATAAGTAGTGACTAATTTCCTTTAGACATGGCAGTGACCATTCACTGCCAAATCAGTGCTGTCTCTGTGTTGGGAACGAAAGCCTGACTGAAGTGGGTTCAATAAGTTGTGTGAGTGAAGAAAGTGTGTGAGGAGAGTGTATCAAAGTCTCGCAAGTAGCTTGGAAGGGCATTGGAGCTGGTAGATGGGATGGTAATTTGAGAGATAATTTTTTCAGAATGGGAGTAATTACTGTATGCTTGAACAGTGATGGAAGGATACTAGTAGAGAGAGAGAGATTACTTATTTTAGTTAGGGTTGGGATGAGCACAGGAGATAGAGCTTTACTGATTTGTGAGGGTATAGGATTAAGAGGAGAGGATGAGAAAAGTGTAGATACTGCATCTTCACTTTTGGGTCAAATGAAGAGAATGTGCCGAGGGTTCAGGTAGGGAATTGAGCAGGTCTCTGCCTGAGGAAGAGCCCACCATTTCATTTTGAATCTTATCAATCTTGTCCTTGAAATAGGAAGCAAGATCTTGTGCACTGATAGTAGCAGGTGGCTTGGTTAAATGTATTAAAAAGTCACTTGGGGTTAAAAGGTTTGGGCACAGAAGAGATATTGGAAATATGTTTGTTTGGCTGTGTCCAGAGCATTATGATAAGAGTGGTAGATAGTCTTATATGTGAGGAAGTCATTTGGAGTATGAGATTTACGCCACTGATGTTCTACTTTACATGATTTTAGGTGTCTTGGTAATTTAGAATTCTACGGTTGACATCTAAGTCTACGTGGAGTGTGATGGGTAGCTGGAGCTACTTCATCAAGGGCTATTTTTAGAGTCTGGTTCATGTATGAAACAGCAGTCTCAGGAGAAGTGAATGTAAAAATTGGTGAGAGTAGTGGTGGAAAGTTGTTGAAAATTTAGTAGCATTACTATTTCTACAGGCTTGAGGAGGTTTGGTTGATTTCAATGACATTGTGGTTGATGTACAGTAATTGAGGAGAGTGTGCAGGTGATAAGGTTGTGATCTGAGATGGGAAAAGGAACTGAGCATAGTCTGGTGAATACAAGATCAAGGCAGTAGCCCTCCTGATGAGTAGTGAAGTCAGTCCATTGGGAGAGGCCGATAGAGGTGGTTAAAGAGAGTAGTATACATTCATACTGTATATGAAAATCATATCTTAAAGGATTTTTCAACCATCACAGGACTTTATACTAAATCAATTTTTGTTATTTTTCTGGAACTATTTGGTGCATATATAAATAAACCAACAAATTAAGATCTAAAATCTAAAGGTGTAAACGCCATTTCATATGTTTAATATATCTTTCTACTCTTGGCAAAAGAATATTATTCATTAAAGGGACTGGCTTGTCAAGTCTTAGAAGTATTGTCACAGTATTATCGGTGTCAGTATATTCTGCATGCTAAATTCCTCTTTATGTAATGTAGCAGTTCCCAATATTATTGGCTATTTGCCATCAGATAGATACCTTTTGAGCGGGATTTTGTGCTTTCATACATTCCAAATAAAACAGCCTGAAACTTTTGTGAGGTGGTGGTTGGGACAATTATACAGACCAATGGTGCACACCAAAAATTAGTGGGTGTGGCTTAGCAGCAAAAGGGTGTGACATTGTGGGAAATGCCATACCACGAGCCATGCTGCCATTTTTGGCATACTGGGGACTTGCTCAGCATTCTGGGAGCTACTGGGCTCTCATGGCACAGTGTGGATGAAGCGTGAATGTGCGCGTCATCCATTTACCGCTGCTCTGCTGTCCTCCCAGCCTCCACCCCTCCCACGGTACACTGCGGACTGCAAGTTCACAGCGGGACAGTGCCCAAAAAGTGGCACTGTCCTGCTGAAATTGGGACAGTTGGTAGGTATGTCATGTGCACTTACACCAGCCTGTGCTTAGTGCCAAACTTACGCTTGTAAACAGGTATGTGTACAGATATGATTAAATGACCTGCTACTCTGAACCATCCACATTTGTGTCTGCTCTGCTCCGCCGTGCAAAAATACGCACAATGCGTTCCGCAATTAGACATCAGCTCCATTATATGGAGAAGATGAAGATGAATAAACATACATAGAGAAAAAAACTATTGCAAATTAGTTTATGTAATAAAAGCTGCAAAATGCTATTTTTAAAAATATATTTTTGCATAGCATAATACAGTTTTACTGTCACAACCCCACTGCTCACCAGATACAGTATATTGATTTAACCTTTTAAAAATATAAATTAAGACTCTTTCTTAGATATTTCTAACATTGCAGAAGTATTTACCTTGACTTATTTTTAGCTTGTGAAGTCCTGTGATCTATGGGCCTGATGCAGCACGGATCACAACTGCAACAGACTACACAGTCAGCTGATTGTTGCATACTGCGCATGCCTATGCATCGCAGTGTGCGACGAGCTACAATCACGCAGAGCACAGTAAGCCATCGCAGAGAGACTGACAGGTAGTCAGCATTTGGGGGTGGTGACAGGGGGGTGGTTGGAGAAATGCAGGCGTCTGTCCATTTGAATGCCGTTGCATGGATGTGCATAAGTTAGCCACTGCGATTGCATACGCAGCTTGAGTACTCACTGCGTGTGACGAGGTGAGTAAGGTCAGACCTGCTGTGATTGTGCGTCAGGGGCCAGTGTTACTCGATGTTACTGATGTATATGCAGGACTGTAAGGTATTATGGAAGTGAGATATCGGTAGTGGGCGTCTCTATGCTGGCAGTGCAACGGCATTGCGATAGCATTCATTGGCATATTTTCGCAGCAGACCTGTGTGCGTACTCGCAGCCGCGATCGCAATATAACGATCTGTGCTGAATCAGGCTCTACATTATATGTTTATCCAGAGCTGGAATATCTTTTCTGTATGCATGCTATTTCTTTTCTACACATTAATATACATTTCAAATTTGTAAAGTATCATATATGGAAAACATATGTTTACATACTGTACATCAGTGATGGCTGGGGCTCTAGATCAGCCCTGGCAGGCCCCCTGTGCGCGTACCTTAATCGCACGCACTCACAAATGGGGCGTGCCGCAGTCACGTGGCCTGTCCTCGCATCACGCCCCCTTCTCTTCCCAGCCGATCAGAGCGCACCGGCTCATCACTGCCACCACCCCTTCCCTCCCCCTGAGCTGATACCACGAACTCCGGTGGTGGGCGGGTGACACCTCCGAAGTCCGGAGTGTGACTGCTACCCTGTGCAGCGGCAGCTGCACTCCTGGAGATGGCCCTGAGGCCATCTGCCCTTTCTTGCATTTGCCAGTCCAGCCCTGCTGTACATAGAGGAATGTGTCATTCTGATCACATTGAGGGCCTGATTCAGACCCAGTCGCAAGGCTGCATTCGCACTCAGCTGTCCGCAGCCAAAGTATGCAAATCCCGCGATTGCTAGCAAGACATTAGCACACCCTCTATGTTTTGCTGTGTGATCGTGGTATGAAATTAGACACCCACCAGCCTGACACAAGACGCCCAATTTCCCTTAGTAACATACATCATCTCCAGGATGTGTATGAAACAATCGGTAACATCGGACCCATACGCACCACTTGTGGCTGACTATACCCTACCGCAAGCACTGCGAGTGCTGCTGTGTGTAATTCACCCATGTGACGTGTATGCTGACGATGCGTCTTAATTATGCACGCCCCTGAAATGGCATTCAGATGCACAGACATGCATGCATTCGCACCACCACACCCCCTTTACCATCCACCACCCCCTGTCGCCACCAATAAACGGCACGACCTGTCACTCATGCTTGTGAAGCGTCTGTGTACTGTGGGCCTGATTCAGAGCCGCTCGTAAGCGGCCGCTCGTTCGCTTCGAGCAATGTTCGCACATCTGCGCATGCGTATGGGTCGTAATGCGCATGCGCCAACCAGTCAGTGCGATCGGAAATCGAGCGCTCACCAAATAGCGAGTGCCTGCTAATTTGAGTGACAGGATGAGGCGTTTGTGGGTGGTAACAGGGGAAGGTACTTGAAAACGGGGAGTGGAGATCCGAACGCAGGCGTGCCAAACGGTCAAAACGGGCGTTTTAAGGGTGTGCATAATTAACAAAGCAGCGTCATCGACCACGTCACTTGGTTGTCTCTTAGCCTGAACTGTTCGCATGATTGCGGTAGGATAAACCTACCACAAGCACTGCGAGCAGTTCAGACGCCTTTCGATGTACTCGATTGATCAAATAAATAGCGGAGATGACGTAGGATGCGAGCGGCCAGGGAGCGTCTTTACAAAATAGCGAGTGCATGTTTCGTTCGCTCACTCAGACATAGAGGCGTCAACAGACCGCAAAGAGCGAGCGCTCAATTTAAATAGCCGGCCCCTTTTTCTGAACGAGCGAGCGCAAATAGCGTCCGGCTCTGAATCAGGCCCTGTGTGCGAACGCATCCCGATTGCATGGACTGGTCCGTGCACGCGCACTGCGTTTCATATGCATGGGCAGATTGCAAACATCGGCAGGCTGTGTGCGAATACAGCCTTGCGAATGGGTCAGAATCAGGCCCTGATAACGAAGAGGAAAAATATAAATCAATGCGCACAAATGCTTCCATTTTTCTTATTAGACAAGTTTATTATAATATCATTTAATTTGTTAAATTGAATTATGTGTTACAATAATGTTGTATTGCATATGGCATTGATTGCACCCTTCTTACAGTATAATATAGACTTTATTGAAACAAAAAAAAACTTAAAAACCTTGAAATATGATTTCATACAACACAAAGTCCATGAATGTTGATGTGGTCACGCCTCTCAATTGAACATTTTAAATTGTATTTTGGCCTGGGACACAGATACTCATCTTAAGTTAGATTTTCTACAGAAGTTGTTTATATAATCAAATGCACTGTTCTGAAAGAGAAACCTAAACATTTTGACTGGAGATTACAGCTGGTTGCCTTTTTCATTATATTCAGCTGCCAGCAAAATCCTTTTTCCTTTTTTATGCTAGGGCATCTACATTTTCTGTATTGTAATTGAATGTATGCGTAAGCTAAAAGAAGTTTGAAACTATAATCTGTGTTTTGCATTTTCTCATGACTGTATTGTAACTTTATCTGAAAATATATTTATTTTGTGACCAAATTTATATTTATATGTTATATCTTGAATTATTCTAATTGTCTAGTTAAACCCTTTCTCATTTTGAATGTACATATATCCTATTGAGATATGCCTCAGTTCTAATTATAAGATAAGCAGCTACTTTTTGCCCCAGTGGAATACCAGAAAGAAGAATAAAAAATATAGGCCCAGATGCAAAAGGTTCTAATTTGCCGGTCCTGGCATGATTCCTAAGATATAGACACTAGATTTAAAGTGGCAATTCATTTTAAGGCAAAAACAGGCTGTTTTGGGCTTAAAACCAATTGCCACTTTAAATCTAGTGGCTACCTAGCCGTAATCACACCTGGACTGGCAGGGGTGGTTTAAGAGAGGAGAGGGCCCATGTGCAGCCTCTGTGTGGTCCTCCTTCTCTCTGGCAGTGCAGTAGAACCTGGCTTTGCGCCAGAGTCTACTGCACATTCGCAGGTCTCTGGGAACATGGCACTCGCGCCATGTTTCTGGAGACATCTCTAGTGTGCACTCTAGTGCCACTGCGCCATTTTCCCGGTGATTTCAGTCTGCAGCATTGGCCGACATGGGACTTTGGAGAGATAAGTATAATAATTATATGGGTGCAGAGTGTGCGGTGTGGGTCCCAAAGTACCACACACACTGCACCCAATATAGATACGCCAATGGGGGGACCAGGAAATCAGAACATATTACATTTGAGCCATAGTGTACACCATATAAGCCAATAGGCTAAGGGGTCTATTTATTATGGGGCTTTTCTAAACTTTTCTTAATTTACCAACATAAATCAATATTTCAGAAATCAAACATTTTTCAACATTTCCCAGGTGCTCCACTGCTTACCTCCATCCCCATAGAGCAATATACAGTATTAAGCTGCATTAATAAAAATATAAAATATACTGCATAAATGCAAATGCATGGTCACCTCATGGATTTAGAACCACAATATATAGAGTCTGTATTAGTCCCTATCACAATAGATAGAGTTTGTATTAGTCCCTATCACAATAGATAGTCTGTATTAGTCCCTATCACAATAGATAGAGTCTGTATTAGTCCCTATCACAATAGATAGAGTCTGTATTAGTCCCTATCACAATAGATAGTCTGTATTAGTCCCTATCACAATTAATGACCACAAAGTCAATTATCCAGAAAATTAACCATCACAGTGATACTATTACCAGTTTGTAGAAATTAGCAAAGAGTCTTTGCAAGAGATGGTAGTAGACAGTAGGGGGTATATTCACTAAAGTGCGGGTTTTTAGAAATGGAGAAGTTGCCCATAGCAATATTTATGTATAGGTAGAATCTGATTTGTTGCTATGGGCAACATCTCCTCTTCTAAAAAACCTGCACTTTATTAAATATACCACTAAGTGTAGCTGGACAGAATATATCTAAAGAGCCGGTCTGGATGGGTCAGTGTGTAGGTCCAAATGTCCAGAGAGTCCAATAATGGGGTGCCAGCTTTACGCATTTCATTGTGGAATTTACCCACAACTTTCTCAGGAGCTTATACTTGAAACCTGTGCATGTTTGTCCTTATATACTTAAGGCTATTAATGATTCTTTCTTACAGTAGTCAGACAGATTTCTCCACCACCATTCATTGGTAGCATTGTACTAGTACAGGAGCCACTTGGTAATGCCAATTGACTTGACTGATTTGTTCCAAGGGTGAAAAAGTTAGCAGTTCTCATTTCAACACCGAAACAAGTCCACTGGGGGAGCTTCTACTCGTCCACCAAGTTATGAACTGCGTATAAAAATCAAGAGGAGCTTGCAATTTGCTTCTTTTATTCAGTTGTTATGCTGAATTGGCGAGACTGCCACAGGTACCCATTACTTATCATGCTTGTCGCACTCAAGTGCTCTGGGTTTAGCTGAAAGAAGCTAAACCCATCTAAAGTACTGGGCGCAACAACAAAAAATGCTGTTAGGGCACCCAAAAGATGGACTTTTCACCAATTTTTGCTCGCCACCTCAGGACGGTGCGAGAAGAAAAAATGGGTACCCACGGCACCCATGTCTGATCAGAGTAACAATTGAATTGCTCTGTTGGGTGCCCATTTGATACAGCTGGGCTAAAAACAATTGAATTCCGCCCTTTGAGTTAAATATAAAAGTTTATTACAAAAAAAAACAGTTAGGGTATGTGCATATATGAGTTGTCATAGTTATATTTCAACACCTTAATTTTGAGTTACACATTCTTAAAATACATTTATCATTAAATTTATCATATGGAGGCATCTGGTACAAGCCTGCTTCAACTCAAAAACGACACCTGTCTTGTGTAGGAGCAGACTTTATAATTGGTAAGAAATAAATATCAAAGAAATATGTTAAACTCCCTATATGTTACCTTCTTCACAGAGGTCCTCTTGAAAATGTATAACTAAAACTTATCCAATTTAAAAAAGCACAGACAACCACAGTTGGGAATAAACTTAAGGTCAAAATAATTTTGACAACCAAATTGAAATTAAATTATTAATACTTTTCTTTGATAATAATGATTGCTGACTAAAGTTAGTATGGTGACGGACAACAGAAAGGATGACAAAACCAAACCATACCGCCACAGCAAGGCATTAATAATAGAGATGTGTGGGTTCAGTTTTACTTGGTTCTTTTCACCAAAATTATCGCAAGTTCGGATTTATTTTATTGGCTATCCAAAACACGTGATAGCCAATAGCCAATAAGATGCCGTTTTTAAGATCCGAACATATCTGAGTAAAACCGAACCCTCAAATCTCTAATTAATAATAGCCACAGCACTGCCACCATACACTAAATGAAAACTAGAACAATGAAACTAACACCCTGATCCCAGAAATAAGCCTTCACTGAACAAGAAAAGGAGCCTAAATAAATCATCATCCCTAAATCTAGTCAGATGGTGCACAACACCTCTTTGGAACTATAAGAAATGAGCAACAGTGGAGTTGACCTTCCGCTGAGCCTCATCCATAGCTGCACCTAGCTTCAAAGCTCACCACTAGTGGCGTGGTACGATGGCAGACCAGCCGAATTTACAAAATGGCCAATACTCTTGCAACAGGTCCAAGTCACGTACAATGCTCCACCGGAGATCCACAACTGCACACTGACCTAAGTCATTACCACCCACGTACAGTAGATGACCACAAATTCTGGATCACCAAAACACTTTACCACCTCAAATAACCACAGTTTCACATCCACCTACAATATCCTATGAAACCCAAGCCAACACACATCCCCAGCTTAATGAGCCAAAATGGATCAAAAGCCAACTCAGACATGAAGTAGATGCCCAAACAATAGAATGCCAGATAATCCATATGGGCTCCACATCAAAATACCCTGCTTAGAGAGAAGTAGAAGTAGAGGAAAAACATTAATAATAAACATCCAATTAACCATTCACAACAAGCATAGCCCAAACGCACTGCAACCAAACCATGACACGGAAAACAAAAATAACAAAACTTGTTAGTAAGACAAGGCATGGTGACCAGAGGCAAAACAAAAAATCTACAGGATCTTTTCTATACCATAAATTTGAACTAAAATACTTTAGGACTTTAGTGTACGAAAAAACAAATTTCTCACAGACCCCTGCAAAACACAGTAAGTAGTCTATTATGGAATGGAATTGAAATGACACCTTTTCAAATACCGACAGCGTGAGCCCGACAGCAGGAAATCCTAACAATGGCAGGTAAGTGATCTAACCCTCTCCTCTCACCACCCTAACCCTCTCTTAGGGGTGCCTAACCCTAAACTCCTGGGGTGGTGCCTAACCCTAACCTCCCCCCGGGGGTGCCAATCTCAAACCCCTCCCTTACCGCTCCCTAAACCTAACCCTCCCATGGGGGTGCCCTAACCTAACCCTCCCCCCCTGGGGCCAACAGGACAGGTGACCCAGACTTACCTCGTTTGGGCACGCATCATCCTGGATTCCAGTGTCGGGATTTTGATAGGCGTTGGTATTTCGAAGCCTATTATAAATCCTTTGCCAGCATTCTGCAGTCAGGATTGTGACACATAACTACATCCCATCTAGTACCTTTAGTTAACATGCCATAACAGGATAAACAATTACTTTGACTGGCCGCATATAGCTTGGATCTCTGAAGTGAAAAACTTCACCGCAGCAGCAGAAGTGGCTGTACCTGTCCATTATAAATGAGTGCCAAATTCATTGGTAGAGAGTCCCAAAAATGAATGGAACACTTCAGAACATGACCAAACTGGTAGTTAAAGGAGCCCTATTTTTTTGTCCAGGAGACAGGACTCTCGGAGTCACTCTCACTAATACCATTATTACCGTGTCACTTGGTGCATAAATATCTTGGGGTGCTTTTGATACAGCCCACTGCCAGCCTATTAATGGATTAGGGTATGCACAGTGTGGTATATAATGTGGCATATAATGTTAATTCTGTGGGTATGCACAGTGTGACGTATAATGTGAATTGACAGCATGCACATTTTGCATACACTGTATTGTTTGTCATATTGTATATCATCCACCATTACCATTAGCAATGTTCATTAGGTGATTTTTTTTTTTTTTTAGAGTTTCGGGTCACCATCCGAGGCAGCGTAACATAAAAAATAATTTTGAAAGTTCATCATCTTCGCCTACCGCACTGGCAGTGGGCAATCGGAGAGATGATTACACACTTCAGTTATTGTAAAACTGAAAGTAAGAAACAGTGTATAATTTCCAATGAGGATGGAGCACTGTGCGGATTTAAGATGGCTGGAAAAAACAATACAAATTTGAAGAGACACTTGAAGACATGCCATCCTGCAGTGTCTTCTAAGGTATATATGTCTTGTGTGTGTTTATTGAATCAATAACATAACATTGCCCAAGGAAAGCTGTCTAGTTGGCAAAGCTGGGCAGTATGTACTATGATCCAGTCGCACATCTATGTTGACCAGGGGTCAGGAGGAGGATGAGGATGTGATAAAATATCTGAGGTTTTGTGTGGCGTTGTGTGGACTGTGTAGGGAATGTAATCAGGTAGGATAGTTTATGGAGGTTATGTGGATAGTTCCAGAATTTGATACGCTTGTCTGAAGAGGTGAGTTTTCAGGGAATGCTTAAACTTGAAGGTTTAGAGACTAGTAGGAGAGTCTTATTGTGCATTTGGATTAGAGTTTTTGCAGTATCTTGTAAATATGGCCATATTTTGCATATGTTTTTTAGATGTAATCTGTGACTGTAACATGATTTTGATTTTGAGTTGAAACATATTGAATGTGGAAAACAAAAGGACAGTTCAGAGTCAAGGATGATACCACCTAGACAGCGAGCTTGCTGGGTTTTTTGTAGAGTTAATAACAGTTCAGTTCAGGCATTCAGTAATGCGTACCAATACAGATGGTGATAATAAATCTGGGGAGAAACAATGTCCACATAGACTGATAATGAAGTAATTCAATAGGCTGTACAAATAATATAAAACACTTTTTTAATCCTTCAGATTCACGGAGACTATCGCTGTACAGAAAACAGGTAGGGTAACAGACAACTGTTCCGAATGTGATTGCTTTGGCTTCAAAGTACCATTCAGATGCAAAAGAACAACAAACTAAAGAGAAAGCTCTAGCCTTGTGGATCAGTCGTACAAGTCTGCCAGTCTGGACAGTGGAGGACAAAGACCTCATTCATATGATGATATGATGGAAGTGGTTGCCAGGAAACTGACCATTCCCAAGAAAACCATAATTAGCAACCTAATTTATATAGTTTATAAGGACGAAAGAAAGCAATTTAAACATAGAGTAGCCACTGCATGGAAAATAACGACTGGTCTAGACATTTGGACAACCAAGGGACTTAGGGCCTGATTCAGACTTGGGAATAGAGAGAGATATCTCTCTCAACTGTGAACCTGAACAAACCATATTGCAATGCAAGGGGTGTAAATACATAAATTTTTACATGTGGGGTAAATACTAGCTGCTTTAGCGTGTAGCTCACAAATACTGCACAGCTTTATTATTACTCTACAATTTAGATGTCAGTTTGGAAACACTCCTCCCAAATCTAATTCTCTCTGCACATATTAAATCTGCCCCACCTGCTGTGCAGCATGGTTTCACCAAGATGATCAGTTGAGAGAGATATCTCTCTATTCCCAAGTCTGAATCAGGCCCTTAGTGCTTCCTACCTTGCTATAAGTGCATGTTACTTTTGCACTGTGCAGAACCAACCTGAACACATATTACTCTTGAAGAGATCTCTCATCCACATACTGCTCATTCCATCAAATCTGAAATGTGGGGAATACCAGAAAACAGGACTCTTACAGTCATCACATATAATGCATTCAGGCTGGAGGAATATGAATTAAGCTCTGCAGATTGAGAAGAGGATGAGTAGAATGAGGCGACAAGGTAATACTATTAGACTTATTACATTTAAAATAATAATACATTTTCAAAAATATTTTCATCAAAATAATAATTAAGTACTCTGTCTGTATCTCAGCAGGTATGGAGGCATTATGGAGTGGACACCCTGTTTTGTTCACACATTACAGTTAGTCATCAACATGATCCACAAAGAAGTCTCTGTTGCACATCTCTTGGAAAAGGTGAAAGCATTTGTCAAACAGTTTTGCAGGTCTTCAGTCGCCAGCTCTGTGGACTTACTCTAATTTAAGATTGAGTGACAAGATGGTCCAGAAAATTTTAGACAGTTACACACTTTCTTCAGGTAAATGATTCTGTGGTCCAAGTTGCAGATGAGATGGGTTGGGATTGTCTCCTGCCAAGTGAGTGGATGAAGTTAACTGCTGTCAGAGATCTCTTGATGCCCTTTGCAGACCATACAAAAACACTTCAAAGTGATACTATGTCTCTCTCTTTGATTTTGTCAGCATTAATGGAATTGATAACTCACTTCTCCCAGTTACATCTGGTATCAGCTCAAAGACACCTGCATGGACTGGCAGACAAAATGAAAGTTTAAATGGAACAATGCTTCAGCTGCTTCCTATTTCCCAATGTGGCAAAGTTCTCTACACTTGCAGCTGCTGCTTGTTTTCTTGATCCAACAGTTGCTGGAGATGCACAAATTGAAAACACAGATGATGGAATCTGTAAACTTTTGGAAGAAGCAGAAAAATTTGTCCTCAGTGCATCCACATCCATAACACAGGATGAGGATGAGTTGAATAGAGATGATGGGGATGGGGATGCATCAATGAAGGATGATGTTGAAGAGGTGCCCTCGTTAAGAGTAAATCGACCGCAATTTATGTTTTAGTCCACCAAGTCGACATCTTCACTGTCAAAACCACCAAAGACAAGTGCTCAACAGGAGATAAGAAAATACAAAGATTAGCTTTCAAGGAATATCTCAGATTTTGAAAGTGGGATGGACTTTTGTTTATCACAGAACTCAGTGACATATGTGAGTTTGAAGCTTCTAGCCCTAGATTTACTTGCAATGCCTGCATTACCGGCTTTTGCCGAGCAGGTGTTTAGTGTTACAGAGGACCTGACAAGGACCCGTCACAACAGAGCAAGGGTCATCTTGGAGAGAAGTGCCTTCTTGATATTACACAGAGATAAGTAAATTGTATTACGTCATCTGTAAGTCAGGAAAATAACACATTTTAGCTAAAGTAAAGGCTTATTACTTACTTGTAGCAGCGCTGTAATCAATCAGCCAGTTTGTATTTTTGTAATTTTTAGTATTTATCAATATTGTATTTTATACAGTTTTATCAAGCCTCTCTGGTCTGGCCCTAGATTTACTTGCAACAAGTTGCAATGTCCGTAACATAGGTTTTTGCCAAGCAGGTGTTATTGTTTAGCGTTACAGGGGTCCTAACAAGAGCCCATCGCAACAGGGGGGGCAAGGGTCATCTTGTTTGGAGAGAGAACAGAGAAGTGCATTCCTGAGGCTAGTAAGTAAACAGTATTATGTGACGTCAACTGTCTAGGAAAATCACACAGATTAGTTACATTTTATGTCTGACTGCCTGAAGGCTTATTTGTAGTTTAAGCAATTTGGTTGTACAGTAATCAATAAGTCAGTTTGTAATTGTATTATTATAATACTTTTGTGTCTTTTATACAATATAGTTTTATCGTTATGTATGTACAAGTATGTACAATACTTTTTATATTTTATGAAGTGAACTTAAGCAAGATTTTAAGTTTTTAAAGAACAATTATGTGTTCTAGATATTTGCAGAAAATAAATATGACCTGCTGTGAAGGAGATATGATTGCGTATTGCACTTATTTGTTCTAACAAATCGAAGGCATTCATTTGTATATGATATATGGGAGTACTACAGTAGTCAGACTCAGTATGCAACACATTCTCAGCCTACTGAGCATAGATTAGTAAACACATAGTTAAAGGTGTGCTAACTTCTCTAGGGAATTTTAGAGAAATGTTCTTCAGCAAAATCCATTACAGTATCATTAACCCCAAAAGTTATAACTAAAGCATTGAATAAAATTAGACAAAAATGTAAACTGTGATCCACTGACTAAATCTTGACCAAAACGAAGCTAAAAAAAAAATGAGACTTTAAATGAAGTACAATTTTAAGTAAGCGACTAAAACTAATTGAAAATCCTTGTCAAAATTTACCCTGCATGGCCGGAGTATGGAAACACTACAACTCCCGGCATACCCCACCTCTGTGTTCTAGCAGATACAGCAGCACAGCAGTGTGACCCACCTGTGCCCAGTCATTGCCCCCATATGCTCTGCCACTGCCCCCTCTGTGCCCTGTCACTGGTTCTCTGTATCCAGTCACTGCCCCCTAAATTTTTTTTTACCATCGCAGCACCATCAAATCATTACCATTTGATGGCGACAAACACTGGACCACCACCATCGAATGGTAAAACAACTACTATCGCAAGAAAAACATAGATGGTTAGCAACCATCGCCCATCTATGTCCATCCCTAGAGAAATTCTGGGGGCTTCCACTCACCTTCCCTTTCAGGTCCTCTGCTTCACCACACTGTCAGGCTCTCCTCACAGACCGGCACCCATTCTCCATACAGCTTCTCCTAAGGTACGCTCTCTCAACAAAGGTACCATGGCAACTTCATCTCCTCTGACTAATTCTGCTTTCCCTCACAGAGTGACAGGCAGTAGCTTCACTGAAGGGTGCACTTGGGAAGGTGAATCTGGGTAGCTCCTTACACTGGGACAGGCATCTAGATGATCATGTGGGTCTTCACCTGTCAAGGATACACCGGGTATCTATTGTTAATAGCAGAGATGCAGCGAGAAGTCGTAGTCAATGGTGTAGGCTCTTCGATTTGCTAACAAGAACCTCAGATCGACCCCACCAGCACGACGGGCTCTCCTAATATCTCCTCCATCCTCAACTCCTTGCTCTCCCGCTCTGCCCCCCAAGCCAATGTCCCCAAAGGACATGTATATCATAATTCACATCTCATATACGAATGGTATGTGATAAGATTGCCCAAATCACATTGCGATGTTTGAATTCACCACAAGGATATATCAAGTATCGCAGGCAAGGACAAAATTTGTGAGAGAATTCAGTCCTTGTGAATCCTCTCCGCACAGTTATCAGGGTATTTTTCACAAAAAATACCCTGAGAGTGTGACTGTGCATGCACCTTCAGTGGCTATAGCTACACCCCCCCCCCCCCACCCCTGCATTACCGCTTGCATTTACCATGGTTAGGGTGATCCAGTGAACTACTCTGTGACTCCGGTCAGCTGATTGCTGGGCTCCTGTTCTGTGACCCTGATCAGCTGATGTGTGCTATAAACTGAGATGCTGGTTTACAGCACACATCGTATGCTGCAGTCACAAAGCAAGAGCCAGGCAATCACCTGTCTGGAGTCACAGGATCACTGGTCCCTGAGTGCAGGAGTCGTTAATATGGTGTAAAGCCATAATAACAGCATCTGCAGGTGGCGTTATTATCACAAGACTTCCCCCATTAGTTTTTTACATTACAAATTTAGTACATCTGAGCAGATCACATTTCCCATTACATTTATAAACATAAATAAAACAAAAATATGCAATAATTAGGGCTTGGAGGATAATTTAGCGAATTCTCCTACAATTGTCCTTTAGTACATTTTGGTAAAACTAAAATAATGTGAAAAGGGTGTGAAAATACCTGTTTTCACAATATTTTAGAAAATTAATATTGATAAATATGCCCACTAGTCAGGTAGCATTAACACACTGCCTCCAATGTAAAGCAATATTAACCAATTCATAACTGGATAACTAGCAATTAACAGAAAATATATATTTATTCAGCTTAATAATAGCTTTTTGTTGTGCACACATATTCACCATCACTTTACTGTACATTTCTGTAAATTAGCTGCACTGTCTTTATCTCAAACAACCTCAATTCCTATTTCCTATTGACATCCCACTATTTATCTCATCCACACAATGATCATCTTTTCTTCTAATCCCCCTCTCTAATTATTAACATTATCCTTTATTCTACCCCGTGTTCCCACCTCTATCCTACCCCTAGTCTCCTCCATCTCCTCCATCTCCTCCTCCCCCTCTCTGTCTCCCTTCCACCCCTCTGCTTCCCTCTCCCACCACTTTCATTACTTCATTACTCCATTTTCATTCACTTCACCACCATGGTACTGCTACCCCGCTATTAACACCTGCTGCTTCCCTTCTCTCCCTATCTCTTGTCCTCACCTCCATCTGCATCACACCAAGCTTCTTCCCTGCCCACCACCTGCAGTTTTCCTTCCTAGCCCAAGAGCCCACACCATCACTACACTGTCTCCTTCTCTTTCCTCCAAATTAATCTCACCTCCACACTACAGCAACCCTGATAATCTCCTTTGTATCTATCCTACAAACTCTGTCTCTCTCTTCTGTGTCCTCTGGAATGGCAGATATGTCTGTAACAGACTGATCCCAACCCATGACATTTCCATCTCCAACTCCCTCAAACTCCTAGTCATCACTGAAATCTGGATTTCCCCCTTTGACACCAGAGGTCGCCATAGTGATGTGTTGGGGTCCTTCTATCCTCCACCTCATACCCTCTGAACCATTCCTCTCATTCTCTGCATTCAAGGTTCATGTTATTCACCTCTTCCAACCTGTTCACATAAGGGGAGCTATCATTTATCATCCCCTTGACCCTACCTCTAAATTTCTTGATAACTTTGCTGCCTGGCTCCCACACTTCCTCTCCTCAGACCTACCCACCCTCATCTTAGGTGACTTCAATATCCCTCTCGATGTCCCCAGAGAATCCTCTGCCGCTAAACTCCTTACCCTCACATAATCATTTGGTCTCTCACAATGGACCTTATCACCCTCCCATGTGAGTGGACACTTGATCTGGTCTTACTCACATTTGTCATATTTCCGATTACACCAATTCCCCATTTCCCCTCTCTGACCATCAACTCTCTTTTAACTTATCCCTTTCTCCTTCTCCACCTCTGCCTTCTAAAGCTACCATCTCTAAGAATAACATTGAGATTATCAACACTGAATCTTTATCCTCCCTGCTCAACTCACATCTCTTCCCTATTATTTCTCTCTCCTGCCCTGAACAAGCCACTTACCTTTACAATGCTTTCCTTACTCCTGCTCTTGACTATGCTGCTCTGGCAATGACTAATCACCATTGCAGATCCACATCTCAACCATGGCATTCCAAATGCACCAGATAACTGCAAAGGTGTTCAAGAACCACCAACCAACAAATGAGGAAAGCTCACTCCAAGACAGACTTCCTCCATTTCAAATGTATGCTGTATTCATGTCCGGCGGTTCAAATCCCGATGCTGAAAGACCAACAGTGAAGATCCCAACAGGTAAGTATTTTAACTATTTACTAACCTAACCCCCCCTAACCCTAACCCTCCCTTAGGCTGCCTAACCCTAACCTCCCCCACAAGCTCTAATTCTAACCCCCCTGTAAGTGCCTAACCCTAACCCTTCATCCCCACAGCCTAAACCTAAGTCTCCCTGGGGGGTACCTAACCCTAACCTCCCCACGGGGGTGCCTAACCCTAACCCCCCCTATCCCTAGCCTAACCCTAACCCTCCCCGGGGGGTGCCTAACCCTAAGTCCCCCCCGTGAGCCCCTAACCTAACCCTCCACCCACGGCTACCCACGTCAGGCACCCGGCTTACCTTCGATCAGTATGCTGGGCATCGGGCTCCGGGCATAGCTAAATTACAGGCGTCGGGATCCCAACACCTGTCATTAGACCCCCACCGGGATTAGACAGTTGGGAAGCCGGCGGTCGGCATTTTTACCGTCCGCTTCCTGACTGCATCCCTTTCTAGCATACTGATTAATAGGGTACACGAGATTTGTACATCTGTATGTAGCCACGTAATTTTTGGATGCCGGACTTTTCGCCAACATCGCTGGTTTTCCATGCGGAAAATTATCGTGCTCATCCCCGCTTTTCCCTGTATTCAATTCCAAATCAGCAAAAACGGAACCCAGCAGATTAGAAACCAGCTAACAGTCCTGTCAGATTTGGGGAAATCAGCCTGACACCCCCCAAAAGATGCATTGACATTGGGGATAACTATAGATACCCCCGAAAAGGCCAACTGATGGTTGGGGTACTTAAATAATCTCAATAGCTGCTAATTAGCGTCTTTGCAGAAGTGGTGAATAAATTGCTAAAAAAATAAATAGTCCCAGCAAATTTTGGGCACATGAAAATGGGTGCTAGCATATTTTGAAGTTGCTAAAGTGAAGTTTTAATAAACGTAAAAAATCCACCTGCCGCAAACACTTGCAATCTTAAAAACACCTGGGGCATACTTGGGGACCACCGAGGAGTCTATTTCGCTAGTTTTAAAATTTGTCCCCCAACTTTGTTTTTTATCGCCCCCAAAATGAAAGTACTTTTTAAGTTATTATTTACTTTTTTTTTACACAGTTTACCTTTGAGGGGCTGTCCCAAGGATGCAGGGTGGTCTCCGCAAGTTTGCACTGCAAAACCCCAATTCTGCACTTTGTTTCGACAGCTTTCATAGGCGAATCTTTTTCGCCTATTCCAATGCATTGACTTTCTGCACAGGGGAAAAGTCTTTGGAATTGAATACGAGGATAAGTTTTTGCCTGGCGAAATGACATCACCGGCGAAAATGTCTTATCGCGGCTAATTGACTATGCCCCTGAAACTGAATCTGTGTAAAAAGGACTCTGATGTGAGCAGTAGCGACTTTTCCTCACACCATGTTCCATTGTACGTAATCTGACTTTGTACATGTGTAAAACCAATTCCTGTGTGGTTAAAGTCGCAGCCCAGCGTCTACAGTACACTGTAAGAAGCTTTTCACTGCATGTGCAAAGCCAATAAGAGGCATAATGTATAGTAAAATACGTTCTGCTACTCCTCTTGGAGTGACTCAGTCGCGCTGGGCGCCTGGCATATGCACATACAGTAAATGAGAACACATCTGTATGGCCAGGTTTACACTATAGTTAAGCAAACAATAAATATAGAAAATAACCTTTTAACTCTGTGTCAGACAATGGGATAATAGTTAATAAAATATATTCTAAAATCCCATCGGAGAATGGACATACCCACTACTGTATTAATAAAAATTATATAATTTAAAAGTCACATACAGTACTGTATATTAACTAAGAAACAAACAAACAAACAAACAAATCAAATTATAAAACTCTTTATGTGGAAAAATAAATTATGAAAAAAGATCCCAAATCACAATCTGGATACAGACACATACACATATGCCACAAGGTCTGTATTTTAACAGCCTCTTCTTTCACAATTCAGCTGGGTAATCTCCCCCTCTTCATTGTTTCTTGACTTGTTTAACCACTAAAAGGGTCAGAACAGAAAGGCCTTTATAGTGTTTTAAGTGAAAGCGATTTGAGACGCTGTGTGCAATTACCCTTTCCTTAAATTGCTTATATGTTCTGATATTTTTATTTTCAATATTCTTGTTGTGCTGGCCAATATATTGTGAACCACAGGGGTTTTGGAGATAGTATATGACCCCCTCTGTGCCGCAAGACAGTTTTTCAGGTACTTTCAATGATTGCTGCGTGACTGAAAAAAATATACTTTATAATTCTATCTATCTATCTATCTATCTATCTATCTATCTATCTATCTATCGAATGCAGAGGACTCACTAGTCTTCTTTATAAGTAAGCGATTTTATTTACCACATCAGTGGATCAGGATGTAGTCAGGATACCGGCGGTAGAAATGCCGACCGCCAGAATCCTGACACTGAAAGCCCGACATCGGACGACATATAGGCTTCTAAATACCGATGCCTATCATTAGCCCCACGTCAAAATCCCGATGCCCAGCATACCAAACGTAGGTTAGGTGGGCATCGCGACATGATAGCCGCGGGGTGGAGGGTTAGGCTTAGGCACTCCCAGGGGGACTTGGGGTTAGGCACCTCCCAGAGAGGGTTAGGTATAGGCTAGGGGAAGGGGGGTTAGGGTTAGGCACCACCGGGGGGAGGCTAGAGTTAGTCACCCCCAGGAGGGTTAGGTTTAGGGTGCGGGGAGGGGGGGGTAGGGTTAGGCACAATGGTAGGTGATTTTGGGTTAGGCACCACCCCCGAATCTTAGGGATAGGCAATTCAAGGGAGGGTTAGGGTTAGGGGGAGGGTTAAAGATACTTACGAGCCGGAGTCGGGCTTCTCTGTCGGGATTTGAAACATCAGCTTGTAAGCCATCGGTATTTCATACCCAATCCCAGTGGATCATATGTGGAAGGCAAATGGTCAGCAGTTCAGCCCCAGCATGGATTTTATCGAGACGTTTTCAGTGTATAGTCAGTAGAGCTGCTGACTACATACTACCAACTGAAAAGGTCTTGGTAAAAGCCCATACTATGGCTGTACCGTTGACCAGTTGCCTTCAACATATGATCCACTGATGTGGTAAATAACATTTCTTGTTTATAAAGAAGACTGATGAGTGTCCTCTGCACTTGACAGTATATACTTGGATTGAACACTGTTGTTCTGGTTCTGAGGACGTTTTGCACCCCACCAGGTGGATGACTTGTGAATGCCAACCATAAAGTTCTGGAATTATTATATTTTTTCAAATTTATTTTCTATGTTATTAAATTTAGTGATATGTTACAAGGTGCAGGCCTGTAATGATTCTAACATAACCCTGCATGATGCTGTATTTTGCAATTGTAGCCAATGACAAGTAGTTTCCTAGTAGCTACAATGTGATTGGCTGGCTTTCCTTTTTATTAAGATCACAGTACTTCTTGTTCTATATAAACCCCAGTATATTCTTCCCATCCTTCACTAGGAAGTGTGTGGAATGCGGGAGATCCGCCTACTCCTCCGGGGGTGCAGGTAGCTAACCGAAAAATCAAGAGCCTCCCCCAACTTCTGAGAGAGTATGTCATTTGCTCTGTAAGGCACATTTCCATTTGTCTGTCCTTTACACATCACCTTGGGTCCCAAAACCCAGGGTTATGAGGAAGAACACCAAAGCAGGGCTGATTAAAGAATGAATATATGTACTCTCATTGAAGCATAATAATAATGTTCCTCCTTGAGACTGGGCCAAGGTGGGTCTTTCTACAGCAACTTGTAGTTCTTTAGGCACACAAATATTACCCAAGAATAAGGGGACCTTCTTCAGATGTTAGTCATTTGGTGGTAGTGTCATCCAACCAGTGCCGTAATTAGCTGGCACTGCACCCTGCACCGTCCATGCCTCATGAACATATAATGTCATGACATAATACTGAGGGGGCTGGGCCACCAGGACCAGGAACAATAGCGCTACCTGGGGCATCCTGAGGAAATCTGGGAGGTTGTACAGGCCCCAGTGCTATCAGCACAGGACCATTTTTTTCTGGGTACCTATGAAGGCCTGATTCTCTTGGGGAATTCAGCCACATGCCAAACAGGCTGAGACTGTCCCATTATGAGAGGGGTATTTTACACTGCAGGCAAGTGCCATGTGATTCTGTTGGATGCATTTGTGTGGCATTGCATCTCTACCCATCATACTGTTAGTAAATCATTTGCTCCATTTCACAGGACAATCCTACCTTCTACCAGAAGCAGAAGATGCCAGCTCTGTGCTCCAAACGCTGGAGCATTTTTTGTTTTCAAGTGGGGGCTTGGGCAAGATTAAGAACACTGGAGTTTGCCATCCTAGTGGCCCCAATTCAATTAGGCAGCAAAATTACCGGCGATGCAGCCAATGCACTGCATTGGGGCCCCAGGGGAATAAGGGGTCCAATGCCAGAACTGCAATGTGTCTTCACTGTGCTGGACCATAACAGCTGAGGGGAGAAGAGATGCTGTAATGGAGGACAAAGCAGAGAGTTAGCTGAGGCAGACGATGGATAGAAGAGGGACTAAAGAGGAATACAGAAATAACTAGGGGTGGGACAAAGAACAGTTATAAGGGGAGAAGTAGAGTTGAATGAATAAAAAGATGGAAAAGGTAGAGAACAGGAGAGGGAATGAAGGGATGAAGGAGAAAGCACATGCAAAAAAAGATAAAGCCGAGTAAAAAAAGGAGAGCTGAGGAGAAAATGCTGTATGATTGGGTGGGGGAAATTACTCTTGGTAGAGAAAGTGCTTCCATGGTGACAAATCACAGTGGGAGCGAACCTGCAGTCGGAGAAGGGAATGGACCATGACAGCACTGGAATACACTAGTAAAAGTACAATAGACTCTACGCTAATTAATATAACAAAATAAATTGTAAAGTGGAAGACAAAAATATATCAGTCAGGACTCAGTATAACAAGAAAAAAGTACATTTATTGTAATAAAACTTAAATACCAACTGACATTGACATATCTCTAAAAACAATGAATATATTCAATTAATTTATTCACATATGTATAAAAAAAACAAATTTCTCTCTGAAATTGGTGTAGACTCTGGGCCCGATTCAGAGCCGCTCGCAAGCACTGAGTCTAGATGTTTCACCTTGAAAACAGGTAAATCAGTGCACAAGAGGATCACTAAGGCTAAAGAACAAGATATGTGTTCAGAAACTTCACAGATTCCTAAGGAGAGTCTAAGGGTGTTCACCAAAATGAACTACAAATTCTATGAGGATGACCTTTGACATCAATTACTGTACAACAAAAAGAGACTGTAATGGTGGATTTCAGTGGGAGTGAGCAATCTTGTGTGATAATGATATTAACAACAGGGCTAATGGTGATGATGAGGATAATGACATCTTGAACCTTGAGGATGAATAACACTGTTAGCTTTAAGCCCATTGGTAGCTTGGTTCAACCAAACCACCAATATGTTTTCTTTTGTGGGGGCCCAAACAAACCAAGTACTTCAGCCTCAAAAGTGGAAGTCCTTGTCGCTGAAGTGCTTGGTTTGTTAAACTGTGTATGTTCTTTTTAATATAAACATAAGGGTAAAAAGAAAATTGATAAAGCGCTCCGTGGTATTTGAGTGAATCAGAGTTTCAATGATAGTGCGGGAATCTGACTAGAGATATAGAGTAATGTGGAAAAGCTCTATCTCTATAAATGTATGGATATTGAGTAATATAACAGAAAAAATAATAAATAAAATTAAGAAAAAAATTAAATAAATTAAATTACTAAATAACATTAGAAAGAAGAAAAGGTGATGTTCCTGGTTAATAAATGTTAAGTGACTATAGTCTTGAACCAAAATGTTCAGGACCCATGTGTGTCTGTATATATAGTCACAAATGGGGGTGTAGAGAATTATATGAAAGCTGGTAGGCAAAAACTTGAGGCTGGGTGTTCAGGACTTAAGTCCCCTGGAGCATATATAAGTCTATATGGCAAGGGAGTAGTCAATAATAACCTTCTAAAAGTCAGTATTCAGTGTAGATCCGAGTGAAGTGACCATACGAGGGTCACTAATCACCGGGAAAGGACCAATACCCAGGTAGGCAAAAACTGTCGGCAGGGTGTTGAATGTTCACATTAACCAATGGTAGAATATCTCAGGTATGCAAAAACTGTTGGCAGAATGTTGCATGAATATAAATGGGCCTTGTCCAGGATTTGGATACAGATGGCCTCCTCCTCCACTGCTCACACCACCTCAGGAAAGGAACGCAGAATCAGAGTGACAGGTACACTAGAACGCAGTGTCATAGGTGAGGAATGTTTGCTTACATGACCATGATGCCTGCTGGTCCTGCACGTACATGCGTCTGCAATTGCTGTATGCAAGTATCAGTGGGTAGCCTAATATGTGAACAGAAGCCGATATCCTAACACATGCATGCTGTGATTTCCAGAGACCAGACCAGATCACAACACAAGACCCATCTGATACAGCAGGAACTGGCTCAGGAATCTATCAGGACTATCACCTTCAGAGCAAGAAACTGGTCCTTCATTTACATGGGCCAGCAGTTCTATAGGATATCTGCTTCAAAATTGACTGAAATGAATGTAAAACAATGTTATTGAGGTAAATAATACTGTAGGAACAAAACAGATCCAAATTAAATTATTTAAATAAAATTAAATAAAATTAGCTGTTTTTACAAATTTTTTAAGAAATTCAGGGCCTGATTCAGAGCCGCTCGTAAGCGGCCGCTCATTCGCTCCGAGCGATGTTCGCACAACTGCGCATGCGTATGGTTTGTAATATGCATGCGTGAACCATTCAGTGCGGTCGGAAATTGTGTGCTCGCAAAATAGCGAATGCCTGCTAATTTGAGTGACAGAATGAGGTGTTTGTGGGTGGTAACAGGGGAAGGTGCTTGAAAACAGGGAGTGGAGATCCGAACACAGGCGTGCCAAATGGTCAAAACGGGCGTTTTAAGGGTGTGCATAATTAACAAAGCAGCGTCACTTGGTTGTTTCTTAGCCTGAACTGTTCGCATGATTGCGGTAGGAAAATCCAACCACAAGCACTGCGAGCAGTTCATACGCCTTTCGATGTACTCGATTAATCTAATAAATAGCGGAGATGACGTAGGATGCGAGCGGCCAGGGGGCGTTTTATAAAAAATGGCGAGCGCATGTTTCGTTCGCTCGCTCAGACATAGAGGCATCAACAGACCGCAAAGAGCGAGCGCTCTATTTAAATATCTGGCCCCTTTTTCTGAACGAGCGAGCGCAAATAGTGTCCGGCTCTGAATCAGGCCCTCAGATCCAAAACCAAAATACTTGAGGGTGGTTTTTCCAAAATCGAAACCAAAACACACTGATGATTTAGAATCTAAACCAAAACATGGGGGTCTGTGCACATCTCTACTGTATTCAGAGTGATTTCCCCATTTTTTATGCATTTCCTCCCAGGTTGTGCACTGTAGAGTTAATGCAATGTGCTTTTTCTAACTGAATAGCAAGGGTCGAAGGAGCATGCAAGGTGAAAATGGCCAGTGATATGCACATTAATCACTTTCCTGACGTGGTCGCATCAGATGCAACCAGTCTGAAATTCCCTCTGGATGGCTGCTGGAAGATAATCTATCCCTCCCCACCACAGCAGCGTGAGTCACACAACCTTAATCACTATACCGGCCAGGGTAAGGTGAAGCTGCTAAGTACACAGTTGGTAGCAAAGTGGGAGGTTGAGATAAGCGTTAGCCAAGGGTACACTGTGAACTTTCATATTCCAGCTTATATTTCACCAGGATCAGTTGTGCTGGGGATTTATCTTTTTTGGACTAAACAGTCTGGATCGATATCAAAACATAGGGCCTGATTCAGAGCTGAATGCTCTGACCAGAGTGCTCGCTCTGAATCAGTGCCCTCCTACCTGAAAATGGAGCAGCCTCCTGGCCGCTCGCATAGCTGTGGGTGACCACCCACAGCATATGCGAGCGGCCAAAAAGATGGTCGCGATGGTCTTTGACCATCGCGACCATCGGGCTTGCGACGAGACCCTGCGGTAGGGTCTCGCTGCCGCAAGCCCAGGAGTGATTTTGGCTCTATCAGAGCCAAAATAACTCCCACTGACATCACTACTGATGTCAGTGGGGTCGGCTTCAGACGGTAGTCGTTCCCATGGGAACGCCTCCGTCTGGAAGCCATGCCCCCGGCACGCCCACCAAAGGGGGCGTGCTGTCAATCAACATCGACAGCACGCCCCCTTTGGTGCGAGACCCCGAGCGACGGAGAGCCCGTCGCTATCCGGGTCTCGCGCATGCGCACGACGGAGCTTCCTTCTTCGTGCGCATGCGCAGTAGGGCAACATCATCCCGCTTGCGAGCGTCCTTTGCTCGCGAGCGGGTCTGAATGACCCCCATAGTGAGTCTGTATCCATTACTGGGATACTGATTAATACAGATTAACAACAGTTACAGACACTTAGGGCCGGATTCAATTGGAGACGAAAAGTCGCGACCAGTGAAATGTTTTCGCAGCTGCAATCTTTATGCCTCATTCGCTTGTTTGTATGCAGAGTTTTCATGTACTTTCACAATGCGCGTTCCCGCTTTTTGCCCTATTGAATTCCAAAACAGGCGAAAACGCAGAGGTGTGAATGCAGCAACTAGCGAAAAGGACTGTTTATTTTGGGGAAATCAGTCTGTACCCCATAAAAAGCCTAACTGACCCTGGAAATCAATATAGAAGTGTATTAATAGACCTAATAAAAGTATTTTAGCTTTTTAAATTGAGTCAAAGGGCTGGTATTTGCATATTTGCCTAAGTGTGTATAAATGATAAAAAGCTATTTCTTTTGTGATAAATAATTGCTGTAATTAAATTGGGGGTTCATTTAAATGGGTACTAGTATATTTTTGTGTCTATGAAGTGCAGGATAAAAAAGTTTTAAAAATACACCTGCTGCAACCACCTGCAGTCCTAAAAACACCTGTCCCATCCATACAGCCCCCCATAGTACCAGACCCAGTACTTTATACCCATTTTCAAACACTTTTTCCTTTTTTGCCCCAAAAATTACATGACTTTTTAGGGGGAATTAAGATATATATTTTTTTGTCTAAATAGTCATTAGGGGGGTGTCCAAAAGTCTCTGAACCAAGTCACATTTTCAGACAAAACTATGGATTTTGCACTTCTTTTCTCCTGCCTTTGGGTGGAAAAACTTTTTTGCCTGTTCTTGCCTATGGAGTTTTCGCAAATACGAAAATGTGCTGGCATTGAATAGGGCGATACTTTGGAATGTGGCAAAAACATCGCATTGTCGAACGCTTTTCGCCGATCGCAGCTTTTTGCCTGTAATTGAATATGACCCTTAATTGTGTCAAACACATCTTGAATATATATTGACTGTTCTTGTCAAATAGACATTGATTTAGAATATTTCTTGTGGAAAAAGCTTTAATATATGGGGTAATAATTTTATTTATATGTATTTTATATGTTTCATATATAATGTGTATATTTTTGATACTTTTAAATATTGGTATTAAAAGGGAATTGAAGCACACTTTAAGTTTCATTGTATTCTATATTGGTTATTTAATAATGGTTTATTACGGAATATTTTTGACTCTATAAATTTTTTTATTTTTACTTGTGTGATATATTGGGTGAGATGTAATAGGATCCGAGTTTGGAAAATGTGCGAGTGTAGCTCTATTAAAATAACACTTCAGAACTTACCCTATCTAATAGGGTATGAGAACATGCAAACTCGCATGTTTCTTCCACCCCCACAACCCGCAATGGCAAAACACGCATCCAGATGTTTTGCCATTGTGAGCATACAAGTTGGGCAATGTAATAGAGTGTGAGTGTTTAACTATTACTGTCTGTAAACTCAGAAACGAGTCTAGCCTGATCAGGTCCGAGTTACACAGAAACATGCACAGAACCATGAGATCCTTACATGTTTCTGTTTGTTAAAAAAGTAAACATATAAAATAATCACATGCACCCTCCCCCCTCCCCACAAGCATAACCAGCTTCGAGCTCTGTTGAGCCTGTCCTGGTTCTTAAAATACAGGGGAAAAATGCATAGGGTTCCCCTGTCTTTTAAGAATTAGCACCAGGCTCTGTTGAGCATGTCCTGGTTGTGGAAATACAGGAGACAAAATGAGTAGGGATCCCCTGTATTTTCCATAACCAGCACCAGACTTTTTCTAGCGGGGGTGTAATGCCACAGCCGGGCGACCTTTTCACTGCATCCCCCGGCCAAAGCATTATACCTGACGGCTAGTCAGCCCAGGCCAGGGATCCCTGGGGAGGTGGGAACCCCCCAATAAAGGGGTTCCCTCTCTCCAGGGCACCCCAAGCCTAGGCTGATAGCCCGGGGCTATCCCCGCCACCCCTGGTCAGTGGGTGTTGGCTTGATATTGTAAATGTGTGTGTAAAAAATAGAAATAATAATATTGTCTTTTTCTGGAGAACTACTTTGTCCCAGCAAGCCTCTCCCACATGCTGGTATTTGGAGATCCACAAGTACTTGCATGCGGGGCATTAAGGATCCACTGGTACCTCTAGTTCACCTGCAAAATAAATATTAAAAATAACCACAAGACACACACACACCATGAAAGTAAAAATTTATTTAAACAAACATGCACACTAGTCGCATTAAAAGGTCCGAGTTTACATAGGGGAAAACTCATGCGGACTCGCATAATGGAATAGTTTAGAACTCATATGTTCGCAGGCTATTACATTTGATGAGTTGTGAGACAAACTCAGACCTTTAAATGTGCGAGAAGGTACGAGTTTGTCTCACACAAAAACTCGGACCCTATTACATCTCACCCATTATTTTTGAGTGCTGGCATTTCATTTACAGTCCTGCAAATGTGTAAGTTATTGAAATACATGTGTCATATTACACCTTTTGATACTAATGAAGAATGACATCTTAAAAATGTGTTTGCACAATTCCTGTTTTGCATATAGCGTATTATTTATTTCTTACTCTTTTGCAGATGTGAGAATAAAATTCACACAGCTATAAAATATTCTGCAATGATTCAGGTGAAGAGTGAAAAATACATATTTTAAGAAAACAATTTTAAATGTGTCAAAATGTTTAAAACTGAATGCAAATATGGACCATTAGTCACTGAAGAATATGAACATTCTATATAACAGTAAGACACTAACATACTCAAGAAAAATGAATGACACTAATATTTTTTATTTGTTATTTAAAAAGACTACTAATCTGCTTTCACACTGTGCATCATGCTTTATATATTGCTTTAGAGACTATAAAACAAAGTCTAAAATACAAGCACGTTACCAATTTATAACAATAAAGGTTATCCACACAATATTATTTACAGTATATTGATTATTCCACCCTGCTCTGGTCTATTGTAGTATGTGGCAATATTCTAAAGAGAAGTGAAGAACTTGCGCCAATGAAAAAGGTCCAACAGAGGTTAGGAGTATGCAGTATGAACTTTTGGATCTCATCCTATAAGTTCCTAGAAGATAGCAGGATCAAATAGGGTAACGGTGTAATATTACCCAAGGCTCAATTACATAAAAAAATAGGTGAGCATATACAGTATGTTTTTGTACCCAGTGTACACTATATTTGTTTTCCTATTTTTGGTAAAATAAACCACACATCTTGAGATTAAAGGTTGGAGAAGCATTTGATCCCTTAAAATTGTATAGACCTACTGTAAATACTGGAGGGAAGTCAATTAAAATACCAAGATGTTAATTACATTGACACCAGACGCATCATGTCATCATTGATATAATGCGCCTTAGTTTTGCATTGCAGGGCAGCAGTGAATCCACTGGTATGTGCAGAATAAAAGGGGTAATCGGAAAGGGACTAGAGAGAGGGCATTGTCGGTCTAGCACTAAACAAGACCATGAAGTGTGGCCGCACCCCATCGATGAGACAAATACGTCCCTTCCTTCGATGTGAACACTCCCTGTGTCCTGATCAGCTAACCCCCAATTGGGTGGGTGGTATGAATTCATTTATAGCAACTTCATTCATTCCAACTATTTCACTTATAACAAAACTAATTTCATTGAAATATTTTGCCATACAGACAAACTTAAGAATCACAGGATGAAATGATCATAATAGGTCAGATTGTTTTCACCCTTTTGCCTTTGGTAGTTAATGTACAGTATTCATATACATGCCCAAATGAAAAGAGGATTCACTTGCATGTTATTCATTAGTAGGCATGGTGGAAAGTCAGGCTTAACAGCTTAAATCTTCATCTAGAAAATATATAAAAATATAAATAATAAAATAAAAAAAATACAACGTTATCTTGCACTATACTGTATATTGTGATGCATTTCCATCTTAAAATGCTGTAGTAGAGAATAGATAGTTGAACAACAACTGATTTAATTAGTTCATAATTACAAAATGGTGGTCCCAAGCACAACAATGATGATCAATCTGACACGAGGGAATTGGATCAATAAAAGCAACTGACATGAATAGACCACAGGTTACTGTTAAAACAGTGTCATAAATTACTTTCCCTATAAAATCCATAAAAACTTTTTTTTTTCTTTGACATAACAGACTTGGCATAGAATGTGCCTAATGTGTAACAATTATTTCTAGTGACAAATTGTAGTCAGAACACGACGAGATAGTCTATAATTTATTGCTACCTATTCATTGTTTTTCTTTTTTTAGCAAGAGAATATGTAAACTGAAAAGACAGCAAATGGCACAGGCACTGGGCAAATACAGTATACTGCTACCAAGTAAGACAAGTACATCTGTTACTTTGTGACAGTGACTCTTCTGGGAGCGAATTACACAGTATAACATAACAGTTATAATAAGTTTTATGGATTCTGTTCTCCAAGGAATAAATTGAGTACAAAAACAAAACAGCTTATATAAACTGATGCCTTTCTTTTTTTTTATTAGAATAAAGGTAATCTCATATGTAATACAGCAATATTGTGCTGACACAGATTAGGAAGGTAACTGGACTGATCACAGTACATTGTATCAGACAAAAAAGTATTCACTTGTATATTTGAAAAATGAAGAAAAGGCATAAAAAGAAATACAAGTGATCCATTTTTATAGCCAACTGTAAAGAAATAGGACAACATGATACCCATTGGATATACTGTACCATTTATAGTACTATTTGTACTATATATTAGGTTTACCTGCCTTCCCCATGTAATTTGCTACTAAGTGTAGCAATGTGTGTGTGTCCCTTTTCAACTAATGAGCAGCCCCCCACCCCCTTTTCTCCATGTCTACTCCTCTTCCACTCTCTCTTACCTTGAACCGTGGAAGTTGCAGAAAGGTAGACATAGGGATTGCAGATTGTATCTCTCTGTCCCTGGTCATATTATATGCTTCAAGTATCTTATAACAAGCAGAAAGGTAATGGAAGGCTACATAAGTGTGATGGCACATAAGCAACTGGTTTTGTGGAAGAGAGATTTTAAATTGCTTGCTTATTTCAGGGTTAATATTTGCTAGTGTCTGCTTGAGTGATAGGAGCTGGGGAAGGTTCAGTCTATAGGAATGTGAGCACTCAGTATCATGGTTTCTATGAATAGCTTGTAGTGTGCAGGTTTCTTTCTCTGTTCATTTAGATGTTTTTGCCTGCCCCACCCTGCCCCAATTCTTTGTGTTGTTTTTTTTATGCATTAGAATTTTTCCATTGCGGGTAAGGCACAGCTAGCAGGAAAGCATTGCTCTGCTGTGGTCACAATGATGCAAGAGGTAGTTGCTGACAGGGCCGTAACTAGGGTAGTGCGGCCAGTGCCATGGCACAGGGCACCGCATGGCAGGGGGTGCTGTTTGGGCCTGTAAATTTTCCTGTTAATTATAATTCTCACTTGTAGCTTCCTCTTCTTTTATCCCCAGCATCTCCTAGCCTCTCTCCCCATGAGGCCATGGCCCTTTTTTAGGTGCACTGTCTTATGTCCCTATTTAAAAAATGGGGGGGGCACCAATGCACTCTCTGGCCCAGGGCACCAAAAAGTCTAGTTATGGCTCTAGTTGCTGAGCGCATTCCCTTTCGCAGGATGAGTTTTCTGTGCCCTCGCGGAGGGACCCGGGCATCTTTTTTGAGGTTGGGCTCAGTCATATTATTCCAGTTGTTGGGGAGCAGGGACTGCACAGCTTAGGTTGCGTCAGGGACATAAGGCTGACCCCTTTTGGAAATTCTGTGTATAGCTAGAATAGAGAGGTGCAATGCTTTTTTTGGCTTCTCATTAGTATATATAACTAATAAAAGCTGTGACTGGATAACACCACTCACTGTTTCTGTGTATATATTTTGGGTTGGGGGCTTTATTGGTTTGTGGTGCTGAAGGTTGGTTATCAAATCCATCAAACAATAGGCAGTTTATTTATGTTACCTCTACTTGTTATTTGTAGTATTTGTAGTCTTGCTATCTTATGTTTTCAGAATTATTGTGTTTGTTCACTTTATACAATTGAACAACTAATGCATAATATCCCATTAAACCTTGAACAATGCTTGGAGATTATGTCACCAGAGATAATAGACATACAGTACAGTAAGGGGCAAACAATTCTCAGTGATGTGCAGTTGCGATGTGTGGTTGCGATGTGTAGCTGCGCTTAACAGCAAGAATCACAGTACCTCAACATCACATGTTTTCCTGTGCGATGTTGGTGAATGCAACATTGGTGTTCAACCATTTCTTCTGCACTTTGCGGCCATAATTAAAACAAAAAGTTCTTCCTAGCCAAATAATGTCTCTACAGATTCACATACAGTAATAAGTACATAATTCCTTTTATTGGAGGGGGTGTGTGAACATGTTGGATGGTTGTTAGAAAATAATAAATAAAACCTGTAACAATTATTTATTAGCTGATTTTATATACTGTAGTGCACACATATTATGCAGAACTTTACAGAGAATATTCCACATACTGTATGTCTTTGCCCGAGTGGATCTTACAATTGACATTCTCTATCACATGGACATACATATACACTAGGGTTCCATTTTTGTCACTATTGTTTATTATTAATATTTTATGTATAATTATCCGCTTCTATGGAGCAGAATGCAATGCACAGTGAGCATGATCTCTCTTGCTCATTTGCAAAGCATATACTTAATATAGTATATTTGACACAAAGAAGTGTCAAAAATACTCAAAAGGAAAAACCCTTTGCGGGGGCACTGCTTATGAATGTGCAAAATGTAATTAAAAAGTAACTTTTAATATTTTATTAAAAAGAAGAGAAAGTATTTTTTAGACAATAGCCACATATAGAAGCTTCTCACTAAGAAAAAAACATATCAAATAAGTGAATAGCTTAATCTTAAAATATATATTGGGTATATACAGTGCATCCAGAAAGTATTCACAATGCTTCACTTTTTCCAGATTTTGTTATGTTACAGCCTTATTCCAAAATGGAATAAAAACATTTTTGTCCTCAAAATTCTACACACAATACCCCATAATGACGTGTAAAAAGTTTTTTTGCGATTTTTGCGAATGTAATAATAATAATAAAAAAAAAAACAACGAAGAAATGACATGTACATAAGTATTCACGGCCTTTACTTAATATTTTGTTGATACACCTTTGGCAGCAATTACAGCCTCAAGCATTTTTTTAAATGATTCCACAAGCTTTGCACACCTATCTTTGGGCAGTTTCGGCCATTCCTCTTTGCAGCACCTCTCAAGCTCCATCAGGTTGGATGGGAAGCGTTGGTGCACATCCATTTTCAGATCTCTCCAGAGATGTTCAATTGGATTCAAGTCTGGGTTCTGGTTGTGCCACTCAAAGACATACACTGAGTTGTCCTGAAGCCACTCCTTTAATATCTTGGCTGTGTGCTTAGGGTCATTGTCCTGCTGAAAGATGAACTGTCACCCCAGTCTGAGGTCCAGAGCGATCTGGAGCAGGTTTTCATCCAGGATGTCTCTGTACATTGCTGCATTCATCTTTCCCTCTATCCTGACTAGTCTCCCAGTTCCTGCTGCTGAAAAACATCCCCACAGCATGATGCTGCCACCACCATGCTTCACTGTAGGGATAGTATTGGCCTGGTGATGAGCGGTGCCTGGTTTTCTCCAAACATGACGCATGGCATTCACGCCAAAGAGTTCAATCTTTGTCTCATCATGGTCTGAGAGTCCTTCAGGTGCATTTTGGCAAACTCCAGGTGGGCTGCCATGTGCTTTTTACTAAGGAGTGACTTCCGTCTGGCCACTCTACCATACAGGCCTGATTGGTGGATTGCTGCAGAGATGGTTGTCCTTCTGGAAGGTTCTCCTTTCTCCACAGAGGAATGCTGTAGCCCTTCTCCCCTAATCGCTTAGTTTAGATGGCAAAGCAGCAGATATTTTTCTGTACCCTTCCCCAGATTTGTGCCTCGAGACAATTCTGTCTCGAGGGCTACAGACAATTCCTTAGATTTCATGCTTGGTTTGTGCTCTGACATGCACTGTCAAGTGTGGGACCTTATATAGACAGGTGTATGCCTTTCAAAATCATGTCCAATAAACTGAATTTACCACAAGTGGACTCCAATTAAGCTGTGGGAACATTTCAAGGATGATCAGTGGAAACAGGATGCACCTGAGCTAAATTTTGAGCTTCATGGCAAAGGCCGTGAATACTTATGGACATGTGATTTCTTAGTGTTTTTTTTTTAAATTAAATTTGCAAAAATCTCAAATAAACTTTTTACATGTTGCCATTATGGGGTATTGTGTGTAGAAGTTTGAGAACAAAAATGAATTTATTCCATTTTGGAATAAGGCTGTAACATAACAAATGTGGAAAAAGTGAAGCATTGTGAATACTTTTTGGATGCACTGTACCTGTTAAAGATACCTACGATTTCTATAAATATTAGTAGGTATCCCACAAAATGGGATTTAGGCTGAGTTTTAGTCAAAAGCCCAGCTGTGCGAAATGATATTAATACATAGAATGGTCCTAGTTGTACATAATATGTTTAAAATAAATACTTACATATTATGTACAATTAGGAACATTTTATGTATTAATATAATTTCACCCAGCCGGGATTTTGAATAAGACTCCCCTTTTGTGGGATACCTACTAAAACAGTATTTATACAAAACGTAGGTTCCTTTATCAGGTATATACCTAATAGATATTTTAAGATTAAGCTATCCACTTATTTGATATGTTTTTTCTGAGTGAAAAGCTTCTGTATGTGACTATTGTCTAAAAAATACTTTTTCTTCTTTTTAATAAAATATTAAAATTTACTTTTTAATTACATTTTGCACATTCCTAAGCAGTGGCCCCGCATGGGTCAATTATATTTGGTACAGCTAAGTCACACCTGTCAGTAAGAGCAGCTATATCCCGCACTTATGGTATTGCAGGACTCATGGATATTTGTTCGCAGGCCTTTAGAGCTGTGTACAAAAGTCCACAAGTCCAGGGAGAAATCGGATAGTGAGGCTCAGTTGCCATTGCCGGCTCCCTTAGCCCTTAAGTGAATTGACTCCATTGTGTCTTTATTAAATAGTACAAGAAGATACAATTGTGGTTGAATATACTATATTTAGATAATTTTCTATTAGGCCCTGTTTATCTCTCTCAAATTTAGAATTGCCATTGTGATAACTTTTGATCAATACAATATATACTTTCGCTTAAAGCACTTGAAACTTCACAGAAAGTATTAAAGCTCCAATATTGTATGTACAGCCATCAAACAGCATTCTAAATTGTGACTAGTTGTTAATCAATAGCCATGAAGCCATGATTACCTATCATTGAGGTTGAAACAATTTCTCACTTACCAGAACTGATAGAAATAACCTGAAGCATCTTCTTTGTCCCATTGTCCTAGTACAAGAGAACACACATCAGACATATAGTATAATAGTTAGCAGTTATAATATAAAAATGGAAGAACATGTTTATTACATAGAACAAGTAACCTTTCACTGACAAGTTTATGGATTATTTAAATTCATTACGGTATCACAGGTCCGGAGTTAGCATAAGTAGCCACATAATCTCAGAAATAAAAAAATGCAAGAATTAGAATTATGCTAATCCAACACAATGTTCCATAGCATTATGTTTGTCAACAATGATTCATTTCACAAGTAAATGCAATTAAGTTAAAATGTTATTCTAGTTGAGTGAAGTACAGTTTTGATTTGTAAAATGGTAGAACAATAAAAAAAAAATCTAGCTATTCAATAATGCCCTTCAATTGTTCCCTGACAGTTGCTAGAGTGAATAATTGGTAATTGTGGTTTGAACATTGCAACATTAGGCTGTAGATTATAGCATAATCAAACATGATAACATTGATGTTGGAAACAGGCTAGTGCTTATAAATAAAAGTGTCTCCTTGTGTTTCTTGTCTTAGGTTACGTCTGATTCTATCATATTATGATTTACGTCCTCTGTTTATAAATCAGCTCAACAAACCATGTAAATCAGTGCTTTCCACATATATTGCTATTTTGCTTGTAGCTGCGGATCACTTTGTGTAGATGATTTCTTTGTCTATTTGTCTATACAGTATAAGGGGGACAAAATATAGAATTTAAATTCACCTTGCTGGCAAAATAAGGGTTAAATTGTGGGTTATCTCTAAAGCTCTTTATCATATTAGAACAGTACTATAAATAAAGCTACAGAGAAGGTGGGGAGATAAATGGAACTAAAGAAAGTTATTGAAAGATTATAGAAAGGGCAGCAAAAAGTACATTACTGTGTGCGCTGAAAGATATGTTAACACAGAATAAAAGTGCATTGTTTCTCAGTATTGTGAGTATTTTCCATTTGCAAGTTAATACATCTTTATGATGCACATATGAAAAATGTAAATAAAATGTTTTTTCTTGGTAGACAACTGGTATTGTTCATTATACTTACACAAATAACCTATGTTACCAGCAAGCTTTAAAAAAATCTTTAATAGAGTCAAATTGGGTGCCATGATTAAATGTAGTGAAGTAATGTAAGTGTACAGAATAGCTAATCAAGATAATAAAAAATCTGTAATTCTTTGTCAAATTTGCAGATTTTCTGTGAATTTAGCTACAGGATATAAAGCAGTGATTATTAGTGTTACAAATAAATTGATAGGCTGAATATAGGTTCAGGCTACAAAATGGCTGTCTCTGGTGTGCTTAGGTGACAAGTCATGAGACTGGATTAAGGTATTTTATATTTATTGGAGGTAATTTATTATGTAGCTTTGAGAAAACATTTTATTAGACTCATAATTAGTATTTGAATAATTTTTTGTAATGTTATACAATAATTTGCTCTGAAAATTATTTATTTGGGCAGTTTGAGTTTGATCCTCTTGATTCCATGATAAATGCATTATTCTTTGGTGATAACATTTTACAATATACAGGAACACATTTCAAAACCTGTACTTTATTATTTTATGCTTTTGTGCATTTTTAATTAATCTGAGTTTAACTCAGATTTTATGTTCAAAGAGTAAAAATAATTATTCAAGATGCCTGCAAATGAAATGCAAATTGTCTTTAAATTTTCCTTAAAAGTCTTGTTTCATATAGAAATCTGAATAGATAATATCACAAATCTCTCTTTAAATGTACTGTACAGTGTATGATTGGTAATGTTTCCCTTGAGCAGACTAAAAAGCAAATCAGATTTCCTGTCACGTGCAAAGCACAAAACCAAATGTAGCAGAAAGTCACAGTTGCATTTTTCACAATAGAACTTCTGCCTTTGGCAAGAAAAGGAGCACAAACTATTTCTAAAGCATTGTAATTAAAATCACAACAAAATAACATCTTCCATGCTAGTCTGATTTCAGATACACAGTGGCTTTTAGATAGAATAATTGTTATGGCATTAGCGGTAAACTATAATGTCTGTGTAGACAAACAGTAATTGCTTTTGAAACAAATTTTTCCTAGTGGCATCAATTATTTAAATAAACATTTGTAGATTTTTTCAGGCATTAAAAATAGTTGCTACTCTAAATGCAACTGTTCTGTTTGAGGATTAGAAAAATATGATCAGATTGGAAAAATATAAAAAAGTGCATTATCTTTAGAATTTGAGATAATCTATTAAACACCTAACTAGTAAGCCATGTAAATATCTAATGTACTGTATGGACAGATTACAAAAATATAACCAAGTGATGATAACTACAATAGCATATACAGTTTGAGTCTCCCATATCCAAAAAGCTTGGGACCAGAGGTATTTTGGATATCGGAATATTCTGTATTTTGGAATATTTGCATAAAATAATGAAACATCTTAGGAATGGGATCCAAATCTAAACACAGAATGCATTTATGTTTTATATACACCTTATACACATAGCCTGAAGGTCATTTTATACTATATTTTTTAATAATTTTGTGTATCAAAAAAAGTTTGTGTACATACATGAAATTCATTTATGTTTCATATACACCTTATACACACAGCCTGAAGATTATTTTATACTTTATTTTTAATAATTTGTGCTTTAAACAAAGTTTGTGTACATTGAACCATCAGAAAGCAAAGGTTTCACTTTCTCAGTCATGCTAAAAATATTCTGTATTTCGGAATATTCTGTATTTTGAAATATTTGGATATGGGAGACTCAACCTGTACATGTTTATACTTTATACTGTGGGAAATATCAGTTTTTTTGCAGCCATGGAGAATTCAGCATTCTAAAGATTGAATTACATTTCTGTTTGCTGTGCCACCTGTACTGTGATTGATCACTTTTTTAGTATTGACCTAGTGACTGAAAGTGATAATAGCTTTGCTGATATCTAATTTAAATGTAAGTCCAAATAACTTTTCCTATAATGTCTAAAAGTCAAACATTTGCAAGCTAACATATAGACATATCAAAACAAATTCCATATATGCACATAAATAAAGTAATGTAATTAAATGCATTGCATTTCACTATCAGCCTGTGTATCCTAGTTTCACCACCAAAACTAAAATACAATAGACATATAAAAGTGGGTAAAATACATGGCACGTGTAAGACTGCATCAATAATAACAAGAAAGAAAACCCTAAAACCCTAATCTTAAATAGTGGAGGACGTCCTTTACATGATTATATTAATATCCTCCTCAAGTAGTATAATGGAACAAGAGATGTGCGCTGGACCAGTTTTGCTAGTTTTGGTTCTAATTCAACATCTGGTTTTGGTTTTTGTTCCAAAAATTGACAAAAAAAGCTAAAATTACATAAATGAGCCTGGCATTGGATGTCATGGGTTTTGGATTTGATATATGTCCCATGTTTTGCCCAACCAATAAACTTGGTTACAGTAGATCAGAATTTTTTTTAAGTTAAAGGGACATGCAGGAGTTGCTGTCTGTGGCCAAAAAAAATTTGGGACATTTTTGGCATTCATCAACCGCATGTAGAAGATTTCTGCGGCTGTGGCAGTTCAACATGGCACATCTTGGAAAGAGAATGACACTGCACAGGATGGCAGTTTAATAAATTATAACAATATGTTTGTCATCTACACAAAAGACAGTCAGCAATGCCCCAAACAGCGCATAATGCAAAGAAAAGAGGTGCAAGATGGAATTGTCCTTGGACCCTCCCACTGATGGGAGTAATGCCAGTGTTGCACCTGCCCATTTTGATTCTTGAATGGGTGGAAGAACTATTTTGTGGCAGCAAACAAAATGGAAGCTCTGAACAGGAAGGGGCAGAGGTATTATCTAAGTCTGGTACTAGTCTCTCATCATCGTGCTTCTGGGATTATGTATGGGAAGGCTGGGAGGGGAGGGGAGGGGAGGGGGGAGAACATCTCCAGATACCATCACAAAATATCCTCTACATTTGGTGCTTGAGTTGCATATGACCAAACATGGCTGTTATGATCAAGTAAAGCCAAGCCCATCTATTGTTACACATTGGAATGAAAGTTTGAGAAAAAGCAACCAGATTGGTATCTGCAAATAAAGGTTGAAAAAGGCATTAGAGTATTTAGCAAATTTATCTATTTGTGATTTTAGTTGAAATAAGTACATTATGAAACTAAAAAAAGTAAGGACATGTTTGAAACACTGCCACAGATACAGCAGTGGCAGACAGGATGGCAGTTTAATAAACTATAAAAAAGTCAGTCAGCAATGCCTCAAACAGCACATAGGAGCTGATTCAGATCATTTTGCGAGCAGGTCTGAATGGGCTCCATAATGCAAAGAAAAGAGGTGCAAGATGGAAATGTCCTTGGGCCCTTCTACCCACCCGTATGTTGTATATATTAAATAGAACATGCACAGTTTAACAAAGCAATAACTTCAGTGACAAGGACTGCCACTTGTGGCTGAAGTGATTAGTTTGTTTGGGCCCCCACAAAACAAGCTACCAAAGGTCATAAAGCAGCTAACAGCATTGTTAATCCTTTCTACAGTTGGAACAGTGAGAGGCATTCTCCTCATCTGATTCCTCTTCCTCATCAGTGTGTACATAATCCTCACACAGTATTAATTCATCCCCGCTGGAATCCACCATTACAGGTAGCTCCATGTAATGGTGGTAAAGGTCTTCCTCGTGGAATTCTTAGTCCATTTTGATGAACATCGTCTTTTCGACATTTTGAGGAAGTAGCCTCCTGCGCCCATTGCTGATAAGGTTACTGGCTGTGCTGAAATCTCTTTCTGAGTACACACTGGATGGTTGGCAGCTTACATAATGCAAAGCCAGTCTGTACAAGGGTCTCCAAATTGCCTTTTTGTCTTTCGAGTAGTCAAAGGGACTCTGTGACATGGCTATGTGTTCGGTGTCATGAAAATAATCCTCCACCATTTATTTATGGTGATTCTTTGAGATGGAGTCGTGGTAATAGTTTAACTAATTTTTGGCAATTCTTTTAGACCCGACCAGATGTCACAATATTGTGTTTACTCCTCAGCATCACCACTAGGTCTTTTGGGAAAGCTGAATTTTTGTCTGGCAGCTGCTGGAGAAACTGAAGAAGGAGATGTAATCATGTTGTGTACCACCTGAGCTGCCAACTTGCTCACCTGGAGCTCTTTGCTTCTCTTAAAATCTGGGTCAGTTGGAAAGAAGACACACCATACAACTTAAGCCTAGGATCAAGCACAGTCACCAAGATGTAGTGATCCAATTTGAATATATTGGCAACCTTTGGATCCTGGGGAAGCGAACAAAGGACTTGATCTACAAGTCCAACATACTTAGTGGAATCACTTTGTTTAATCTCCTCCAATTTCTTGAGATGATTTTCCAAAAGCTTAATTAGGTGAATCACCTGACTCAAGCTAGCAGTGTCTGAACTCATTTCACAGAGAGCTACTTCAAAGGGTTTGAGCACCTTGTACAAGATGGAAAGCATTCTCCACTGCACTGGACTAAGGAACACTCTCCATCCTCTCCCAATATCATGGCTTGTTGTATAGCTGTGGATGGGTTTTTGCTGTTCATCCATCCGCTGATGCATATAAAGGGTAGAATTCCATCTGGTTACCACCTCTTGCTTCAGTTGGTGGCCGGGCAAATTCAACTGTTCTTGCAGCTGCTGCAATCTCCTGCATGCTGCGACTGAATGGAGAAAATATACTGAAATGTTTGCACTTGCAGAACCACCACAGTCTTTCCTTGCCACTGCGTGCGGTGAATGGCATGTTGGCAAGTTTATGATTTCCTGCACCACACTTTCCTTTTATTAGATGTGATTTTTTCTTTAGCACTGTATATTTTTTTTTTTATGTTAGATACCCCTTATGCCCTTGAGCATCGGCTTTAGTAGATGACATTGAAAGACTAGCACCATCATCATTACTGGTGGCAGCAGCTGCAGCAACACTATTTGGTTGCTCTTCTCTAAATGGAACGTTATCCATTTTTCAATTCACAAATCAATGCGTGGCTCATATATGCACATGGACAAAGCGCAAAAATACAATTATTTTTTTTATGGTGCAGCTCTGTTCCTGCATGGACTGGAGCCACAGGGCTTGCCTTATATATGCACCTGAACAAAGCGCACCAAACAGTGCAATTATTTAATTACATTTTTTTATGTCACAGCTCTATTCCTGCGTGGACTGGAACCACAGGGCTTGCCTTATATATTTATTTATTTATTAACAGTTTCTTATATAGCGCAGCATATTCCGTTGCGCTTTACAATTGGAAACATTGATAGAACAAAACAGGGTAATAACTGACAGATATAGAGGTAGGAAGGCCCTGCTTGCAAGCTTACAATCTATAGGGAAACAGGCATTGATACACAAGGATAGGTGCTATATATATTGCAATTTGGTACAGCCAGAATGCAGAGTTTCTTGGTGGGCTGCATGATCCAGTCACACAGGAATGTCGGCAAAATGTCAGGAGTATGTGAAAGAAAGACAATATGTGAGGTTATGTGTGGACTGTGAGAGGGGATGTAGTAAGACATGGTAGCTATGAAGGTTATGTGGTCAGTTCTGGAATCTGATAAGCTTGTCTGAAGAGGTGAGTTTTCAGGGAACGCTTGGAGGATTGAAGAGTAGAGGTAAGTCTTATTGTGTGTGGTAAGGCATTCCATAGAGTGGGTGCAGCCCGGAGTGGGTGCGCACGTGAACAATGCGCACCAAACATGAAAATTATTTAATTGATTTTTTACATGTCACAGCTCTATTCCTGCGTGGACTGGAGCCACAAGGCTTGCTTTATGTATGCACGAGAACATAGAGCACCAAACAGTACAAATATTTAATTTATGTTTTTGATGTCACAGCTGTATTCCTGTGTGGACTGGAGCCATAAGGCTTTTATATGCATGTGAACAATGTGCACCAAACTGTACAATTATTGAATTTATTTTTCTGATGTCACAGCTCTATTCCTGCATGTACTTGAGCTACAAGGCTTATATATGCATATGAACAAAGTGCACCAACCAGTACAATTATTTAATTTATTATTTGATGTCACAGCTCTATTCCTGCATGTACTGGAGCCCCAGGCTTATATATGCGTGTGAACAAAACAAAGTGCACCAAACAGTGCAAACAATACAATCATTTATTTTTTGGATGGTGCATCTCTTTTCCTGCGTGGACTGGAGCCTCAGGGCTTATCTTATATATGCATGTGAACAAAGCGCACCAAACAGTACAATTATTTAATTCATTTTTTTGATGGCCCAGCTCTATTACTGCATGGACAGGAGCCACAGGGTTTATATATGCACATGAACAAAGTGCACCAAACAGTACAAACAATACAATTATTTAATAACAATTTCGAGTTTTTGATATTGCAGGCGCAACTCTACTCAAACAGCATGGAGTGGAGTCATAGGGCTATATATATGCACATGAATGTCTTACTGATTGACACAACACAGCCAATACAGCAGAGTACAGCACAGCATACAGCCACATGCACCCCTATACACATTGACTAAGCAGCACAGCCACTTGTGAGTCTGGACACAGCCAATACAACAGAGTATAGCACAACATACAGCAGCGTGCACCCCCTATACACATTGCCTAAGCAGCAGAGCCACTTGTGACTTGTAAGTGTGGAGTATGTGGACACAGCCTATACAGCAGAGTATAGCACAGCATACAGAAGCATGCACCCCATATACACAATCACTAAGTAAGCAGCACAGCCACTTGTGAGTCTGGACACAACCTATACAGCAAAGTACAGCACAGCATACAGCAGCGTGCATCCCTATACACATTGCCTAAGCAGCAGAGCCACTTGTGACTTGTGAGTGTGGAGTATGTGGACACAGCAGAGTATAGCACAGCATACAGAAGCATGCACCCCATATACACAATCACTAAGTAAGCAGCACAGCCACTTGTGAGTCTGGACACAGCCTATACAGAAAAGTACAGCACAGCATACAGCAGCGTGCACCCCCTATACACATTGCCTAAGCAGCAGAGCCACTTGTGACTTGTGAGTGTGGAGTATGTGGACACAGCCTATACAGCAGAGTATAGCACAGCATACAGAAGCATGCACCCCATATACACAATCACTAAGTAAGCAGCACAGCCACTTGTGAGTCTGGACACAGCCTATACTGCAGAGTACAGCACAGCATACAGCAGCGTGCACCCCCTATACACATTGCCTAAGCAGCACAGCCACTTGTGACTTGTGAGTGTGGAGTATGTGGACACAGCCTATACAGCAGAGTATAGCACAGCATACAGAAGCATGCACCCCATATACACATTGCCTAAGCGTGCCTGACAAGGAAATGGCACCGAGCCCAATCCATGGCACCTTATATAGAATCAAAAACCCCCGAGAATCCAACGTTGTGAGGATGACATTTTGTCTCGAAGTAGAATTTGAGTCAGGTGGGAAGACCTGAGCCGCCGCTTGGATTGACTAGGATTCCCGATGTTCGGGCAGGTTCAGATTCCAACAAATCTGAACTGCTCATCTCTGAATGGAACAATATGGAACAAAGAACCATAACACACAGTAATATGTTTAGAAGTACAAAACACCATAAAGTGCAACCCATTTATGAAATGAGTGTCCTGCTCCTTAAGATAGTTTTTCAAATAGCCCAAAGAGAGATGGTGCAATTTTTCCTGAACCCAAGGTTTACACACCCACATGGTAGTGCAGTTACTTGTACACAACTGAAGTTATCAGCCTGCCAATAGGGTCTTTAAAGGAAATAGAGTCTCCAGGCTGATAAATAATCTCCCATCATTATGACCCAGGTGGACAATGCTACATAATAAAGCAAAATACAAATAGAGTAAAATGCTTGAGAAAATAACCCAATTTTACTTAAACAAATAACAAAGAATTCAACTGGAATCAAGGTGTACTCATGCCATAAAATATCAAATTGGGAACATTGTACACGTAATTCATAAAGTTCCAGAATTCAATGGCTTTATAACAAAGTTGTTGGTAAGTAGTATTTTCCCCTTTCAGCCAATGAAAGCCACAAAGCCACTGACACATTTCAATATAAAATCTTTATCCCTTTTCTATATCCGATTATCCACCTGGGTCATAATTCTATGAGATTAACAACCTGGATAATTCATTTAGTTAAAAAACCCTATTCATAGGCTGATAATTTAAGTACATTAGCATAGCGGTGTGTAAATTATGGGTACAGGTAGTATTCCACCATAACATTTTGGGCTATTCCATATAGTTTAATTATACTTCTTCAGGAGGATATCAATTTGATTAACTAGAGGACACCCTCCACTATTTATTATAATGATTTCTTTATTTTTATTATTGATGAAGTCTTACCCTGTGCCAGGTGTTACACCCACTCTTTGTATGTCATGTACTTAGCATACACATGCCAAGTTATGGGAATATATGCATTTTACGTGCAGCAGTGATTCATGGTTTTGTGAACATTTGGGGGGTATCTTAACTAGCAGTTTGTTTGCCATCAAATGTGAGTGGTCCTATTTAAAGATAAAAAGTGTTTAGTGGCTGATGGCAATGCAGAGGTGAAAAGTAGGGATCGTGGTTGTGCACCAACACATAAAGTGAATTTAAATTTTTCCACAATGAAGTTACTTAGCAAATTGACTCCAAATATCAGAACAACGTCTGACAACACCCGTTCCCCAGTCCACAGGCAAAACTGATATACATATGGTGGCAAGATGTTTATAGTGATAATTCTGGTTGATAAACCTCCCATACCATAGCTAGATTTGCCAGGAGATTGCACCAGGGTTCCTGCAGTGTGTGACACTAATACCCCTTTCAGACATACGACCCGGGAAATTTCCTGCTCAGACCCGGGAATTTCTCCTGTGCAAATTCCCAGGTATTTGGTAGAGACCCCCCTTTCACACTACAACGTCTACCTGGGAAATTCCCAGGTAGACCCCTTTAAGACAAGAGCAGGGTTTTTTAGATTACATGGCAACTGCTGGACACAAAGATGAGGTGGAGCTGATATGAGTGGTGCCAGGCCCTGATCACACACAACTATGTGCCCCCTGTGACTGGCATGCTGTGTATGTGGGGGTGCACATCATTTGAAACACTTCCCAACATGTCCCCAAACTACCTCCCATTGGTGCCCTGGCTGCTTGCCCCCATCCCCAGGCCTCTGGCTGGGCTGCCCTGGACACAAGGCTCCTGCCTGGCACTGATCATGGGCACAGAGAAAAGCAGAGCAGCGGCCGAGGTGCCAGGGCTGGACAGGCTGGGTACAGGTGCACGAAGAGCCGTCACCCACCCATATTTGCGGCAGCAGCAGCGTCCCACCCAGCCCTCCCCGCCTCTCACCTCTACAGTGGCCGGGGCAGGCAGAACCCCCAGCGAGCCAGCATCTCACCCTGTCACCCGATGCTATGTTCGGGAAATAGGGGCAGTAGTAGTGGTCCAGCGGGAGTGTGGGCGGGTGGTGAGCGGCAGCGCTGAGCATCCTAAAGGACGCTCTGCACTGTCAGCTCAAAGCAGCAGCGCTGAGCATCCTATAGGACGCTCTGCGCTGTCAGCTCAAAACAGCAGCGCTGAGCGTCCTATAGGACGCTCTGCGCTGTAAGCTCAAAGTAGCAGCACTGAGCGTCCTATATGATGCTCTGCGCTGTCAGCTACATGTAAAAGCTGCTTGGTGCTGCCCGGGAGTAGTAAATTCCCGGGTAGCACCATTCAGACAGAAGCAGGCTAATTTCCCGGGACTTAAGTCCCGGGAAAAACCCTGGTCGATTGCAGGGGCGGCTACCCAGGAACATTTTCCCGGGTAGGTACCTTTCAGAGACGGGGCTACCCGGGAATTTGCAAAGGCAGGCCAAATTCCCGGGAATCTCGAGATGTCTGAAAGGGGTATAATAGATTTTAAGTAGGGTCTTTGTACCATGAAGTGATAACTCTGCATACTTCTATTGCTCTCTTCATGGTTAAAATCTAGCAGTTCCCACATTCTTGGTGAAAGGTTTAATCCAGATGTGTCCTTACTGTACCTCGTCATACACGGTAGTTTGAATTGCACCAAATAGCTCCTCCCGGCACACCAGGCCCCGAGCGACTTGGGAAGCAACAAAATTGCAATCAGTAGCTTTGTTGGCATATACTAGGCCTGTTTCTAAGGTGGGCGTAAAGCAAAAAAAAGCAAGCAACTTTGTACCTGGACAAACCATGTTTCAATACAAGGGGTACAAGTTAGGGGTGAGCGGGTTCGGTTTTACTCGGTTTTACTCGGTTCTTATCGCCACTTTACCGCAAATTCGGCTCGATTTTATTCGCTATCCAAAACATGTGTTCGGCGATAGCCAATAAAAAGATCCGAGTAAAACCGAACCCGCTCACCCCTAGTACAAATACATTTATTTTTTTGCATGCAGGGTAAATACTGGCTGCTTTTGCATGCAGCCCAAAAATGCTGAACAGCTTTATTATTACACTGCAATTTAGGTTTGAGTTTGGACACATCCCTCCCAAATCTAAACCTCCCTGCACATTATATATCTTCCCACCTGTAGTGCAGCATAGTTTTACCAAGTTACTTGGTCTTTTTTTGCTATACTCTCATCTCAGAATAAGGCCCACTGACGACTGGGGCTTGCAACACTTTTACATCTATCTGTGACTGTGTCTGAACCTGTGAAAAGGTCTCTGATATCAGCGTTCACCACTTTTCCTCATTCCAACTTCCATTGTGCTTCATCTCCGACTTTATATATGTGTCATACCAATTCCTGTGTGGTTAGAGTCACAGTCTGGTACAGAGATGCAACAAAAACACTAAATCAAAAGAAAAAGATGATATACTACTTGTCTCGGGGTGATTCAGTCGTGCCGGACATCTCGTGCCAAGACTGGGTACTAACATTCAAAGTACCCCGGCTCACTAACTACTAACAGTATGATATATTGCATATTGAATCATAGCAGTGGGTAAAATTCATTAATCCAGTCATTAATCAGTGGTCTTCCCAACATGGGGCCGTATTCAATTTGAGGCGAAAAGTCGTTTTTCGCGTGTTTTTGGCAGAAACTTTTCGCCGATTATGTCATTTTCATCTGTTTGACTTTTACCCCGTATTCAATTTGGAAGACTTTCCGTCTATTCGGAAAGTCAATGCAATGTAATAGGCGAAAAAGTATCGCCTATGAATGGGAGGCGGAAAAAAATGCAGAATGGGGCTTTGGGATGCAACATTGCGGGAACCCCCCTGCAGCCTTCAGACAGTCCCCCAAAGGTAATCTGTGTCAAAAAAATGTAAAAAAATACTTAAGGACACCCCAAAAAATGACTTTGAAAAAGGGGGCGAAAAAAAAAATGTTGGGGTACAAACTTAAAAATGAGCGAACTTGACTCTGGGGGGTCCCCAAGTATGCCCCAAGTGTTTTTTTTATTGCAGATGCTTGCAGCAGGTGGATTTTTCACGATTTTTTAACTTCAGTTTAGCAACTTTTAAATATGTTAACCCCCATTTTCAAGTACCCCAAATTTGCTGGGATAAGTTATTTAACAGCTATTGAGTCCGTTTAAAAACACCAAGTACCTTCAGCAAGCCAAATCGGGGGGTACCATAGCTAACCCCCATGTCAGAGCATCTTTTGGGGGGTCAGACTGAATTCCCCAAAAATGACAGTACTTTCCGCCTGTTTCAGTTTCGCCGGGTCCCGTTTTTGCGTACTTCCATATTGAATACGGGGTAAAGCAGGGACGGCCGCGATACTTTTCCTCCTGCAGAACAGGCGAAGTAGGCAGAGAGTCCGGGCCGCGAAAAAGTATTGCGGCTCGGCTCATATTGAATACAGCTCATAGTACGAGAATGTAAGGTTGTGTGTGTGAACTGTGTTGGTAGAATAGCCTATTTTTCCACCTACGTGCTGGGTCTGACCCGAGATTTGGTACACAGTTCCAAAACGGGTCAGACCATGGAAAGACCCATTTTTTATAGCGGTGCTGATCCAGATTATTCCCGGATTGGCGCTGTTCACACTGCACAGGAATGCAGTGGAACACTTCTACCGTTGCTTGGAGATGACATCATCTCCAGGCGCAGAAAAACCCGGAAGTCCCTATGCTGTAAATAGGACCAGTTACCCGTTTACACTGCAGGGTTTCTCGGGTCATTTCCGTATTAACCCCTGCAAGCTACATGGGTTGGATTGCCTGGTTACTCGACCCGGGAATCCAACCCTTGCCCCTTTTACACCTAGCAGCAACCTGGGTTAACCCTGCAATAACCCTGGTTTTAGTTATGGTGTAAAAGGGGTGTAAGCTTGGTTAAAGAGATGAGTTTTTAGTGAAACAACGGGAAGTTCTTGTGTGAAGAAGGGCATTCTGCAGAGTGAGTGCAGTTCTGAAAAGTCCTGGAATTGGGGCCACCTGCTGCATATCAGTAGTCATTTTGAAATGAAGTCTGTTTTCCATTATTAGATATTTAATAAGTATTCAAACATTTTTTTGTGCACATTTTATGTGACTTATGGTATTATATATGTACTGGTGGTTGAATTTTTGAAACAAGACACTTTCACAATATTTAAAGGTGTGCTGGTTTTACTGGGCTTTTGCTTTAAATATATATATATATATATATATATATATATATATATACATATATTACTTTTATTATAAAATTAGTCCCAATCTAAATTAGGTCATCACGCACATTTGTGTGATTATTTAATTGCGGCTGTGGCATGTGCACGTCAAACCAAATGTGTACGGCATGCACCCCCTAGATGAAGAGGACCGGGAACTGGGGCGGTGTGTATAATGGTTTGGGGATGGGAGGGACAGTAGTAGGGGCCGGAAAGAGAGGGGGCATGGACAGGGGGAGCTGCTGTGGTGACTCCACAGAAGCCGGGTCCATGTACAGTATTTACTCACCTATCCTAAGAACAGACAGGAAGGATCAGCACGCTCAGGTATGGAAAATTGTAAAACTAGGTTTTAAACAGTGAGAATATCTAGCATCTAGCAAGAGTTTTGTGAACTTTCAGAACTTGTGTTGGTGGAGTGATTTCTTAGGTGTGCTGGGAATTATCTGGCCTAGATACATTTGATTGGCATGGTTGACTGCATTAATGGCAAAATTATGCAGTCTTTTTTTTTAAATGTCAACCTGTTTATCTGTTACATTAAAGTTAAGTTTGCTAAATATTGCTTTTTAAATATAGCAGGCAAATTAAGGCAACTATTTTTTTAAATATTAGTATTTGGCATTTGTGATACATTCATCTAATTATGTTCAAACTTTAGCTTAAATCCTTGGGCTCATAGCATAGATAGCACAGATTCGCTAGTTAATATAATTTCATTGCACTAAGCTTAGATTGTACATACTTATACTTTATTAGGGCCAAACTAATAGATGAATTAGAAGGGTTAAAAGAAGATTTACAAATAGTTATTTTTGTCGCTAGTTTAATATGTATGTGAAAATAATATTTGTTGTTCTTTTTATATTTTTATGGTAATTTAATATTATATTGTATATGTTGGTTGTATACAGGGAGGGGATGCAGTTATATTACCGGCGGCCGGAAGCCCGACGTCGGAAGCCCGACCTGGGATGAAATCCCAATGCCTATCTTTATCCCGACGCCGAAATCCCGACAGCCAGCATCCCAAATAAGGTAAGTGGGGCTTGTTAGGTCTTAGCTGCGGGAGAGGGGGGAAGGTGAGGTTTAGGAACCCTTGGGGGAGATTAGGGTTAGGCACCTCCAGGGGGGGGGGTTAGGCTACAGGGATGGAGGGTTAGGCACCATAAGGGGGTGGGGGGTATTAGGGTTAGGCACCCCCTGGGGAGGGTTAGGCTACTGGCATGGAGAGTTAGGGTAAGGCACCATCGGGGGGGGTTAGGATTAGGCAACCCCCTGGGAGTGTTAGGGTGCGGGAAGGGGGGGAGTCAGGGTTAGGCACCACCGAGGGGAGGTTAGGGTTGGGCACCACTAAGGGATGTTTAGGGTTGTTCACCACTAAGGTAGGGTTAGGGTTGGGGAGGGAGGGAGTAAGGATAGCATACTTACCTATTCAGCCGCCGGTATTTCATACCCAACCCTACAGGGAGAACTGAGCAATAATTATATGCTTTATATTAATCTCTCCCAATTGAAAACAGTGATGGATTTTCAAATGAGTTATTTAGTAGGACAATTCCAACCTTCCAAATACACTTTTAATGAAATGATAAAATACTGCAAATCCTTGGAATTCTGCAACTATAAAATATAGTGTTATATAAATTACTGTCACCTAAACCTGGTCAGGTGAAATTTTAGGTACTGTACATGATTGTAGGCCCAAAGTGAGTAATACAGCAATGTATATTAGAAGTACACTACATTACTAAAGCATGAGAACACCAGAACATCACACCCGCATGTGGTTGTTGAGCATCCCTTTCCCTTTCCCAAAGGCATTAATATGTAATTATTCCCATTTTGCTGATATAACAGTCTCTCTCTGGGATGGCTTTTCACTAGATTTTGTAGCATGGTTTGTGGGATTCGCATCCATTCAGCCACAAGAGCATTAGTGAGGTCGAGCACTGATGTTTAATGATAAAGCCTGGATCATGATTGGTGTCCCTATTCATGACAATAGGATAAAGTCAGGGCTCTGTGTAGGCCAGTTGAGTTATTCTACGCCACATACAGAAAATTATTTTTTGATGGATCTCTCATTGTGCATGGGGGCAATGTCATGCTGAAAGAGCTAAGAGCCTTTTACAAACTGTTGGCACACATATTGTCATTGCATACTGTAACATTAAGATTTATTTTCCCTGGCACTAAGGGACTCAGGCCAAACCTTGAAAACAGCCTCAGACCATCATTCCTTCTCCACCAAACTTTGCAGTTACCAGTACACCTACAACACAGGCATGATGCATTATGCTGGCATCCACCAAGCTCAGATTTACTTGTTACTACAGAGAATGCATTTCCACTGTCCAATGTCAGTGTGCTTTACATCTCACCTGTCACCATTTGGCATTGCGCATGGTTATATTATGCTCCTGGGCAGTTGCTCTGCAATGATACCCCAATCCATGAAGCTCTCAATAAACAGTTATTGTGCTGATGGGGATGTAGTTATGAGACCGGCAGGCGCGATGCTGCCAGTCTCAGTTCTGATGCTGGAAACCCGACAAGGGACTTAAGATAGGCATTGAAATACCGACGCCTATCTTAACCCCAACACCAGAATCCAGGAGGATGACAGCCCAAATGAAGGTAGACCATGGCGCTTTTAGTGTTAGCCGTGGGGGCGGGGGAGGGTTAGGTTTAGGTAAGATAGTGGGGTTATCATTGGTTTTTCGGGGGAGGTTTGGGTTAGGCACCAGGGTCAGGCAAAACTGGGGGTTTAGGGTTAGGCACGAAGGGGGGAAACTTAGGTTTAGGCACTAATGGGGAGGGTTATAGTGCGGGTGGGGATGGTTTGGGTTAGGCTACAAGAAGGGAGGGTTAGGGGGAGAAGTAGGAGGCTAAGTATATTTACCCAACTCCTGTTGGGATACCGTTGTCGTTATTTTGTCCCAACAGCCAGCATTACAACCGATTCCGTGCTGATGGTGCTTCCAGAGGCAGTTTGGAACTTGGTAGTGAGTGTGCAAAATATGGAACCAATTCTGATACATGGTTACTGCATATTTTTTATTAATCTGACAAAACAGCTTCATTTGTTTATGTTTTATGAAGAAATGGTTCTGACATAATATTAGTAAAACCATTATTATTTCTTGTCATACTTTTTTTTTTTTTTTTCCTCAAATTCAAAATATAATACACAGCAAAACCATGTGTTTGCCAACTTGGATAACTGCATCAACTAACAACCTGAATATGCAATATATTATGGGAGTGAGGGGGATCAATATCCCTGGGGATAACATCACATGCTTTTCTGGCTGGGCCAGCTGTCAGGCCTGAGGGTTGAATTGGGCTGGAACAGACATGGGAGGCTGAAGAGGAGATTTGAGAGGCATGAGGGAACTTAGGTGGCTTGAACCAGTACTTCCTCATGTATTGATGTGAGTAGGTAGAGATACGGCAATGGATGATGGGCCCGAAGGCAAGGACAGGAATAGAATGTCTTTATTGAACAGCAGGTTGGAATGAGACTGGATATATTATACTGAAGGAATGGGCAGAGTCGGATTGGGACCGATGATGCTGTATTAAGAGCTGGATCAGTTTGAGACTGATGTTGATGAATTGAAGAACTTGATGGATTTGAATCTGATGTAGATGAATTGATGAACTTGGTCGGTTTGGAACCAATGTTGAAGAATTGATGAACTTGATCGGTTGGGACCAATGTTGTTGAATTGAAGTCTTGTGTTGATGAATTGATGAACTTGATTGGTTGCGACCGATGTTGATGAATTGATGAACTTGATCGGTTGGGACCAATGTTGTTGAATTTAAGAACTTAATTGTTAAGAGTCCAATGTTGAAGGCATCAGATGGGATCGATGGTTGGAGGTATCGGCTGGAACCAATGGAGGCTGTAAGAACAAGTCTCAGTAGTAAAATCAGATTGGTGTGCAAAATGGTATAGGAGACTTGTTTACTAGATTTAGGAACTGGATATAACAGATTGGGACCGTTCAGATGCAGAGTACCTTTGAGCTCAGCACAGAACTCTAACTTCAGCAAGAAGCAACATTGTACTGGCAACAGAGGCCAGTCAGGAAATGGAATTTATAGGGGAGAATCCCCAGGGATTGGATTTTGCGATCAGTTGGTCTGGGAGTAGAGCTCTGAGTGGAGGAAGAGCATCAGGTGACAGAGTCCAACATGGCTGTGCCCATATTGTGGTTTAGGAGGGAATTCTGGCTTGCAGTTTGTGTGCCATAATGCTGGGAAGACACGCTGTGAGCTGTGGAGAGCCATTTCCATGCTCAGTGACAGGCACCGGAGAGGTAAGAAAGAGTCAAGAAATGTGAGAGGATGCAAGTAAAGTAAAAGAAACTGCTGTGCTGGTTTAGAGATCAGGAAAATATATATATATATATACATTCCAGCAGGGGTTAGCAGGAGCAAAGAACCTGGGCCCATCCCTGTATGGTGGCCTGGGTGCTCATGGGACACTTTTGAAGAGAAGTGCTGTTGATAGCTGCTCCATCATTTATCTTCTGTTCTTCCAACAAAGATCAACTCTGAGCTGATCCGTTCCTCTTCCCCATTTACTAATTATGTAAAAACTGGTCCAGATGCCGGATGACTGGCAGGGCTGATGGGGCAATCATCCAGGTTCCCCCAGGATCCCCCAGGTCTGTAGCTATAACAGAAACTGGAGGGACAGTGAGCAACTGCCCTTCCCACCAGAGAGGAGGCCTATTCAATCAGTGCCACTGTGCTCTGTGTAGTGCACACATGTGAAGGTGGCGACAGTTAGTGCAATGTAGAGGAAGTACCATAGGCAGAGGCGCACAGAAATACTCCATCACCTCTCCCTTACTGTCCAGTGATCTGGCACAGCCAGCCCCCACCAATTCCAGTATTGATTGATCCACTGGCCGGGCGTCGGTCTAGCACCGCATCAGCAGACGCATTAACTGCTCTGTGAAAAATATCAAACTAAAAGGCTGCAAACTATTTCCATACTACACACAATGTTGACATTCAAAATTTCAACAATCATAATGTCGACACCACAATATTGACAGTTATGATGGGAAATGTCGGCATTCTCCAGGGAGTGGAGGGCTAGGGCTAGGTCACGGAATGTCCAGAGAAGCAAAGCATCCTGGACTTTGTGTAAGTTTGTAATGAGCTCTGATCTTCTTTTCCATTTGGTATGCGCATTAAAGGTGCATTAATTGATTGGTGCCCAAGGAGAACATTTTGTATTTGATATGTTGCATATAAATTTATATACAACAATGTTACTAGTTTTTAATCTATTGATGTGATGTTTATTTTTTAGAGAAAGGTAAACCTAAGGGTGAGCATTACAAAAGAACAGCTTAGACCATTAAATCGGAAATATTCATCTTGTTGACAATCACAATTCCAACAAACAGTATGGGAATGCAGGCACCGCTATGTAAAAAAGTGTTACTTGAAGTATTTTCCATGCTCCAGCAGTTCAACAGTAAACTTGATGAGTTACCATCATGCTTAAAATTGTACTACCAGCACGTGTTAAGTGCTTTAAGTACCATTGTCGACATAACAGTGCCTGCATTCCATTTGCTGAAATGCAGCCCCAAATGTGCAAGGAACCTCCACCAGGTTTCACTGTTGCCTGCAGACACTCATTATTGTACCACTATCCAGCCCTTCGGCTCAGAACTGGCAGAAACCAGTAGGACCCAGGTACACCCATCTACTGTTCAGAGAAATCTGGCCAGAAGTGGTCTTCATGAAAGAATTGCAGCCAAAAACCATAAATTTGACGTGGAAACAAGGCCAAGCATCTCAACTATGCGCAAAAACATAGGAACTGGGGTGCAGAATTATGGCAGCAGGTGCTCTGAACTGATGACTCAAAATTTTAAACATTTGGCTGTAACAGAAAGCAGTTTTTTCGCTGAAGGGCTGGAGAGTGGTACATTAATGAGTGTCTGCAAGCAACAGTGAAGCATGGTGGAGGTTCCTTGCAAGTTTTTGGGCTGCATTTCAACAAATGGAGTTAGGGATTTGGTCAGGATTAATGGTGGCCTCCATGCTGAGAAATACAGGGAGGTACTTATCCCTCATGCAATACCATCAGGCATCTGAATGGCTCCAAATTTATTCTGCAGCAGGACAAAACCCCCAAAAATACAGCATAAAGAAGAACAAGGAGTCCTGGAAGTGATGATATGGCCACCACAGAGTCCTGATCTCAACATCATCAAGTCTGTCTGGGATTCCATGAAGAGATAGAAGGATTTGAGCAAGCCTACATCCACAGAAGATCTGTGGTTAGTTCTCCAAGATGTTTGGAACAACCTCCCTGCCAAGTTCCTTCCCTGCCGAGTTCCTGTGTGCAATTGTACCTAGAAGAATTGATGCTGTTTTGAAGGCAAAGGGTGGTCACACCAAATATTGATTTTATTTCAATATCTCTTCTGTTCACATTGCATTTTGTTAATTGATAAAATAAACTATAACACTTCTATTTTTTAAAGCATTCTTACATTGCAGCATTTTTTTCACACCTGCCTAAAACTTTTGCACAGTACTATATATTATGCTTGGGTTTACCTGTTGGCTTTCAGGATATATCCAGGGTCACCCTAAGTTCCCAATTTGTCCCTGTAGATTGATTACTGGAATGTTCCCAGTATTTTATTTTGGACTTTTGAAAGGGCCCTGTGTTGTATATAGGTCACTAGAATGCTTCCTTTAATGTATAGTGATCAAAGAATACTTTGTTTTTAATATTGCTCACTAAGATAGTTTCAGTTTTGTCAGATATATTTGTTTATAGCTAATTGACTTACCAATATTTTCATTTATGTCATTGCCAAATTAAACCATACCCACATTAGATAAACCACACCTACAGGGTTCTTGTCAGGCACATTGTAAAATTGCAATGCAGTGGTAGAAAGCAACTTGCTTGTGTTTGTCCTCCAGACTGAAAGTTGCCATTGAGCCCCCGGACACAGCCATGTACCCACAATGGTTTGGTCATGCCCCCTTTATTCCAGTGGTCCTGTAGATGTGTCAGAACCAGTGCTAGGCCAATGCCAAGGGAGGCTAGAACAAGCAAAAGGGGAACCACAGACTATCAGCAGCTCCTTGTTAGCTCTTCAAGTTATTAGTGTTGAAATATGTGTGTACTTATGACGATAGTATGACTGAGTAGTTGTACACACCAGCAGATCTCCTGAAGTCAGTGAACAGCCCAGTACTAAACCAGTGAAGTGGTTTATTCAGCAGTAATCTGGATGCAATACTCATAGTTATGCAACCTCAGCATGGAGTGGATCCTACAGACTACCAGCCAGTAACTGTATGTTGGTAGCGGTGGAGGATACTAGCAGCATTAGCAGTAGCACTGTTATGGATCAAGCTGTAATCGGTGGGTTACAGAGCTAAGTGAAACAGTGACAAGATGGCACTGCGCATGCGATAAAGTACAGAAGGTGGCCATGTTGGTTAGTGATTGAAGCCTCCCCAAAGGAACCAATATAGAGACTGTGCAGTAGCACTCTCCTAACCTCAACAATTAGCAACAGGTGTCCCTGTACAATCTGCCACACACTAAGGGGTACATTTACTAAGATGGGAGTTCTATTTAAGAAGTGATGTTGTCCATAGCAACTAGATTTCAGGTATTATCTTCTAGAAGGTGCTAGATAAATGAGAAGTAGAATCTGATTGGTTGCTATGGGCAACATCACTTCTTAAATAGAACTCCCATCTTAGTAAATTTACCTCTAAGTCTGTGTAAAGCCTGTAGTAAAAGTATTCAATATAGATAATGTTCAACATGTCAAGGGGTCAATCAGTATTGCAATCTTAATGAAAGACTAAAGAGTACACTATATTTACAATGCAACGGGTTCTGCAATCCACCGCTTCTCTATGGGTTTGACCTCAAAATTTAAAGCTGTACAAATATTAACTGCAAAAGCCAGCATGTTTTGCAATTATGAATAGTGGCGCTTTTAAATTTTGTAAGATGCAGAGAAGTTGCATCTTACAAAGCCCCTAATGCTGAACAGTGACAATATTCACCTTCAATGATAACTGGATAGTGCCAGGAAACTTTGGGGAGACTGAGGGCCTGATTCAGAGCCGGACGCTATTTGCACTCGCTCGTTCAGAAAAAGGGGCCGGCTATTTAAATTGAGCGCTCGCTCTTTGCGGTCTGTTGACGCCTCTATGTCTGAGTGAGCGAACAAAACATGCGCTCGCTATTTTGTAAAGATGCCCCCTGGCCGCTCGCATCCTACGTCATCTCCGCTATTTATTTGATTAATCGAGTACATCGAAAGGCGTCTGAACTGCTCGCAGTGCTTGTGGTAGGATTTTCCTACCGCAATCATGCGAACAGTTCCGGCTAAGAAACAACCAAGTGACGTGGTCGATGACGCTGCTTTGTTAAATATGCACACCATTAAAACGCCCGTTTTGACCGTTTGGATCTCCACTCCCCGTTTTCAAGCACCTTCCCCTGTTACCACCCACAAACGCCTCATCCTGTCACTCAAATTAGCAGGCACTCGCTATTTTGCGAGCGCTCGATTTCCGACCGCACTGACTGGTTGGCGCATGCGCATTACGACCCATACGCATGCGCAGATGTGCGAACATCGCTCGGAGCGAACGAGCGGCCGCTTCCGAGCGGCTCTGAATCAGGCCCTGAGTTCCAATTGCTTTATCAGAAAGTTAAATAGTCTGCATTGAGAGCTGCAGTTCACAGTAACCCATTCACACAAAAATAGAACTATATATATACTGTATACAGTAGCTAAGAAATAAAGCAGATGACAATAGGAGTAGGCATTTCCAATCAGGTAAATTTTTATTGACAATAAAAATAGAATATTGAGGTTAATATGTTGGCCACTGTATTTATGTTGGTTTACCCTCAAAATTTAAAACTGCTCCATTATTAACTGCAAAACCCGGTGCGTTTTGCACTTATTACTAGTTCTGCTTTAAACTTTGAGGTCAAGGCCACTTAGAATTTGCAGCTTACTACTAGCATTGGATTTTATTTTTATTTTATTTGAAACAGATTAAAAACACAAGTAAAAGACTAGTGGGTATGTGACCTTACTACCCTAAGAGGTTTAACTTGCTGTGACTAAAGACTTTAAAATGGTATCAATATTTCTTAAGAAGATGTTAATATAAGGACACATTTTAGTGATATATTTTCAGACTGTGGTAAGAGAATATGTTTTCTAACTCATTATTTTTGTTGCTAGGAAACGGTTGTCCACTGGTATATTATAACATTACACTAACATTTGTATCAAACAGAACTAAAGTCCATAGAACAAGCTTTTGCAAAATGAAAACATCTATTAAATATTTTCCTTTAGATTTTAATGTTTCAGATTGAACGTAATTGTTTACAAGCATAATTATTGATGTGCAATTGTACCAGTGCAGTCTTTTATTATTTAAACTAGATTAATGAACTATTCAAATATTTAAAATCTTTTGAAGTCTTGTGGCACCGAAGTAAAAAAAAAAGAAAATGATGGAGCCAAAAACAAGCAATTGGCAAGGATAAAAATTACAAATGAAAAATAACAACGCATAATTTAACAAAAAAAAATCAACATATGAAATGTAGGTAGTTACAGCTGTTCTTTCAAACATTCGTTTTGTAGATTTTTTGGGCATCTATTATACAATCAAGTTAAAAAGGACAGTCATATTTGAAAATGAAATGACAATAGAGAAAAATATAGGGGAGTTTTTGTATATACTGTGACCTCTTTCTTTAAACTGGGTTAGTGCCACACACAACAATCCTGCAACATAAACTTAGTGTACCGTTATTGGTCCTTTGCAGACTGTTAGTGCAGTCAGCAGTTTCCTGTGCACACAGGCCAATAGCAAAAAGTTTCTGAACAATTTGTTTCACATGCCAAACACTTAGTTCATCTGCTTTGGTAAGATAATTGTAGTGTCCATAACTCACTTTGCAATATATTTGTGGACTAAGGGCCTGATTCATTACAGATTGCAACTGCAATAGCAATTACGCATTCAGTCTCACTGCGAAAATATGCTAATCCACTGCGATCGCTATGCCATGGCAGCACTACATAAGGATGCCCACCTTACCTTACACACATCCGTAATGTTTAGCAAGATGCAAAACCATCGGTAACATCGAGTACCATCAAAGCTTCACGCACACTTGCACAAGCTCTGACCTTAATCAGAAATTGCTAACCTCATTGCACGCTATGAATACTCAAGCTGTGTATGGCATTGCATGGGATAATTTGTGTACGCCCATGCAACGGGGTTCAAACGCGCTGGCACACCTGCGTTTTGCCGACCACCCCCCGTCACCTCCCACATATGGCACTTCCTGTCAATCACTCTGCGATGAGTCTGCATAGCCAATCCCAACTGCAATGGCTGGTTCGCATATGCGCCCTATGAGGTATGCGCAGAACGCAACAATCTGCAGATTGCGTGCGTAATCGCAGTTGCGATCCTTGCTGTGATCCAAGCAGTATTATTAGGGCTGTTGCCAGGTAGTGGATTTCATACTGGACTCGGTATGAAATACCGATGGAGGAGATGCCGGCTGTCAATACACTGGCAGCAGCATCCAGATAGTTTGAATCCCGACAGGGGAACGGTAAGTAAAGTACCCCTGTCCTATTTATCTTCTAACCCTAACCCTCCTTCTTTGTACCCTCATACCAACCCTCCCTGCCCTGCACCCTAACCCTCCCAGTAAGTGCCTAAACCTAAACCTCCCCCTTAGTGCCTAACCCTCCCCCCTTAGTGGCTAACCTCCCCCAGTGGTGCCTGAACCTAACCCCCCCTGTTTGGAGCCTATTCCTAACCTCCCCCCTACTGCAGCCTAACTCTAACTCCCCCTGGGGAGCCTAACCTAGCCCTCCCCCCCGCCGTGGCTGATACATACCTTGCCCCGGTCTTCTTACGATCCGGTGCCGGTGTTCTCTCAGTGATCGGGATTCTAGCACCAGGATTATGGCAGCTGGCATATCGATCGTTGGGATATTAACTACATTGCGCCGTACTGTATAGCAACCTGTGTAACTACCCTTTATTACTGGCTATGCAAAGCTTTGGGAAACCCCAAATCTTGTGTTCTCCCAGGAAAGGCTCTGTGGTCAATTTGCACATTAAACAAACTATTTAGCCTTAGCATGCTAATCACAGCCACCACCATCCCATTCTGATCTACATTCATACTCTAGACCAGCAATGTAAAGAAGACTTCTCTGTATGTAGTATCGTACTCACGTGTACAAGAGGAAATCTGTTTTTGCTATAGGCTTAGATAAACTGCAATTAGCAAAATAGAACGTGGTAAAAATCAAAGACTTAACTGTATTGGAAATATTAGCGTTATTAAATATTTAATATTAGGAGTATAATTGGCTTCTGCAAAAATTAAGCCTAGTGCCAAATTTCCAAAGGGGCAGGTACTGGTGTCAATGATTAACCCATATGTTGTGGAGTGTGGCTTGTCCTCCTGTATACACACAGGCTGCGGAGGGTGAGGCCCATACAGTAAAGGGTAGAGCATAGCATCCTAAAAAAAAATTACCATTCACTCACCAGTCAGGACGATCGCTGAGGACCCTGAAGTAGCCACGAATGTTCTGTAGGTGTGCTGAGGTCACTGTTATGAACAAAAACAAAGCAAAAAAAATATAAAGAACATGGAGGGGATGGGTTTTAAGTGCCACTATCCCCCCCATAGAAGCAAAAAGGTTAGGTACCTTAATTTGAAAGTGGGGAGCCCACTGTTTCAAACTGTATGTCTCCATAAACTGATCACCAGACAGCGGTTGTTCAAGTGCTGATTTTTGTGTGTGTGTGTAAACCTACATGAAAAACCCTGCTTTTATTATTTTGGAGACCTAACCATAACAATAACCGTGTTTTCGGCATTCTTGCTGTCGAGATTCTGAAAATGTTTACATGACAGTGCCATCATTGTAAATGTCAACATATTGGCTTGGTTATCCTTTGATAAAAGTATCTATGACACAGAAACGCATCGGGGTTACAATGTGGACCCTCTTGCTAATTATAGGTATACCTTTACCATTTGGCTGATTACGGAGTTATACTTTGCATGCAAAAAGTCACCAAGGATTGTGTTACAAGCCAGGCATTGATTCTGGACTTGGACACCTATGGAAGGCTGCTATCAACAGTATGAGTTCATAAGATCTAATGGCTTTTATATATGTTATACTGACTTCATCCTTAAATACTTGGAAGCCACCATATATTGGAACATAAAACAATTGCACAAACAGAGGTTAAAATCAGGACAAATGATTGCTGGTTATGGAATCTATCACATTATTAGAATGATACGGTTAATTATTGTTTTACCTTCTGTTTTATGATACATTATGTAATGTTGATCAATCAATGAGGCACTTCTAAGGTATTTTTTATATATATGTTCATTTACAATCAAGTAAGTTAACACAGCGTAGGTTGTTATCATCATTGGTTTAGCTTCACAAAAATCTCCTCCTCCTTTAAGTTAACCAGCTGCTTCAGGTTAGCTAATTTCTTTAGATATACACAGCACCAGGGATTTGTTACTTTTTTGTCAACATTTTGAGGGGGAATTCAATTGTATTTCTCGCACCACCACTAGATCGCACCCACCGGCAGCAATTCTGCCATTTGCGTGCCCTTAGCTGCAGCTGTACACATTTCTGCTTGCAGCCTCCTGAGGTGGTGAGCAGAAATATGCGATAAGTCCATGGTTTAGGCACCCAAATGGCTTTTCACAGCTAAACCCAGTGCTTTTGGGTACAACTATAGTAATGGACGCCCTATCAGAGCAATAATTGAATGCTCTGATGGGTGTGGATTACTTTGGATGGCCAAAAAAAACAATTGATTTCCCCCCTGAATGTTTATATTCTGAATGTCAACATTCTGACTGTAAACCCCCATAGTATTAGGTTGAGATCTTATTGTACATTGCCAGTGTCCAATCATTTGGGGTGTCTGATTAATTTTAAGCCCTGACTCCATTACCTTTGGAAAAGGTGAACTAGATTTAATCCCAGGGGTCTTTCTATATTCTCAATAAATCCAGGGTACTATCCTACAGCCAAGCTTGCAATATTTTTTAATGCCCCTACAATCCACAGCCAGCCATACAGTATGTGCTGTGCATTACAATGCTGTGTCTCTTTATGTGGAGAAAAGGTCCAGCTTTTGGAGGAACCATTAGTTTTTGAATAAAGTACAGTGGCATACCTATGTTTTTCAGTTTAGAAAACGATCACTAGTTTCCATACAAAGAGCACTGAAAGTAATGCATATATGTACACCTTTTCCAGCATGTACACATCAATGGCTGTCAACATTTATGGAACAAAAATGTAAAATTACCATAAATGTCTATTTTTAATTTATTGCAAATGTCTTTGACTAGAGTCTAATTTGCACTTCAAGCCCAGTGCTGCGTAATAGAAGATAATTGCTATTGTGCTTATGTGTGGACATTTTTAGCCATACATGCTTATATTATGTAGTTTACATAAATGTACATGACAGCTATACCGATTATTAATTCCTTTTCACATCCCTTTGCACTTTGTATTTATTGCAACTCAAAAAATGTGATGGTTAAAAACTCTCCATATTACAGACTTCTAAATTTATATTCTATGTTTTAATTTTTATATCTAATTGCCTACTGCAAGCTGTACAGTGCTGCAGAAAAAGTTGTCACTTTATAAATAAATGCTAACACTGTAGTAATCAGGTTTTTTGCCAGCTTCTAAGAACTGTCCATATGTATAAATAAAATAAATATTTAAATATATTTTGCAAGCTCTGCAGGCTCCATTCACACTTAATATGTATATAGATTTATATTTATTTAGATAACTTTATTATATAAAACAGGAATGCTTTCTGAGCAACATTTATACAACCAAATGTATATAAAAAAATTAATCTATAGATACGTATCTGTAGTAAATTGTCCACATATTCATTTATTTAAAAACAGTTATTTATATGGCATACAAATATTATGCAGCGCTTTACAGGAAATATTTAGTCATTCACATCAGTCCGTCCCGTATACTACATAGACACACTTACAATACAGTATATTTTTGCCTAGAGGTGTGCAGGTCGGATTTCTGAAATCTCAACACATCGTAATTTAGGGGTTCTTACCAAGTAAAGGTTTGGATTCACTTTTGAGTCCCGAAAACACTTGAGGATGGTTTCGCAAAACCAAAACCAAAGCACGAATATGAATCCAGAACCAAAACCAAAACAAAGGGGTCCGTGCACATCTCTAGTTTTGACAGAAGCTCATTAACCTACTGTACCAGTACGTATGTTTTGGATTGAGGGAGGAAACCAGATTAGATGGAGGAAACACACACACACACACACACACACACACACACACACACACACACACACACACACACACACACACACACACACGTGTAATATCATCACAAACACAGCCCCATTGCTTAGGGATTTTATTGAATTACTGTACATGCACTGCCAATGCATTGGTAGACAACTTTCTAAACTTACTTGCAAATAAAACTGAAAAGTGCCATACATAGATATAGGAATCTATTAATAAAGAATTTGAACTGGCTACTGAAAAATATCACTATATATCGCATCACATCAATGCGATATATAGTGATGTTTAGTAGCTATTCATGTAGACATACTGTACCTGTCAGGTGTCTTCATGCGGTTTTAGGCCTCTCTGCAATCCCAGGAAGCAGTGAGAAGAAGCTTGCTTCCCACTACGCATGTGCTGGCATCTGAAAGCAGCAGGTCACATCAGACTTGCTGCAATGGACACTGGGTAACAGTGGGCAGAGCCATCGCCGGGTGCTGGGCAGAGAGCGGGGAAGTATGCAACTACCCTGCTCTTTTCGGTCCGCAGTACAGATACTGCAACCCTGAGATGGTGAATCTGTACACTGCAAAGGAATGGAAAGCTGAGCTTTCTTTTATGAATTGCACTCACTATACAAAATATGATGAAGCGATTCATACACGAAGCAGAGGTGTAGCTGGAGAAGGAATAACCGTCTCCATGCCGTGGAGTACACGGTAACCCCCTGAATGAATTGCCAAAAGCAGTGAATAGCCCTGTTTTCAGCTAAACTGGGCTTTTCACTGCTCTATGAATAGACCCCATAGTTACTGCGTAAGCTCAAATATTGGGGTTGCTCAAGCCATGGACCTGACTTCTATGATCCAATGTATGCAATTGATAAGGGGTTCTCAACTCCAGTCCTCAAGTGACCCAAACAGGTCATGTTTTGTGGATTTCTTTAATCATGCACAGGTGAGCCAATCTATTTTGCTGGGTGAGTATTTAACTCACCTGCTTCCACTGACAGAAATCCAAAAACATGACCCGTTGGGGGTACTCGAGGGCTGGAGTTGAGAACCACTGCAATATATGAAAAATGGAAATGATTTATTAAGAAGAGTTTAAATGTGATACAGTACACAGAAAGCCAATAAACCTACCAATACATTTTAAGAGTGTGTGAGCGAAAACCAGAGTACACAGAGGGAACCCACGCAATCATGGGCATAATATACAAACAGCACACATTTATGGCCATGGTGAGAATTAAACCCAAAACCTTAGTACTGTGAAGCAGTAATTTTAATGGGTTGGGTATGAAATCCCGGCGGCTGAAGGCGACCCGGAAAGCCTGACACATCAAGATCCCGACGGAGGCTGGTAAGTATTCTATCCCTCCCCTCTCTCCCCATAACCCTCCCTTGGTGGTGCCTAACACTAAGACTTCCGGGGGAGTGCCTAAAACTAAATCACCCTGAGGGTGTTTAAACCTAACCCTCCCTCCCCGCACATTAAACCTAACCCCTTCCGGGGGGTGCCTAACCCTAACCTCCCCCCAGTGGTGCCTACCCCGTACCCCCCCCCAACTCAAACCCCTCTGGGAGGGTACCTAACCCTAAGTCCCTCCAGGGGGTGCCTGAACCTAAACCCCCACCCCCGTGGCTAACACTTACCTGGGTCCGGTCTCTTACGATTGGGATGCTGACTGTCGGAATTCTGATGCCAGTACCTAGATCGTAAGAGAGATAGTGGTGTCGGCATTTTGCCCGGTGGCAGGATGCCGGCGTTGGTATGTCAACGACTGGCATCTCGTCTGCCGGGATATTGACTACATCCCATTCTAACCATTACACTATTCATGCTGCTACATTCTTGAAAATGATAGCGTAGGCCTGGCTTTTTGTACTGTTCAAAATGCACACATGACACTTACAGTACAGTATCTCCCATCATTTCAAATATCCAAAAAGGGATATTATACACATATGTACAGTACGCGTATTCCAAAATTATTTTTGTTAACTACGCTGATTTAATACAAAATAGGTCACACATAAACACCCCAAAGGAACTTTTGTGCTTTCAATTACTTTCTACACTGCATGTTTTTTGTGCTTGTTTGTTTAAATGGTTTGCATTGTTCATTATCTCTGTATTGACATAGTGAACAGTAAGTACACCTTTTTGATTGGAGACACTGGGCCTGATTCAGCAAGCAACGCAAGTGAGAGAACGCACGGTGCGAGACGATGTTTGCGATCTGCGCATGCGTATGCATCACATTGCGTGTGCGCGAACAGGTCGCTGAGTACAGTAAGGGCTCTCTCAGAGTAAGCAGGGAGCTCGCAGAGACCTTCGATGTTGATTGACAGGAAGTGCCGTTTGAGGGTGGTGACAAGGGGTGGTCGGCCAAACGCAGGCGTGCCTGTGTGTTTGCACGCCATTACAGGAGAGTGCAGAAATTAATCTCAGCGGCACCGCACGCAGCCGGGGCGCCTCATGCAGGAATCTCTGCGGCAGGGTCAGGTCTGCCCTTAGGTTATACGCAGCTTTGATGGCACTCAATGTTCCCGATGTTTACGCTGTCAATCATGGCATAGGTGGGCGGCTTTATGTTTTGCTGGGTGTCTGCTTTTTGTGCTGCGGTCTCCGTGCGTATGCATTGATTAGCATATTCTCGCAGCGGCTGGGTGTGTGTGTCTGCTAGCGTGTGTCCTTGCTGAATCAGGCCCACTGTTGTCTGATGCACACCGGACCTCCCCACCCTCAGACTGAAATTTTTGTTTTTGAATTGCAGACAAGGCAATTAAACGTGGCTTTATTAAACGTTTTTTTTTAAATTGTACTTATAAAAATAGATATGAATGGTAATAAATATTTCTGGCTACAAGTTTTACTATTAGATATAGATTATTCAAAACAAAATCTCTTAGTTATAAAATGAAATATGAATTAGTTTTAAATTAAAAAATATACCAGTTATTAAAATGATACTAATGAAATACCTACATTTTGGTGAACTGTTATGCACAGTTTTATCAATATGTGTATTTCATAGATTCATGCCCAAGCTGTATTCTCTATCCAATATTATGGCAGTAGTAAAGTACTAACTGACCTAAGTTGTGACCGCTTACTAATTTTATCTATATAGAAATACAAAAAAATAAATGTAATGGTTTTCTAAGTGTTCCCACGTTTATAATAAATGTTGGCAGCATTCTGTTACAAGACTCTAATGATATGATCCAAAAAATTATACTATGGTTTATTAAAAGGCAATTAACCATCATGGATATACTGTATCAGGATTCACTGTTGAGTAGGTATCAAGTATTCATGAGGCACTGACAACCTGTACAGATACTGTAATGATCTCTGAACTCTCAGACTGCCATATTGTGAGTAGTCTTTATCCATTCTGTGGTTCTGAACTTGAGTTCCTATTTACTTAAAGTATATTGGTAGCAGAGTTACAACAAAACCACACTAATTTTAGTCTAGTTTCCAATGTCTGCTGTTTCCACGCCCACAGAATGATAGTACAATGAAGAATAGCTTGATCTTTACTAATTGGCTTTCCTATATTTAACTGCTTATGATTATTTTGTGTTATGATATTGTAAAAGTTTCATATCTTTTGTGTTTTTTCATAGGCAGTGAGAATGAAGTATCATAGACTGGCATTCCACAATAGAGACTTCTCTCTAAGCTCTCAGAGATCATGAAACACTTATACTAATTCCACTGTGGTGTGCAATGAAGGAAGACACAGAAGTTTTTGCCATGAGAGATTTGGGACAAATGTACTGTATTGTGTGTATTGTATTTCAATTACTATAATCAGTTTGATTTTTGCTTAAAGTTTGTTTGGTTTCAACTAGATATGTAAACTTTCAACGCATTTCACTTTTTCACATTCAAATTGCTTACATTCAGTGAAACAATCAACCATTTTTTTATACATCAATGTATGCAGAGTATCATAACCAGCATACTGTAAGCAGGGAGTTAGCTGCCTGTTTATTTTACTCAAAGAGTGGGGGCCTAGCTTAGATCATCAGTCATTACCCGGCCACCCACTGTAGAGGAGGAGAAAAGATGTCTCCATCTTAATCAAAAGTCCATCAGTGAATGGCTGTGATGCTACCAGTAGCCGGCCAGGGAGGGTCCCATTGAGGCCCAGTTCATGACAGTGTTTGATGAGTGTGGGGGGCCCCAATGTGTGGGGAGCACTGAGCGACTGCCCCACCTATAATCCAGCCCTGATACCCTCAGTGATCAAATACGCCATAGATGCGATTAATCACAGCAGTGCTCATTTGAAGAAAAAGATCCCATTTCAAAGGGGTAAAAATTACGTGTGCAGCTGCATTCATTTGAAATAATGAGCTACAGAACATGCAATCTATTATAAACAACTAACCTATTCAGTGGTACAGCAGACTTGTTAGTTTAGTTTGTCACTACTTATCCTAAGGAAAACCACAGTAATGATCGATATAAAGTACAATGGAGGGCTGTTCCACTCTGTAACTAAAAAAAAATAATTTTACTGACTTGACATAAAAACTTATTTTCACCTTAAAAACTAAAATCTACTAGATATACAGCAAACATTTGAGAGTAAAATAGTGACAACTTTATATTGGTGTAATAATTGCTGATTCATCATTGCCACTAGTATTTTATTTATTTAAGATCAGAGTCCAAACCCTCCCTCCCCCTTACATATTAAATATTACAATACAGGACTGACACCCCACCACCTCCATCTCCATTATTAATAATTAGTTCTTTGGTCTGATCCTCTTCCACTTCAGTAAATATCATATAAATTTCCCACAGACCCTGTTAAAAAATACCCCATACCCCAGATCTGGCCTAATTAATAATAAACATTAAAGAATCTAGGAATGGAAAATCCGAGACACCCCTAAAAATCCTCTTTCTAAACAAACTTGTCTTCTTCCTCTACACATGAATACTAATTTTATACCTATACTCGCTTACGTACATAAACATGTACACAAACACACACACACACACACACTATAACACTAATATATGTTACAGCTACTTACCACTGCAGTTGGTGTTTCAATACACCGAGCCATTGCTCATTTTGTTTGTTTTCCCTATTTTGTGTCAATATTTTGAGCGCTGTCTAATGTGGAAATTTGCGGCAAGCTGCCACCTCAGGGACGGACTGGGAAGTTTAAGTGGCCCTGTTAACAGTTCTGAAAGTGGCCCTATGTAGCCATGGCCAAAAGCGAACGTTGGTGTGGTTAGCAGACCATTAGCCCTAGAAAGCACAGCATCTCAGTGAATGCCATACAACATACCTCCCAACTTTCTAGTAGTGGAGATTGGGACCTTTATAAGAAAAAGAGGATGTGGCTGCACAGGAAATACCATGACGGTGAGCCACTCCCCCAGCTTTTGTCATGCTGGGGACATGCTCAGCGCTCTGGAAGTTGATGGCACAATAAAGGAAAATGGCATCCCTTGAAATATGCTCTTTAAAATCCTAGGTGAATATTTATATTGGTACTTATACACACACAGGACACAATATTAAGGAGGTGTAAGAGCCAGGCAAGACATCACTATGACATGGATGAGTGCCACATGTGCACACACACTATTGTGAATAGGAAATATGAAGTATAAAGCTGAGACTAAAATGTTAGGTCACTTACAAAAAGAAAAACGGGTTCTATTAAATCGGTGTCACTCTTAGGGGTCTATTTATCCAGCAGTGAAAAGTGTGGGAAGTGAACCAGTAGAGAAGTAGCCCATAGTAACCAATCAGCTTTCAAGTAGCATTTATCAAGCACAGTCTATAAAATAATAGGTAGGAGATGATTGGTTGCTATGGGCAACTTCTCCACTGGTCTACTTCTCCACACTTTTCACTGCTTCATAAATAGACCCCCATAGTCATTTGTCTGCCACCTAAAAAGCGAATTTTTAAAAAGGTCCCTTTAAACAAGACTAGGGCATAGTTATCAAATACCACTTTCGGGATACCCTCAAATATTAAGGATCCCCCGAATGTTTGAAGGAGGCTCTGCAGCATATATCTCCATATCAGCAGCAGCCCCTCCATTTCCAAAAGCAGCTGCAGCCCCCATAGTTTCCATGGGGGCTGCAAAGTTGTCATATTTACCAATTTCCAAAATGCAAGGTGTTGTGGAATTTGGGCTACATTTCGCAACCCTCTTAGGCAATAGCCACTGCACATGCATGGTCAGCAAACAGAGCATGCTCAGAACATCCCCAGCTCCTGAAGAAGAAGTGATTTCACTTCATACACATCCCAGGGACGGACTCCTTTCGGAGCCCTTGTCCCTGCAGCTGATTCATAGTACATCCGGTCGATCTATAATTTCTTACTGCTCCATTGTTTGTTTTTTTTGCAAGTCTTGTGTATCCCCTGTGAATTAGTATTTTCTTATCTACTGTACAGTATATGATTTCTCTGCAATGGAGAAAGTAATGCTTCCTGGGCAGACGGTGTCTTGAGTCGGTGATCACTATTCATGTAGGAGATCACATGGTCCAGAAGACACCTGTTTTGTTGTAAAGCCAATTTCATCATCATGGAACAGAGGCCCTCATTCAGCAGTGCACGCTAGATGATCAGGAATCTGCGCAGGAGCCTGACCCGTTCTGTACATGTGCAGAATGGGTCTGCGATCCCGCACGTATCATTGATTGACAGTCTGCTGCCATTTGTGGACAGGGTGGGGGGGAGGCGATGGCCTCCGTTTCCTGAGGAGTGTTGCTGCCGTTGGGGGGGAGGGGCTGACAGAGATTTCCTGGCTTCTTCCTCTCTGCTGCGGCCGACTGCGTGACCCCCATGGGTCACCTTAGCTGGCCGATGTTACGAGGAGTACCCGATGCTGAGTTTGACAATGCAGCTTGGATACATGATGCTTCCTGTGCATTACTATATCTGCACAGACGGAACTGCAAAGCTGCTTGCGAGCAGCTTTGCAATTACGTCTGAAGCTGAATAAGGCCCAGAGTTTCAACTGGACATAGGAGTATATTCAATTGGCTGCGAGGTTTTCCGAGGAAAAAACCTCGCGCCCCTCGCGGCCAATTTCGAAATCCCGCGGGTATGCGCGCTCCCAATACCCGCGGGATTCAATTAAAAAAACAGTGGGCGCAGGGTTTTCATCACCACGCACCGTGTAAATTAAAAAAAAAAAAAGTCACTTACCTGTCCGGGTCTCCGTGGCTCCAGGCGGCCTCCCCTCTCTCTTCTTACTGGAGCTGCTGGGAGTCCCGGGGGCTGATGGGAGGAGCAAGGGCTGCTGGGAGATGTAGTTCTCCCAGCGCCCATTCCGGGGGGGCCACACACACCGCACCGGGTGTCACACACACACTCATGCACTCATACACACACCACACAGTCACTCATACACACTTACATACAGCACACACACTGACATACTCACCGCTGCTGCAGAAGAGCCGGCTCCCGACGCTGGATGAAGAAGAAGATGAGAAGACAGCGCTTCGGAAGGTGAGTAATTAGGGACTAATTAAGCTGATTGGATACTTCCAATTGCTTAATTAGTCCTTTGGGGAGTGGGGGGTTGTCAGAGCAAGTACACGTGATTTTTCCTAAGAACATTGATTTCTGGAAAAATCACGCTTGCTCAGGAGGTGCGCAAAAAAAAACCTCCCGGTGCGTGTTTTTATAAAAAACACGCACCTGCAGGAAATACCTCGCAGGTGCAGGTTTTTAGCTTTTCTCGCAGCCTATTGAATATGCCCCATAGTAACAGATGTTTTGGGGCAGGGAAAAATGTGAGAGTTTTCCTGATCAAATAATTTTATATAAGTGAAATATATTTGCTAATTTGGTACCAATTTTATGAGTAATATGGTTTCTTTAGAATTGGTGTCTTACTGATTACTGTCCCCCAGCCTTTTCTTCTTTGATTGACAGTCTGCTGCCATTTGTGGACAGGGTGGGGGGGAGGCGATGGCCTCCGTTTCCTGAGGAGTGTTGCTGCCGTTGGGGGGGAGGGGCTGACAGAGATTTCCTGGCTTCTTCCTCTCTGCTGCGGCCGACTGCGTGACCCCCATGGGTCACCTTAGCTGGCCGATGTTACGAGGAGTACCCGATGCTGAGTTTGACAATGCAGCTTGGATACATGATGCTTCCTGTGCATTACTATATCTGCACAGACGGAACTGCAAAGCTGCTTGCGAGCAGCTTTGCAATTACGTCTGAAGCTGAATAAGGCCCAGAGTTTCAACTGGACATAGGGGTATATTCAATTGGCTGCGAGGTTTTCCGAGGAAAAAACCTCGCGCCCCTCGCGGCCAATTTCGAAATCCCGCGGGTATGCGCGCTCCCAATACCCGCGGGATTCAATTAAAAAAACAGTGGGCGCAGGGTTTTCATCACCACGCACCGTGTAAATTAAAAAAAAAAAAAGTCACTTACCTGTCCGGGTCTCCGTGGCTCCAGGCGGCCTCCCCTCTCTCTTCTTACTGGAGCTGCTGGGAGTCCCGGGGGCTGATGGGAGGAGCAAGGGCTGCTGGGAGATGTAGTTCTCCCAGCGCCCATTCCGGGGGGGCCACACACACCGCACCGGGTGTCACACACACACTCATGCACTCATACACACACCACACAGTCACTCATACACACTTACATACAGCACACACACTGACATACTCACCGCTGCTGCAGAAGAGCCGGCTCCCGACGCTGGATGAAGAAGAAGATGAGAAGACAGCGCTTCGGAAGGTGAGTAATTAGGGACTAATTAAGCTGATTGGATACTTCCAATTGCTTAATTAGTCCTTTGGGGAGTGGGGGGTTGTCAGAGCAAGTACACGTGATTTTTCCTAAGAACATTGATTTCTGGAAAAATCACGCTTGCTCAGGAGGTGCGCAAAAAAAAACCTCCCGGTGCGTGTTTTTATAAAAAACACGCACCTGCAGGAAATACCTCGCAGGTGCAGGTTTTTAGCTTTTCTCGCAGCCTATTGAATATGCCCCATAGTAACAGATGTTTTGGGGCAGGGAAAAATGTGAGAGTTTTCCTGATCAAATAATTTTATATAAGTGAAATATATTTGCTAATTTGGTACCAATTTTATGAGTAATATGGTTTCTTTAGAATTGGTGTCTTACTGATTACTGTCCCCCAGCCTTTTCTTCTAATTCTACCAGTGATCCTACCTGTGTGTGTCCAGGACCTTCCCCCTGTGTCTCAGGACCAGCACCCATGTGTCTCTCCAGCACTATCCTCGTGTCTCTCTAGCACCATCCTGTGTTTTTCTAGCACCATCCTGTTTCTCCAGCACCATCCCATGTGTCTCTCCAGCACCATCTCCTCTGTGTCACCTTCTCCATCTCCATTGTGCCCTCAGTGCCCTCTGATGTGCCCCGGCTCATCTTCTTTTTGTCCCCAGCTCCATCTCCTCTATGTCTTCAGCTCCATGTTCTGTGTACCTATCTCCATCTCCTATGTGTACCCAGCTATAACTTCTGTGCCCCCAGCTTCTTTTCCTCTGTGTTTATCCAGCACCATTCCCGTTTGTCTTCAGCAACAAGCAATACATTTTTTTATCTGTGTTCTGCTTGTGCTCCTCTTTGCTGCTTTTCTTCTATTCAGCGGCACAGCGCAACATCACGCACATGTGCTAAACAAAAGACTTTATTGAACCGGCCGGCTGCTTGAGAGAAAGAACTCCCCCTTTATGTCTGTGCCTTGATGAATAGTGCAGCAGCACATGCAGTGGTCAGTAGAGTACCACACTCACTGTTGGCTGGCCTGGTGGAAGATGTCATGGGCATGATGTAAAGCTGTCTGCAGGTGCCAGTAGCTGGCTCAAGGCACCCTGCCCACACCTGATTCTAGCCCTTGGTGAATGATCACAAAACAATGAGTATAGTCAAAAAATGGTTTCAGTGAAATATTTCCTCAATGTTTAATTTTTGCACTATATCAGAAATTTGTATATTATTCATAACTTTTTCAATTATACTGTCATTTTCAGTATCTAACCAGCAGCATACTGTCTGTCTAAGTAAAAGGAAAAATATTTTCGAACTAGAAAAAGGCAGAGATGTAGAATTAAGAATGCCGTGATTACACTGTTCTCCGCCTGAATTACTACGATAAGTAATGCAGGCAGGCAATGGTTGAAGGTGGTGATTGAATCCTAAAGGCAAGATAAGGGAAGCAAACCAGTCAAAATATATACGAATATTTTTTATTCTTTTTTATTTATTTATTCTACATAAAAATAATAAATAATTTTCCTTCCATTCTGTGGTGTGGTGCTGATTTTGTCTCATGGTAAAAACTTTCAAACCAGTTGAACATTAAATAGCACAGAATGGAAACTTTACATTTCTAACAGAGTTGACAATCAGGATAACTGGGTTGGGTATGAAATACCGGCGGCTGATGGATGAAGATCCTGACAGGGGTGGTAAGTATGCTCTCCCCACCTCACTTCCCTTCATACCCCTCCCTTATTGGTACTTAACCCTATCCTCCCCCCCTTGTACCAAACCCTAACTTCCCCCCGATGTTGCCTAACCCTAACTCACCCTTCCAGCACCCTTAATCTAACCCTTCTGGGGGGGCGGGTGCCTAACCCTAGCCCCCCCTTGGTGATGCCTAGCCCTAACCCTCCCACACCGTAGCCTAACCATCTGCATGGGTGCCTAACTCTAATCTCCTCCCAAGGGTTCCTAAACCTAACCCTTTCCCCCGTGGCTAAGACCTAACAAGCCCTTCGTTCGGGATGCCGGCTGTCAGGATTTTGGCATTGGGATTAGAACGCCTATCTTTAGTCCTGGGTCTAGCATTCCAGCCGCCGGTAAAATAACTACTTCCCGGTTTACAGAAAGCATAAATTGACCTAAGCTTGTGTTCACTTCAGGAATAAAGTTCACATACAATACAACAAAAATCATCTCAAAATCCCGCAGCTGAATAAACATATACAAAGTTATACCTTTGTAGCTGTATTACCACCTACTGTAGTTGTAAAGTCACCTGCACTTCAAGCAACAATATTTATCAAGGTGCCATTGTTTGTCTCACTACCCTGTCTAAAAATGCTGTGGAAGGGCTATATAAGCAAGAGCACCCCCCCCACACACCCCTTCCCCCTACACCATTTCAGATACAGTACCTATCAACTTTTTGAATACTGTAGTGCAGTGATCTCAAACTCGGTCCTTAGGACCCCACACAGGTGTATTCATTGGTCACTGTTTTAAAAGATCCACAGGTGGTTATAATTATTTCACTTTTGAAGCTGTGAGGGGACCTGGAAAACATACACAGTGTGGGGTGCTGAGGACTGAGTTTGAGAACCTATGCTGTAGTGCAAAATATGTAAATCAATATGTTTTAAACAACAGACAATGTAAATACTGGTGGGTGCAAAATTATATTCTAATGATGAGGTGTGGCATGTACTGTACTGTATGTAGGTATTTTTGAGTTGCGATTGTCCATCACCCCACTTCCCACTTTGGATAGATGGAAAATAACTCTAAAGAGTAGACCTTTATGGAACCAATTGCTAATTGGAATTTATTTAGTGAAATGCATTTAAAAAAGAAAATATGTGAGTTGAGCAAAAACTGACAGTTAATAAGTGTAAAATATTTGTCTTTGTATAATGTATTAATTTTCTACAAAGCAACAAATGTTTCTAGTGATGTAATTTTATTCTGTTATTGGATAAAGAAAACATTTATTATACTGTATGGCTCCAGAAAACCACAGATTAATGTATCTGCTAAAATATTCAATACCAGGCATCATTTACATAATGTTGTTACTGAAAAACGACTTTAATTAAACATGCGGTGAAAATGAAAGTTAGTGAAAATCATTAGGAAGGTTCTAATTTCTAAAAACACTCATTTGGAATTTACCTTAATTAAGTGTAATGTAGGGCAAAGTATTGTTTGGGCAAAAATGAAATATAGTAAACATGCATAGACAAAAGCACACATGTGTTATATTTTTAACATTAATTATATGTAGTAATAATAATATGTATAACTTTTATTATTCTGGAATCTGTTATGAGGAATCTGCAAACCAGGAGAGAAAATGTGAATAGTTGCTGCTTTTGGCAATTATGTTATATGCTGAGAAATGATCATAAAGTGCCTTCTCCTACGGTCATAACAAGGAGTGCTGCTACACCATTTAATGAGGAGAGAAAGTCAGGGGTGACTCTTTTCTATTTCAGAACACAAAATCCACTGGTACAATTGTAACACACAACTTATATACATTTTTATATGACCTGTGTCCAAATGTCTCATACTTGTCACCATACTGGAACCATATTGTCACTTTCTCACCATGAAATAGCACCAGATATGTGAGAATTGGTTATTGGTATATTACATGACCAATGGTGACAAGCTGATGAAACATTTCGTCACAGGTTATATGATAATGTAATACAAGTTGTATGTTACAGCGTCACAAGTAGATTTGTATATTGAAATATAAACAACTTAATATTTCAATGAAAACTAAGTCTAGGGTGAAGCTATAGGAGGACCAACTCTAGCAAGGGATCTTAAGTGGGATCCAGTATTTTATTTTACTGCGTAACCGTGCAGTAGGTGTAGGGAGACTTGGGAGGGAAGGCAATCAATGGCATACACTTTCCCTCCTAGTGGCCGTGTGCTACAGCTATAGACCCTACTCCCTACTGAAGGGTCATCCTCCTCCTCACAGCAGAGGCAGGACCTACTTTAAGAATGCTGTGGCTTCAACAAGAAGAAAATCAGATTAAATCAACATTGAATATAACATTGAATATAATATTAAGAATAAACTTGTAAGGTGTTAATGCTTCAATGGGGATAATTAAATGAAGGGTTTTTAAATGAGACTGAGGGAGGCAATTAGGGGTTAATGTAAATTTCCCTTTCTTCTAACCATAAGGTAACATTAACCCTATTTTATTCTTAGTTATTGGCTTCAGCTTTTTTATTTACCCGTTTCTTTTCAATTGAAAGGTAATGCTGTTGAGCTGTTTCTGGTTTCTGAATCAATTTCCTTTTACTTGCTTACACAGTCACCTACAGTATATACTGTATTCAATACCTCTCTTGTTGGGAAGCTGGGGACAATAAGTCATGTATTACAGTAAACTTTAAGCCACTCTTAAGGGGAGTTTTGAGGAATATCAATGATTGGCAATTTTAGTTATTCACGGTCTCCATTTACTTACTGTAACACAATTTAATAGAACCCCGGATTCCCTTTATGGAGCTCTTATATCTAATAGCAGTCTTTTCCACTATCTCTACTCCCCAACCATCGAACTGCAACCTGTCCTTTCATTGGCTGTGCAGATTGTGGATATGTTAAGCTTACACTAGCTCCTTCCACTTTATGGTGTATGAGGTTGTGTGTACAAGGGAAACCTCAAGCTGGGACTTCAACATAATTCAACCCAAGCTTCCTCTTGCTTCCCACTATGGTGCATAATTAGTGTACACTCATTATTGCTCTTCCTTCTAACAAAGGCTCATGGGCATGTAGGGACATTGCTATTAGAAGCTTTGCATGCTCTTTGTACCATAATACTGTTCTTTTGAAGGGCACATTAAAGGGGGCCAACCTGGCACCTCCAATCTCTGTAGCAGCTGTAGAACATGTAGAACATTTTTGGCTGAAAGAATATTGTGTTAAATAACATTAGACAAATGTATGCAATTATTCTATAGTTAAATAATTGTTTAAGACAGTATTAAAACCTTGAAAATATTTCTGATTTTTAATGATTACTTAAAAATGTATTGTGTTTCTACATTCTTTTAATGATACCTTATTTACTTAATTCTAACATGTATCAGCAATTTAAGGTAGTAGTAGCATCTAGAGAACATAGAGAGTACCATTGCTGTAAGAAAGGAGGCAATAATACAACATTTAAACTCTTTCCTCCACATTGTCCTCCATGTGTGTGTGCCCAGGAGAGTCAGGAATGAGTGACTACATGCATGCATTGTAATTAATTGAATTATTACCATGAGACGTGTTACACCGATCTTTCCCATCAAAGTACTCCATCACCTCTAAGGTAGTGGAGGACAACCCTGTTTTGTTTTTTAACAGAGCTGTGTTAAAAGTATTAACTAAATATTACATAAAGTACTGCACTTCTCCAACAACAGGACACTGAAGCTTTATGGTCAAATGTACATGGAGCCCGATCATAACACTATTCAAAACCAAATCTTTGGTGTGGACAATATTATCTATAATATACAGTAGTAAAGTACAAATTTAGTACAAACAGATTTACATCTTAGAGTGTCTCTTGTTTTATCTACATTTCATCTACCCAGATGGTTAGAGCTACCATTGCAGATTTATTTACTTTACTCATACTCATAAACCACCTAGTGCTTGATGTTCTTAACTAAGCATTATTACTGAAGCCCAAATACATAATATTATATCTTTAAATTAAAATGAAATAATAATAATAATAATAATACAAAAAGACATTGACACATGATTAGTATACAAGGTCACAACTTTTATTAAATACCTTAACATGGGTGTCAGAGGAAACTATGCTCCAGCCAACCACAACACAAATTAATAGAAGTGACCTCCCCAGCTCAATCTGTTTTGTGGAGACACATCTCCCATTAGCTACCATAGACATTGACCCTACCGCATAGAAGACATTCTGGCCCACCTACAGTACATAGGCACAACTAACTGTCACCTCCAATGGGACGTTCTCCACAACTCCAATGCTGCACCACCCATGTTGATGGAAAAGTTGGTGGAATATAGCAACAATCCAAGAAAGAGGATGGGAATCCAAGATGGAAATAGAGAGAACATTCTAGAACAATTGCTTATATAACCTAATCCATTCTCCACCCCCTCACATTCTATAGGATGACACCATAAAAATCCTCTGCCAATGAACCTAAACCAAACCCCTTTTCTCCACAGCAACAACCTTAATATTGCTATATTCCTACAGCCTACAGTAGGTGCTTATATGCCCTTTAAGGGCATAGTGTGCAATTAGAAGGAACAGTGAAAGAATAGTGAACATAAGAGTAGATAGTAGAGAAAAGTAAACACAAATATATACACCAGGGTCATATGGACAGAGAGGGGGAATAGTTGCATTGGATAATTGAGACAGAAAAGAAAAAGGCTCAGTTTACATATAGTGTACATATAGGGGTAAAATCATTTCCAGGTGAAGTGCTGTCAGAATGGCAGCACATCGCGGCCACCGCCATCGCCAATTTTTTTGTGCACTCCATAGAGTTGTGTAGAAAAATTTGTGAGGTTGGGCTACTGTAATTCTCTGTCATGTGCACTGCTGAACAAAACTGTGGCACTTCACTCCCCGTAGTGGTATAGAGCAGTGAAAGGGAGACAACAAGTGCAGTTATTACAGTAATTATTTAATTCATATTCAGCATCTGAAAAGCTCTGCATAGCACTACAGAAGTGCAGTAGCAATTCCTCCCCTTATAGCTCTTTTTAGCCATTTGCAAAATAATATCTTGGTTTACTCAAGCACATTGCACTTGACCAATGTACGTCCATTGACCAGAGCGTAAAATTATTTTCTACAAATACCCTCGTCTAGTGCGAATTCTTGTGCGTCAGTGCAAAATCAGGCACCAAGTTCTGACATCACAAGAAGCTTGTGCAGAACATTTGCACTGTGCCATCAATTTCTTATTTCTGTGCTGTATCCAAAATACAGGATAGTACGAATATTCTGCGGCACATTTTTTTTAAATTTCACCCATCTCTACGTTTATCCTTTCAGCACATGGTACAATACATGCAGCTCTTTGTCCTGTGCTGCAGTAATAATCTGCATCTGCGCAGTCATGTCAAATCGTTCCGGAAATGCTCCGCAGGTGTGTAAACTTTAAGATTTCCTTACCAGTGCTAGAAAGCGAGGAAGGGGTTAACCTGATTTGTTTTCACCTGTACATTTTAAATACTACAGATGAAATATGAAGAGGCGATATTAATGCTAATATATTGGTTATAACAGTTTATTTCTTTAATATGCAAATAAGTCCTGTGGGCTTGAAGACTTCAAATAAAGAATCTATTAACTAAAGAAACATGCACTTTGCTGTCTTTTTATGGATTTAGAAGATGAATTGAAGATGAAAGTAATTTTGCATCGGATTATAATTAGAAACCTGTTTTCACAGATAAACTTAGTTATAACAGGCATAACAAGTATCTTTTCAATGTGTGCATAGACAATTTATTACATTACAATAACTTATTTATTACAGACTTATGATAAAACCTACAGATTCTGTACAATCTGATGGTATAAGAATAAAAAAAATTGCAGTTTCCTATTAAGTTAATTCTGACCTATAAAAATTAAAAAATAAAAATCTGTAAACAAAAACATTTTCATTTATAGGCTCTAAAATGTAATTTTATTTAAGTTAGCGAAAACTAGACATGGTGGGCCTGATGCAGATGTGAGCGTACCTCCATTTTAAGGAGCGTAAATTTTTGTACTGCGCATGTGCCGGTAGTATACAAGGCAATGCAGTTATACACATTTCAGGGTTTAGTTAGAAGGCGATTTAGGAGGCGTAACTGGACTGTAGTGAGGTGCTCTCTCCTAGGGAAAAGTCAGTGTCAATGCAACTGCAGCCCTGCAACTATAAGTATGCTGTCTCCAGGTGTATAATTTACACCCAGTATAAGCTGACGATTATGATGAGTAGCAAACCAAGCATACAGATAGAAGGGCAGACCATTAATATGTGTACAACTCTGCATAAGGGCTAATACATACGTTATTCCGTGCACGGAAAGCTGGAGCATCTACAGCTGATTTGTGTTCAGCTGAGCATCCAGCCCACTATGTATTAAATGAAATGAGAGAGCCGGGAAAACATTTTAGGACATTATTAGTGGTACACCAACTATTCAAAAGTGATTATGATGTTTATTTCACTAATTCTGTCTAATCCCCCCAAAAAACAAACATGCAAATAATTAAAACAATACATACAGTATATATTAATAACCCTGTTTGTCATAAAAAATATATACTACTGTATATGGATATTGTTGTAGGAATATAGAGCAAAATAAATGTCATTATGAACCTGCTATTTTCAGATACTGTTCCTAGATAGTCTTTTTAATTGCTTGCACCCTATTCGTATTTTTTGTTATACAACCATGACTTCTTCATTGACTTACACCACTCTCACAGAGTCCTTTGTTCAATAGTTACAGTATCGAAACAGGTTATTTTTCACTAAACACATATATACTCGCTATGTACAGACATATATGTATTTTACTTACTATATATCTATCTATATAAAAATCCTAACCTGATTTTAATTAGAATGTAAACTCTTGCGAGCAGGGCCCTCTACCCTCTTGTGCTTCTCCTTACTTTATGTTCATCTACTTCTTACTCACCACTAGAACACCTAACACTTGGTGCCTATGCTTTGTTGCTTATGTGGGTGTTATGGCCACCTATGTATCAACGTATATTATCCATGTCCTTGTCCTTCATTGTATTGTATTTTACTGTAAGTCACTTTTTGGTTATGTACCTTGTAAGGCGCTGCGGAACACTTGTGGCGCCATATAAATAAATGATAATAATAATAATACTAATAATAATTAGGTCTACTGACCTGTATGCAGCCTTGAAAAAAGGACGCCCAGATGACCTGAAATGTCGGCCAGGGGTGGAGAGCTTTGTCTCTCCTCAGTCTCTTGTCTGTTGATATGCTATCCGGCATGATACTTGTAGCAATACCATGTTTAGTTGTACAAATGCTGCATTCAATGATATGAAATGGTTATTCTGTGTAGTGCACTTCAATTGCAACAAGAACTACAAAGACTTGATTGTTTGATACAACTTAGTGTTTCAATTCTGGATGCAGTGTTATATATGAAACTATACGTTTTTAATACAGAGAGGAATAATGGAGTTTCTGCAAAATCTTACAATGAGTGCAGCATGAGTTATTTTATATAACTAATCTGCATTTTGTATTTGAATATCATGAAGGCACAGAGGTGTTTGAACTTTACATTTGCTGTAGTTTATAAGATTATATATAAGTCCACCCTTTGAGATGAAACTCGTGAAAGTATTGCCGGACACCTTCCAACATGTCTGGTACCCTTCAAGAGACACTATTTGGGATCTCTACAGAAAAGCTTGTTTTTATCTTTCCTGATTCATGGATTTTTAATATTTATGTTTGTTATGCTAAAATAATTTTTTTTAAGACATTATTTCACTATTTGTGTCACTTTCTCTTTTCACAAGGACCAAACGGAGATAACATTGCTGTACAGTTTCCATGGTTACTGACCATCACTTGTTATAACATTCTTATGTACAAGCATACTTATTTCACTTTGTTTCCATTTTCAACACTGAATTATTTAAAATACAACAGCTAGTAGGCGACTCTCTTCCATTTTTCACAGATTTCACTTACCAGAAATACAACTGATCTAGAAGATTGGCTGCTACCTTCCACTCAGAGGAGGGGCCTTTATTCACATGACTTTTTTGTCCTTTGGATTATTATTTTCTCATAAATTGTATATTTTTGAGTGGGTTTTGGGTTTAGCGCCAACTCACGGACTATCTATCTATCTATCTATCTATTTATTTAATGACAAAGTTATATTAAAGTTAGACAGTAGTTTAAAGTTAGGTAGATAAAGTTATATTAAGAGTATCAATAATGAGAACGAACTTAATACTCATATTTTAGGGATTTCAGTTATATTAACAACATCAACAGTCAAGCAATAATTGTAGTATAGTTATCAACAGATTTAAGTTATTTTAATAATAGTTATAATCTATGTAATATTCGGCTAAGGTCTGTCCCTTAGCTAGATGCGTGCACCCCACTGCCCAATAACTCTCAATACAACAATGTAACAGACCAGCCAGTGAGGAGAGAGGACTACAATGGGGTGAGAATACAGCAGGTATGGGGTGGGATGGAGCGGGGGTGGAGATGGGAGAGATGGAGCCAGGAGGTAATGAGATGGAGACTGGACAGGGCCAGGAGGGGCGGGTTAGAGCCCCCTGAAGCTGCAGGCAGTAGGTACAGTATACTGCTCAAGTCACATAAAGTTAGATAAATACTTGAATAGAATGTATCTAAATACCATTGTAGTTAGATACAATGTTAGATACAATGGTAGTTAGATACATCCCGCTCCATCCCACCCCATACCTGCTGTTAGGGGATTTGCATAGGTAAATAGATCCTAAAAAATCCATAAATGTTTCAGTTTCTGCAACTTAGTTTATAATAATTATATTGTAGTATCCAAATGATTAGTCTTTTCACAGGAGCGCGGTGTAATATCTGTAATGGGATATCATCATGGCTATGCGCAGTCTGACACACATGCTGCACGGACAGAGCATAGCTCCCCCACCCCCACGTTCCATATTTTATTGATGTGTTTGCAATGTGAGATGTTTCCTTTGAGAATCTCTCATGCTTATTCCCTGCAGAACAGAATATATTAGACAGTATGATAAACAATGCCCATTAATGAATATATGGATATGGAAACTTTTGTATCTCCCAGGAGAATAAGTAACAACATTTGATGAATAGACCCCACAAATGCATAAAGTTATTCTTAGTGTTGGCCCTTCATCTACAAATAATGGCATGAGATGCCTTAATGGAATTAAGTCATGTTCTGCCACATTTGTACAGCCTGAAGCAATAAGTGATGCTACAGTAAGCAATGGGAAATACATGAGACAATTATATGTGAAGTATAGACCAAATGTTTTTAAATAGTTGTGGTATTTGCAGATGCATTTTGTTATTAGTATTAATATTAGTAGTAGTAGATATTCCATTATATAAAGAGATAATTGGGCTGATTCTTAGGAGTAAATTTACTAAGGTGAGAGTTTTTAGAAGTGGAGATGTTGCCCATAGCAACCAATCAGATTCTAGCTATTATCTTCTAGAAGGTGCTAGTTAAATGTTAAGTAGAATCTGATTGGTTGCGATGGGAAACATCCCCACTTCTAAAAACTCTCACCTTAGTAAATATACCCCTTAGCCTCTCATTGCTGCGACCGATTTAGCATCTTTTGCGACTTTATGCTAATGCTAGTAAAAGCCCATCCCCTGGTGTACAAGCGTGCGTCTGACTGTGCAAGAACTGAGAAATGTGTTGAAAATGTAATGGCCAATTCTGTGCAGTTGCACGGACATAGGGCCTGATTCAGAGTTGAGAATAGAGAGAGAGATAGCACTTAATTATGTACCTGGACAAACCATGTTGCAATGCAAGGGGTGTAAATACATAATTTTTTTTTGCATGTAGGGTAAATACTGGCTGCTTGTACATGTAGCCCACAAATACTGCACAGCTTTATTATTACTCTGAAATTTAGATGTCAGTTTGGACACCTCCCTCCCAAATCTAAATCTCTCTGCACACTTTAAAACGTCCCCACCTGCAGTGCAGCATGGTTTCACCAAGATGATCGGTTGAGAGAGAAATCTCTCTCTATTCCCAACTCTGAATCAGGCCCATAGTTCATTTTCTGGATGTGTTATGGGAGGTTCGCGGTTGTTCCACTGATAGTGGTTGCATATAGAGACACTCTTGGTAAATTGAACAAGTTATAGCATAGATGTACTTTTTCCTGGAGAGGGATAAAGTGCCAAATGATCAACTCCTAACTGTCATTTTTCAAACACAGCCTGTAAACTAAACTGACAGTTCTGAGCTGATTGGTTGGTACTTTATCTCTCTCCACTTTATCTCCAAGGCTTAGAACAGTACATCTACCCCTATGTATTTTACATTGAAAAATCAGAATAGCGATGTGTTGCAAACAGGTTTATAAAATGGTGGTTTTTCCGCCGGTTTTAACTTTAGTAAACGTTTTGCAAAACTTCCCCTTAGTAAATTGTTCCCTTTGTCTGCATATATAGAAGCTCAGCCTGTTAGAACGGCTTCTTGTCATTCTTGATGGTAAAGTCTCTCTGAGATAAAACAATTCATATTAAGCCAAATAATCAATGATAAAAATAACAATTGATTTCATGTAATTATTACATGCATAATCTAAGTAATCCCAGATTTTAGTCATGTTTCTGCAGTACTGAAAATAATGAGATAATAATATGTATAAGGGGACAGAAAAGTGTTACTCCTTATTTCATACATTTACAGCAAACCAATATAATTAGAAATGCTAATATCATAAAAAGACATTAAGTTCAAAGTCAACATTGAAGTTACAAGGAGAAAGGCATCTTAATGTGTGTATTTAATAGTATTCAATCTTTTAGATGAGCTCAGCCATATTAATCATATACAAGTTGCATTTAATGTCATATGTACAATACACAATACAATGAATGATCTTAACAAATGTGAAGGTGGACTCTGGTCTCTGATAAAATACATTGAAGTAAATATGTTCCTGTTTTCAAAAACTGTAATAGTAGATTTCATCTTGAAAAAATATGAGGTTAAATTTACTATACATCAGTTTATCTTGCGTTTTGAATCCATGCAGTCTACCATGGATTGATGGCGGTTTAGAGGTCATCACCACTCAGTTTATTAAAGGATGGATTGAGTTTTTAAACTAAAACCGCAATTTCTGCCTGGAGGTTTTCAAATGCACAAACTGATGGAAAAAGGGATCACTGCAAAACTGCTATATGGTCACTGGTAAGTCACGTCTATACAAATAGATCCATGCAGAAGTTTTTTCTGGAATAAAATATCAAAAAAGAGAATGACATAAATAAATAGAACAGTGTGGTTTCCCCTGAAGTGACAAGCAGCACTAGCACAGCAAGCTTAGGCTGGTAGTGGCAACATCGGGTCACAAAATGTGTGGGGTTCCCAAAAAATGCTACTAAGAGCACTAGACTCTGTCAGGCATGGCTAGTGTTACTATGCCAGAGAAACCCACACCATGCAGGACTGTAATTAAGGTGGTCTTACATGCTTTACAGATGTGTCTCTCATACATGTTGCAAACAGCCTCTCTTGGCGCACTAAGTCCTGGGCGACTCTGCCGAGCATATTTCTAGCTCAAAATGTGCATCATTTTTTATATAAAAAGCAACACAACTACTTTGCTAGATTTGCACTGATTAATTTGATGTGTGACATTTGTATAACTGTGTGCGACTGAGGCTGAATCTGTGTAATAAGTGCTACGATGCAGTGGCTGTGGCTTTTTCTGATGCCAAGTTCCGTTGTGCTTCATTTGCAACTTTCTATGTGCTTAAAACTAAGGGGTTGGGCAGGGCCGTAGAGAGACTGGCTGGGCCTGGGTAAAGGAGGGGGCGCGACCTAATCGCAGGAGGCGTGACCATGCCCCCTTGGAAGAAAAGGAAAAAATATCACTTTTGTGCTGTAAGCCCCCCAGCCTGGCATTAAGCAGTCTCACACTGCAGCCCAGCACAAGCTGTGTGCTGAGCTGCTGTGAGGAGGGGTGGGGGGCGATGCCGGACCCAGGCCCCGCCGGGCCCCTCTAGCAAGCCTGGGCCCAGGTAAACTGTACCCACACCCCCCTCTTGGCGCCCATGGGTGTGGGGTATTTTCAGGAGCTCTGGTACATCTGCAGACATCACTGACTGGCAGATGCTACATAACTATCCTTGCAGATCATTTGCAACTGTTCATGTCATGCAATTACTTAAACGGCAGCAGGCTGTTTCAGCACGACAATGCACCATCACACATGTCCGTAGACATGAGATTATGGCTGTAGGAGCTTTCCTCTGAGATTGGCATTATGAATTCACCCCCTCTTTTTCATGAATTGAACCCAATAGAGCAGTTCAATGTGCCATCAATGGCAGGGTTCCACCACTGGCAAATATTAGGAAATTGTGGACCATTATTCAGAAGGTATGCTGTACACTTTCTACACACTACTTCAGAGAGCTTATGGGGTCCATGTCCCATTGTGTTTCTGCTGTAATCTGTTTGAATGGAGGACCTACTGTACATGTTACTTATTTCTGGCACATGAGTGTAATACATACAGAATTTCTGGGACATGAGTGAATACACATACAGTATTTCTGGCACATGAGTGTATATGCATACAGTATTTCTGGCACATGAGTGTAATACAACAGTATTTCTGGAACATGAGTGTATATGCAATGCATACAGTATTTCTGGCTCATGAGTGTAATACATACATTTATATATGGCACATGAGTGTATATGCATACAGTATTTCTGGCACATTAGTGTAATACATACAGTATGACTGGCACATGAGTGAATATGCATACAGTATATCTGGTACATGAGAGTATATGCATACAGTATATCTGGCACATGAGAGTATATGCATACAGTATATCTGGCACATGAGTGTAATACATACAGTATTTCTGGCACATGAGTGAATATGCATACAGTATATCGGGCACATGAGAGTATATGCATACAGTATTTCTGGCACATGAGTGTAATACATACATTATTTATGGCACATGAGTGTATATGCATACAGTATTTCTGGCACATGAGTGAATATGCAATGCATACAGTATTTCTGGCACATGAGTGAATATACATACAGTATTTCTGGCACATGAGTGTAATGCATACAGTATATCTGGCACATGAGTGTAATACATACAGTATGTCTGGCACATGAGTGAATATGCATACAGTATATCTGGCACATGAGTGCATATGCATACAGTATTTCTGGCACATGAGTGTATATGCATACAGTATATCTGGCACATGAGTGTAATACATACAGTATATCTGGCACATGAGTGTATATGCATACAGTATTTCTGGCACATGAGTGTAATACATACAGTATTTCTGTCACATGAGTGTAATACATACAGTATATCTGGCACATGAGTGCATATGCATACAGTATTTCTGGCACATGAGTGTAATACACACAGTATATCTGGCACATGAGTGAATATGCATACAGTATTTCTGGCACATGAGTGTATATGCATACAGTATTTCTGGCACATGAGTGTATATGCATACAGTATATCTGGCACATGAGTGTAATACATACAGTATATCTGGCACATGAGTGTATATGCATACAGTATTTCTGGCACATGAGTGTAATACATACAGTATATCTGGCACATGAGTGTAATACATACAGTATATCTGACACATGAGTGCATATGCATTAGGGGTGTGCACCGGCCACTTTTCATGTTTTGTGTTTTGGTTTTGGATCTGGATCTTTCTTCGTGTTTTGGATCTGGATTGGTTTTGCCAAAACCACCCTTCCGTGTTTTGGGTTCTGGGTTTTGTGTTTTGGATCTGTATTTTTTTTAAAAAAAGCATAAAAACAGCTAAAATCACAGAATTTGTAGGTTTTTCTGCTCCTATGCTATTATTAACCTCAATAACCTTAATTTCCACTCATTTCCAGTCTATTCTGAACACCTCACACCTCACAATAGTGTTTTTATGTCCAAAAGGTTGCACCGCGGTAGGTGGATGACTATGCTAAGCGACACGAGTGGGCGGCACAAACACGTGACCCATCTAGGCGTGAAACTGCAGTGGCAGACAGGATGGCAGTTTGAAAAACTAGGCCCCAAACTGTACATAATGCAAAGAAAAAAAAGAGGTGCAAGATGGAATTGTCCTTGGGCCCTCCCACCCACCCTTATGTTGTATAAACAGGACATGCACACTTTAACAAACCAATCATTTCAGCGCCAGGGTCTGCCACACAACTGTGGCTGAAATGATTGGTTCGTTTGGGCCCCCACAAAACAAGCTGGCAATTAATCTGTCCCTGCACAAACTGGCTCTACGGAGGCAAGATGTCATCCTCATCCTCCTCATCCACCGATTCCTCACCCTCTTCAGTGTGTACATCCTCATCCTCACAGAGTATTAATTCGTCCCCGCTGGAATCCACAACCACAGGTCCTTCTGTACGTTCTGGAGGCTGGTCTCCCTGGAAGAGTTGATCATTCATTTTATGAACATCATCTTCTCCACATTTTGTGGAAGCAACCTCCTACGCCTTTCGCTGACAAGGTTCCTGGCTGCACTAAACACTCTTTCGGAGTACACACTGGAGGGGGGCAACTCAGGTAAAATAGAGCCATTTGTACAGGGACCTCCAAATTGCTTCTTTTTTCCTGCCAGTACAGGTACGGACTGTCTGACATGCCTACTTGGATGCTGTCACTGATGTAATCCTTTAACAGACAGACGCACGCTTGTCGCTGCTGCTTTGAGGATACAAGTGCAGCTACAGCCCACACAATTCACAAAGACAGAAAAAAAAAGAAGAATATTTTTATTGTTTGTGTAGCACACTTTGAGGGTGTCACCACCCTTTAATAGACAGATGCACGCTTGTCGCTGCTGCTTTGAAGATGCAAGTGCGGCTACATCGCACACAAGTCACAAACACATTAAAAAAATAGTTTTTTATATTTGGAGCACTTTGAGAGTTACACCACCCTTTAACAGACAGACGCACGCTTGTCGCTGCTGCTTTGAGGACAGTATCATATGCAGTGACAGTAGACTTGTCAGAAATTGTTGTCACGTCCTTCAGTCCGGACCAGATGTCCAAACCAGCCCTTGACTTATGACACAGGCGCACGCTTGGCGCTGCTACTATGTTGATGCACGTGCGGCTACATCGCACACAAGTCACAAACACATTAAAAAAATAGTTTTTTATTTTTTGGAGCACTTTGAGAGTTATACCACCCTTTAACAGACAGAAGCACGCTTGTCGCTGCTGCTTTGAGGATGCAAGTTCGGCTACAGCCCACACAATTCACAAAGACAGAAAAAAAAGAACAATATTTTTATTGTTTGTGTAGCACACTTTGAGGGTGTCACCACCCTTTAACAGACAGACGCACGCTTGTCGCTGCTGCTTTGAGGATGCAAGTGCGGCTACAGCCCACACAATTCACAAAGACAGAAAAAAGAAGAATATTTTTATTGTTTGTGTAGCACACTTTGACGGTGTCACCACCCTTTAACAGACAGACGCATGCTTGTCGCTGCTGCTTTGAGGATGCAAGTGCGGCTACAGCCCACACAATTCACAAAGACAGAAAAAAGAAGAATATTTTTATTGTTTGTGTAGCACACTTTGAGGGTGTCACCACCCTTTAACAGACAGACGCACGCTTGTCGCTGCTGCTTTGAGGACAGTATCATATGCAGTGACAGTAGACTTGTCAGAAATTGTTGGCACATCCTTCAGTCCGGACCAGATGTCCAAACCAGCCCTTGACTTATGACACAGGCGCATGCTTGGCGCTGCTACTATGTTGATGCACGTGCGGCTACATCGCACACAAGTCACAAACACATAAAAAAAATAGTTTTTTATTTTTTGGAGCACTTTGAGGGTTACACCACCCTTTAACAGACAGACGCACGCTTGTCGCTGCTGCTCTGAGGATGCAAGTGCGGCTACAGCCCACACAATTCACAAAAACAGAAAAAAGAAGAATATTTTTATTGTTTGTGTAGCACACTTTGAGGGTGACACCACCCTTTAACAGACAGACGCACGCTTGTCGCTGCTGCTTTGAGGATGCAAGTGCGGCTACAGCCCACACAATTCACAAAGACAGAAAAAAGAAGAATATTTTTATTGTTTGTGTAGCACACTTTGAGGGTGTCACCACCTTTAACAGACAGACGCATGCTTGTCGCTGCTGCTTTGAGGATGCAAGTGCGGCTACAGCCCACACAATTCACAAAGACAGAAAAAAGAAGAATATTTTTATTGTTTGTGTAGTACACTTTGAGGGTGTCACCACCCTTTAACAGACAGACGCACGCTTGTCGCTGCTGCTTTGAGGATGCAAGTGCGGCTACAGCCCACACAATTCACAAAGACAGAAAAATGAAGAATATTTTTATTGTTTGTGTAGCACACTTTGAGGGTGTCACCACCCTTTAACAGATAGACGCACGCTTGTCGCTGCTGCTTTGAGCATGTAAGTGCGGCTACAGCCCACACAATTCACAAAGACAGAAAAAAAAGAACAATATTTTTATTGTTTGTGTAGCACACTTTGAGGGTGTCACCACCCTTTAACAGACAGACGCATGCTTGTCGCTGCTGCTTTGAGGATGCAGGTGGAATCTAGACGGGATTTGGAACCGGGGACACACTACCTCCATCAATTGTCTAAATCCCACTGCACTAATGGCGGATACCGGACGCACGTCTAACACCAACATAGCAGTCAAGGCCTCAGTTATACGTTTTACTTCAGGATGACTGCTGTCGTACTCCATCTTCATCGCTAGGGACTGTTGGAGGGTCAATTGTTTAGTAAAAGTAGTGATGTTCCTACTTCCTCTCTGTGATGATGAACAACTCCCAGCAGCAGCAACAGCACTAGGAGGAAGTGGTTCTTTATCATTCCCTATTTTATTTTTATCGGAGAAAGTTTGGTCCTCCATTTATGTTATATTGATATATACGTGCGGCTAAAGCGCACACAAACACAGAAAATATTTTTTTATTTTTGCTGGAGAGTAGTGCACTTTGTGGGTTACACCACTCTTTAAGAAATGAGCCAGCCGGCTCTTTACTTATGGGACACAGGCGCACGCTTCGCGCTGCTCCTTTGTTGATGCACGTGCAGCCACAGTGCACACAAGTCACAAACACAGAAAATATATATTTTTTTGGTTTGGACTGGAGTGTACTTTGGGGGTTACAGCACCCTTTAACGGTCAAGCCAGCCGGCCCTTTACTTATGACACAGGCGCACGCTTGGCACTACTTTGTTGATGCATGTGCGGCTACTGTGCACACAATTCACAAACAGAAAATATATATTTTTTTGTTTTGGATTGGAGTGTACTTTGGGGGTTACAGCACCCTTTAACGGTCAAGCCAGCCGGCCCTTTACTTATGACACAGGCGCACGCTTGGCACTACTTTGTTGATGCACGTTCGGCTACTGCGCACACAACTCCCAAACACAGAAAATATATTATTTTTTTAGCACTTGGGGGGAGCACCCCTGATGGACAGAGCACCCCCTGGACAACACTGCAGCACCCCTTTAGGACTGGGACACTGCACAGGACTTTGGAGTGGACACAGCCCCTATGGAGAACTGACTGCACAACACAGTCCAGCCAGCCCCTATGGACTTTGAAGTAGTGGACACAGCCCCTATTAACAACAGCAGCACAGCACAACACAGCCAGCCCCTATGGACTTTGAAGTACTGGACAACAGCAGCACTACACTACACTACACTACACAGCCCAGCCAGCCCTAACTCCCACCCTCCCTCTTCACTGTCCACAGCCGAGTGAGAAAATGGCGCCGACGTGGGTACCTTATATAGGATCCAAAACCCGCGAGACTCGGAAGGCGGGATGATGACGTTTTGCCTCGATTTCAGATCCGAGTCAGGCGGGAAAAGTCGAGCCTGACTCGGATCCGCCTCGGATCGGGGGGGTTCGGATTTCAGAAATCCGAACCCGCTCACCCCTAATATGCATACAGTATTTCTGGCACATGAGTGTAATACATACAGTATATCTGGCACATGAGTGAATAAGAAGCAGTATTTCTGGCACATGAGTGTAATACATACAGTATTTCTGGCACATGAGTGTAATACATACAGTATATCTGGCACATGAGTGAATATGCATACAGTATTTCTGGCACATGAGTGTATATGCATACAGTATTTCTGGCACATGAGTGTAATACATACAGTATATCTGGCACATGAGTGTAATACATACAGTAGATCTGGCACATGAGTGAATATGCATACAGCATTTCTGGCAAATGAGTGTAATACATACAGTATATCTGGCACTTGAGTGAATATGCATACAGTATTTCTGGCACATGAGTGTATATGCATACAGTATTTCTGGCACATGAGTGAATATGCATACAGTATTTCTGGCACATGAGTGTAATGCATACAGTATATCTGGCACATGAGTGAATATGCATACAGTATATCTGGCACATGTGTAATACATACAGTATATCTGGCACATGAGTGAATATGCATACAGTATTTCTGGCACATGAGTGAATAAGCATACAGTATATCTTGCACATGAGTGAATAAGCATTAGGGGTGTGCACCGGCCACTTTTCGCGTTTTGGTTTTGGATCTGGATCTTTCTTCGTGTTTTGGATCTGGATTGGTTTTGCCAAACCACCCTTCCGTGTTTTGGGTTCTGGGTTTTGTGTTTTGGATCTGTATTTTTTTGAAAAAAAGCATAAAAACAGCAAAAATCACAGAATTTGTAGGTTTTTCTGCTCCTATGCTATTATTAACCTCAATAACCTTAATTTCCACTCATTTCCAGTCTATTCTGAACACCTCACACCTCACAATAGTGTTTTTATGTCCAAAAGGTTGCACTGAGGTAGCTGGATGACTATGCTAAGCGACACGAGTGGGCGGCACAAACACGTGACCCATCTAGGCGTGAAACTGCAGTGGCAGACAGGATGGCAGTTTGAAAAACTAGGCCCCAAACTGTACATAATGCAAAGAAAAAAAAGAGGTGCAAGATGGAATTGTCCTTGGGCCCTCCCACTCACCCTTATGTTGTATAAACAGGACATGCACACTTTAACAAACCAATCACTTCAGCACCAGGGTCTGCCACACAACTGTGGCTGAAATGATTGGTTCGTTTGGGCCCCCACAAAACAAGCTGGCAATTAATCTGTCCCTGCACAAACTGGCTCTACGGAGGCAAGATGTCATCCTCATCCTCCTCATCCACCGATTCCTCACCCTCTTCAGTGTGTACATCCTCATCCTCACAGAGTATTAATTCATCCCCGCAGGAACCACAGGTCCCTCTGTACGTTCTGGAGGCTGGTCTCCCTGGAAGAGTTAATCATTCATTTTATGAACATCATCTTCTCCACATTTTGTGGAAGCAACCTCCTACGCCTTTCGCTGACAAGGTTCCCGGCTGCACTAAACACTCTTTCGGAGTACACACTGGAGGGGGGGCAACTCAGGTAAAATAGAGCCAGTTTGTACAGGGACCTCCAAATTGCTTCTTTTTCCTGCCAGTACAGGTACGGACTGTCTGACATGCCTACTTGGATGCTGTCACCGATGTAATCCTTTAACAGACAGACGCACGCTTGTCATTGCTGCTTTGAGGATGCAAGTGCGGCTACAGCCCACACAATTCACAAAGACAGAAAAAAAAAGAACAATATTTTTATTGTTTGTGTAGCACACTTTGAGGGTGTCACCACCCTTTAACAGACAGACGCACGCTTGTCGCTGCTGCTTTGAGGATGCAGGTGGAATCTAGACGGGATTTGGAACCGGGGTCACACTACCTCCATCAATTGTCTAAATCCCACTGCACTAATGGCGGATACCGGACGCACGTCTAACACCAACATAGCAGTCAAGGCCTCAGTTATACGTTTTGCTTCAGGATGACTGCTGTCGTACTTCATCCTCATCGCTAGGGACTGTTGGAGGGTCAATTGTTTAGTAAAAGTAGTGATGTTCCTACTTCCTCTCTGGGATGATGAACAACTCCCAGCAGCAGCAATAGCACTAGGAGGAAGTGGTTCTTGATCTTTCCCTATTTTATTTTTATCGGAGAAAGTTTGGTCCTCCATTTATGTTATATTGATATATTCTAGCGGGTAAAGCGCACACAAACACAGAAAATATTTTTTTATTTTTGCTGGAGAGTAGTGCACTTTGTGGGTTACACCACTCTTTAAGAAATGAGCCAGCCGGCTCTTTACTTATGGGACACAGGCGCACGCTTCGCGCTGCTCCTTTGTTGATGCACGTGCAGCCACAGTGCACACAAGTCACAAACACAGAAAATATATATTTTTTTGGTTTGGAGTGTACTTTGGGGGTTACAGCACCCTTTAACGGTCAAGCCAGCCGGCCCTTTACTTATGACACAGGTGCACGCTTGGCACTACTTTGTTGATGCACGTGCGGCTACTGCGCACACAATTCACAAACACAGAAAATAATTTTATTTTTGGTTTGGACTGGAGTGTACTTGGGGGTTACAGCACCCTTTAACGGTCAAGCCAGCCGGCCCTTTACTTATGACACAGGCGCACGCTTGGCACTACTTTGTTGAGGCACGTGCGGCTACTGCGCACACAATTCACAAACACAGAAAATATATATTTTTTTGGTTTGGACTGGAGTGTACATTGGGGGTTACAGCACCCTTTAACGGTCAAGCCAGCCGGCCCTTTACTTATGACACAGGCGCACGCTTGGCACTACTTTGTTGATGCACGTGCGGCTACTGCGCACACAATTCACAAACACAGAAAATATATATTTTTTTGGTTTGGACTGGAGTGTACTTTGGGCGTTACAGCACCCTTTAACGGTGAAGCCAGCCGGCCCTTTACTTATGACACAGGCGCACGCTTGGCACTACTTTGTTGATGCACGTGCGGCTACTGCGCACACAATTCACAAACACAGAAAATAATTTTTTTTTTGGTTTGGACTGGAGTGTACTTTGGGGTTTACAGCACCCTTTAACGGTCAAGCCAGCAGGCCCTTTACTTATGACACAGGCGCACGCTTGGCACTACTTTGTTGATGCACGTGCGGCTACTGCGCACACAATTCACAAACACAGAAAATAATTTTATTTTTGGTTTGGACTGGAGTGTACTTGGGGGTTACAGCACCCTTTAACGGTCAAGCCAGCCGGACCTTTACTTATGACACAGGCGCACGCTTGGCACTACTTTGTTGAGGCACGTGCGGCTACTGCGCACACAATTCACAAACACAGAAAATAATTTTTTTTTGGTTTGGACTGGAGTGTACTTTGGGGGTTACAGCACCCTTTAACGGTCAAGCCAGCCGGCCCTTTACTTATGACACAGGCGCACGCTTGGCACTACTTTGTTGATGCAAGTGCTGCTACTGCGCACACAATTCACAAACACACAAAAAATATTATTTTTTTAGCACTTGGGGGGAGCACCCCTGATGGACAGAGAACCCCCTGGACAACACTACAGCACCCCTTTAGGACTGGGACACTGCACAGGACTTTGGAGTGGACACAGCCCCTATGGAGAACTGACTGCACAACACAGTCCAGCCAGCCCCTATGGACTTTGAAGTAGTGGACACAGCCCCTATTAACAACAGCAGCACAGCACAACACAGCCAGCCCCTAAGGACTTTGAAGTAGTGGACAACAGCAGCACAGCGCAGCACAGCACAGCACAACACTACTCTGCACTACACTACACTACACAGCCCAGCCAGCCCTAACTCCCACTCTCCCTCTTCACTGTCCACAGCCGAGTGAGAAAATGGCGCCGAAGCGGGTACCTTATATAGGTTCCAAAACCTGCGAGACTCGGAAGGCGGGATGATGACGTTTTGCCTCGATTTCAGATCCGAGTCAGGCGGGAAAAGTTGAGCCTGACTCGGATCTGCCTCGGATCAGGGGGGCTCGGGGGGGGTTCGGATTTCAGAAATCCAAACCCGCTCACCCCTAATAAGCATACAGTATTTCTGGCACATGAGTGTAATACATACAGTATATCTGGCACATGAGTGTAATACATACAGTATATCTGGCACATGAGTGTATATGCATACAGTATTTCTGGCACATGAGAGAATATGCATACAGTATATCTGGCACATGAGTGTAATACATACAGTATTTCTGGCACATGAGTGTAATGCATACAGTATATCTGGCACATGAGTGAATAAGCATACAGTATTTCAGGCACATGAGTGAATAAGCATACAGTATTTCTGGCACATGAGTGTAATACATACAGTATATCTGGCACATGAGTGTAATACATACAGTATATCTGGCACATGAGTGAATAGGCATACAGTATTTCTGGCACATGAGTGTAATACATACAGTATATCTGGCACATGAGTGAATAAGCATACAGTATATCTGGCACATGAGTGTAATACATACAGTATATCTGGCACATGAGTGTATATGCATACAGTATTTCTGGCACATGAGTGTAATATATACAGTATATCTGGCACATGAGTGTTATACATACAGTATATCTGGCACATGAGTGAATAAGCATACAGTATTTCTGGCACATGAGTGTAATACATAGAGTATTTCTGGCACATGAGTGTAATACATACAGTATATCTGGCACATGAGTGTATATGCATACAGTATTTCTGGCACATGAGTGTAATACATACAGTATATCTGGCACATGAGTGTTATACATACAGTATATCTGGCACATGAGTGAATAAGCATACAGTATTTCTGGCACATGAGTGTAATACATAGAGTATTTCTGGCACATGAGTGTAAAGCATACAGTATATCTGGCACATGAGTGAATATGCATACAGTATATCTGGCACATGAGTGTAATACATACAGTATTTCTGGCACATGAGTGTAATGCATACAGTATTTCTGGCACATGAGTGAATATGCATACAGTATTTCTGGCACATGAGTGTAATACATACAGTATATCTGGCACATGAGTGAATAGGCATACAGTATATCTGGCACATGAGTGTTATACATACAGTATATCTGGCACATGAGTGAATAAGCATACAGTATTTCTGGCACATGAGTGTAATACATAGAGTATTTCTGGCACATGAGTGTAATACATACAGTATATCTGGCACATGAGTGTATATGCATACAGTATTTCTGGCACATGAGTGTAATATATACAGTATATCTGGCACATGAGTGTTATACATACAGTATATCTGGCACATGAGTGAATAAGCATACAGTATTTCTGGCACATGAGTGTAATACATAGAGTATTTCTGGCACATGAGTGTAAAGCATACAGTATATCTGGCACATGAGTGAATATGCATACAGTATATCTGGCACATGAGTGTAATACATACAGTATTTCTGGCACATGAGTGTAATGCATACAGTATTTCTGGCACATGAGTGAATATGCATACAGTATTTCTGGCACATGAGTGTAATACATACAGTATTTCTGGCACATGAGTGTAATGCATACAGTATATCTGGCACATGAGTGAATATGCATACAGTATATCTGGCACATGAGTGTAATACATACAGTATTTCTGGCACATGAGTGAATATGCATACAGTATATCTGGCACATGAGTGTAATACATACAGTATATCAGGCACATGAGTGAATAAGCATACAGTATTTCTGCCACATGAGTGAATAAGCATACAGTATTTCTGGCACATGAGTGTATAAGCATACAGTATATCTGGCACATGAGAGTATATGCATACAGTATATCTGGCACATGAGTGTAATAAATACAGTATTTCTGGCACATGAGTGAATATGCATACAGTATATCTGGCACATGAGAGTATATGCATACAGTATTTCTGGCACATGAGTGTAATACATACATTATTTATGGCACATGAGTGTATATGCATACAGTATTTCTGGCACATGAGTGAATATGCAATGCATACAGTATTTCTGGCACATGAGTGAATATACATACAGTATTTCTGGCACATGAGTGTAATGCATACAGTATATCTAGCACATGAGTGAATATGCATACAGTATTTCGGCACATGAGTGTATATGCATACAGTATATCTGGCACATGAGTGTAATACATACAGTATGTCTGGCACATGAGTGAATATGCATACAGTATATCTGGCACATGAGTGCATATGCATACAGTATTTCTGGCACATGAGTGTATATGCATACAGTATATCTGGCACATGAGTGTAATACATACAGTATATCTGGCAGATGAGTGAATATGCATACAGTATTTCTGGCACATGAGTGCATATGCATACAGTATTTCTGGCACATGAGTGTATATGCATACAGTATATCTGGCACATGAGTGTAATACATACAGTATATCTGGCACATGAGTGTATATGCATACAGTATTTCTGGCACATGAGTGTAATACATACAGTATATCTGGCACATGAGTGCATATGCATACAGTATTTCTGGCACAGGAGTGTAATACATACAGTATATCTGGCACATGTGTGTAATACATACAGTATATCTGGCACATGAGTGTATATGCACACAGTATTTCTGGCACATGAGTGTAATACATACAGTATTTCTGTCACATGAGTGTAATACATACAGTATATCTGGCACATGAGTGCATATGCATACAGTATTTCTGGCACATGAGTGTAATACATACAGTATATCTGGCACATGAGTGAATATGCAAACAGTATTTCTGGCACATGAGTGTATATGCATACAGTATTTCTGGCACATGAGTGTATATGCATACAGTATATCTGGCACATGAGTGTAATACATACAGTATATCTGGCATATGAGTGTAATACATACAGTATATCTGACACATGAGTGCATATGCATTAGGGGTGTGCACCGGCCACTTTTCGTGTTTTGTATTTTGGTTTTGGATCTGGATCTTTCTTCGTGTTTTGGATCTGGATTGGTTTTGCCAAAACCTCCCTTCCGTGTTTTGGGTTCTGGGTTTTGTGTTTTGGATCTGTATTTTTTTTAAAAAAAGCATAAAAACAGCTAAAATCACAGAATTTGTAGGTTTTTCTGCTCCTATGCTATTATTAACCTCAATAACCTTAATTTCCACTCATTTCCAGTCTATTCTGAACACCTCACACCTCACAATAGTGTTTTTATGTCCAAAAGGTTGCACCGAGGTAGCTGGATGACTATGCTAAGCGACACGAGTGGGCGGCACAAACACGTGACCCATCTAGGCGTGAAACTGCAGTGGCAGACAGGATGGCAGTTTGAAAAACTAGGCCCCAAACTGTACATAATGCAAAGAAAAAAAAGAGGTGCAAGATGGAATTGTCCTTGGGCCCTCCCTCCCACCCTTATGTTGTATAAACAGGACATGCACACTTTAACAAACCAATCATTTCAGCGCCAGGGTCTGCCACACAACTGTGGCTGAAATGATTGGTTCGTTTGGGCCCCCACAAAACAAGCTGGCAATTAATCTGTCCCTGCACAAACTGGCTCTACGGAGGCAAGATGTCATCCTCATCCTCCTCATCCACCGATTCCTCACCCTCTTCAGTGTGTACATCCTCATCCTCACAGAGTATTAATTCGTCCCCGCTGGAATCCACAACCACAGGTCCCTCTGTACGTTCTGGATGCTGGTCTCCCTGGAAGAGTTGATCATTCATTTTATGAACATCATCTTCTCCACATTTTGTGGAAGCAACCTCCTACACCTTTCGCTGACAAGGTTCCTGGCTGCACTAAACACTCTTTCGGAGTACACACTGGAAGGGGGCAACTCAGGTAAAATAGAGCCATTTGTACAGGGACCTCCAAATTGCTTCTTTTTCCTGCCAGTACAGGTACGGACTGTCTGACATGCCTACTTGGTTGCTGTCACTGATGTAATCCTTTAACAGACAGACGCACGCTTGTCGCTGCTGCTTTGAGGATACAAGTGCGGCTACAGCCCACACAATTCACAAAGACAGAAAAAAAAAGAAGAATATTTTTATTGTTTGTGGAGCGCACTTTGAAGGTTACACCACCCTTTAACAGACAGACGCACGCTTGTCACTGCTGCTTTGAAGATCCAAGTGCGGCTACAGCCCACACAATTCACAAAGACAGAAAAAAGAAGAAGAATTTTTTTATTGTTTGTGTAGCACACTTTGAGGGTGTCACCACCCTTTAACAGACAGACACATGCTTGTCGCTGCTGCTTTGAAGATGCAAGTGCGGCTACATCGCACACAAGTCTCAAACACATTAAAAAAATAGTTTTTTATTTTTTGGAGCACTTTGAGAGTTACACCACCCTTTAACAGACAGACGCACGCTTGTCGTTGCTGCTTTGAGGATGCAAGTGCGGCTACAGCCCACACAATTCTCAAAGACAGAAAAAAAAAGAACAATATTTTAATTGTTTGTGTAGCACACTTTGAGGGTGTCACCACCCTTTAACAGACAGACGCACGCTTGTCGCTGCTGCTTTAAGGATGCAGGTGCGGCTACAGCCCACACATTTCACAAAGACCGAAAAAAAAAGAACAATATTTTTATTGTTTGTGTAGCACACTTTGAGGGTGTCACCACCCTTTAACAGACAGACGCACGCTTGTCGCTGCTGCTTTGAGGATGCAAGTGCGGCTACAGCCCACACAATTCACAAAGACAGAAAAAAAAAGAACAATATTTTTATTGTTTGTGTAGCACACTTTGAGGGTGTCACCACCCTTTAACAGACAGACGCACGCTTGTCGCTGCTGCTTTGAGGATGCAGGTGGAATCTAGACGGGATTTGGAACCGGGGTCACACTACCTCCATCAATTGTCTAAATCCCACTGCACTAATGGCGGATACCGGACGCACGTCTAACACCAACATAGCAGTCAAGGCCTCAGTTATACGTTTTGCTTCAGGATGACTGCTGTCGTACTTCATCCTCATCGCTAGGGACTGTTGGAGGGTCAATTGTTTAGTAAAAGTAGTGATATTCCTACTTCCTCTCTGGGATGATGAACAACTCCCAGCAGCAGCAATAGCACTAGGAGGAAGTGGTTCTTGATCTTTCCCTATTTTATTTTTATCGGAGAAAGTTTGGTCCTCCATTTATGTTATATTGATATATACGTGCGGCTAAAGCGCACACAAACACAGAAAATATTTTTTTATTTTTGCTGGAGAGTAGTGCACTTTGTGGGTTACACCACCCTTTAAGAAATGAGCCAGCCGGCTCTTTACTTATGGGACACAGGCGCACGCTTGGCGCTGCTCCTTTGTTGATGCACGTGCAGCCACAGTGCACACAAGTCACAAACACAGAAAATATATATTTTTTTGGTTTGGAGTGTACTTTGGGGGTTACAGCACCCTTTAACGGTCAAGCCAGCCGGCCCTTTACTTATGACACAGGCGCACGCTTGGCACTACTTTGTTGATGCACGTGCGGCTACTGCGCACACAATTCACAAACACAGAAAATATATATTTTTTTGGTTTGGACTGGAGTGTACTTTGGGGGTTACAGCACCCTTTAACGGTCAAGCCAGCCGGCCCTTTACTTATGACACAGGCGCACGCTTGGCACTACTTTGTTGATGCACGTGCGGCTACTGCGCACACAATTCACAAACACAGAAAATATATTATTTTTTTAGCACTTGGGGGGAGCACCCCTGATGGACAGAGCACCCCCTGGACAACACTGCAGCACCCCTTTAGGACTGGGACACTGCACAGGACTTTGGAGTGGACACAGCCCCTATGGAGAACTGACTGCACAACACAGTCCAGCCAGCCCCTATGGACTTTGAAGTAGTGGACACAGCCCCTATTAACAACAGCAGCACAGCACAACACAGCCAGCCCCTATGGACTTTGAAGTACTGGACAACAGCAGCACTACACTACACTACACTACACAGCCCAGCCAGCCCTAACTCCCACCCTCCCTCTTCACTGTCCACAGCCGAGTGAGAAAATGGCGCCGACGTTGGTACCTTATATAGGATCCAAAACCCGCGAGACTCGGAAGGCGGGATGATGACGTTTTGCCTCGATTTCAGATCCGAGTCAGGCGGGAAAAGTCGAGCCTGACTCGGATCCGCCTCGGATCGGGGGGGTTCGGATTTCAGAAATCCGAACCCGCTCACCCCTAATATGCATACAGTATTTCTGGCACATGAGTGTAATACATACAGTATATCTGGCACATGAGTGAATAAGAAGCAGTATTTCTGGCACATGAGTGTAATACATACAGTATTTCTGGCACATGAGTGTAATACATACAGTATATCTGGCACATGAGTGAATATGCATACAGTATTTCTGGCACATGAGTGTATATGCATACAGTATTTCTGGCACATGAGTGTAATACATACAGTATATCTGGCACATGAGTGTAATACATACAGTAGATCTGGCACATGAGTGAATATGCATACAGCATTTCTGGCAAATGAGTGTAATACATACAGTATATCTGGCACTTGAGTGAATATGCATACAGTATTTCTGGCACATGAGTGTATATGCATACAGTATTTCTGGCACATGAGTGAATATGCATACAGTATTTCTGGCACATGAGTGTAATGCATACAGTATATCTGGCACATGAGTGAATATGCATACAGTATATCTGGCACATGTGTAATACATACAGTATATCTGGCACATGAGTGAATATGCATACAGTATTTCTGGCACATGAGTGAATAAGCATACAGTATATCTTGCACATGAGTGAATAAGCATTAGGGGTGTGCACCGGCCACTTTTCGCGTTTTGGTTTTGGATCTGGATCTTTCTTCGTGTTTTGGATCTGGATTGGTTTTGCCAAACCACCCTTCCGTGTTTTGGGTTCTGGGTTTTGTGTTTTGGATCTGTATTTTTTTGAAAAAAAGCATAAAAACAGCAAAAATCACAGAATTTGAAGGTTTTTCTGCTCCTATGCTATTATTAACCTCAATAACCTTAATTTCCACTCATTTCCAGTCTATTCTGAACACCTCACACCTCACAATAGTGTTTTTATGTCCAAAAGGTTGCACTGAGGTAGCTGGATGACTATGCTAAGCGACACGAGTGGGCGGCACAAACACGTGACCCATCTAGGCGTGAAACTGCAGTGGCAGACAGGATGGCAGTTTGAAAAACTAGGCCCCAAACTGTACATAATGCAAAGAAAAAAAAGAGGTGCAAGATGGAATTGTCCTTGGGCCCTCCCACTCACCCTTATGTTGTATAAACAGGACATGCACACTTTAACAAACCAATCACTTCAGCACCAGGGTCTGCCACACAACTGTGGCTGAAATGATTGGTTCGTTTGGGCCCCCACAAAACAAGCTGGCAATTAATCTGTCCCTGCACAAACTGGCTCTACGGAGGCAAGATGTCATCCTCATCCTCCTCATCCACCGATTCCTCACCCTCTTCAGTGTGTACATCCTCATCCTCACAGAGTATTAATTCATCCCCGCAGGAACCACAGGTCCCTCTGTACGTTCTGGAGGCTGGTCTCCCTGGAAGAGTTAATCATTCATTTTATGAACATCATCTTCTCCACATTTTGTGGAAGCAACCTCCTACGCCTTTCGCTGACAAGGTTCCCGGCTGCACTAAACACTCTTTCGGAGTACACACTGGAGGGGGGGCAACTCAGGTAAAATAGAGCCAGTTTGTACAGGGACCTCCAAATTGCTCCTTTTTCCTGCCAGTACAGGTACGGACTGTCTGACATGCCTACTTGGATGCTGTCACCGATGTAATCCTTTAACAGACAGACGCACGCTTGTCGTTGCTGCTTTGAGGATGCAAGTGCGGCTACAGCCCACACAATTCACAAAGACAGAAAAAAAAAGAACAATATTTTTATTGTTTGTGTAGCACACTTTGAGGGTGTCACCACCCTTTAACAGACAGACGCACGCTTGTCGCTGCTGCTTTGAGGATGCAGGTGGAATCTAGATGGGATTTGGAACCGGGGTCACACTACCTCCATCAATTGTCTAAATCCCACTGCACTAATGGCGGATACCGGACGCACGTCTAACACCAACATAGCAGTCAAGGCCTCAGTTATACGTTTTGCTTCAGGATGACTGCTGTCGTACTTCATCCTCATCGCTAGGGACTGTTGGAGGGTCAATTGTTTAGTAAAAGTAGTGATGTTCCTACTTCCTCTCTGGGATGATGAACAACTCCCAGCAGCAGCAATAGCACTAGGAGGAAGTGGTTCTTGATCTTTCCCTATTTTATTTTTATCGGAGAAAGTTTGGTCCTCCATTTATGTTATATTGATATATACGTGCGGCTAAAGCGCACACAAACACAGAAAATATTTTTTTATTTTTGCTGGAGAGTAGTGCACTTTGTGGGTTACACCACCCTTTAAGAAATGAGCCAGCCGGCTCTTTACTTATGGGACACAGGCGCACGTTTGGCGCTGCTCCTTTGTTGATGCACGTGCAGCCACAGTGCACACAAGTCACAAACACAGAAAATATATATTTTTTTGGTTTGGAGTGTACTTTGGGGGTTACAGCACCCTTTAACGTTCAAGCCAGCCGGCCCTTTACTTATGACACAGGTGCACGCTTGGCACTACTTTGTTGATGCACGTGCGGCTACTGCGCACACAATTCACAAACACAGAAAATAATTTTATTTTTGGTTTGGACTGGAGTGTACTTGGGGGTTACAGCACCCTTTAACGGTCAAGCCAGCCGGCCCTTTACTTATGACACAGGCGCACGCTTGGCACTACTTTGTTGAGGCACGTGCGGCTACTGCGCACACAATTCACAAACACAGAAAATATATATTTTTTTGGTTTGGACTGGAGTGTACATTGGGGGTTACAGCACCCTTTAACGGTCAAGCCAGCCGGCCCTTTACTTATGACACAGGCGCACGCTTGGCACTACTTTGTTGATGCACGTGCGGCTACTGCGCACACAATTCACAAACACAGAAAATATATATTTTTTTGGTTTGGACTGGAGTGTACTTTGGGCGTTACAGCACCCTTTAACGGTGAAGCCAGCCGGCCCTTTGCTTATGACACAGGCGCACGCTTGGCACTACTTTGTTGATGCATGTGCGGCTACTGCGCACACAATTCACAAACACAGAAAATAATTTTTTTTTTGGTTTGGACTGGAGTGTACTTTGGGGTTTACAGCACCCTTTAATGGTCAAGCCAGCAGGCCCTTTACTTATGACACAGGCGCACGCTTGGCACTACTTTGTTGATGCACGTGCGGCTACTGCGCACACAATTCACAAACACAGAAAATAATTTTATTTTTGGTTTGGACTGGAGTGTACTTGGGGGTTACAGCACCCTTTAACGGTCAAGCCAGCCGGACCTTTACTTATGACACAGGCGCACGCTTGGCACTACTTTGTTGAGGCACGTGCGGCTACTGCGCACACAATTCACAAACACAGAAAATAATTTTTTTTTGGTTTGGACTGGAGTGTACTTTGGGGGTTACAGCACCCTTTAACGGTCAAGCCAGCCGGCCCTTTACTTATGACACAGGCGCACGCTTGGCACTACTTTGTTGATGCACGTGCGGCTACTGTGCACACAATTCACAAACACAGAAAATATATTTTTTTTTGTTTTGGACTGGAGTGTACTTTGGGGGTTACAGCACCCTTTAACGGTCAAGCCAGCCGGCCCTTTACTTATGACACAGGCGCACGCTTGGCACTACTTTGTTGATGCACGTGCGGCTACTGCGCACACAATTCCCAAACACAGAAAATTATTTTTTTTTTGGTTTGGACTGGAGTGTACTTTGGGGGTTACAGCACCCTTTAACGGTCAAGCCAGCCGGCCCTTTACTTATGACACAGGCGCACGCTTGGCACTACTTTGTTGATGCATGTGTGGCTACTGCGCACACAATTCACAAACACAGAAAATATATTATTTTTTTAGCACTTGGGGGGAGCACCCCTGATGGACAGAGCACCCCCTGGACAACACTACAGCACCCCTTTAGGACTGGGACACTGCACAGGACTTTGGAGTGGACACAGCCCCTATGGAGAACTGACTGCACAACTCAGTCCAGCCAGCCCCTATGGACTTTGAAGTAGTGGACACAGCCCCTATTAACAACAGCAGCACAGCACAACACAGCCAGCCCGTATGGACTTTGAAGTAGTGGACAACAGCAGCACTACACTACACTACACAGCCCAGCCAGCCCTAACTCCAACCCTCCCTCTTCACTGTCCACAGCCGAGTGAGAAAATGGCGCCGACGCGGGTACCTTATATAGGATCCAAAACCCGCGAGACTCGGAAGGCGGGATGATGACGTTTTGCCTCGATTTCAGATCCGAGTCAGGCGGGAAAAGTCGAGCCTGACTCGGATCTGCCTCGGATCGGGGGGGTTCGGATTTCAGAAATCCGAACCCGCTCACCCCTAATATGCATACAGTATTTCTGGCACATGAGTGTAATACATACAGTATATCTGGCACATGAGTGAATAAGAAGCAGTATTTCTGGCACATGAGTGTAATACATACAGTATTTCTGGCACATGAGTGTAATACATACAGTATATCTGGCACATGAGTGAATATGCATACAGTATTTCTGGCACAAGAGTGTATATGCATACAGTATTTCTGGCACATGAGTGTAATACATACAGTATATCTGGCACATGAGTGTAATACATACAGTATATCTGGCACATGAGTGAATATGCATACAGTATGTCTGGCAAATGAGTGTAATACATACAGTATATCTGGCACTTGAGTGAATATGCATACAGTATTTCTGGCACATGAGTGAATATGCATACAGTATTTCTGGCACATGAGTGTAATGCATACAGTATATCTGGCAAATGAGTGAATATGCATACAGTATATCTGGCACATGTGTAATACATACAGTATATCTGGCACATGAGTGAATATGCATACAGTATTTCTGGCACATGAGTGAATAAGCATACAGTATATCTGGCACATGAGTGAATAAGCATTAGGGATGTGCACCGGCCACTTTTCGCGTTTTGGTTTTGGATCTGGATCTTTCTTCGTGTTTTGGATCTGGATTGGTTTTGCCAAAACCACCCTTCCGTGTTTTGGGTTCTGGGTTTTGTGTTTTGGATCTGTATTGTTTTGAAAAAAAGCATAAAAACAGCTAAAATCACAGAATTTGTAGATTGTCTGCTCCTATGCTATTATTAACCTCAATAACCTTAATTTCCACTCATTTCCAGTCTATTCTGAACACCTCACACCTCACAATAGTGTTTTTATGTCCAAAAGGTTGCACCGAGGTAGCTGGATGACTATGCTAAGCGACACGAGTGGGCGGCACAAACACGTGACCCATCTAGGCGTGAAACTGCAGTGGCAGACAGGATGGCAGTTTGAAAAACTAGGCCCCAAACTGTACATAATGCAAAGAAAAAAAAGAGGTGCAAGATGGAATTGTCCTTGGGCCCTCCCACCCACCCTTATGTTGTATAAACAGGACATGCACACTTTAACAAACCAATCACTTCAGCGCCAGGGTCTGCCACACAACTATGGCTGAAATGATTGGTTCATTTGGGCCCCCACAAAACAAGCTGGCAATTAATCTGTCCCTGCACAAACTGGCTCTACGGAGGCAAGATGTCATCCTCATCCTCCTCATCCACCGATTCCTCACCCTCTTCAGTGTGTACATCCTCATCCTCACAGAGTATTAATTCGTCCCCGCAGGAACCACAGGTCCCTCTGTACGTTCTGGAGGCTGGTCTCCCTGGAAGAGTTGATCATTCATTTTATGAACATCATCTTCTCCACATTTTGTGGAAGCAACCTCCTACGCCTTTTGCTGACAAGGTTCCCGGCTGCACTAAACACTCTTTTGGAGTACACACTGGAGGGGGGACAACTCAGGTAAAATAGAGCCAGTTTGTACAGGGACCTCCAAATTGCTTCTTTTTCCTGCCAGTACAGGTACGAACTGTCTGACATGCCTACTTGGATGCTGTCACCGATGTAATCCTTTAACAGACAGACGCACGCTTGTCGCTGCTGCTTTAAGGATGCAGGTGCGGCTACAGCCCACACATTTCACAAAGACCGAAAAAAAAATAGCAATATTTTTATTGTTTGTGTAGCACACTTTGAGGGTGTCACCACCCTTTAACAGACAGACGCACGCTTGTCGCTGCTGCTTTGAGGATGCAAGTGCGGCTACAGCCCACACAATTCACAAAGACAGAAAAAAAAGAAGAATATTTTTATTGTTTGTGTAGCACACTTTGAGGGTGTCACCACCCTTTAACAGACAGACGCACGCTTGTCGCTGCTGCTTTGAGGATGCAGGTGGAATCTAGACGGGATTTGCAACCGGGGTCACACTACCTCCATCAATTGTCTAAATCCCACTGCACTAATGGCGGATACCGGACGCATGTCTAACACCAACATAGCAGTCAAGGCCTCAGTTATACGTTTTGCTTCAGGATGACTGCTGTCGTACTTCATCCTCATCGCTAGGGACTGTTGGAGGGTCAATTGTTTAGTAAAAGTAGTGATGTTCCTACTTCCTCTCTGGGATGATGAACAACTCCCAGCAGCAGCAATAGCACTAGGAGGAAGTGGTTCTTGATCTTTCCCTATTTTATTTTTATCGGAGAAAGTTTGTTCCTCCATTTATGTTATATTGATATATACGTGCGGCTAAAGCGCACACAAACACAGAAAATATTTTTTTATTTTTGCTGGAGAGTAGGGCACTTTGTGGGTTACACCACCCTTTAAGAAATGAGCCAGCCGGCTCTTTACTTATGGGACACAGGCGCACGCTTGGCGCTGCTCCTTTGTTGATGCACGTGCAGCCACAGTGCACACAAGTCACAAACACAGAAAATATATATTTTTTTGGTTTGGAGTGTACTTTGGGGGTTACAGCACCCTTTAACGGTCAAGCCAGCCGGCCCTTTACTTATGACACAGGCGCACGCTTGGCACTACTTTGTTGATGCACGTGCGGCTACTGCGCACACAATTCACAAACACAGAAAATATATATTTTTTTGGTTTGGACTGGAGTGTACTTTGGGGGTTACAGCACCCTTTAATGGTCAAGCCAGCCGGCCCTTTACTTATGACACAGGCGCACGCTTGGCACTACTTTGTTGATGCACGTGCGGCTACTGCGCACACAATTCACAAACACAGAAAATATATATTTTTTTGGTTTGGACTGGAGTGTACTTTGGGGGTTACAGCACCCTTTAACGGTCAAGCCAGCCGGCCCTTTACTTATGACACAGGCGCACGCTTGGCACTACTTTGTTGATGCACGTGCGGCTACTGCGCACACAATTCACAAACACAGAAAATAATTTTTTTTTTGGTTTGGACTGGAGTGTACTTTGGGGGTTACAGCACCCTTTAACGGTCAAGCCAGCTGGCCCTTTACTTATGACACAGGCGCACGCTTGGCACTACTTTGTTGATGCACGTGCGGCTACTGCGCACACAATTCACAAACACAGAAAATAATTTTTTTTTTGGTTTGGACTGGAGTGTACTTTGGGGGTTACAGCACCCTTTAACGGTCAAGCCAGCCGGCCCTTTACTTATGACACAGGCGCACGCTTGGCACTATTTTGTTGATGCACGTGCGGCTACTGCGCACACAATTCACAAACACACAAAACTATCATTTTTTTAGCACTTGGGGGGAGTACCCCCGATGGACAAAGAACCCCCTGGACAACACTACAGCACCCGTTTAGGACTGGGACACTGCACAGGACTTTGGAGTGGACACAGCCCCTATGGAGAACTGACTGCACAACACAGTCCAGCCAGCACCTATGGACTTTGAAGTAGTGGACACAGCCCCTATTAACAACAGCAGCATAGCACAACACAGCCAGCCCCTATGGACTTTGAAGTAGTGGACAACAGCAGCACAGCGCAGCACAGCACAGCACAACACTAATCTGCACTACACTACACTACACTACACAGCCCAGCCAGCCCTAACTCCCACTCTCCCTCTTCACTGTCCACAGCCAAGTGAGAAAATGGCGCCGAAGCGGGTACCTTATATAGGTTCCAAAACCCGCGAGACTCGGAAGGCGGGATGATGACGATTTGCCTCGATTTCAGATCCGAGTCAGGCGGGAAAAGTCGAGCCTGACTCGGATCTGCCTCGGATCGGGGGAGCTCGGGGGGGTTCGGATTTCAGAAATCCAAACCCGCTCACCCCTAATAAGCATACAGTATTTCTGGCACATGAGTGTAATACATACAGTATATCTGGCACATGAGTGTAATACATACAGTATATCTGGCACATGAGTGTATAAGCATACAGTATTTCTGGCACATGAGAGAATATGCATACAGTATATCTGGCACATGAGTGTAATACATACAGTATTTCTGGCACATGAGTGTAATGCATACAGTATATCTGGCACATGAGTGAACAAGCATACAGTATTTCTGGCACATGAGTGAATAAGCATACAGTATTTCTGGCACATGAGTGTAATACTTACAGTATATCTGGCACATGAGTGTAATACATACAGTATATCTGGCACATGAGTGAATAAGCATACAGTATTTCTGGCACATGAGTGTAATACATACAGTATTTCTGGCACATGAGTGAATAAGCATACAGTATATCTGGCACATGAGTGAATAAGCATACAGTATATCTGGTACATGAGTGTAATACATACAGTATATCTGGCACATGAGTGTATATGCATACAGTATTTCTGGCACATGAGTGTAATATATACAGTATATCTGGCACATGAGTGTAATACATACGGTATATCTGGCACATGAGTGAATAAGCATACTGTATTTCTGGCACATGAGTGTAATACATAGAGTATTTCTGGCACATGACTGTAATACATACAGTATATCTGGCACATGAGTGCATATGCATACAGTATTTCTGGCACATGAGTGTAATGCATACATTATATCTGGCACATGATTGAATACGCATACAGTATATCTGGCACATGAGTGTAATACATACTGTATTTCTGGCACATGAGTGTAATGCATAGAGTATTTCTGGCACATGAGTGAATATCCATACAGTATTTCTGGCACATGAGTGTAATACATACAGTATTTCTGGCACATGAGTGTAATGCATACAGTATATCTGGCACATGAGTGAATATGCATACAGTATATCTGACACATGAGTGTAATACATACAGTATATCTGGCACATGAGTGAATATGCATACAGTATATCTGGCACATGAGTGTAATACATGCAGTATATCTGGCACATGAGTGAATAAGCATACAGTATTTCTGGCACATGAGTGAATAAGCATACAGAATTTCTGGCACATGAGTGTATATGCATACAGTATATCTGGCACATGAGTGAACAAGCATACAGTATATCTGGCACATGAGAGTTTATGCATACAGTATATCTGGCACATGAGTGAATAAGCATACAGTATATCTGGCACATGAGAGTATATTCATACAGTATATCTGGCACATGAGTGTATATGCATACAGTATTTCTGGCACATGAGTGTAATACATACAGTATATCGGGCACATGAGTGTAATACATACAGTATATCTGGCACATGAGTGTATATGCATACAGTATTTCTGGCACATGAGAGAATATGCATACAGTATTTCTGGCACATGAGTGTAATACATACAGTATATCTGGCACATGAGTGTAATGCATACAGTATATCTGGCACATGAGTGTAAATGCATACAGTATATCTGGCAAATTAGTGTAATACATACAGTATTTCTGGCACATGAGTGTAATGCATACAGTATATCTGGCACATGAGTGAATAAGCATACAGTATTTCTGGCACATGAGTGAATAAGCATACAGTATATATGGCACATGAGTGAATATGCATACAGTTTTTCTGGCACATGAGTGTAATACATACAGTATATCTGGCACATGAGTGAATATGCATACAGTTTACCTGGCACATGAGTGTATATGCAATTATGCATACAGTATTTCTGGCACATCAGTGTAATACATACAGTATATCTGGCACATGAGTGCATATGCATACAGTACATCTGGCACATGAGTGAATATCCATACAGTATTTCTGGCACATGAGTGAATATCCATACAGTATATCTGGCACATGAGTGTATATGCACACAGTATATCTGCCACATGAGTGAATATGCATACAGTATTTCTGGCACATGAGTGTATATGCATACAGTATTTCTGGCACATGAGTGTATATGCATACAGTATTTCTGGCACATGAGTGCAATACATACAGTATATCTGGCACATGAGTGAATATGCATACAGTATTTCTGGCACATGAGTGTAATACATTCAGTATATCTGGCACATGAGTGTAATACATACAGTATATCTGGCACATGAGTGTATATGCACACAGTATTTCTGGCACATGAGTGTAATACATACAGTATATCTGGCACATGAGTGTAATACATACAGTATATCTGGCACATGAGTGAATAAGCATACAGTATTTCTGGCACATGAGTGTAATACATACAGTATTTCTGGCACATGAGTGTAATACATACAGTATTTCTGGCACATGAGTGTATATGCATACAGTATTTCTGGCACCTGAGTGTAATACATACAGTATATCTGGCACATGAGTGTAATACATACAGTATATCTGGCACATGAGTGAATAAGCATACAGTATTTCTGGCACATGAGTGTAATACATACAGTATTTCTGGCACATAAGTGTAATACATACAGTATATCTGGCACACGAGTGAATATGCATGCAGTATATCTGGCACATGAGTGTAATACATACAGTATATCTGGCACATGAGTGAATAAGCATACAGTATTTCTGGCTAATGAGTGAATATGCATACAGTATTTCTGGCAGATGAGTGTATATGCATACAGTATTTATGGCACATGAGTGAATATGCATACAGTATTTCTGGCACATGAGTGAATAAGCATACAGTATTTCTGGCACATGAGTGTTATACATACAGTAGATCTGGCACATGAGTGTAATACATACAGTATTTCTGGCACATGAGTGAATATGCATACAGTATTTCTGGCACATGAGTGTAATGCATACAGTATATCTGGCACATGAGTGAATATGCATACAGTATTTCTGGCACATGAGTGAATATGCATACAGTATTTCTGGCACATGAGTGTAATGCATACAGTATATCTGGCACATGAGTGAATAAGCATACAGTATTTCTGGCACATGAGTGTATATGCATACAGTATATCTGGCACATGAACGAACAAGCATACAGTATATCTGGCACATGAGTGAATAAGCATACAGTATTTCTGGCACATGAGTGTAATACATACAGTATATCTGGCACATGAATGTAATACATACAGTATTTCTGGCACATGAGTGTAATGCTTACAGTATTTCTGGCACATGAGTGTAATACATACAGTATTTCTGGCACATGAGTGAATATGCATACAGTATATCTGGCACATGAGTGTAATGCATACAGTATTTCTGGCACATGAGTGAATAAGCATACAGTATATCTGGCACATGAGTGAATATGCATACAGTATATCTGGCACATGAGTGTAATGCATACAGTATTTCTGGCACATGAGTGAATAAGCATACAGTATTTCTGGCACATGAGTGTAATACATACAGTATTTCTGGCACATAAGTGTAATACATACAGTATATCTGGCACACGAGTGAATATGCATGCAGTATATCTGGCACATGAGTGTAATACATACAGTATATCTGGCACATGAGTGAATAAGCATACAGTATTTCTGGCTAATGAGTGAATATGCATACAGTATTTCTGGCAGATGAGTGTATATGCATACAGTATTTATGGCACATGAGTGAATATGCATACAGTATTTCTGGCACATGAGTGAATAAGCATACAGTATTTCTGGCACATGAGTGTTATACATACAGTAGATCTGGCACATGAGTGTAATACATACAGTATTTCTGGCACATGAGTGAATATGCATACAGTATTTCTGGCACATGAGTGTAATGCATACAGTATATCTGGCACATGAGTGAATATGCATACAGTATTTCTGGCACATGAGTGAATATGCATACAGTATTTCTGGCACATGAGTGTAATGCATACAGTATATCTGGCACATGAGTGAATAAGCATACAGTATTTCTGGCACATGAGTGTATATGCATACAGTATATCTGGCACATGAACGAACAAGCATACAGTATATCTGGCACATGAGTGTAATACATACAGTATATCTGGCACATGAATGTAATACATACAGTATTTCTGGCACATGAGTGTAATGCTTACAGTATTTCTGGCACATGAGTGTAATACATACAGTATTTCTGGCACATGAGTGAATATGCATACAGTATATCTGGCACATGAGTGTAATGCATACAGTATTTCTGGCACATGAGTGAATAAGCATACAGTATATCTGGCACATGAGTGAATATGCATACAGTATATCTGGCACATGAGTGTAATGCATACAGTATTTCTGGCACATGAGTGAATAAGCATACAGTATATCTGGCACATGAGTGAATATGCATACAGTATTTCTGGCACATGAGTGTAATACATACAGTATATCTGGCACATGAGTGCATATGCATACAGTATTTCTGGCACATGAGTGTAATGCATACATTATATCTGGCACATGATTGAATACGCATACAGTATATCTGGCACATGAGTGTAATACATACTGTATTTCTGGCACATGAGTGTAATGCATAGAGTATTTCTGGCACATGAGTGAATATCCATACAGTATTTCTGGCACATGAGTGTAATACATACAGTATTTCTGGCACATGAGTGTAATGCATACAGTATATCTGGCACATGAGTGAATATGCATACAGTATATCTGACACATGAGTGTAATACATACAGTATATCTGGCACATGAGTGAATATGCATACAGTATATCTGGCACATGAGTGTAATACATGCAGTATATCTGGCACATGAGTGAATAAGCATACAGTATTTCTGGCACATGAGTGAATAAGCATACAGAATTTCTGGCACATGAGTGTATATGCATACAGTATATCTGGCACATGAGTGAACAAGCATACAGTATATCTGGCACATGAGAGTTTATGCATACAGTATATCTGGCACATGAGTGAATAAGCATACAGTATATCTGGCACATGAGAGTATATTCATACAGTATATCTGGCACATGAGTGTATATGCATACAGTATTTCTGGCACATGAGTGTAATACATACAGTATATCGGGCACATGAGTGTAATACATACAGTATATCTGGCACATGAGTGTATATGCATACAGTATTTCTGGCACATGAGAGAATATGCATACAGTATTTCTGGCACATGAGTGTAATACATACAGTATATCTGGCACATGAGTGTAATGCATACAGTATATCTGGCACATGAGTGTAAATGCATACAGTATATCTGGCAAATTAGTGTAATACATACAGTATTTCTGGCACATGAGTGTAATGCATACAGTATATCTGGCACATGAGTGAATAAGCATACAGTATTTCTGGCACATGAGTGAATAAGCATACAGTATATATGGCACATGAGTGAATATGCATACAGTTTTTCTGGCACATGAGTGTAATACATACAGTATATCTGGCACATGAGTGAATATGCATACAGTTTACCTGGCACATGAGTGTATATGCAATTATGCATACAGTATTTCTGGCACATCAGTGTAATACATACAGTATATCTGGCACATGAGTGCATATGCATACAGTACATCTGGCACATGAGTGAATATCCATACAGTATTTCTGGCACATGAGTGAATATCCATACAGTATATCTGGCACATGAGTGTATATGCACACAGTATATCTGCCACATGAGTGAATATGCATACAGTATTTCTGGCACATGAGTGTATATGCATACAGTATTTCTGGCACATGAGTGTATATGCATACAGTATTTCTGGCACATGAGTGCAATACATACAGTATATCTGGCACATGAGTGAATATGCATACAGTATTTCTGGCACATGAGTGTAATACATTCAGTATATCTGGCACATGAGTGTAATACATACAGTATATCTGGCACATGAGTGTATATGCACACAGTATTTCTGGCACATGAGTGTAATACATACAGTATATCTGGCACATGAGTGTAATACATACAGTATATCTGGCACATGAGTGAATAAGCATACAGTATTTCTGGCACATGAGTGTAATACATACAGTATTTCTGGCACATGAGTGTAATACATACAGTATTTCTGGCACATGAGTGTATATGCATACAGTATTTCTGGCACCTGAGTGTAATACATACAGTATATCTGGCACATGAGTGTAATACATACAGTATATCTGGCACATGAGTGAATAAGCATACAGTATTTCTGGCACATGAGTGTAATACATACAGTATTTCTGGCACATAAGTGTAATACATACAGTATATCTGGCACACGAGTGAATATGCATGCAGTATATCTGGCACATGAGTGTAATACATACAGTATATCTGGCACATGAGTGAATAAGCATACAGTATTTCTGGCTAATGAGTGAATATGCATACAGTATTTCTGGCAGATGAGTGTATATGCATACAGTATTTATGGCACATGAGTGAATATGCATACAGTATTTCTGGCACATGAGTGAATAAGCATACAGTATTTCTGGCACATGAGTGTTATACATACAGTAGATCTGGCACATGAGTGTAATACATACAGTATTTCTGGCACATGAGTGAATATGCATACAGTATTTCTGGCACATGAGTGTAATGCATACAGTATATCTGGCACATGAGTGAATATGCATACAGTATTTCTGGCACATGAGTGAATATGCATACAGTATTTCTGGCACATGAGTGTAATGCATACAGTATATCTGGCACATGAGTGAATAAGCATACAGTATTTCTGGCACATGAGTGTATATGCATACAGTATATCTGGCACATGAACGAACAAGCATACAGTATATCTGGCACATGAGTGAATAAGCATACAGTATTTCTGGCACATGAGTGTAATACATACAGTATATCTGGCACATGAATGTAATACATACAGTATTTCTGGCACATGAGTGTAATGCTTACAGTATTTCTGGCACATGAGTGTAATACATACAGTATTTCTGGCACATGAGTGAATATGCATACAGTATATCTGGCACATGAGTGTAATGCATACAGTATTTCTGGCACATGAGTGAATAAGCATACAGTATATCTGGCACATGAGTGAATATGCATACAGTATATCTGGCACATGAGTGTAATGCATACAGTATTTCTGGCACATGAGTGAATAAGCATACAGTATTTCTGGCACATGAGTGTAATACATACAGTATTTCTGGCACATAAGTGTAATACATACAGTATATCTGGCACACGAGTGAATATGCATGCAGTATATCTGGCACATGAGTGTAATACATACAGTATATCTGGCACATGAGTGAATAAGCATACAGTATTTCTGGCTAATGAGTGAATATGCATACAGTATTTCTGGCAGATGAGTGTATATGCATACAGTATTTATGGCACATGAGTGAATATGCATACAGTATTTCTGGCACATGAGTGAATAAGCATACAGTATTTCTGGCACATGAGTGTTATACATACAGTAGATCTGGCACATGAGTGTAATACATACAGTATTTCTGGCACATGAGTGAATATGCATACAGTATTTCTGGCACATGAGTGTAATGCATACAGTATATCTGGCACATGAGTGAATATGCATACAGTATTTCTGGCACATGAGTGAATATGCATACAGTATTTCTGGCACATGAGTGTAATGCATACAGTATATCTGGCACATGAGTGAATAAGCATACAGTATTTCTGGCACATGAGTGTATATGCATACAGTATATCTGGCACATGAACGAACAAGCATACAGTATATCTGGCACATGAGTGTAATACATACAGTATATCTGGCACATGAATGTAATACATACAGTATTTCTGGCACATGAGTGTAATGCTTACAGTATTTCTGGCACATGAGTGTAATACATACAGTATTTCTGGCACATGAGTGAATATGCATACAGTATATCTGGCACATGAGTGTAATGCATACAGTATTTCTGGCACATGAGTGAATAAGCATACAGTATATCTGGCACATGAGTGAATATGCATACAGTATATCTGGCACATGAGTGTAATGCATACAGTATTTCTGGCACATGAGTGAATAAGCATACAGTATATCTGGCACATGAGTGAATATGCATACAGTATTTCTGGCACATGAGTGTAATACATACAGTATTTCTGGCACATGAGTGAATAAGCATACAGTATTTCTGGCATATGAGTGAAAAAGCATACAGTATTTCTGGCACATGAGTGTAATACATACAGTATATCTGGCACATGAGTGTAATGCATTCAGTATATCTGGCACATGAGTGTATATGCAAACAGTATTTCTGGCACATGAGTGTATATGCATACAGTATATCTGGCACATGAGTGTAATACATACAGTATATCTGGCACATGAGTGAATATGCATACAGTATATCTGGCACATGAGTGCATAAGCATACAGTATATCTGGCACATGAGTGTAATACATACAGTATATCTGGCACATGAGTGAATATGCATACAGTTTACCTGGCACATGAGTGTATATGCAATTATGCATACAGTTTTTCTGGCACATGAGTGTAATACATACAGTATATCTGGCACATGAGTGAATATGCATACAGTATTTCTGGCACATGAGTGTATATGCATACAGTATTTCTGGCACATGAGTGTATATGCATACAGTATTTCTGGCACATGAGTGTAATACATACAGTATATCTGGCACAGGAGTGCATATCCATACAGTATTTCTGTCACATGAGTGTAATACATACAGTATATCTGGCACATGAGTGTAATACATACAGTATATCTGGCACATGAGTGTATATGCACACAGTATTTCTGGCACATGAGTGTAATACATACAGTATATCTGGCACATGAGTGTAATACATACAGTATATCTGGCACATGAGTGTATATGCACACAGTATTTCTGGCACATGAGTGTAATACATACAGTATATCTGGCACATGAGTGCATATGCATACAGTATTTCTGGCACATGAGTGTAATACATACAGTATATCTGGCACAGGAGTGAATAAGCATACAGTATTTCTGGCACATGAGTGTAATACATACAGTATATCTGGCACATGAGTTAATATGCATGCAGTATATCTGGCACATGAGTGCATATGCATACAGTATATCTGGCACATGAGTGTGATACATACAGTATATGTGGCACATGAGTGCATAAGCATACAGTATTTCTGGCACATGAGTGTTATACATACAGTATATCTGGCACATGAGTGTTTTACATACAGTATATCTGGCACATGAGTGAATATGCATACAGTATTTCTGGCACATGAGTGAATATGCATACTGTATTTCTGGCACATGAGTGTAATGCATACAGTATATCTGGCACATGAGTGAATATGCATTCAGTATTTCTGGCACATGAATGAATATGCATACAGTATATCTGGCACATGAGTGTAATGCATACAGTTTATCTGGCACATGAGTGAATAAGCATACAGTATTTCTGGCACATGAGTGAATATGCATACAGTATTTCTGGCACATGAGTGTAATGCATACAGTATATCTGGCACATGAGTGAATATGCGTACAGTATTTCTGGCACATGAGTGAATATGCATACAGTATATCTGGCACATGAGTGCATATGCATCTAGTATTTCTGGCACTTGAGTGAATATGCATACAGTATTTCTGGCACATGAGTGTAATACATACAGTATATCTGGCACATGAGTGCATATGCATACAGTACATCTGGCACATGAGTGAATATCCATACAGTATTTCTGGCACATGAGTGAATATCCATACAGTATATCTGGCACATGAGTGTATATGCACACAGTATATCTGGCACATGAGTGAATATGCATACAGTATTTCTGGCACATGAGTGTATATGCATACAGTATTTCTGGCACATGAGTGTATATGCATACAGTATTTCTGGCACATGAGTGCAATACATACAGTATATCTGGCACATGAGTGAATATGCATACAGTATTTCTGGCACATGAGTGTAATACATTCAGTATATCTGGCACATGAGTGTAATACATACAGTATATCTGGCACATGAGTGTATATGCACACAGTATTTCTGGCACATGAGTGTAATACATACAGTATATCTGGCACATGAGTGTAATACATACAGTATATCTGGCACATGAGTGAATAAGCATACAGTATTTCTGGCACATGAGTGTAATACATACAGTATTTCTGGCACATGAGTGTAATACATACAGTATTTCTGGCACATGAGTGTATATGCATACAGTATTTCTGGCACCTGAGTGTAATACATACAGTATATCTGGCACATGAGTGTAATACATACAGTATATCTGGCACATGAGTGAATAAGCATACAGTATTTCTGGCACATGAGTGTAATACATACAGTATTTCTGGCACATAAGTGTAATACATACAGTATATCTGGCACACGAGTGAATATGCATGCAGTATATCTGGCACATGAGTGTAATACATACAGTATATCTGGCACATGAGTGAATAAGCATACAGTATTTCTGGCTAATGAGTGAATATGCATACAGTATTTCTGGCAGATGAGTGTATATGCATACAGTATTTATGGCACATGAGTGAATATGCATACAGTATTTCTGGCACATGAGTGAATAAGCATACAGTATTTCTGGCACATGAGTGTTATACATACAGTAGATCTGGCACATGAGTGTAATACATACAGTATTTCTGGCACATGAGTGAATATGCATACAGTATTTCTGGCACATGAGTGTAATGCATACAGTATATCTGGCACATGAGTGAATATGCATACAGTATTTCTGGCACATGAGTGAATATGCATACAGTATTTCTGGCACATGAGTGTAATGCATACAGTATATCTGGCACATGAGTGAATAAGCATACAGTATTTCTGGCACATGAGTGTATATGCATACAGTATATCTGGCACATGAACGAACAAGCATACAGTATATCTGGCACATGAGTGAATAAGCATACAGTAATTCTGGCACATGAGTGTAATACATACAGTATATCTGGCACATGAATGTAATACATACAGTATTTCTGGCACATGAGTGTAATGCTTACAGTATTTCTGGCACATGAGTGTAATACATACAGTATTTCTGGCACATGAGTGAATATGCATACAGTATATCTGGCACATGAGTGTAATGCATACAGTATTTCTGGCACATGAGTGAATAAGCATACAGTATATCTGGCACATGAGTGAATATGCATACAGTATATCTGGCACATGAGTGTAATGCATACAGTATTTCTGGCACATGAGTGAATAAGCATACAGTATTTCTGGCACATGAGTGTAATACATACAGTATTTCTGGCACATAAGTGTAATACATACAGTATATCTGGCACACGAGTGAATATACATGCAGTATATCTGGCACATGAGTGTAATACATACAGTATATCTGGCACATGAGTGAATAAGCATACAGTATTTCTGGCTAATGAGTGAATATGCATACAGTATTTCTGGCAGATGAGTGTATATGCATACAGTATTTATGGCACATGAGTGAATATGCATACAGTATTTCTGGCACATGAGTGAATAAGCATACAGTATTTCTGGCACATGAGTGTTATACATACAGTAGATCTGGCACATGAGTGTAATACATACAGTATTTCTGGCACATGAGTGAATATGCATACAGTATTTCTGGCACATGAGTGTAATGCATACAGTATATCTGGCACATGAGTGAATATGCATACAGTATTTCTGGCACATGAGTGAATATGCATACAGTATTTCTGGCACATGAGTGTAATGCATACAGTATATCTGGCACATGAGTGAATAAGCATACAGTATTTCTGGCACATGAGTGTATATGCATACAGTATATCTGGCACATGAACGAACAAGCATACAGTATATCTGGCACATGAGTGTAATACATACAGTATATCTGGCACATGAATGTAATACATACAGTATTTCTGGCACATGAGTGTAATGCTTACAGTATTTCTGGCACATGAGTGTAATACATACAGTATTTCTGGCACATGAGTGAATATGCATACAGTATATCTGGCACATGAGTGTAATGCATACAGTATTTCTGGCACATGAGTGAATAAGCATACAGTATATCTGGCACATGAGTGAATATGCATACAGTATATCTGGCACATGAGTGTAATGCATACAGTATTTCTGGCACATGAGTGAATAAGCATACAGTATATCTGGCACATGAGTGAATATGCATACAGTATTTCTGGCACATGAGTGTAATACATACAGTATTTCTGGCACATGAGTGAATAAGCATACAGTATTTCTGGCATATGAGTGAAAAAGCATACAGTATTTCTGGCACATGAGTGTAATACATACAGTATATCTGGCACATGAGTGTAATGCATTCAGTATATCTGGCACATGAGTGTATATGCAAACAGTATTTCTGGCACATGAGTGTATATGCATACAGTATATCTGGCACATGAGTGTAATACATACAGTATATCTGGCACATGAGTGAATATGCATACAGTATATCTGGCACATGAGTGCATAAGCATACAGTATATCTGGCACATGAGTGTAATACATACAGTATATCTGGCACATGAGTGAATATGCATACAGTTTACCTGGCACATGAGTGTATATGCAATTATGCATACAGTTTTTCTGGCACATGAGTGTAATACATACAGTATATCTGGCACATGAGTGAATATGCATACAGTATTTCTGGCACATGAGTGTATATGCATACAGTATTTCTGGCACATGAGTGTATATGCATACAGTATTTCTGGCACATGAGTGTAATACATACAGTATATCTGGCACAGGAGTGCATATCCATACAGTATTTCTGTCACATGAGTGTAATACATACAGTATATCTGGCACATGAGTGTAATACATACAGTATATCTGGCACATGAGTGTATATGCACACAGTATTTCTGGCACATGAGTGTAATACATACAGTATATCTGGCACATGAGTGTAATACATACAGTATATCTGGCACATGAGTGTATATGCACACAGTATTTCTGGCACATGAGTGTAATACATACAGTATATCTGGCACATGAGTGCATATGCATACAGTATTTCTGGCACATGAGTGTAATACATACAGTATATCTGGCACAGGAGTGAATAAGCATACAGTATTTCTGGCACATGAGTGTAATACATACAGTATTTCTGGCACATGAGTGTAATACATACAGTATATCTGGCACATGAGTTAATATGCATGCAGTATATCTGGCACATGAGTGCATATGCATACAGTATATCTGGCACATGAGTGTGATACATACAGTATATGTGGCACATGAGTGCATAAGCATACAGTATTTCTGGCACATGAGTGTTATACATACAGTATATCTGGCACATGAGTGTTTTACATACAGTATATCTGGCACATGAGTGAATATGCATACAGTATTTCTGGCACATGAGTGAATATGCATACTGTATTTCTGGCACATGAGTGTAATGCATACAGTATATCTGGCACATGAGTGAATATGCATTCAGTATTTCTGGCACATGAGTGAATATGCATACAGTATATCTGGCACATGAGTGTAATGCATACAGTTTATCTGGCACATGAGTGAATAAGCATACAGTATTTCTGGCACATGAGTGAATATGCATACAGTATTTCTGGCACATGAGTGTAATGCATACAGTATATCTGGCACATGAGTGAATATGCGTACAGTATTTCTGGCACATGAGTGAATATGCATACAGTATATCTGGCACATGAGTGCATATGCATCTAGTATTTCTGGCACTTGAGTGAATATGCATACAGTATTTCTGGCACATGAGTGTAATACATACAGTATATCTGGCACATGAGTGCATATGCATACAGTACATCTGGCACATGAGTGAATATCCATACAGTATTTCTGGCACATGAGTGAATATCCATACAGTATATCTGGCACATGAGTGTATATGCACACAGTATATCTGGCACATGAGTGAATATGCATACAGTATTTCTGGCACATGAGTGTATATGCATACAGTATTTCTGGCACATGAGTGTATATGCGAACAGTATTTCTGGCACATGAGTGTAATACATACAGTATATCTGGCACATGAGTGCATATGCATACAGTATTTCTTGCACATGAGTGTAATACATACAGTATATCTGGCACATGAGTGTAATACATACAGTATATCTGGCACATGAGTGAATAAGCATACAGTATTTCTGGCACATGAGTGAATAAGCATACAGTATTTCTGGCACATGAGTGAATATGCATACAGTATATCTGGCACATGAGTGAAAAAGCATACAGTATATCTGGCACATGAGAGTATATGCATACAGTATATCTGGCACATGAGTGTAATACATACAGTATTTCAGGCACATGAGTGTAATACATACAGTATATCTGGCACATGAGTGTAATACATACAGTATTTCTGGCACATGAGTGTAATGCATACAGTATATCTGGCACATGAGTGAATAAGCATACAGTATTTCTGGCACATGAGTGAATAAGCATACAGTATATCTGGCACATGAGTGAATATGCATACAGTTTTTCTTGCACATGAGTGTAATACATACAGTATTTCTGGCACATGAGTGAATAAGCATACAGTATTTCTGGCACATGAGTGTAATACATACAGTATATCTGGCACATGAGTGTAATGCATACACTATATCTGGCACATGAGTGAATATGCATACAGTATTTCTGGCACATGAGTGTATATGCATACAGTATATCTGGCACATGAGTGTAATACATACAGTATATCTGGCACATGAGTGAATATGCATACAGTATATCTGGCACATGAGTGCATAAGCATTAGGGGTGAGCGGGTTCGGATTTCTGAAATCCGAACCCCCCCGAGCCCCCCCGATCCGAGTCCGATCCGAGTCAGGCTCGACTTTTCCCGCCTGACTCGGATTCTGAAATCGAGGCAAAACGTCATCTTCCCGCCTTCCGAGTCTTGCGGGTTTTGGATCCTATATAAGGTACCCACGTCGGCGCCATTTTCTCACTCGGCTGTGGACAGTGAAGAGGGAGGGTGGGAGTTAGGGCTGTGTAGTGTAGTGTAGTGTAGTGCTGCTGTTGTCCACTACTTCAAAGTCCATAGGGGCTGGCTGTGTTGTGCTGTGCTGCTGTTGTTAATAGGGGCTGTGTCCACTACTTCAAAGTCCATAGGGGCTGGCTGGACTGTGTTGTGCAGTCAGTTCTCCATAGGGGCTGTGTCCACTCCAAAGTCCTGTGCAGTGTCCCAGTCCTAAAGGAGTGCTGTAGTGTTGTCCAGGGGGTGCTCTGTCCATCAGGGGTGCTCCCCCCAAGTGCTAAAAAAATAATATATTTTCTGTGTTTGTGAATTGTGTGCGCAGTAGCCGCACGTGCATCAACAAAGTAGTGCCAAGCGTGCGCCTGTGTCATAAGTAAAGGGCCGGCTGGCTTGACCGTTAAAGGGTGCTGTAACCCCCGAAAGTACACTCCAGTCCAAACCAAAAAAAAATTATTTTCTGTGTTTGTGAATTGTGTGCGCAGTAGCCGCACGTGCATCAACAAAGTAGTGCCAAGCGTGCGCCTGTGTCATAAGTAAAGGGCCGGCTGGCTTGACCGTTAAGGGTGCTGTAACCCCCGAAAGTCCACTCCAGTCCAAACCAAAAAAAAAATTATTTTCTGTGTTTGTGAATTGTGTGCGCAGTAGCCGCACGTGCATCAACAAAGTAGTGCCAAGCGTGCGCCTGTGTCATAAGTAAAGGGCCGGCTGGCTTGACCGTTAAGGGTGCTGTAACCCCCGAAAGTACACTCCAGTCCAAACAAAAAAAAAAAATATTTTCTGTGTTTGTGAATTGTGTGCGCAGTAGCCGCACGTGCATCAACAAAGTAGTGCCAAGCGTGCGCCTGTGTCATAAGTAAAGGGCCGGCTGGCTTGACCGTTAAGGGTGCTGTAACCCCCGAAAGTACACTCCAGTCCAAACCAAAAAAAAATTTATTTTCTGTGTTTGTGAATTGTGTGCGCAGTAGCCGCACGTGCATCAACAAAGTAGTGCCAAGCGTGCGCCTGTGTCATAAGTAAAGGGCCGGCTGGCTTGACCGTTAAAGGGTGCTGTAACCCCCAAAGTACACTCCAGTCCAAACCAAAAAAAAAAATATTTTCTGTGTTTGTGAATTGTGTGCGCAGTAGCCGCACGTGCATCAACAAAGTAGTGCCAAGCGTGCGCCTGTGTCATAAGTAAAGGGCCGGCTGGCTTGACCGTTAAGGGTGCTGTAACCCCCGAAAGTACACTCCAGTCCAAACAAAAAAAAAAATTATTTTCTGTGTTTGTGAATTGTGTGCGCAGTAGCCGCACGTGCATCAACAAAGTAGTGCCAAGCGTGCGCCTGTGTCATAAGTAAAGGGCCGGCTGGCTTGACCGTTAACGGTGCTGTAACCCCCGAAAGTACACTCCAGTCCAAACCAAAAAAAAAATTATTTTCTGTGTTTGTGAATTGTGTGCGCAGTAGCCGCACGTGCATCAACAAAGTAGTGCCAAGCGTGCGCCTGTGTCATAAGTAAAGGGCCGGCTGGCTTGACCATTAAAGGGTGCTGTAACCCCCGAAAGTACACTCCAGTCCAAACCAAAAAAAAAATTATTTTCTGTGTTTGTGAATTGTGTGCGCAGTAGCCGCACGTGCATCAACAAAGTAGTGCCAAGCGTGCGCCTGTGTCATAAGTAAAGGGCCGGCTGGCTTGACCATTAAAGGGTGCTGTAACCCCCGAAAGTACACTCCAGTCCAAACCAAAAAAAAAATTATTTTCTGTGTTTGTGAATTGTGTGCGCAGTAGCCGCACGTGCATCAACAAAGTAGTGCCAAGCGTGCGCCTGTGTCATAAGTAAAGGGCCGGCTGGCTTGACCGTTAAGGGTGCTGTAACCCCCGAAAGTACACTCCAGTCCAAACCAAAAAAAAAATTATTTTCTGTGTTTGTGAATTGTGTGCGCAGTAGCCGCACGTGCATCAACAAAGTAGTGCCAAGCGTGCGCCTGTGTCATAAGTAAAGGGCCGGCTGGCTTGACCATTAAAGGGTGCTGTAACCCCCAAAGTACACTCCAGTCCAAACCAAAAAAAAAATTATTTTCTGTGTTTGTGAATTGTGTGCGCAGTAGCCGCACGTGCATCAACAAAGTAGTGCCAAGCGTGCGCCTGTGTCATAAGTAAAGGGCCGGCTGGCTTGACCATTAAAGGGTGCTGTAACCCCCGAAAGTACACTCCAGTCCAAACCAAAAAAAAAATTATTTTCTGTGTTTGTGAATTGTGTGCGCAGTAGCCGCACGTGCATCAACAAAGTAGTGCCAAGCGTGCGCCTGTGTCATAAGTAAAGGGCCGGCTGGCTTGACCATTAAAGGGTGCTGTAACCCCCGAAAGTACACTCCAGTCCAAACCAAAAAAAAAATTATTTTCTGTGTTTGTGAATTGTGTGCGCAGTAGCCGCACGTGCATCAACAAAGTAGTGCCAAGCGTGCGCCTGTGTCATAAGTAAAGGGCCGGCTGGCTTGACCGTTAAGGGTGCTGTAACCCCCGAAAGTACACTCCAGTCCAAACCAAAAAAAAAAATATTTTCTGTGTTTGTGAATTGTGTGCGCAGTAGCCGCACGTGCATCAACAAAGTAGTGCCAAGCGTGCGCCTGTGTCATAAGTAAAGGGCCGGCTGGCTTGACCATTAAAGGGTGCTGTAACCCCCAAAGTACACTCCAGTCCAAACCAAAAAAAAAATTATTTTCTGTGTTTGTGAATTGTGTGCGCAGTAGCCGCACGTGCATCAACAAAGTAGTGCCAAGCGTGCGCCTGTGTCATAAGTAAAGGGCCGGCTGGCTTGACCGTTAAGGGTGCTGTAACCCCCGAAAGTACACTCCAGTCCAAACCAAAAAAAAAATTATTTTCTGTGTTTGTGAATTGTGTGCGCAGTAGCCGCACGTGCATCAACAAAGTAGTGCCAAGAGTGCGCCTGTGTCATAAGTAAAGGGCTGGCTGGCTTGACCGTTAAAGGGTGCTGTAACCCCCAAAGTACACTCCAGTCCAAACAAAAAAAAAAAATATTTTCTGTGTTTGTGAATTGTGTGCGCAGTAGCCGCACGTGCATCAACAAAGTAGTGCCAAGCGTGCGCCTGTGTCATAAGTAAAGGGCCGGCTGGCTTGACCGTTAAAGGGTGCTGTAACCCCTGAAAGTACACTCCAGTCCAAACCAAAAAAAAAATTATTTTCTGTGTTTAGCCGCACGTATATATCAAATCGATATAACATAAATGGAGGACCAAACTTTCTCCGATAAAAATAAAATAGAGAAAGATCAAGAACCACTTCCTCCTAGTGCTGAAGCTGCTGCCACTAGTCATGACATAGACGATAACATGCCATCAACGTCGTCTGCCAAGGCCGATGCCCAATGTCATAGTAGAGGGCACATACAATCCCAAATGGCAAAGTTCAGGAAAATGACCTTGAAAAAGACATTTAAATCAGCTGAAGAGAAACGTAAACTTGCCAATATGCCATTTACGACACGGAGTGGCAAGGAACGGTTAAGGTCGATCCCTAGTATGTTCATGACTAGTGGTTCAGCTTCACATGACGATGGAAGCCCTCCTCCCACTAAAAAAATCAAAAGAGTTAAGCTGGCAAAAGCACAGCGAAGAACTGTGCTTTCTAAGAAGATATCACAAATCCCCAAGGAGAGTCCAAGTGTGGTGGTGGTTGCGATGCCTGACCTTCCCAGCACTGGACGGGAAGAGGTGGCTCTTTCCACCATTTGCACGCCCCCTGCAAGTGCTGAAAGGAGCACCCACAGTCCACTTGCTGATATGCAAATTGAAGATGTCACTGTTGAAGTACAACAGGATGAGGATACTGGTGTAGCTGGCGCTGAGGAGGAAGTTGGCGAGGAGGATTCTGATGGTGATGTGGTTTGTTTAAATCAGGCTCCGGGGGAGACAGTTGTTGTCCGTGGGATGAAAAAGCCCATCACGGTCATGCCTGGGCAGAAGACCAAACATTCCACCTCTTTGGTCTGGCAATATTTCTATCCAAATCCGGACAACAACTGTCTTGCCATATGTACCATATGTAAAGGTGAAATAAGTAGGGGTAGGGACGTCAACCACCTAGGAACATCCTCCCTTATACGGCACCTGCAGCGCGTTCATAAAAAGTTACTGTCAAGTTCAGAAACTTTGGCTAAGACCGTAAGCAGTCCAGGGACACCTAAATCCCGTTGTCCTGTTGTATCCAAGCGCCTGCAAACCACACCGTCAACTCCCTCCTCGTCAATTTCCTCCTTAGTCAGGATCGGAAGTAGTCCTGCAGGCCATGTCACTGGCATGACTGACTCTCCTATCCGGGATTCCTCTGGAGGATCCTGCATTGCTACGCCTACTGCTGCCGCTGCTGCTGTTGCTGCTGCTGGGAGTCGTTCATCATCCCAGAGAGGAAGTAGGAACACCACTACTTTTACTAAACAATTGACCCTCCAACAGTCCTTAGCGAGGAGGATGAAGTACGACAGCAGTCATCCTGAAGCAAAACGTATAACTGAGGCCTTGACTGCTATGTTGGTGTTAGACGTGCGTCCGGTATCCGCCATTAGTGCAGTGGGATTTAGACAATTGATGGAGGTAGTGTGTCCCCGGTTCCAAATCCCGTCTAGATTCCACTTCACTAGGCAGGCGATACCGAGACTGTACAGAAACGTCAGAAAAAGTGTCCTCAGTGTCCTGAAAAATGCCGTTGTACACAATGTCCACTTAACCACGGACATGTGGACAAGTGGAACAGGGCAGACTAAGGACTATATGACTGTGACAGCCCACTGGGTAGATGTATCACCTTACGCAGCAACAGCAGCAGCGTCACCAGTAGCAGCATCTCAGAAACGCCAGCTCGTTACAAGGCAGGCTACGCTGTGTATCACCGGTTTCAGTAAGAGGCACACCGCCGACAACCTCTTAGAGAAACTGAGGGAAATCATCGCCCAGTGGCTTACCCCACTTAGACTCTCCTGGGGATTTGTGATATCTGACAACGCCACCAATATTGTGCGGGCATTACATCTGGGCAAATTCCAGCACGTCCCATGTTTTGCTCACACAATAAACTTGGTGGTGCAGAATTTTCTGAAAAGCGACAGGGGCGTGCAGGAGACGCTTTGGGTGGCCCGAAAAATTTCTGGCCACTTTCGCCATTCAGCGACTGCGTGCCGAAGACTGGAGCGCCAGCAAACACTCTTGAACCTACCCCGCCATCACCTGAAGCAAGAGGTTGTGACGCGGTGGAACTCAACCCTCTATATGCTTCAGAGGATGGAGGAGCAGCAAAAGGCCATACAAGCCTATACATCCACCTATGACATAGGCAAAGGAGGGGGTATGCACCTGACTCAAGCACAGTGGAGAATGATTTCCGTGTTGTGCAAGGTTCTCCAGCCCTTCGAACTTGCCACACGTGAAGTCAGTTCAGACACAGCCAGCTTGAGTCAGGTAATTCCCCTCATCAGGCTTTTGCAGAAGCAGCTGGAGAAAGTGAAGGAGGAGCTAAGACGGAGCGATTCCGCTCGGCATGTGGGACTTGTGGATGAAGCCCTTCATTCGCTTTGCCAGGATTCCAGGGTGGTCAATCTGTTGAAATCAGACCACTACATTTTGGCCACCGTGCTTGATCCTAGGTTTAAAGCCTATGTGGTGTCTCTCTTTCCGGCCGACACAAGCCTGCAGAGGTGCAAAGACCTGCTGGTGAACACACTGTCAGCTGAAGCGGAACGTGACACGTCAACGGCTCCTTCTTCATTTTCTCCCGCAACTGGGGCTGCCAGGAAAAAACTTAGGTATCCTAAGCAACCCGCTGGCGGTGATGCAGGGCAGGCAGGACCAAGTTTGGACATCTGGTCCGGACTGAAGGACCTGGCAACAATTTCTGACATGTCTACTGTCACTGCATATGATACTGTCACCATTGACAGAATGGTGGAGGATTACATCGGTGACAGCATCCAAGTAGGCATGTCAGACAGTCCATACCTGTACTGGCAGGAAAAAGAGGCAATTTGGAGGCCCCTGTACAAGCTGGCTCTATTTTACCTGAGTTGCCCCCCCTCCAGTGTGTATTCCGAAAGAGTGTTTAGTGCAGCCGGGAACCTTGTCAGCGAAAGGCGTAGGAGGTTGCTTCCACAGAATGTGGAGAAGATGATGTTCATCAAAATGAATTATCAGCTCTTCCAGGGAGACCAGCCTCCAGAAGGTACAGAGGGACCTGTGGTGGTGGATTCAAGTGGGGACGAGTTAATACTTTGTGAGGATGAGGATGTACACACTGAAGAGGGTGAGGAATCGGTGGATGAGGAGGATGAGGATGACATCTTGCCTCCGTAGAGCCAGTTTGTGCAGGGACACATTAATTGCCAGCTTGTTTTGTGGGGGCCCAAACGAACCAATCATTTCAGCCACAGTTGTGTGGCAGACCCTGGCGCTGAAATGATTGATTTGTTAAAGTGTGCATGTCCTGTTTATACAACATAAGGGTGGGTGGGAGGGCCCAAGGACAATTCCATCTTGCACTTCTTTTTTTTCTTTGCATTATGTACAGTTTGGGGCCTAGTTTTTCTAACTGCCATCCTGTCTGCCACTGCAGTGTCACTCCTAGATGGGTCACGTGTTTGTGCCGCCCACTCGTGTCGCTTAGCATAGTCATCCAGCTACCTCGGTGCAACCTTTTGGACATGAAAACACTATTGTGAGGTGTGAGGTGTTCAGAATAGACTGGAAATGAGTGGAAATTAAGGTTATTGAGGTTAATAATAGCATAGGAGCAGAGAAACCAACAAATTCTGTGATTTTAGCTGTTTTTATGCTTTTTTTAAAAAAAATACAGATCCAAAACACAAAACCCAGAACCCAAAACACGGAAGGGTGGTTTTGGCAAAACCAATCCAGATCCAAAACACGAAGAAAGATCCAGATCCAAAACCAAAACACAAAACACGAAAAGTGGCCGGTGCACACCCCTAATAAGCATACAGTATTTCTGGCAAATGAGTGTATATGCATACAGTATATCTGGCACATGAGTGTAATACATACAGTATATCTGGCACATGAGTGAATATGCATACAGTTTACCTGGCACATGAGTGTATATGCAATTATGCATACAATATTTCTGGCACATGAGTGTAATGCATACAGTATATCTGGCACATGAGTGAATATGCATACAGTATATCTGGCACATGAGTGTAATACATACAGTATATCTGGCACATGAGTGTAATACATACAGTATTTCTGGCACATGAGTGAATATGCATACAGTATATCTGGCACATGAGTGTAATACATACAGTATATCTGGCACATGAGTGAATAAGCATACAGTATTTCTGGCAAATTAGTGAATAATCATACAGTATTTCTGGCACATGAGTGTATATGCATACAGTATATCTGGCACATGAGTGAACAAGCATACAGTATATCCGGCACATGAGAGCATATGCATACAGTATATCTGGCAGATGAGTGAATAAGCATACAGTATATCTGGCACATGAGAGTATATGCATACAGTATATCTGGCACATGAGTGTATATGCATACAGTATTTCTGGCACATGAGTGTAATACATACAGTATATCTGGCACATGAGTGTAATACATACAGTATATCTGGCACATGAGTGTATATGCATACAGTATTTCTGGCACATGAGTGTATATGCATACAGTATTTCTGGCACATGAGTGTAATACCTTCAGTATATCTGGCACATGAGTGTAATGCATACAGTATATCTGGCACATGAGTGTAAATGCATTCAGTATATCTGGCACATGAGTGTAATACATACAGTATTTCTGGCACATGAGTGTAATGCATATAGTATATCTGGCACATGAGTGAATAAGCATACAGTATTTCTGGCACAGGAGTGAATAAGCATACAGTATATCTGGCACATGAGTGAATATACATACAGTATTTCTGGCACATGAGTGAATAAGCATACAGTATTTCTGGCACATGAGTGAATAAGCATACAGTATTTCTGGCACATAAGTGTAATACATACAGTATATCTGGCACATGAGTGTAATGCATACAGTATATCTGGCACATGAGTGAATATGCATACAGTATTTCTGGCACATGAGTGTATATGCATACAGTATATCTGGCACATGAGTGTAATACATACAGTATATCTGGCACATGAGTGAATATGCATACAGTATATCTGGCACATGAGTTTATAAGCATACAGTATTTCTGGCAAATGAGTGTATATGCATACAGTATATCTGGCACATGAGTGTAATACATACAGTATATCTGGCACATGAGTGAATATGCATACAGTTTACCTGGCACATGAGTGTATATGCAATTATGCATACAGTATTTCTGGCACATGAGTGTAATACATACAGTATATCTGGCACATGAGTGCATATGCATACAGTACATCTGGCACATGAGTGAATATCCATACAGTATTTCTGGCACATGAGTGAATATCAATACAGTATATCTGGCACATGAGTGTATATGCACACAGTATATCTGGCACATGAGTGAATATGCATACAGTATTTCTGGCACATGAGTGTATATGCATACAGTATTTCTGGCACATGAGTGTATATGCATACAGTATTTCTGGCACATGAGTGTAATACATACAGTATATCTGGCACATGAGTGCATATGCATACAGTATTTCTGGCACATGAGTGTAATACATACAGTATATCTGGCACATGAGTGTAATACATACAGTATATCTGGCACATGAGTGTATATGCACACAGTATTTCTGGCACATGAGTGTAATACATACAGTATATCTGGCACATGAGTGCATATGCATACAGTATTTCTGGCAGATGAGTGTAATACATACAGTATATCTGGCACAAGAGTGAATATCCATACAGTATTTCTGGCACATGAGTGTAATACATACAGTATATCTGGCACATGAGTGTATATGCATACAGTATTTCTGGCACTTGAGTGTAATACATACAGTATATCTGGCACATGAGTGTAATACATACAGTATATCTGGCACATGAGTGAATAAGCATACAGTATTTCTGGCACATGAGTGTAATACATACAGTATTTCTGGCACATGAGTGTAATACATACAGTATATCTGGCACATGAGTGAATATGCATGCAGCATATCTGGCACATGAGTGTAATACATACAGTATATCTGGCAAATGAGTGAATAAGCATACAGTATATCTGGCACATGAGTGAATATGCATACAGTATTTCTTGCACATGAGTGAATATGCATACAGTATTTCTGGCACATGAGTGTAATGCATACAGTATATCTGGCACATGAGTGAATATGCATACAGTATTTCTGGCACATGAGTGAATATGCATACAGTATATCTGGCACATGAGTGTAATGCATACAGTTTATCTGGCACATGAGTGAATAAGCATACAGTATTTCTGGCACATGAGTGAATATGCATACAGTATTTCTGGCTCATGAGTGTAATGCATACAGTATATCTGGCACATGAGTGAATATGCGTACAGTATTTCTGGCACATGAGTGAATATGCATACAGTATATCTGGCACATGAGTGCATATGCATACAGTATTTCTGGCACTTGAGTGAACATGCATACAGTATTTCTGGCACATGAGTGTAATACATACAGTATATCTGGCACATGAGTGCATATGCATACAGTACAACTGGCACATGAGTGAATATCCATACAGTATTTCTGGCACATGAGTGAATATCCATACAGTATATCTGGCACATGAGTGTATATGCACACAGTATATCTGGCACATGAGTGAATATGCATACAGTATTTCTGGCACATGAGTGTATATGCATACAGTATTTCTGGCACATGAGTGTATATGCATACAGTATTTCTGGCACATGAGTGTAATACGTACAGTATATCTGGCACATGAGTGCATATGCATACAGTATATCTGGCACATGAGTGTAATGCATACAGTATATCTGGCACATGAGTGAATAAGTATACAGTATTTCTGGCACATGAGTGAATAAGCATACAGTATATCTGGCACATGAGTGAATATGCATACAGTATATCTGGCACATGAGTGAAAAAGCATACAGTTTATCTGGCACATGAGAGTATATGCATACAGTATATCTGGCACATGAGTGTAATACATACAGTATTTCTGGCACATGAGTGTAATACATACAGTATATCTGGCACATGAGTGTAATGCATACAGTATTTCTGGCACATGAGTATAATACATACAGTATTTCTGGCACATGAGTGTAATACATACAGTATTTCTGGCACATGAGAGAATATGCATACAGTAATTCTGGCACATGAGTGTAATGCATACAGTATATCTGGCACATGAGTGAATAAGCATACAGTATTTCTGGCACATGAGTGAATAAGCATACAGTTTTTTTGGCACATGAGTGTAATACATACAGTATTTCTGGCACATGAGTGAATAAGCATACAGTATTTCTGGCACATGAGTGAATAAGCATACAGTATTTCTGGCACATGAGTGTAATACATACAGTATATCTGGCACATGAGTGTAATGCATACAGTATATCTGGCACATGAGTGAATATGCATACAGTATTTCTGGCACATGAGTGTATATGCATACAGTATATCTGGCACATGAGTGAATATGCATACAGTATTTCTGGTACATGAGTGTATATGCATACAGTATATCTGGCACATGAGTGTAATACATACAGTATATCTGGCACATGAGTGTAATACATACAGTATTTCTGGCACATGAGTGTAATGCATACAGTATTTCTGGCACATGAGTGAATATGCATACAGTATATCTGGCACATGAGTGTAATACATACTGTATATCTGGCACATGAGTGTAATACATACAGTATTTCTGGCACATGAGTGAATATGCATACAGTATATCTGGCACATGAGTGTAATACATACAGTATATCTGGCACATGAGTGAATAAGCATACAGTATTTCTGGCACATGAGTGAATAAGCATACAGTATTTCTGGCACATGAGTGTATATGCATACAGTATATCTGGCACATGAGTGAACAAGCATACAGTTTACCTGGCACATGAGTGTATATGCAATTATGCATACAGTATTTCTGGCACATGAGTGTAATACATACAGTATATCTGGCACATGAGTGAATATGCATACAGTATTTCTGGCACATGAGTGTAATGCATACAGTATATCTGGCACATGAGTGAACAAGCATACAGTATATCTGGCACATGAGTGTATATGCATACAGTATATCTGGCTCATGAGTGAATAAGCATACAGTATATCTGGCACATGAGAGTATATGCATACAGTATATCTGGCACATGAGTGTAATACATACAGTATATCTGGCACATGAGTGTAATACATACAGTATATCTGGCACATGAGTATATATGCACACAGTGTTTCTGGCACATGAGTGTATATGCATACAGTATTTCTGGCACATGAGTGTAATACCTACAGTATATCTGGCACATGAGTGTAATGCATACAGTATATCTGGCACATGAGTGTAAATGCATACAGTATATCTGGCACATGAGTGTAATACATACAGTATTTCTGGCACATGAGTGTAATGCATACAGTATATCTGGCACATGATTGAATAAGCATACAGTATTTCTGGCACATGAGTGTGATACATACAGTATTTCTGGCACATGAGTGAATAAGCATTAGGGGTGAGCGGGTTCGGATTTCTGAAATCCGAACCCCCCCGAGCCCCCCCGATCCGAGTCCGATCCGAGTCAGGCTCGACTTTTCCCGCCTGACTCGGATCTGAAATCGAGGCAAAACGTCATCTTCCCGCCTTCCGAGTCTCGCGGGTTTTGGATCCTATATAAGGTACACACGTCGGCGCCATTTTCTCACTCGGCTGTGGACAGTGAAGAGGGAGGGTGGGAGTTAGGGCTGTGTAGTGTAGTGTAGTGTAGTGCTGCTGTTGTCCACTACTTCAAAGTCCATAGGGGCTGGCTGTGTTGTGCTGTGCTGCTGTTGTTAATAGGGGCTGTGTCCACTACTTCAAAGTCCATAGGGGCTGGCTGGACTGTGTTGTGCAGTCAGTTCTCCATAGGGGCTGTGTCCACTCCAAAGTCCTGTGCAGTGTCCCAGTCCTAAAGGAGTGCTGTAGTGTTGTCCAGGGGGTGCTCTGTCCATCAGGGGTGCTCCCCCCAAGTGCTAAAAAAATAATATATTTTCTGTGTTTGTGAATTGTGTGCGCAGTAGCCGCACGTGCATCAACAAAGTAGTGCCAAGCGTGCGCCTGTGTCATAAGTAAAGGGCCGGCTGGCTTGACCGTTAAGGGTGCTGTAACCCCCGAAAGTACACTCCAGTCCAAACCAAAAAAAAAATTATTTTCTGTGTTTGTGAATTGTGTGCGCAGTAGCCGCACGTGCATCAACAAAGTAGTGCCAAGCGTGCGCCTGTGTCATAAGTAAAGGGCCGGCTGGCTTGACCGTTAAGGGTGCTGTAACCCCCGAAAGTACACTCCAGTCCAAACCAAAAAAAAAATTATTTTCTGTGTTTGTGAATTGTGTGCGCAGTAGCCGCACGTGCATCAACAAAGTAGTGCCAAGCGTGCGCCTGTGTCATAAGTAAAGGGCCGGCTGGCTTGACCGTTAAGGGTGCTGTAACCCCCGAAAGTACACTCCAGTCCAAACCAAAAAAAATATTATTTTCTGTGTTTGTGAATTGTGTGCGCAGTAGTCGCACGTGCATCAACAAAGTAGTGCCAAGCGTGCGCCTGTGTCATAAGTAAAGGGCCGGCTGGCTTGACCGTTAAGGGTGCTGTAACCCCCGAAAGTACACTCCAGTCCAAACCAAAAAAAAAATTATTTTCTGTGTTTGTGAATTGTGTGCGCAGTAGCCGCACGTGCATCAACAAAGTAGTGCCAAGCGTGCGCCTGTGTCATAAGTAAAGGGCCGGCTGGCTTGACCGTTAAGGGTGCTGTAACCCCCGAAAGTACACTCCAGTCCAAACCAAAAAAAATATTATTTTCTGTGTTTGTGAATTGTGTGCGCAGTAGTCGCACGTGCATCAACAAAGTAGTGCCAAGCGTGCGCCTGTGTCATAAGTAAAGGGCCGGCTGGCTTGACCGTTAAAGGGTGCTGTAACCCCCAAGTACACTCCAGTCCAAACCAAAAAAAATATTATTTTCTGTGTTTGTGAATTGTGTGCGCAGTAGCCGCACGTGCATCAACAAAGTAGTGCCAAGCGTGCGCCTGTGTCATAAGTAAAGGGCCGGCTGGCTTGACCGTTAAGGGTGCTGTAACCCCCGAAAGTACACTCCAGTCCAAACCAAAAAAAAAATTATTTTCTGTGTTTGTGAATTGTGTGCGCAGTAGCCGCACGTGCATCAACAAAGTAGTGCCAAGCGTGCGCCTGTGTCATAAGTAAAGGGCCGGCTGGCTTGACCGTTAAAGGGTGCTGTAACCCCCGAAAGTACACTCCAGTCCTAACCAAAAAAAAATTATTTTCTGTGTTTGTGAATTGTGTGCGCAGTAGCCGCACGTGCATCAACAAAGTAGTGCCAAGAGTGCGCCTGTGTCATAAGTAAAGGGCCGGCTGGCTTGACCGTTAAGGGTGCTGTAACCCCCGAAAGTACACTCCAGTCCAAACCAAAAAAAAAATTATTTTCTGTGTTTGTGAATTGTGTGCGCAGTAGCCGCACGTGCATCAACAAAGTAGTGCCAAGCGTGCGCCTGTGTCATAAGTAAAGGGCCGGCTGGCTTGACCGTTAAGGGTGCTGTAACCCCCGAAAGTACACTCCAGTCCAAACCAAAAAAAAATTATTTTCTGTGTTTGTGAATTGTGTGCGCAGTAGCCGCACGTGCATCAACAAAGTAGTGCCAAGCGTGCGCCTGTGTCATAAGTAAAGGGCCGGCTGGCTTGACCGTTAAGGGTGCTGTAACCCCCGAAAGTACACTCCAGTCCAAACCAAAAAAAATATTATTTTCTGTGTTTGTGAATTGTGTGCGCAGTAGTCGCACGTGCATCAACAAAGTAGTGCCAAGCGTGCGCCTGTGTCATAAGTAAAGGGCCGGCTGGCTTGACCGTTAAAGGGTGCTGTAACCCCCAAGTACACTCCAGTCCAAACCAAAAAAAAAATTATTTTCTGTGTTTGTGAATTGTGTGCGCAGTAGCCGCACGTGCATCAACAAAGTAGTGCCAAGCGTGCGCCTGTGTCATAAGTAAAGGGCCGGCTGGCTTGACCGTTAAGGGTGCTGTAACCCCCGAAAGTACACTCCAGTCCAAACCAAAAAAAAAATTATTTTCTGTGTTTGTGAATTGTGTGCGCAGTAGCCGCACGTGCATCAACAAAGTAGTGCCAAGCGTGCGCCTGTGTCATAAGTAAAGGGCCGGCTGGCTTGACCGTTAAAGGGTGCTGTAACCCCCGAAAGTACACTCCAGTCCTAACCAAAAAAAAATTATTTTCTGTGTTTGTGAATTGTGTGCGCAGTAGCCGCACGTGCATCAACAAAGTAGTGCCAAGAGTGCGCCTGTGTCATAAGTAAAGGGCCGGCTGGCTTGACCGTTAAGGGTGCTGTAACCCCCGAAAGTACACTCCAGTCCAAACCAAAAAAAAAATTATTTTCTGTGTTTGTGAATTGTGTGCGCAGTAGCCGCACGTGCATCAACAAAGTAGTGCCAAGCGTGCGCCTGTGTCATAAGTAAAGGGCCGGCTGGCTTGACCGTTAAGGGTGCTGTAACCCCCGAAAGTACACTCCAGTCCAAACCAAAAAAAAATTATTTTCTGTGTTTGTGAATTGTGTGCGCAGTAGCCGCACGTGCATCAACAAAGTAGTGCCAAGCGTGCGCCTGTGTCATAAGTAAAGGGCCGGCTGGCTTGACCGTTAAGGGTGCTGTAACCCCCGAAAGTACACTCCAGTCCAAACCAAAAAAAATATTATTTTCTGTGTTTGTGAATTGTGTGCGCAGTAGTCGCACGTGCATCAACAAAGTAGTGCCAAGCGTGCGCCTTTGTCATAAGTAAAGGGCCGGCTGGCTTGACCGTTAAAGGGTGCTGTAACCCCCAAGTACACTCCAGTCCAAACCAAAAAAAAAATTATTTTCTGTGTTTGTGAATTGTGTGCGCAGTAGCCGCACGTGCATCAACAAAGTAGTGCCAAGCGTGCGCCTGTGTCATAAGTAAAGGGCCGGCTGGCTTGACCGTTAAAGGGTGCTGTAACCCCCGAAAGTACACTCCAGGCCAAACCAAAAAAAAATTATTTTCTGTGTTTGTGAATTGTGTGCGCAGTAGCCGCACGTGCATCAACAAAGTAGTGCCAAGAGTGCGCCTGTGTCATAAGTAAAGGGCCGGCTGGCTTGACCGTTAAAGGGTGCTGTAACCCACAAAGTACACTCCAGTCCAAACCAAAAAAAAAATTATTTTCTGTGTTTAGCCGCACGTATATATCAAATCGATATAACATAAATGGAGGACCAAACTTTCTCCGATAAAAATAAAATAGAGAAAGATCAAGAACCACTTCCTCCTAGTGCTGAAGCTGCTGCCACTAGTCATGACATAGACGATAACATGCCATCAACGTCGTCTGCCAAGGCCGATGCCCAATGTCATAGTAGAGGGCACATACAATCCCAAATGGCAAAGTTCAGGAAAATGACCTTGAAAAAGACATTTAAATCAGCTGAAGAGAAACGTAAACTTGCCAATATGCCATTTACGACACGGAGTGGCAAGGAACGGCTAAGGTCGATCCCTAGTATGTTCATGACTAGTGGTTCAGCTTCACATGACGATGGAAGCCCTCCTCCCACTAAAAAAATCAAAAGAGTTAAGCTGGCAAAAGCACAGCGAAGAACTGTGCTTTCTAAGAAGATATCACAAATCCCCAAGGAGAGTCCAAGTGTGGTGGTGGTTGCGATGCCTGACCTTCCCAGCACTGGACGGGAAGAGGTGGCTCTTTCCACCATTTGCATGCCCCCTGCAAGTGCTGAAAGGAGCACCCACAGTCCACTTGCTGATATGCAAATTGAAGATGTCACTGTTGAAGTACAACAGGATGAGGATACTGGTGTAGCTGGCGCTGAGGAGGAAGTTGGCGAGGAGGATTCTGATGGTGATGTGGTTTGTTTAAATCAGGCTCCGGGGGAGACAGTTGTTGTCCGTGGGATGAAAAAGCCCATCACGGTCATGCCTGGGCAGAAGAGCAAACATTCCACCTCTTTGGTCTGGCAATATTTCTATCCAAATCCGGACAACAACTGTCTTGCCATATGTACCATATGTAAAGGTGAAATAAGTAGGGGTAGGGACGTCAACCACCTAGGAACATCCTCCCTTATACGGCACCTGCAGCGCGTTCATAAAAAGTTACTGTCAAGTTCAGAAACTTTGGCTAAGACCGTAAGCAGTCCAGGGACACCTAAATCCCGTTGTCCTGTTGTATCCAAGCGCCTGCAAACCACACCGTCAACTCCCTCCTCGTCAATTTCCTCCTTAGTCAGGATCGGAAGTAGTCCTGCAGGCCATGTCACTGGCATGACTGACTCTCCTATCCGGGATTCCTCTGGAGGATCCTGCATTGCTACGCCTACTGCTGCCGCTGCTGCTGTTGCTGCTGCTGGGAGTCGTTCATCATCCCAGAGAGGAAGTAGGAACACCACTACTTTTACTAAACAATTGACCCTCCAACAGTCCTTAGCGAGGAGGATGAAGTACGACAGCAGTCATCCTGAAGCAAAACGTATAACTGAGGCCTTGACTGCTATGTTGGTGTTAGACGTGCGTCCGGTATCCGCCATTAGTGCAGTGGGATTTAGACAATTGATGGAGGTAGTGTGTCCCCGGTTCCAAATACCGTCTAGATTCCACTTCACTAGGCAGGCGATACCGAGACTGTACAGAAACGTCAGAAAAAGTGTCCTCAGTGTCCTGAAAAATGCCGTTGTACACAATGTCCACTTAACCACGGACATGTGGACAAGTGGAACAGGGCAGACTAAGGACTATATGACTGTGACAGCCCACTGGGTAGATGTATCACCTTACGCAGCAACAGCAGCAGCGTCACCAGTAGCAGCATCTCAGAAACGCCAGCTCGTTACAAGGCAGGCTACGCTGTGTATCACCGGTTTCAGTAAGAGGCACACCGCCGACAACCTCTTAGAGAAACTGAGGGAAATCATCGCCCAGTGGCTTACCCCACTTAGACTCTCCTGGGGATTTGTGATATCTGACAACGCCACCAATATTGTGCGGGCATTACATCTGGGCAAATTCCAGCACGTCCCATGTTTTGCTCACACAATAAACTTGGTGGTGCAGAATTTTCTGAAAAGCGACAGGGGCGTGCAGGAGACGCTTTGGGTGGCCCGAAAAATTTCTGGCCACTTTCGCCATTCAGCGACTGCGTGCCGAAGACTGGAGCGCCAGCAAACACTCTTGAACCTGCCCCGCCATCACCTGAAGCAAGAGGTTGTGACACGGTGGAACTCAACCCTCTATATGCTTCAGAGGATGGAGGAGCAGCAAAAGGCCATACAAGCCTATACATCCACCTATGACATAGGCAAAGGAGGGGGTATGCACCTGACTCAAGCGCAGTGGAGAATGATTTCCGTGTTGTGCAAGGTTCTCCAGCCCTTCGAACTTGCCACACGTGAAGTCAGTTCAGACACTGCCAGCTTGAGTCAGGTCATTCCCCTCATCAGGCTTTTGCAGAAGCAGCTGGAGAAAGTGAAGGAGGAGCTAAGACGGAGCGATTCCGCTCGGCATGTGGGACTTGTGGATGAAGCCCTTCATTCGCTTTGCCAGGATTCCAGGGTGGTCAATCTGTTGAAATCAGACCACTACATTTTGGCCACCGTGCTCGATCCTAGGTTTAAAGCCTATGTGGTGTCTCTCTTTCCGGCCGACACAAGCCTGCAGAGGTGCAAAGACCTGCTGGTGAACACACTGTCAGCTGAAGCGGAACGTGACACGTCAACAGCTCCTTCTTCATTTTCTCCTGCAACTGGGGCTGCCAGGAAAAAACTTAGGTATCCTAAGCAACCCGCTGGCGGTGATGCAGGACAGGCAGGACCAAGTTTGGACATCTGGTCCGGACTGAAGGACCTGGCAACAATTTCTGACATGTCTACTGTCACTGCATATGATACTGTCACCATTGACAGAATGGTGGAGGATTACATCGGTGACAGCATCCAAGTAGGCATGGCAGACAGTCCATACCTGTACTGGCAGGAAAAAGAGGCAATTTGGAGGCCCCTGTACAAACTGGCTCTATTTTACCTGAGTTGCCCCCCCTCCAGTGTGTACTCCGAAAGAGTGTTTAGTGCAGCCGGGAACCTTGTCAGCGAAAGGCGTAGGAGGTTGCTTCCACAGAATGTGGAGAAGATGATGTTCATCAAAATGAATTATCAGCTCTTCCAGGGAGACCAGCCTCCAGAAGGTACAGAGGGACCTGTGGTGGTGGATTCAAGTGGGGACGAGTTAATACTTTGTGAGGATGAGGATGTACACACTGAAGAGGGTGAGGAATCGGTGGATGAGGAGGATGAGGATGACATCTTGCCTCCATAGAGCCAGTTTGTGCAGGGACACATTAATTGCCAGCTTGTTTTGTGGGGGCCCAAACGAACCAATCATTTCAGCCACAGTTGTGTGGCAGACCCTGGCGCTGAAATGATTGGTTTGTTAAAGTGTGCATGTCCTGTTTATACAACATAAGGGTGGGTGGGAGGGCCCAAGGACAATTCCATCTTGCACCTCTTTTTTTTCTTTGCATTATGTACAGTTTGGGGCCTAGTTTTTCAAACTGCCATCCTGTCTGCCACTGCAGTTTCACGCCTAGATGGGTCACGTGTTTGTGCCGCCCACTCGTGTCGCTTAGCATAGTCATCCAGCTACCTCGGTGCAACGTTTTGGACATAAAAACACTATTGTGAGGTGTGAGGTGTTCAGAATAGACTGGAAATGAGTGGAAATTAAGGTTATTGAGGTTAATAATAGCATAGGAGCAGAAAAACCTACAAATTCTGTGATTTTAGCTGTTTTTATGCTTTTTTAAAAAAAAATACAGATCCAAAACACAAAACCCAGAACCCAAAACACGGAAGGGTGGTTTTGGCAAAACCAATCCAGATCCAAAACACGAAGAAAGATCCAGATCCAAAACCAAAACACAAAACACGAAAAGTGGCCGGTGCACACCCCTAATAAGCATACAGTATTTCTGGCACATGAGTGTAATACATACAGTATTTCTGGCACATGAGTGTAATGCATACAGTATATCTGGCACATGAGTGAATAAGCATACAGTATTTCTGGCACATGAGTGTGATACATACAGTATTTCTGGCACATGAGTGAATAAGCATACAGTATTTCTGGCACATGAGTGTAATACATACAGGATATCTGGCACATGAGTGTAATGCATACAGTATATCTGGCACATGAGTGAATATGCATACAGTATTTCTGGCACATGAGTGTATATGCATACAGTATATCTGGCACATGAGTGTAATACATACAGTATATCTGGCACATGAGTGAATATGCATACAGTATATCTGGCACATGAGTGCATATGCATACAGTATTTCTGGCAAATGAGTGTATATGCATACAGTATATCTGGCACATGAGTGTAATACATACAGTATATCTGGCACATGAGTGAAAATGCATACAGTTTACCTGGCACATGAATGTATATGCAATCATGCATACAGTATTTCTGGCACATGAGTGTAATACATACAGTATATCTGGCACATGAGTGCATATGCATACAGTACATCTGGCACATGAGTGTATATGCACACAGTATATCTGGCACATGAGTGAAAATGCATACAGTATTTCTGGCACATGAGTGTATATGCATACAGTATTTCTGGCACATGAGTGATATGCATACAATATTTCTGGGACATGAGTGCAATACATACAGTATATCTGGCACATGAGTGTAATACATACAGTATATCTGGCACATGAGTGTATATGCACACAGTATTTCTGGCACATGAGTGTAATACATACAGTATATCTGGCACATGAGTGCATATGCATACAGTATTTCTGGCACATGAGTGTAATACGTACAGTATTTCTGGCACATGATTGTAATACATAGAGTATATCTGGCACATGAGTGTATATGCATAGAGTATTTCTGGCACTTGAGTGTAATACATACAGAATATCTGGCACATGAGTGTAATACATACAGTATATCTGGCAAATGAGTGAATAAGCATACAGTATTTCTGGCACATGATTGTAATACATACAGTATTTCTGGCACATGAGTGTAATACATACAGTATATCTGGCACATGAGTGAATATGCATGCAGTATATCTGGCACATGAGTGTAATACATACAGTATATCTGGCACAAGAGTGAATAAGCATACAGTATTTCTGGCAAATGAGTGAATATGCATACAGTATTTCGGGCACATGAGTGTATATGCATACAGTATTTATGGCACATGAGTGAATATGCATACAGTATTTCTGGCACATGAGTGAATAAGCATACAGTATTTCTGGCACATGAGTGTTATACATACAGTATATCTGGCACATGAGTGTATATGCATACAGTATTTCTGGCACATGAGTGTAATGCATACAGTATATCTGGCACATGAGAGAATATGCATATAGTATTTCTGGCACCTGAGTGAATATGCATACAGTATTTCTGGCACATGAGTGTAATGCTTACAGTATTTCTGGCACATGAGTGTAATACATACAGTATATCTGGCACATGAGTGTAATACATACAGTATATCTGGCACATGAGTGTATATGCATACAGTATTTCTGGCACATGAGTGTATATGCATACAGTATTTCTGGCACATGAGTGTAATACCTACAGTATATCTGGCACATGAGTGTAATGCATACAGTATATCTGGCACATGAGTGTAAATGCATACAGTATATCTGGCACATGATTGAATAAGCATACAGTATTTCTGGCACATGAGTGTGATACATACAGTATTTCTGGCACATGAGTGAATAAGCATACAGTATTTCTGGCACATGAGTGTAATACATACAGTATTTCTGGCACATGAGTGTAATGCATACAGTATGTCTGGCACATGAGTGAATAAGCATACAGTATTTCTGGCACATGAGTGTGATACATACAGTATTTCTGGCACATGAGTGAATAAGCATACAGTATTTCTGGCACATGAGTGTAATACATACAGTATTTCTGGCACATGAGTGTAATACATACAGTATATCTGGCACATGAGTGTAATGCATACAGTATTTCTGGCACATGAGTATAATACATACAGTATTTCTGGCACATGATTGTAATACATACAGTATTTCTGGCACATGTGAGAATATGCATACAGTAATTCTGGCACATGAGTGTAATGCATACAGTATATCTGGCACATGAGTGAATAAGCATACAGTATTTCTGGCACATGAGTGAATAAGCATACAGTTTTTTTGGCACATGAGTGTAATACATACAGTATTTCTGGCACATGAGTGAATAAGCATACAGTATTTCTGGCACATGAGTGAATAAGCATACAGTATTTCTGGCACATGAGTGTAATACATACAGTATATCTGGCACATGAGTGTAATGCATACAGTATATCTGGCACATGAGTGAATATGCATACAGTATTTCTGGCACATGAGTGTATATGCATACAGTATATCTGGCACATGAGTGAATATGCATACAGTATTTCTGGTACATGAGTGTATATGCATACAGTATATCTGGCACATGAGTGTAATACATACAGTATATCTGGCACATGAGTGTAATACATACAGTATTTCTGGCACATGAGTGTAATGCATACAGTATTTCTGGCACATGAGTGAATATGCATACAGTATATCTGGCACATGAGTGTAATACATACTGTATATCTGGCACATGAGTGTAATACATACAGTATTTCTGGCACATGAGTGAATATGCATACAGTATATCTGGCACATGAGTGTAATACATACAGTATATCTGGCACATGAGTGAATAAGCATACAGTATTTCTGGCACATGAGTGAATAAGCATACAGTATTTCTGGCACATGAGTGTATATGCATACAGTATATCTGGCACATGAGTGAACAAGCATACAGTTTACCTGGCACATGAGTGTATATGCAATTATGCATACAGTATTTCTGGCACATGAGTGTAATACATACAGTATATCTGGCACATGAGTGAATATGCATACAGTTTTTCTGGCACATGAGTGTATATGCATACAGTATATCTGGCTCATGAGTGAATAAGCATACAGTATATCTGGCACATGAGAGTATATGCATACAGTATATCTGGCACATGAGTGTAATACATACAGTATATCTGGCACATGAGTGTAATACATACAGTATATCTGGCACATGAGTATATATGCACACAGTATTTCTGGCACATGAGTGTATATGCATACAGTATTTCTGGCACATGAGTGTAATACCTACAGTATATCTGGCACATGAGTGTAATGCATACAGTATATCTGGCACATGAGTGTAAATGCATACAGTATATCTGGCACATGAGTGTAATACATACAGTATTTCTGGCACATGAGTGTAATGCATACAGTATATCTGGCACATGATTGAATAAGCATACAGTATTTCTGGCACATGAGTGTGATACATACAGTATTTCTGGCACATGAGTGAATAAGCATACAGTATTTCTGGCACATGAGTGTAATACATACAGTATTTCTGGCACATGAGTGTAATGCATACAGTATATCTGGCACATGAGTGAATAAGCATACAGTATTTCTGGCACATGAGTGTGATACATACAGTATTTCTGGCACATGAGTGAATAAGCATACAGTATTTCTGGCACATGAGTGTAATACATACAGGATATCTGGCACATGAGTGTAATGCATACAGTATATCTGGCACATGAGTGAATATGCATACAGTATTTCTGGCACATGAGTGTATATGCATACAGTATATCTGGCACATGAGTGTAATACATACAGTATATCTGGCACATGAGTGAATATGCATACAGTATATCTGGCACATGAGTGCATATGCATACAGTATTTCTGGCAAATGAGTGTATATGCATACAGTATATCTGGCACATGAGTGTAATACATACAGTATATCTGGCACATGAGTGAATATGCATACAGTTTACCTGGCACATGAATGTATATGCAATCATGCATACAGTATTTCTGGCACATGAGTGTAATACATACAGTATATCTGGCACATGAGTGCATATGCATACAGTACATCTGGCACATGAGTGTATATGCACACAGTATATCTGGCACATGAGTGAAAATGCATACAGTATTTCTGGCACATGAGTGTATATGCATACAGTATTTCTGGCACATGAGTGTATATGCATACAATATTTCTGGGACATGAGTGCAATACATACAGTATATCTGGCACATGAGTGCATATGCATACAGTATTTCTGGCACATGAGTGTAATACATACAGTATATCTGGCACATGAGTGTAATACATACAGTATATCTGGCACATGAGTGTATATGCACACAGTATTTCTGGCACATGAGTGTAATACATACAGTATATCTGGCACATGAGTGCATATGCATACAGTATTTCTGGCACATGAGTGTAATACATACAGTATTTCTGGCACATGAGTGTAATACATAGAGTATATCTGGCACATGAGTGTATATGCATAGAGTATTTCTGGCACTTGAGTGTAATACATACAGAATATCTGGCACATGAGTGTAATACATACAGTATATCTGGCAAATGAGTGAATAAGCATACAGTATTTCTGGCACATGATTGTAATACATACAGTATTTCTGGCACATGAGTGTAATACATACAGTATATCTGGCACATGAGTGAATATGCATGCAGTATATCTGGCACATGAGTGTAATACATACAGTATATCTGGCACATGAGTGAATAAGCATACAGTATTTCTGGCACATGAGTGTAATACATACAGTATTTCTGGCACATGAGTGTAATACATACAGTATATCTGGCACATGAGTGAATATGCATGCAGCATATCTGGCACATGAGTGTAATACATACAGTATATCTGGCAAATGAGTGAATAAGCATACAGTATATCTGGCACATGAGTGAATATGCATACAGTATTTCTTGCACATGAGTGAATATGCATACAGTATTTCTGGCACATGAGTGTAATGCATACAGTATATCTGGCACATGAGTGAATATGCATACAGTATTTCTGGCACATGAGTGAATATGCATACAGTATATCTGGCACATGAGTGTAATGCATACAGTTTATCTGGCACATGAGTGAATAAGCATACAGTATTTCTGGCACATGAGTGAATATGCATACAGTATTTCTGGCTCATGAGTGTAATGCATACAGTATATCTGGCACATGAGTGAATATGCGTACAGTATTTCTGGCACATGAGTGAATATGCATACAGTATATCTGGCACATGAGTGCATATGCATACAGTATTTCTGGCACTTGAGTGAATATGCATACAGTATTTCTGGCACATGAGTGTAATACATACAGTATATCTGGCACATGAGTGCATATGCATACAGTACAACTGGCACATGAGTGAATATCCATACAGTATTTCTGGCACATGAGTGAATATCCATACAGTATATCTGGCACATGAGTGTATATGCACACAGTATATCTGGCACATGAGTGAATATGCATACAGTATTTCTGGCACATGAGTGTATATGCATACAGTATTTCTGGCACATGAGTGTATATGCATACAGTATTTCTGGCACATGAGTGTAATACGTACAGTATATCTGGCACATGAGTGCATATGCATACAGTATATCTGGCACATGAGTGTAATGCATACAGTATATCTGGCACATGAGTGAATAAGTATACAGTATTTCTGGCACATGAGTGAATAAGCATACAGTATATCTGGCACATGAGTGAATATGCATACAGTATATCTGGCACATGAGTGAAAAAGCATACAGTTTATCTGGCACATGAGAGTATATGCATACAGTATATCTGGCACATGAGTGTAATACATACAGTATTTCTGGCACATGAGTGTAATACATACAGTATATCTGGCACATGAGTGTAATGCATACAGTATTTCTGGCACATGAGTATAATACATACAGTATTTCTGGCACATGAGTGTAATACATACAGTATTTCTGGCACATGAGAGAATATGCATACAGTAATTCTGGCACATGAGTGTAATGCATACAGTATATCTGGCACATGAGTGAATAAGCATACAGTATTTCTGGCACATGAGTGAATAAGCATACAGTTTTTTTGGCACATGAGTGTAATACATACAGTATTTCTGGCACATGAGTGAATAAGCATACAGTATTTCTGGCACATGAGTGAATAAGCATACAGTATTTCTGGCACATGAGTGTAATACATACAGTATATCTGGCACATGAGTGTAATGCATACAGTATATCTGGCACATGAGTGAATATGCATACAGTATTTCTGGCACATGAGTGTATATGCATACAGTATATCTGGCACATGAGTGAATATGCATACAGTATTTCTGGTACATGAGTGTATATGCATACAGTATATCTGGCACATGAGTGTAATACATACAGTATATCTGGCACATGAGTGTAATACATACAGTATTTCTGGCACATGAGTGTAATGCATACAGTATTTCTGGCACATGAGTGAATATGCATACAGTATATCTGGCACATGAGTGTAATACATACTGTATATCTGGCACATGAGTGTAATACATACAGTATTTCTGGCACATGAGTGAATATGCATACAGTATATCTGGCACATGAGTGTAATACATACAGTATTTCTGGCACATGAGTGAATAAGCATACAGTATTTCTGGCACATGAGTGTATATGCATACAGTATATCTGGCACATGAGTGAACAAGCATACAGTTTACCTGGCACATGAGTGTATATGCAATTATGCATACAGTATTTCTGGCACATGAGTGTAATACATACAGTATATCTGGCACATGAGTGAATATGCATACAGTATTTCTGGCACATGAGTGTAATGCATACAGTATATCTGGCACATGAGTGAACAAGCATACAGTATATCTGGCACATGAGTGTATATGCATACAGTATATCTGGCTCATGAGTGAATAAGCATACAGTATATCTGGCACATGAGAGTATATGCATACAGTATATCTGGCACATGAGTGTAATACATACAGTATATCTGGCACATGAGTATATATGCACACAGTATTTCTGGCACATGAGTGTATATGCATACAGTATTTCTGGCACATGAGTGTAATACCTACAGTATATCTGGCACATGAGTGTAATGCATACAGTATATCTGGCACATGAGTGTAAATGCATACAGTATATCTGGCACATGAGTGTAATACATACAGTATTTCTGGCACATGAGTGTAATGCATACAGTATATCTGGCACATGATTGAATAAGCATACAGTATTTCTGGCACATGAGTGTGACACATACAGTATTTCTGGCACATGAGTGAATAAGCATACAGTATTTCTGGCACATGAGTGTAATACATACAGTATTTCTGGCACATGAGTGTAATGCATACAGTATATCTGGCACATGAGTGAATAAGCATACAGTATTTCTGGCACATGAGTGTGATACATACAGTATTTCTGGCACATGAGTGAATAAGCATACAGTATTTCTGGCACATGAATGTAATACATACAGGATATCTGGCACATGAGTGTAATGCATACAGTATATCTGGCACATGAGTGAATATGCATACAGTATTTCTGGCACATGAGTGTATATGCATACAGTATATCTGGCACATGAGTGTAATACATACAGTATATCTGGCACATGAGTGAATATGCATACAGTATATCTGGCACATGAGTGCATATGCATACAGTATTTCTGGCAAATGAGTGTATATGCATACAGTATATCTGGCACATGAGTTTAATACATACAGTATATCTGGCACATGAGTGAATATGCATACAGTTTACCTGGCACATGAATGTATATGCAATCATGCATACAGTATTTCTGGCACATGAGTGTAATACATACAGTATATCTGGCACATGAGTGCATATGCATACAGTACATCTGGCACATGAGTGTATATGCACACAGTATATCTGGCACATGAGTGAAAATGCATACAGTATTTCTGGCACATGAGTGTATATGCATACAGTATTTCTGGCACATGAGTGTATATGCATACAATATTTCTGGGACATGAGTGCAATACATACAGTATATCTGGCACATGAGTGCATATGCATACAGTATTTCTGGCACATGAGTGTAATACATACAGTATATCTGGCACATGAGTGTAATACATACAGTATATCTGGCACATGAGTGTATATGCACACAGTATTTCTGGCACATGAGTGTAATACATACAGTATATCTGGCACATGAGTGCATATGCATACAGTATTTCTGGCACATGAGTGTAATACATACAGTATTTCTGGCACATGAGTGTAATACATAGAGTATATCTGGCACATGAGTGTATATGCATAGAGTATTTCTGGCACTTGAGTGTAATACATACAGAATATCTGGCACATGAGTGTAATACATACAGTATATCTGGCAAATGAGTGAATAAGCATACAGTATTTCTGGCACATGATTGTAATACATACAGTATTTCTGGCACATGAGTGTAATACATACAGTATATCTGGCACATGAGTGAATATGCATGCAGTATATCTGGCACATGAGTGTAATACATACAGTATATCTGGCACAAGAGTGAATAAGCATACAGTATTTCTGGCAAATGAGTGAATATGCATACAGTATTTCGGGCACATGAGTGTATATGCATACAGTATTTATGGCACATGAGTGAATATGCATACAGTATTTCTGGCACATGAGTGAATAAGCATACAGTATTTCTGGCACATGAGTGTTATACATACAGTATATCTGGCACATGAGTGTAATACATACAGTATATCTGGCACATGAGTGAATATGCATACAGTATTTCTGGCACATGAGTGTAATGCATACAGTATATCTGGCACATGAGAGAATATGCATATAGTATTTCTGGCACCTGAGTGAATATGCATACAGTATTTCTGGCACATGAGTGTAATGCTTACAGTATTTCTGGCACATGAGTGTAATACATACAGTATTTCTGGCACATGAGTGTAATACATACAGTTTTTCTGGCACATGAGTGAATATGCATACAGTATATCTGGCTCATGAGTGAATAAGCATACAGTATATCTGGCACATGAGAGTATATGCATACAGTATATCTGGCACATGAGTGTAATACATACAGTATATCTGGCACATGAGTGTAATACATACAGTATATCTGGCACATGAGTGTATATGCATACAGTATTTCTGGCACATGAGTGTATATGCATACAGTATTTCTGGCACATGAGTGTAATACCTACAGTATATCTGGCACATGAGTGTAATGCATACAGTATATCTGGCACATGAGTGTAAATGCATACAGTATATCTGGCACATTATTGAATAAGCATACAGTATTTCTGGCACATGAGTGTGATACATACAGTATTTCTGGCACATGAGTGAATAAGCATACAGTATTTCTGGCACATGAGTGTAATACATACAGTATTTCTGGCACATGAGTGTAATGCATACAGTATATCTGGCACATGAGTGAATAAGCATACAGTATTTCTGGCACATGAGTGTGATACATACAGTATTTCTGGCACATGAGTGAATAAGCATACAGTATTTCTGGCACATGAGTGTAATACATACAGTATTTCTGGCACATGAGTGTATATGCATACAGTATATCTGGCACATGAGTGAACAAGCATACAGTTTACCTGGCACATGAGTGTATATGCAATTATGCATACAGTATTTCTGGCACATGAGTGTAATACATACAGTATATCTGGCACATGAGTGAATATGCATACAGTATTTCTGGCACATGAGTGTAATGCATACAGTATATCTGGCACATGAGTGAACAAGCATACAGTATATCTGGCACATGAGTGTATATGCATACAGTATATCTGGCTCATGAGTGAATAAGCATACAGTATATCTGGCACATGAGAGTATATGCATACAGTATATCTGGCACATGAGTGTAATACATACAGTATATCTGGCACATGAGTGTAATACATACAGTATATCTGGTACATGAGTATATATGCACACAGTATTTCTGGCACATGAGTGTATATGCATACAGTATTTCTGGCACATGAGTATAATACCTACAGTATATCTGGCACATGAGTGTAATGCATACAGTATATCTGGCACATGAGTGTAAATGCATACAGTATATCTGGCACATGAGTGTAATACATACAGTATTTCTGGCACATGAGTGTAATGCATACAGTATATCTGGCACATGATTGAATAAGCATACAGTATTTCTGGCACATGAGTGTGATACATACAGTATTTCTGGCACATGAGTGAATAAGCATACAGTATTTCTGGCACATGAGTGTAATACATACAGTATTTCTGGCACATGAGTGTAATGCATACAGTATATCTGGCACATGAGTGAATAAGCATACAGTATTTCTGGCACATGAGTGTGATACATACAGTATTTCTGGCACATGAGTGAATAAGCATACAGTATTTCTGGCACATGAGTGTAATACATACAGGATATCTGGCACATGAGTGTAATGCATACAGTATATCTGGCACATGAGTGAATATGCATACAGTATTTCTGGCACATGAGTGTATATGCATACAGTATATCTGGCACATGAGTGTAATACATACAGTATATCTGGCACATGAGTGAATATGCATACAGTATATCTGGCACATGAGTGCATATGCATACAGTATTTCTGGCAAATGAGTGTATATGCATACCGTATATCTGGCACATGAGTGTAATACATACAGTATATCTGGCACATGAGTGAATATGCATACAGTTTACCTGGCACATGAATGTATATGCAATCATGCATACAGTATTTCTGGCACATGAGTGTAATACATACAGTATATCTGGCACATGAGTGCATATGCATACAGTACATCTGGCACATGAGTGTATATGCACACAGTATATCTGGCACATGAGTGAAAATGCATACAGTATTTCTGGCACATGAGTGTATATGCATACAGTATTTCTGGCACATGAGTGTATATGCATACAATATTTCTGGGACATGAGTGCAATACATACAGTATATCTGGCACATGAGTGCATATGCATACAGTATTTCTGGCACATGAGTGTAATACATACAGTATATCTGGCACATGAGTGTAATACATACAGTATATCTGGCACATGAGTGTATATGCACACAGTATTTCTGGCACATGAGTGTAATACATACAGTATATCTGGCACATGAGTGCATATGCATACAGTATTTCTGGCACATGAGTGTAATACATACAGTATTTCTGGCACATGAGTGTAATACATAGAGTATATCTGGCACATGAGTGTATATGCATAGAGTATTTCTGGCACTTGAGTGTAATACATACAGAATATCTGGCACATGAGTGTAATACATACAGTATATCTGGCAAATGAGTGAATAAGCATACAGTATTTCTGGCACATGATTGTAATACATACAGTATTTCTGGCACATGAGTGTAATACATACAGTATATCTGGCACATGAGTGAATATGCATGCAGTATATCTGGCACATGAGTGTAATACATACAGTATATCTGGCACAAGAGTGAATAAGCATACAGTATTTCTGGCAAATGAGTGAATATGCATACAGTATTTCGGGCACATGAGTGTATATGCATACAGTATTTATGGCACATGAGTGAATATGCATACAGTATTTCTGGCACATGAGTGAATAAGCATACAGTATTTCTGGCACATGAGTGTTATACATACAGTATATCTGGCACATGAGTGTAATACATACAGTATATCTGGCACATGAGTGAATATGCATACAGTATTTCTGGCACATGAGTGTAATGCATACAGTATATCTGGCACATGAGAGAATATGCATATAGTATTTCTGGCACCTGAGTGAATATGCATACAGTATTTCTGGCACATGAGTGTAATGCTTACAGTATTTCTGGCACATGAGTGTAATACATACAGTATTTCTGGCACATGAGTGTAATACATACAGTTTTTCTGGCACATGGGTGAATATGCATACAGTATATCTGGCTCATGAGTGAATAAGCATACAGTATATCTGGCACATGAGAGTATATGCATACAGTATATCTGGCACATGAGTGTAATACATACAGTATATCTGGCACATGAGGGTAATACATACAGTATATCAGGCACATGAGTGTATATGCATACAGTATTTCTGGCACATGAGTGTATATGCATACAGTATTTCTGGCACATGAGTGTAATACCTACAGTATATCTGGCACATGAGTGTAATGCATACAGTATATCTGGCACATGAGTGTAAATGCATACAGTATATCTGGCACATGATTGAATAAGCATACAGTATTTCTGGCACATGAGTGTGATACATACAGTATTTCTGGCACATGAGTGAATAAGCATACAGTATTTCTGGCACATGAGTGTAATACATACAGTATTTCTGGCACATGAGTGTAATGCATACAGTATATCTGGCACATGAGTGAATAAGCATACAGTATTTCTGGCACATGAGTGTGATACATACAGTATTTCTGGCACATGAGTGAATAAGCATACAGTATTTCTGGCACATGAGTGTAATACATACAGTATTTCTGGCACATGAGTGTAATACATACAGTATATCTGGCACATGAGTGTAATGCATACAGTATTTCTGGCACATGAGTATAATACATACAGTATTTCTGGCACATGAGTGTAATACATACAGTATTTCTGGCACATGAGAGAATATGCATACAGTAATTCTGGCACATGAGTGTAATGCATACAGTATATCTGGCACATGAGTGAATAAGCATACAGTATTTCTGGCACATGAGTGAATAAGCATACAGTTTTTTTGGCACATGAGTGTAATACATACAGTATTTCTGGCACATGAGTGAATAAGCATACAGTATTTCTGGCACATGAGTGAATAAGCATACAGTATTTCTGGCACATGAGTGTAATACATACAGTATATCTGGCACATGAGTGTAATGCATACAGTATATCTGGCACATGAGTGAATATGCATACAGTATTTCTGGCACATGAGTGTATATGCATACAGTATATCTGGCACATGAGTGAATATGCATACAGTATTTCTGGTACATGAGTGTATATGCATACAGTATATCTGGCACATGAGTGTAATGCATACAGTATATCTGGCACATGAGTGAATAAGCATACAGTATTTCTGGCACATGAGTGAATAAGCATACAGTTTTTTTGGCACATGAGTGTAATACATACAGTATTTCTGGCACATGAGTGAATAAGCATACAGTATTTCTGGCACATGAGTGAATAAGCATACAGTATTTCTGGCACATGAGTGTAATACATACAGTATATCTGGCACATGAGTGTAATGCATACAGTATATCTGGCACATGAGTGAATATGCATACAGTATTTCTGGCACATGAGTGTATATGCATACAGTATATCTGGCACATGAGTGAATATGCATACAGTATTTCTGGTACATGAGTGTATATGCATACAGTATATCTGGCACATGAGTGTAATACATACAGTATATCTGGCACATGAGTGTAATACATACAGTATTTCTGGCACATGAGTGTAATGCATACAGTATTTCTGGCACATGAGTGAATATGCATACAGTATATCTGGCACATGAGTGTAATACATACTGTATATCTGGCACATGAGTGTAATACATACAGTATTTCTGGCACATGAGTGAATATGCATACAGTATATCTGGCACATGAGTGTAATACATACAGTATTTCTGGCACATGAGTGAATAAGCATACAGTATTTCTGGCACATGAGTGTATATGCATACAGTATATCTGGCACATGAGTGAACAAGCATACAGTTTACCTGGCACATGAGTGTATATGCAATTATGCATACAGTATTTCTGGCACATGAGTGTAATACATACAGTATATCTGGCACATGAGTGAATATGCATACAGTATTTCTGGCACATGAGTGTAATGCATACAGTATATCTGGCACATGAGTGAACAAGCATACAGTATATCTGGCACATGAGTGTATATGCATACAGTATATCTGGCTCATGAGTGAATAAGCATACAGTATATCTGGCACATGAGAGTATATGCATACAGTATATCTGGCACATGAGTGTAATACATACAGTATATCTGGCACATGAGTATATATGCACACAGTATTTCTGGCACATGAGTGTATATGCATACAGTATTTCTGGCACATGAGTGTAATACCTACAGTATATCTGGCACATGAGTGTAATGCATACAGTATATCTGGCACATGAGTGTAAATGCATACAGTATATCTGGCACATGAGTGTAATACATACAGTATTTCTGGCACATGAGTGTAATGCATACAGTATATCTGGCACATGATTGAATAAGCATACAGTATTTCTGGCACATGAGTGTGACACATACAGTATTTCTGGCACATGAGTGAATAAGCATACAGTATTTCTGGCACATGAGTGTAATACATACAGTATTTCTGGCACATGAGTGTAATGCATACAGTATATCTGGCACATGAGTGAATAAGCATACAGTATTTCTGGCACATGAGTGTGATACATACAGTATTTCTGGCACATGAGTGAATAAGCATACAGTATTTCTGGCACATGAATGTAATACATACAGGATATCTGGCACATGAGTGTAATGCATACAGTATATCTGGCACATGAGTGAATATGCATACAGTATTTCTGGCACATGAGTGTATATGCATACAGTATATCTGGCACATGAGTGTAATACATACAGTATATCTGGCACATGAGTGAATATGCATACAGTATATCTGGCACATGAGTGCATATGCATACAGTATTTCTGGCAAATGAGTGTATATGCATACAGTATATCTGGCACATGAGTTTAATACATACAGTATATCTGGCACATGAGTGAATATGCATACAGTTTACCTGGCACATGAATGTATATGCAATCATGCATACAGTATTTCTGGCACATGAGTGTAATACATACAGTATATCTGGCACATGAGTGCATATGCATACAGTACATCTGGCACATGAGTGTATATGCACACAGTATATCTGGCACATGAGTGAAAATGCATACAGTATTTCTGGCACATGAGTGTATATGCATACAGTATTTCTGGCACATGAGTGTATATGCATACAATATTTCTGGGACATGAGTGCAATACATACAGTATATCTGGCACATGAGTGCATATGCATACAGTATTTCTGGCACATGAGTGTAATACATACAGTATATCTGGCACATGAGTGTAATACATACAGTATATCTGGCACATGAGTGTATATGCACACAGTATTTCTGGCACATGAGTGTAATACATACAGTATATCTGGCACATGAGTGCATATGCATACAGTATTTCTGGCACATGAGTGTAATACATACAGTATTTCTGGCACATGAGTGTAATACATAGAGTATATCTGGCACATGAGTGTATATGCATAGAGTATTTCTGGCACTTGAGTGTAATACATACAGAATATCTGGCACATGAGTGTAATACATACAGTATATCTGGCAAATGAGTGAATAAGCATACAGTATTTCTGGCACATGATTGTAATACATACAGTATTTCTGGCACATGAGTGTAATACATACAGTATATCTGGCACATGAGTGAATATGCATGCAGTATATCTGGCACATGAGTGTAATACATACAGTATATCTGGCACAAGAGTGAATAAGCATACAGTATTTCTGGCAAATGAGTGAATATGCATACAGTATTTCGGGCACATGAGTGTATATGCATACAGTATTTATGGCACATGAGTGAATATGCATACAGTATTTCTGGCACATGAGTGAATAAGCATACAGTATTTCTGGCACATGAGTGTTATACATACAGTATATCTGGCACATGAGTGTAATACATACAGTATATCTGGCACATGAGTGAATATGCATACAGTATTTCTGGCACATGAGTGTAATGCATACAGTATATCTGGCACATGAGAGAATATGCATATAGTATTTCTGGCACCTGAGTGAATATGCATACAGTATTTCTGGCACATGAGTGTAATGCTTACAGTATTTCTGGCACATGAGTGTAATACATACAGTATTTCTGGCACATGAGTGTAATACATACAGTTTTTCTGGCACATGAGTGAATATGCATACAGTATATCTGGCTCATGAGTGAATAAGCATACAGTATATCTGGCACATGAGAGTATATGCATACAGTATATCTGGCACATGAGTGTAATACATACAGTATATCTGGCACATGAGTGTAATACATACAGTATATCTGGCACATGAGTGTATATGCATACAGTATTTCTGGCACATGAGTGTATATGCATACAGTATTTCTGGCACATGAGTGTAATACCTACAGTATATCTGGCACATGAGTGTAATGCATACAGTATATCTGGCACATGAGTGTAAATGCATACAGTATATCTGGCACATTATTGAATAAGCATACAGTATTTCTGGCACATGAGTGTGATACATACAGTATTTCTGGCACATGAGTGAATAAGCATACAGTATTTCTGGCACATGAGTGTAATACATACAGTATTTCTGGCACATGAGTGTAATGCATACAGTATATCTGGCACATGAGTGAATAAGCATACAGTATTTCTGGCACATGAGTGTGATACATACAGTATTTCTGGCACATGAGTGAATAAGCATACAGTATTTCTGGCACATGAGTGTAATACATACAGTATTTCTGGCACATGAGTGTATATGCATACAGTATATCTGGCACATGAGTGAACAAGCATACAGTTTACCTGGCACATGAGTGTATATGCAATTATGCATACAGTATTTCTGGCACATGAGTGTAATACATACAGTATATCTGGCACATGAGTGAATATGCATACAGTATTTCTGGCACATGAGTGTAATGCATACAGTATATCTGGCACATGAGTGAACAAGCATACAGTATATCTGGCACATGAGTGTATATGCATACAGTATATCTGGCTCATGAGTGAATAAGCATACAGTATATCTGGCACATGAGAGTATATGCATACAGTATATCTGGCACATGAGTGTAATACATACAGTATATCTGGCACATGAGTGTAATACATACAGTATATCTGGTACATGAGTATATATGCACACAGTATTTCTGGCACATGAGTGTATATGCATACAGTATTTCTGGCACATGAGTATAATACCTACAGTATATCTGGCACATGAGTGTAAATGCATACAGTATATCTGGCACATGAGTGTAATACATACAGTATTTCTGGCACATGAGTGTAATGCATACAGTATATCTGGCACATGATTGAATAAGCATACAGTATTTCTGGCACATGAGTGTGATACATACAGTATTTCTGGCACATGAGTGAATAAGCATACAGTATTTCTGGCACATGAGTGTAATACATACAGTATTTCTGGCACATGAGTGTAATGCATACAGTATATCTGGCACATGAGTGAATAAGCATACAGTATTTCTGGCACATGAGTGTGATACATACAGTATTTCTGGCACATGAGTGAATAAGCATACAGTATTTCTGGCACATGAGTGTAATACATACAGTATTTCTGGCACATGAGTGTAATACATACAGTATATCTGGCACATGAGTGTAATGCATACAGTATTTCTGGCACATGAGTATAATACATACAGTATTTCTGGCACATGAGTGTAATACATACAGTATTTCTGGCACATGAGAGAATATGCATACAGTAATTCTGGCACATGAGTGTAATGCATACAGTATATCTGGCACATGAGTGAATAAGCATACAGTATTTCTGGCACATGAGTGAATAAGCATACAGTTTTTTTGGCACATGAGTGTAATACATACAGTATTTCTGGCACATGAGTGAATAAGCATACAGTATTTCTGGCACATGAGTGAATAAGCATACAGTATTTCTGGCACATGAGTGTAATACATACAGTATATCTGGCACATGAGTGTAATGCATACAGTATATCTGGCACATGAGTGAATATGCATACAGTATTTCTGGCACATGAGTGTATATGCATACAGTATATCTGGCACATGAGTGAATATGCATACAGTATTTCTGGTACATGAGTGTATATGCATACAGTATATCTGGCACATGAGTGTAATGCATACAGTATATCTGGCACATGAGTGAATAAGCATACAGTATTTCTGGCACATGAGTGAATAAGCATACAGTTTTTTTGGCACATGAGTGTAATACATACAGTATTTCTGGCACATGAGTGAATAAGCATACAGTATTTCTGGCACATGAGTGAATAAGCATACAGTATTTCTGGCACATGAGTGTAATACATACAGTATATCTGGCACATGAGTGTAATGCATACAGTATATCTGGCACATGAGTGAATATGCATACAGTATTTCTGGCACATGAGTGTATATGCATACAGTATATCTGGCACATGAGTGAATATGCATACAGTATTTCTGGTACATGAGTGTATATGCATACAGTATATCTGGCACATGAGTGTAATACATACAGTATATCTGGCACATGAGTGTAATACATACAGTATTTCTGGCACATGAGTGTAATGCATACAGTATTTCTGGCACATGAGTGAATATGCATACAGTATATCTGGCACATGAGTGTAATACATACTGTATATCTGGCACATGAGTGTAATACATACAGTATTTCTGGCACATGAGTGAATATGCATACAGTATATCTGGCACATGAGTGTAATACATACAGTATTTCTGGCACATGAGTGAATAAGCATACAGTATTTCTGGCACATGAGTGTATATGCATACAGTATATCTGGCACATGAGTGAACAAGCATACAGTTTACCTGGCACATGAGTGTATATGCAATTATGCATACAGTATTTCTGGCACATGAGTGTAATACATACAGTATATCTGGCACATGAGTGAATATGCATACAGTATTTCTGGCACATGAGTGTAATGCATACAGTATATCTGGCACATGAGTGAACAAGCATACAGTATATCTGGCACATGAGTGTATATGCATACAGTATATCTGGCTCATGAGTGAATAAGCATACAGTATATCTGGCACATGAGAGTATATGCATACAGTATATCTGGCACATGAGTGTAATACATACAGTATATCTGGCACATGAGTATATATGCACACAGTATTTCTGGCACATGAGTGTATATGCATACAGTATTTCTGGCACATGAGTGTAATACCTACAGTATATCTGGCACATGAGTGTAATGCATACAGTATATCTGGCACATGAGTGTAAATGCATACAGTATATCTGGCACATGAGTGTAATACATACAGTATTTCTGGCACATGAGTGTAATGCATACAGTATATCTGGCACATGATTGAATAAGCATACAGTATTTCTGGCACATGAGTGTGACACATACAGTATTTCTGGCACATGAGTGAATAAGCATACAGTATTTCTGGCACATGAGTGTAATACATACAGTATTTCTGGCACATGAGTGTAATGCATACAGTATATCTGGCACATGAGTGAATAAGCATACAGTATTTCTGGCACATGAGTGTGATACATACAGTATTTCTGGCACATGAGTGAATAAGCATACAGTATTTCTGGCACATGAATGTAATACATACAGGATATCTGGCACATGAGTGTAATGCATACAGTATATCTGGCACATGAGTGAATATGCATACAGTATTTCTGGCACATGAGTGTATATGCATACAGTATATCTGGCACATGAGTGTAATACATACAGTATATCTGGCACATGAGTGAATATGCATACAGTATATCTGGCACATGAGTGCATATGCATACAGTATTTCTGGCAAATGAGTGTATATGCATACAGTATATCTGGCACATGAGTTTAATACATACAGTATATCTGGCACATGAGTGAATATGCATACAGTTTACCTGGCACATGAATGTATATGCAATCATGCATACAGTATTTCTGGCACATGAGTGTAATACATACAGTATATCTGGCACATGAGTGCATATGCATACAGTACATCTGGCACATGAGTGTATATGCACACAGTATATCTGGCACATGAGTGAAAATGCATACAGTATTTCTGGCACATGAGTGTATATGCATACAGTATTTCTGGCACATGAGTGTATATGCATACAATATTTCTGGGACATGAGTGCAATACATACAGTATATCTGGCACATGAGTGCATATGCATACAGTATTTCTGGCACATGAGTGTAATACATACAGTATATCTGGCACATGAGTGTAATACATACAGTATATCTGGCACATGAGTGTATATGCACACAGTATTTCTGGCACATGAGTGTAATACATACAGTATATCTGGCACATGAGTGCATATGCATACAGTATTTCTGGCACATGAGTGTAATACATACAGTATTTCTGGCACATGAGTGTAATACATAGAGTATATCTGGCACATGAGTGTATATGCATAGAGTATTTCTGGCACTTGAGTGTAATACATACAGAATATCTGGCACATGAGTGTAATACATACAGTATATCTGGCAAATGAGTGAATAAGCATACAGTATTTCTGGCACATGATTGTAATACATACAGTATTTCTGGCACATGAGTGTAATACATACAGTATATCTGGCACATGAGTGAATATGCATGCAGTATATCTGGCACATGAGTGTAATACATACAGTATATCTGGCACAAGAGTGAATAAGCATACAGTATTTCTGGCAAATGAGTGAATATGCATACAGTATTTCGGGCACATGAGTGTATATGCATACAGTATTTATGGCACATGAGTGAATATGCATACAGTATTTCTGGCACATGAGTGAATAAGCATACAGTATTTCTGGCACATGAGTGTTATACATACAGTATATCTGGCACATGAGTGTAATACATACAGTATATCTGGCACATGAGTGAATATGCATACAGTATTTCTGGCACATGAGTGTAATGCATACAGTATATCTGGCACATGAGAGAATATGCATATAGTATTTCTGGCACCTGAGTGAATATGCATACAGTATTTCTGGCACATGAGTGTAATGCTTACAGTATTTCTGGCACATGAGTGTAATACATACAGTATTTCTGGCACATGAGTGTAATACATACAGTTTTTCTGGCACATGAGTGAATATGCATACAGTATATCTGGCTCATGAGTGAATAAGCATACAGTATATCTGGCACATGAGAGTATATGCATACAGTATATCTGGCACATGAGTGTAATACATACAGTATATCTGGCACATGAGTGTAATACATACAGTATATCTGGCACATGAGTGTATATGCATACAGTATTTCTGGCACATGAGTGTATATGCATACAGTATTTCTGGCACATGAGTGTAATACCTACAGTATATCTGGCACATGAGTGTAATGCATACAGTATATCTGGCACATGAGTGTAAATGCATACAGTATATCTGGCACATTATTGAATAAGCATACAGTATTTCTGGCACATGAGTGTGATACATACAGTATTTCTGGCACATGAGTGAATAAGCATACAGTATTTCTGGCACATGAGTGTAATACATACAGTATTTCTGGCACATGAGTGTAATGCATACAGTATATCTGGCACATGAGTGAATAAGCATACAGTATTTCTGGCACATGAGTGTGATACATACAGTATTTCTGGCACATGAGTGAATAAGCATACAGTATTTCTGGCACATGAGTGTAATACATACAGTATTTCTGGCACATGAGTGTATATGCATACAGTATATCTGGCACATGAGTGAACAAGCATACAGTTTACCTGGCACATGAGTGTATATGCAATTATGCATACAGTATTTCTGGCACATGAGTGTAATACATACAGTATATCTGGCACATGAGTGAATATGCATACAGTATTTCTGGCACATGAGTGTAATGCATACAGTATATCTGGCACATGAGTGAACAAGCATACAGTATATCTGGCACATGAGTGTATATGCATACAGTATATCTGGCTCATGAGTGAATAAGCATACAGTATATCTGGCACATGAGAGTATATGCATACAGTATATCTGGCACATGAGTGTAATACATACAGTATATCTGGCACATGAGTGTAATACATACAGTATATCTGGTACATGAGTATATATGCACACAGTATTTCTGGCACATGAGTGTATATGCATACAGTATTTCTGGCACATGAGTATAATACCTACAGTATATCTGGCACATGAGTGTAAATGCATACAGTATATCTGGCACATGAGTGTAATACATACAGTATTTCTGGCACATGAGTGTAATGCATACAGTATATCTGGCACATGATTGAATAAGCATACAGTATTTCTGGCACATGAGTGTGATACATACAGTATTTCTGGCACATGAGTGAATAAGCATACAGTATTTCTGGCACATGAGTGTAATACATACAGTATTTCTGGCACATGAGTGTAATGCATACAGTATATCTGGCACATGAGTGAATAAGCATACAGTATTTCTGGCACATGAGTGTGATACATACAGTATTTCTGGCACATGAGTGAATAAGCATACAGTATTTCTGGCACATGAGTGTAATACATACAGGATATCTGGCACATGAGTGTAATGCATACAGTATATCTGGCACATGAGTGAATATGCATACAGTATTTCTGGCACATGAGTGTATATGCATACAGTATATCTGGCACATGAGTGTAATACATACAGTATATCTGGCACATGAGTGAATATGCATACAGTATATCTGGCACATGAGTGCATATGCATACAGTATTTCTGGCAAATGAGTGTATATGCATACCGTATATCTGGCACATGAGTGTAATACATACAGTATATCTGGCACATGAGTGAATATGCATACAGTTTACCTGGCACATGAATGTATATGCAATCATGCATACAGTATTTCTGGCACATGAGTGTAATACATACAGTATATCTGGCACATGAGTGCATATGCATACAGTACATCTGGCACATGAGTGTATATGCACACAGTATATCTGGCACATGAGTGAAAATGCATACAGTATTTCTGGCACATGAGTGTATATGCATACAGTATTTCTGGCACATGAGTGTATATGCATACAATATTTCTGGGACATGAGTGCAATACATACAGTATATCTGGCACATGAGTGCATATGCATACAGTATTTCTGGCACATGAGTGTAATACATACAGTATATCTGGCACATGAGTGTAATACATACAGTATATCTGGCACATGAGTGTATATGCACACAGTATTTCTGGCACATGAGTGTAATACATACAGTATATCTGGCACATGAGTGCATATGCATACAGTATTTCTGGCACATGAGTGTAATACATACAGTATTTCTGGCACATGAGTGTAATACATAGAGTATATCTGGCACATGAGTGTATATGCATAGAGTATTTCTGGCACTTGAGTGTAATACATACAGAATATCTGGCACATGAGTGTAATACATACAGTATATCTGGCAAATGAGTGAATAAGCATACAGTATTTCTGGCACATGATTGTAATACATACAGTATTTCTGGCACATGAGTGTAATACATACAGTATATCTGGCACATGAGTGAATATGCATGCAGTATATCTGGCACATGAGTGTAATACATACAGTATATCTGGCACAAGAGTGAATAAGCATACAGTATTTCTGGCAAATGAGTGAATATGCATACAGTATTTCGGGCACATGAGTGTATATGCATACAGTATTTATGGCACATGAGTGAATATGCATACAGTATTTCTGGCACATGAGTGAATAAGCATACAGTATTTCTGGCACATGAGTGTTATACATACAGTATATCTGGCACATGAGTGTAATACATACAGTATATCTGGCACATGAGTGAATATGCATACAGTATTTCTGGCACATGAGTGTAATGCATACAGTATATCTGGCACATGAGAGAATATGCATATAGTATTTCTGGCACCTGAGTGAATATGCATACAGTATTTCTGGCACATGAGTGTAATGCTTACAGTATTTCTGGCACATGAGTGTAATACATACAGTATTTCTGGCACATGAGTGTAATACATACAGTTTTTCTGGCACATGGGTGAATATGCATACAGTATATCTGGCTCATGAGTGAATAAGCATACAGTATATCTGGCACATGAGAGTATATGCATACAGTATATCTGGCACATGAGTGTAATACATACAGTATATCTGGCACATGAGGGTAATACATACAGTATATCAGGCACATGAGTGTATATGCATACAGTATTTCTGGCACATGAGTGTATATGCATACAGTATTTCTGGCACATGAGTGTAATACCTACAGTATATCTGGCACATGAGTGTAATGCATACAGTATATCTGGCACATGAGTGTAAATGCATACAGTATATCTGGCACATGATTGAATAAGCATACAGTATTTCTGGCACATGAGTGTGATACATACAGTATTTCTGGCACATGAGTGAATAAGCATACAGTATTTCTGGCACATGAGTGTAATACATACAGTATTTCTGGCACATGAGTGTAATGCATACAGTATATCTGGCACATGAGTGAATAAGCATACAGTATTTCTGGCACATGAGTGTGATACATACAGTATTTCTGGCACATGAGTGAATAAGCATACAGTATTTCTGGCACATGAGTGTAATACATACAGTATTTCTGGCACATGAGTGTAATACATACAGTATATCTGGCACATGAGTGTAATGCATACAGTATTTCTGGCACATGAGTATAATACATACAGTATTTCTGGCACATGAGTGTAATACATACAGTATTTCTGGCACATGAGAGAATATGCATACAGTAATTCTGGCACATGAGTGTAATGCATACAGTATATCTGGCACATGAGTGAATAAGCATACAGTATTTCTGGCACATGAGTGAATAAGCATACAGTTTTTTTGGCACATGAGTGTAATACATACAGTATTTCTGGCACATGAGTGAATAAGCATACAGTATTTCTGGCACATGAGTGAATAAGCATACAGTATTTCTGGCACATGAGTGTAATACATACAGTATATCTGGCACATGAGTGTAATGCATACAGTATATCTGGCACATGAGTGAATATGCATACAGTATTTCTGGCACATGAGTGTATATGCATACAGTATATCTGGCACATGAGTGAATATGCATACAGTATTTCTGGTACATGAGTGTATATGCATACAGTATATCTGGCACATGAGTGTAATACATACAGTATATCTGGCACATGAGTGTAATGCATACAGTATTTCTGGCACATGAGTGAATATGCATACAGTATATCTGGCACATGAGTGTAATACATACTGTATATCTGGCACATGAGTGTAATACATACAGTATTTCTGGCACATGAGTGAATATGCATACAGTATATCTGGCACATGAGTGTAATACATACAGTATATCTGGCACATGAGTGAATAAGCATACAGTATTTCTGGCACATGAGTGAATAAGCATACAGTATTTCTGGCACATGAGTGTATATGCATACAGTATATCTGGCACATGAGTGAACAAGCATACAGTTTACCTGGCACATGAGTGTATATGCAATTATGCATACAGTATTTCTGGCACATGAGTGTAATACATACAGTATATCTGGCACATGAGTGAATATGCATACAATATTTCTGGCACATGAGTGTAATGCATACAGTATATCTGGCACATGAGTGAACAAGCATACAGTATATCTGGCACATGAGTGTATATGCATACAGTATATCTGGCTCATGAGTGAATAAGCATACAGTATATCTGGCACATGAGAGTATATGCATACTGTATATCTGGCACATGAGTGTAATACATACAGTATATCTGGCACATGAGTGTAATACATACAGTATATCTGGCACATGAGTATATATGCACACAGTATTTCTGGCACATGAGTGTATATGCATACAGTATTTCTGGCACATGAATGTAATACCTACAGTATATCTGACACATGAGTGTAATGCATACAGTATATCTGGCACATGAGTGTAAATGCATACAGTATATCTGGCACATGAGTGTAATACATACAGTATTTCTGGCACATGAGTGTAATGCATACAGTATATCTGGCACATGATTGAATAAGCATACAGTATTTCTGGCACATGAGTGTGATACATACAGTATTTCTGGCACATGAGTGAATAAGCATACAGTATTTCTGGCACATGAGTGTAATACATACAGTATTTCTGGCACATGAGTGTAATGCATACAGTATATCTGGCACATGAGTGAATAAGCATACAGTATTTCTGGCACATGAGTGTGATACATACAGTATTTCTGGCACATGAGTGAATAAGCATACAGTATTTCTGGCACATGAGTGTAATACATACAGGATATCTGGCACATGAGTGTAATGCATACAGTATATCTGGCACATGAGTGAATATGCATACAGTATTTCTGGCACATGAGTGTATATGCATACAGTATATCTGCCACATGAGTGTAATACATACAGTATATCTGGCACATGAGTGAATATGCATACAGTATATCTGGCACATGAGTGCATATGCATACAGTATTTCTGGCAAATGAGTGTATATGCATACAGTATATCTGGCACATGAGTGTAATACATACAGTATATCTGGCACATGAGTGAATATGCATACAGTATATCTGGCACATGAGTGCATATGCATACAGTATTTCTGGCAAATGAGTGTATATGCATACAGTATATCTGGCACATGAGTGTAATACATACAGTATATCTGGCACATGAGTGAATATGCATACAGTTTACCTGGCACATGAATGTATATGCAATCATGCATACAGTATTTCTGGCACATGAGTGTAATACATACAGTATATCTGGCACATGAGTGCATATGCATACAGTACATCTGGCACATGAGAGTATATGCACACAGTATATCTGGCACATGAGTGAAAATGCATACAGTATTTTTGGCACATGAGTGTATATGCATACAGTATTTCTGGCACATGAGTGTATATGCATACAATATTTCTGGGACATGAGTGCAATACATACAGTATATCTGGCACATGAGTGCATATGCATACAGTATTTCTGGCACATGAGTGTAATACATACAGTATATCTGGCACATGAGTGTAATACATACAGTATATCTGGCACATGAGTGTATATGCACACAGTATTTCTGGCACATGAGTGTAATACATACAGTATATCTGGCACATGAGTGCATATGCATACAGTATTTCTGGCACATGAGTGTAATACATACAGTATTTCTGGCACATGAGTGTAATACATAGAGTATATCTGGCACATGAGTGTATATGCATAGAGTATTTCTGGCACTTGAGTGTAATACATACAGAATATCTGGCACATGAGTGTAATACATACAGTATATCTGGCAAATGAGTGAATAAGCATACAGTATTTCTGGCACATGATTGTAATACATACAGTATTTCTGGCACATGAGTGTAATACATACAGTATATCTGGCACATGAGTGAATATGCATGCAGTATATCTGGCACATGAGTGTAATACATACAGTATATCTGGCACAAGAGTGAATAAGCATACAGTATTTCTGGCAAATGAGTGAATATGCATACAGTATTTCGGGCACATGAGTGTATATGCATACAGTATTTATGGCACATGAGTGAATATGCATACAGTATTTCTGGCACATGAGTGAATAAGCATACAGTATTTCTGGCACATGAGTGTTATACATACAGTATATCTGGCACATGAGTGTAATACATACAGTATATCTGGCACATGAGTGAATATGCATACAGTATTTCTGGCACATGAGTGTAATGCATACAGTATATCTGGCACATGAGAGAATATGCATATAGTATTTCTGGCACATGAGTGAATATGCATACAGTATTTCTGGCACATGAGTATAATGCATACAGTATATCTGGCACATGAGTGTAATGCTTACAGTATTTCTGGCACATGAGTGTAATACATACAGTATTTCTCGCACATGAGTGTAATACATACAGTTTTTCTGGCACATGAGTGAATATGCATACAGTATATCTGGCTCATGAGTGAATAAGCATACAGTATATCTGGCACATGAGAGTATATGCATACAGTATATCTGGCACATGAGTGTAATACATACAGTATATCTGGCACATGAGTGTAATACATACAGTATATCTGGCACATGAGTGTATATGCATACAGTATTTCTGGCACATGAGTGTATATGCATACAGTATTTCTGGCACATGAGTGTAATACCTACAGTATATCTGGCACATGAGTGTAATGCATACAGTATATCTGGCACATGAGTGTAAATGCATACAGTATATCTGGCACATGAGTGTAATACATACAGTATTTCTGGCACATGAGTGTAATGCATACAGTATATCTGGCACATGATTGAATAAGCATACAGTATTTCTGGCACATGAGTGTGATACATACAGTATTTCTGGCACATGAGTGAATAAGCATACAGTATTTCTGGCACATGAGTGTAATACATACAGTATTTCTGGCACATGAGTGTAATGCATACAGTATATCTGGCACATGAGTGAATAAGCATACAGTATTTCTGGCACATGAGTGTGATACATACAGTATTTCTGGCACATGAGTGAATAAGCATACAGTATTTCTGGCACATGAGTGTAATACATACAGGATATCTGGCACATGAGTGTAATGCATACAGTATATCTGGCACATGAGTGAATATGCATACAGTATTTCTGGCACATGAGTGTATATGCATACAGTATATCTGGCACATGAGTGTAATACATACAGTATATCTGGCACATGAGTGAATATTCATACAGTATATCTGGCACATGAGTGCATATGCATACAGTATTTCTGGCAAATGAGTGTATATGCATACAGTATATCTGGCACATGAGTGTAATACATACAGTATATCTGGCACATGAGTGAATATGCATACAGTTTACCTGGCACATGAATGTATATGCAATCATGCATACAGTATTTCTGGCACATGAGTGTAATACATACAGTATATCTGGCACATGAGTGCATATGCATACAGTACATCTGGCACATGAGTGTATATGCACACAGTATATCTGGCACATGAGTGAAAATGCATACAGTATTTCTGGCACATGAGTGTATATGCATACAGTATTTCTGGCACATGAGTGTATATGCATACAATATTTCTGGCACATGAGTGCAATACATACAGTATATCTGGCACATGAGTGCATATGCATACAGTATTTCTGGCACATGAGAGTAATACATACAGTATATCTGGCACATGAGTGTAATACATACAGTATATCTGGCACATGAGTGTATATGCACACAGTATTTCTGGCACATGAGTGTAATACATACAGTATATCTGGCACATGAGTGCATATGCATACAGTATTTCTGGCACATGAGTGTAATACATACAGTATTTCTGGCACATGAGTGTAATACATACAGTATATCTGGCACATGAGTGTATATGCATAGAGTATTTCTGGCACTTGAGTGTAATACATACAGAATATCTGGCACATGAGTGTAATACATACAGTATATCTGGCAAATGAGTGAATAAGCATACAGTATTTCTGGCACATGATTGTAATACATACAGTATTTCTGGCACATGAGTGTAATACATACAGTATATCTGGCACATGAGTGAATATGCATGCAGTATATCTGGCACATGAGTGTAATACATACAGTATATCTGGCACAAGAGTGAATAAGCATACAGTATTTCTGGCAAAAGAGTGAATATGCATACAGTATTTCGGGCACATGAGTGTATATGCATACAGTATTTATGGCACATGAGTGAATATGCATACAGTATTTCTGGCACATGAGTGAATAAGCATACAGTATTTCTGGCACATGAGTGTTATACATACAGTATATCTGGCACAAGAGTGAATAAGCATACAGTATTTCTGGCAAATGAGTGAATATGCATACAGTATTTCGGGCACATGAGTGTATATGCATACAGTATTTATGGCACATGAGTGAATATGCATACAGTATTTCTGGCACATGAGTGAATAAGCATACAGTATTTCTGGCACATGAGTGTTATACATACAGTATATCTGGCATATGAGTGTAATACATACAGTATATCTGGCACATGAGTGAATATGCATACAGTATTTCTGGCACATGAGTGTAATGCATACAGTATATCTGGCACATGAGAGAATATGCATATAGTATTTCTGGCACATGAGTGAATATGCATACAGTATATCTGGCACATGAGTACATATGCATACAGTATTCCTGGCATTGAGTGAATATGCATACAGTATTTCTGGCACATGAGTGTAGTACATACAGTATATCTGGCACATGAGTGCATATGCATACAGTACAACTGGCACATGAGTGAATATCCATACAGTATTTCTGGCACATGAGTGAATATCCATACAGTGTATCTGGCACATGAGTGTATATGCACACAGTATATCTGGCACATGAGTGAATATGCATACAGTATTTCTGGCACATGAGTGTATATGCATACAGTATTTCTGGCACATGAGTGTATATGCATACAGTATTTCTGGCACATGAGTGTAATACGTACAGTATATCTGGCACATGAGTGCATATGCATACAGTATTTCTGGCACAGGAGTGTAATACATACAGTATATCGGGCACATGAGTGAATAAGCATACAGTATTTCTGGCACTTGAGTGAATATGCATACAGTATATCTGGCACATGAGTGTAATGCATACAGTATATCTGGCACATGAGTGAATAAGTATACAGTATTTCTGGCACATGAGTGAATAAGCATACAGTATATCTGGCACATGAGTGAATATGCATACAGTATATCTGGCACATGAGTGAAAAAGCATACAGTTTATCTGGCACATGAGAGTATTTGCATACAGTATATCTGGCACATGAGTGTAATACATACAGTATTTCTGGCACATGAGTGTAATACATACAGTATATCTGGCACATGAGTGTAATGCATACAGTATTTCTGGCACATGAGTATAATACATACAGTATTTCTGGCACATGAGTGTAATACATACAGTATTTCTGGCACATGAGAGAATATGCATACAGTAATTCTGGCACATGAGTGTAATGCATACAGTATATCTGGCACATGAGTGAATAAGCATACAGTATTTCTGGCACATGAGTGAATAAGCATACAGTTTTTTTGGCACATGAGTGTAATACATACAGTATTTCTGGCACATGAGTGAATAAGCATACAGTATTTCTGGCACATGAGTGAATAAGCATACAGTATTTCTGGCACATGAGTGTAATACATACAGTATATCTGGCACATGAGTGTAATGCATACAGTATATCTGGCACATGAGTGAATATGCATACAGTATTTCTGGCACATGAGTGTATATGCATACAGTATATCTGGCACATGAGTGAATATGCATACAGTATTTCTGGTACATGAGTGTATATGCATACAGTATATCTGGCACATGAGTGTAATACATACAGTATATCTGGCACATGAGTGTAATACATACAGTATTTCTGGCACATGAGTGTAATGCATACAGTATTTCTGGCACATGAGTGAATATGCATACAGTATATCTGGCACATGAGTGTAATACATACTGTATATCTGGCACATGAGTGTAATACATACAGTATTTCTGGCACATGAGTGAATATGCATACAGTATATCTGGCACATGAGTGTAATACATACAGTATATCTGGCACATGAGTGAATAAGCATACAGTAATTCTGGCACATGAGAGAATAAGCATACAGTATTTCTGGCACATGAGTGTATATGCATACAGTATTTCTGGCACATGAGTGAACAAGCATACAGTTTACCTGGCACATGAGTGTATATGCAATTATGCATACAGTATTTCTGGCACATGAGTGTAATACATACAGTATATCTGGCACATGAGTGAATATGCATACAGTATTTCTGGCACATGAGTGTAATGCATACAGTATATCTGGCACATGAGTGAACAAGCATACAGTATATCTGGCACATGAGTGTATATGCATACAGTATATCTGGCTCATGAGTGAATAAGCATACAGTATATCTGGCACATGAGAGTATATGCATACAGTATATCTGGCACATGAGTGTAATACATACAGTATATCTGGCACATGAGTGTAATACATACAGTATATCTGGCACATGAGTATATATGCATACAGTATTTCTGGCACATGAGTGTATATGCATACAGTATTTCTGGCACATGAGTGTAATACCTACAGTATATCTGGCACATGAGTGTAATGCATACAGTATATCTGGCACATGAGTGTAAATGCATACAGTATATCTGGCACATGAGTGTAATACATACAGTATTTCTGGCACATGAGTGTACTGCATACAGTATATCTGGCACATGATTGAATAAGCATACAGTATTTCTGGCACATGAGTGTGATACATACAGTATTTCTGGCACATGAGTGAATAAGCATACAGTATTTCTGGCACATGAGTGTAATACATACAGTATTTCTGGCACATGAGTGTAATGCATACAGTATAGCTGGCACATGAGTGAATAAGCTTACAGTATTTCTGGCACATGAGTGTGATACATACAGTATTTCTGGCACATGAGTGAATAAGCATACAGTATTTCTGGCACATGAGTGTAATACATACAGGATATCTGGCACATGAGTGTAATGCATACAGTATATCTGGCACATGAGTGAATATGCATACAGTATTTCTGGCACATGAGTGTATATGCATACAGTATATCTGGCACATGAGTGTAATACATACAGTATATCTGGCACATGAGTGAAAATGCATACAGTATATCTGGCACATGAGTGCATATGCATACAGTATTTCTGGCAAATGAGTGTATATGCATACAGTATATCTGGCACATGAGTGTAATACATACAGTATATCTGGCACATGAGTGAATATGCATACAGTTTACCTGGCACATGAATGTATATGCAATCATGCATACAGTATTTCTGGCACATGAGTGTAATACATACAGTATATCTGGCACATGAGTGCATATGCATACAGTACATCTGGCACATGAGTGTATATGCACACAGTATATCTGGCACATGAGTGAAAATGCATACAGTATTTCTGGCACATGAGTGTATATGCATACAGTATTTCTGGCACATGAGTGTATATGCATACAATATTTCTGGCACATGAGTGCAATACATACAGTATATCTGGCACATGAGTGCATATGCATACAGTATTTCTGGCACATGAGTGTAATACATACAGTATATCTGGCACATGAGTGTAATACATACAGTATATCTGGCACATGAGTGTATATGCACACAGTATTTCTGGCACATGAGTGTAATACATACAGTATATCTGGCACATGAGTGCATATGCATACAGTATTTCTGGCACATGAGTGTAATACATACAGTATTTCTGGCACATGAGTGTAATACATAGAGTATATCTGGCACATGAGTGTATATGCATAGAGTATTTCTGGCACTTGAGTGTAATACATACAGAATATCTGGCACATGAGTGTAATACATACAGTATATCTGGCAAATGAGTGAATAAGCATACAGTATTTCTGGCACATGATTGTAATACATACAGTATTTCTGGCACATGAGTGTAATACATACAGTATATCTGGCACTTGAGTGAATATGCATGCAGTATAACTGGCACATGAGTGTAATACATACAGTATATCTGGCACAAGAGTGAATAAGCATACAGTATTTCTGGCAAATGAGTGAATATGCATACAGTATTTCGGGCACATGAGTGTATATGCATACAGTATTTATGGCACATGAGTGAATATGCATACAGTATTTCTGGCACATGAGTGAATAAGCATACAGTATTTCTGGCACATGAGTGTTATACATACAGTATATCTGGCACAAGAGTGAATAAGCATACAGTATTTCTGGCAAATGAGTGAATATGCATACAGTATTTCGGGCACATGAGTGTATATGCATACAGTATTTATGGCACATGAGTGAATATGCATACAGTATTTCTGGCACATGAGTGAATAAGCATACAGTATTTCTGGCACATGAGTGTTATACATACAGTATATCTGGCACATGCGTGTAATACATACAGTATATCTGGCACATGAGTGAATATGCATACAGTATTTCTGGCACATGAGTGTAATGCATACAGTATATCTGGCACATGAGAGAATATGCATATAGTATTTCTGGCACATGAGTGAATATGCATACAGTATATCTGGCACATGAGTGCATATGCATACAGTATTTCTGGCACTTGAGTGAATATGCATACAGTATTTCTGGCACATGAGTGTAATACATACAGTATATCTGGCACATGAGTGCATATGCATACAGTACAACTGGCACATGAGTGAATATCCATACAGTATTTCTGGCACATGAGTGAATATCCATACAGTATATCTGGCACATGAGTGTATATGCACACAGTATATCTGGCACATGAGTGAATATGCCTACAGTATTTCTGGCACATGAGTGTATATGCATACAGTATTTCTGGCACATGAGTGTATATCCATACAGTATTTCTGGCACATGAGTGTAATACGTACAGTATATCTGGCACATGAGTGCATATGCATACAGTATTTCTGGCACAGGAGTGTAATACATACAGTATATCTGGCACATGAGTGAATAAGCATACAGTATTTCTGGCACTTGAGTGAATATGCATACAGTATATCTGGCACATGAGTGTAATGCATACAGTATATCTGGCACATGAGTGAATAAGTATACAGTATTTCTGGCACATGAGTGAATAAGCATACAGTATATCTGGCACATGAGTGAATATGCATACAGTATATCTGGGACATGAGTGAAAAAGCATACAGTTTATCTGGCACATGAGAGTATATGCATACAGTATATCTGGCACATGAGTGTAATACATACAGTATTTCTGGCACATGAGTGTAATACATACAGTATATCTGGCACATGAGTGTAATGCATACAGTATTTCTGGCACATGAGTATAATACATACAGTATTTCTGGCACATGAGTGTAATACATACATTATTTCTGGCACATGAGAGAATATGCATACAGTAATTCTGGCACATGAGTGTAATGCATACAGTATATCTGGCACATGAGTGAATAAGCATACAGTATTTCTGGCACATGAGTGAATAAGCATACAGTTTTTTTGGCACATGAGTGTAATACATACAGTATTTCTGGCACATGAGTGAATAAGCATACAGTATTTCTGGCACATGAGTGAATAAGCATACAGTATTTCTGGCACATGAGTGTAATACATACAGTATATCTGGCACATGAGTGTAATGCATACAGTATATCTGGCACATGAGTGAATATGCATACAGTATTTCTGGCACATGAGTGTATATGCATACAGTATATCTGGCACATGAGTGAATATGCATACAGTATTTCTGGTACATGAGTGTATATGCATACAGTATATCTGGCACATGAGTGTAATACATACAGTATATCTGGCACATGAGTGTAATACATACAGTATTTCTGGCACATGAGTGTAATGCATACAGTATTTCTGGCACATGAGTGAATATGCATACAGTATATCTGGCACATGAGTGTAATACATACTGTATATCTGGCACATGAGTGTAATACATACAGTATTTCTGGCACATGAGTGAATATGCATACAGTATATCTGGCACATGAGTGTAATACATACAGTATATCTGGCACATGAGTGAATAAGCATACAGTATTTCTGGCACATGAGTGAATAAGCATACAGTATTTCTGGCACATGAGTGTATATGCATACAGTATATCTGGCACATGAGTGAACAAGCATACAGTTTACCTGGCACATGAGTGTATATGCAATTATGCATACAGTATTTCTGGCACATGAGTGTAATACATACAGTATATCTGGCACATGAGTGAATATGCATACAGTATTTCTGGCACATGAGTGTAATGCATACAGTATATCTGGCACATGAGTGAACAAGCATACAGTATATCTGGCACATGAGTGTATATGCATACAGTATATCTGGCTCATGAGTGAATAAGCATACAGTATATCTGGCACATGAGAGTATATGCATACAGTATATCTGGCACATGAGTGTAATACATACAGTATATCTGGCACATGAGTGTAATACATACAGTATATCTGGCACATGAGTATATATGCATACAGTATTTCTGGCACATGAGTGTATATGCATACAGTATTTCTGGCACATGAGTGTAATACCTACAGTATATCTGGCACATGAGTGTAATGCATACAGTATATCTGGCACATGAGTGTAAATGCATACAGTATATCTGGCACATGAGTGTAATACATACAGTATTTCTGGCACATGAGTGTACTGCATACAGTATATCTGGCACATGATTGAATAAGCATACAGTATTTCTGGCACATGAGTGTGATACATACAGTATTTCTGGCACATGAGTGAATAAGCATACAGTATTTCTGGCACATGAGTGTAATACATACAGTATTTCTGGCACATGAGTGTAATGCATACAGTATAGCTGGCACATGAGTGAATAAGCATACAGTATTTCTGGCACATGAGTGTGATACATACAGTATTTCTGGCACATGAGTGAATAAGCATACAGTATTTCTGGCACATGAGTGTAATACATACAGGATATCTGGCACATGAGTGTAATGCATACAGTATATCTGGCACATGAGTGAATATGCATACAGTATTTCTGGCACATGAGTGTATATGCATACAGTATATCTGGCACATGAGTGTAATACATACAGTATATCTGGCACATGAGTGAAAATGCATACAGTATATCTGGCACATGAGTGCATATGCATACAGTATTTCTGGCAAATGAGTGTATATGCATACAGTATATCTGGCACATGAGTGTAATACATACAGTATATCTGGCACATGAGTGAATATGCATACAGTTTACCTGGCACATGAATGTATATGCAATCATGCATACAGTATTTCTGGCACATGAGTGTAATACATACAGTATATCTGGCACATGAGTGCATATGCATACAGTACATCTGGCACATGAGTGTATATGCACACAGTATATCTGGCACATGAGTGAAAATGCATACAGTATTTCTGGCACATGAGTGTATATGCATACAGTATTTCTGGCACATGAGTGTATATGCATACAATATTTCTGGCACATGAGTGCAATACATACAGTATATCTGGCACATGAGTGCATATGCATACAGTATTTCTGGCACATGAGTGTAATACATACAGTATATCTGGCACATGAGTGTAATACATACAGTATATCTGGCACATGAGTGTATATGCACACAGTATTTCTGGCACATGAGTGTAATACATACAGTATATCTGGCACATGAGTGCATATGCATACAGTATTTCTGGCACATGAGTGTAATACATACAGTATTTCTGGCACATGAGTGTAATACATAGAGTATATCTGGCACATGAGTGTATATGCATAGAGTATTTCTGGCACTTGAGTGTAATACATACAGAATATCTGGCACATGAGTGTAATACATACAGTATATCTGGCAAATGAGTGAATAAGCATACAGTATTTCTGGCACATGATTGTAATACATACAGTATTTCTGGCACATGAGTGTAATACATACAGTATATCTGGCACTTGAGTGAATATGCATGCAGTATAACTGGCACATGAGTGTAATACATACAGTATATCTGGCACAAGAGTGAATAAGCATACAGTATTTCTGGCAAATGAGTGAATATGCATACAGTATTTCGGGCACATGAGTGTATATGCATACAGTATTTATGGCACATGAGTGAATATGCATACAGTATTTCTGGCACATGAGTGAATAAGCATACAGTATTTCTGGCACATGAGTGTTATACATACAGTATATCTGGCACAAGAGTGAATAAGCATACAGTATTTCTGGCAAATGAGTGAATATGCATACAGTATTTCGGGCACATGAGTGTATATGCATACAGTATTTATGGCACATGAGTGAATATGCATACAGTATTTCTGGCACATGAGTGAATAAGCATACAGTATTTCTGGCACATGAGTGTTATACATACAGTATATCTGGCACATGAGTGTAATACATACAGTATATCTGGCACATGAGTGAATATGCATACAGTATTTCTGGCACATGAGTGTAATGCATACAGTATATCTGGCACATGAGAGAATATGCATATAGTATTTCTGGCACATGAGTGAATATGCATACAGTATATCTGGCACATGAGTGCATATGCATACAGTATTTCTGGCACTTGAGTGAATATGCATACAGTATTTCTGGCACATGAGTGTAATACATACAGTATATCTGGCACATGAGTGCATATGCATACAGTACAACTGGCACATGAGTGAATATCCATACAGTATTTCTGGCACATGAGTGAATATCCATACAGTATATCTGGCACATGAGTGTATATGCACACAGTATATCTGGCACATGAGTGAATATGCCTACAGTATTTTTGGCACATGAGTGTATATGCATACAGTATTTCTGGCACATGAGTGTATATCCATACAGTATTTCTGGCACATGAGTGTAATACGTACAGTATATCTGGCACATGAGTGCATATGCATACAGTATTTCTGGCACAGGAGTGTAATACATACAGTATATCTGGCACATGAGTGAATAAGCATACAGTATTTCTGGCACTTGAGTGAATATGCATACAGTATATCTGGCACATGAGTGTAATGCATACAGTATATCTGGCACATGAGTGAATAAGTATACAGTATATCTGGCACATGAGTGAATATGCATACAGTATATCTGGGACATGAGTGAAAAAGCATACAGTTTATCTGGCACATGAGAGTATATGCATACAGTATATCTGGCACATGAGTGTAATACATACAGTATTTCTGGCACATGAGTGTAATACATACAGTATATCTGGCACATGAGTGTAATGCATACAGTATTTCTGGCACATGAGTATAATACATACAGTATTTCTGGCACATGAGTGTAATACATACAGTATTTCTGGCACATGAGAGAATATGCATACAGTAATTCTGGCACATGAGTGTAATGCATACAGTATATCTGGCACATGAGTGAATAAGCATACAGTATTTCTGGCACATGAGTGAATAAGCATACAGTTTTTTTGGCACATGAGTGTAATACATACAGTATTTCTGGCACATGAGTGAATAAGCATACAGTATTTCTGGCACATGAGTGAATAAGCATACAGTATTTCTGGCACATGAGTGTAATACATACAGTATATCTGGCACATGAGTGTAATGCATACAGTATATCTGGCACATGAGTGAATATGCATACAGTATTTCTGGCACATGAGTGTATATGCATACAGTATATCTGGCACATGAGTGAATATGCATACAGTATTTCTGGTACATGAGTGTATATGCATACAGTATATCTGGCACATGAGTGTAATACATACAGTATATCTGGCACATGAGTGTAATACATACAGTATTTCTGGCACATGAGTGTAATGCATACAGTATTTCTGGCACATGAGTGAATATGCATACAGTATATCTGGCACATGAGTGTAATACATACTGTATATCTGGCACATGAGTGTAATACATACAGTATTTCTGGCACATGAGTGAATATGCATACAGTATATCTGGCACATGAGTGTAATACATACAGTATATCTGGCACATGAGTGAATAAGCATACAGTATTTCTGGCACATGAGTGCATAAGCATACAGTATTTCTGGCACATGAGTGTATATGCATACAGTATATCTGGCACATGAGTGAACAAGCATACAGTTTACCTGGCACATGAGTGTATATGCAATTATGCATACAGTATTTCTGGCACATGAGTGTAATACATACAGTATATCTGGCACATGAGTGAATATGCATACAGTATTTCTGGCACATGAGTGTAATGCATACAGTATATCTGGCACATGAGTGAACAAGCATACAGTATATCTGGCACATGAGTGTATATGCATACAGTATATCTGGCTCATGAGTGAATAAGCATACAGTATATCTGGCACATGAGAGTATATGCATACAGTATATCTGGCACATGAGTGTAATACATACAGTATATCTGGCACATGAGTGTAATACATACAGTATATCTGGCACATGAGTATATATGCATACAGTATTTCTGGCACATGAGTGTATATGCATACAGTATTTCTGGCACATGAGTGTAATACCTACAGTATATCTGGCACATGAGTGTAATGCATACAGTATATCTGGCACATGAGTGTAAATGCATACAGTATATCTGGCACATGAGTGTAATACATACAGTATTTCTGGCACATGAGTGTACTGCATACAGTATATCTGGCACATGATTGAATAAGCATACAGTATTTCTGGCACATGAGTGTGATACATACAGTATTTCTGGCACATGAGTGAATAAGCATACGGTATTTCTGGCACATGAGTGTAATACATACAGTATTTCTGGCACATGAGTGTAATGCATACAGTATAGCTGGCACATGAGTGAATAAGCATACAGTATTTCTGGCACATGAGTGTGATACATACAGTATTTCTGGCACATGAGTGAATAAGCATACAGTATTTCTGGCACATGAGTGTAATACATACAGGATATCTGGCACATGAGTGTAATGCATACAGTATATCTGGCACATGAGTGAATATGCATACAGTATTTCTGGCACATGAGTGTATATGCATACAGTATATCTGGCACATGAGTGTAATACATACAGTATATCTGGCACATGAGTGAAAATGCATACAGTATATCTGGCACATGAGTGCATATGCATACAGTATTTCTGGCAAATGAGTGTATATGCATACAGTATATCTGGCACATGAGTGTAATACATACAGTATATCTGGCACATGAGTGAATATGCATACAGTTTACCTGGCACATGAATGTATATGCAATCATGCATACAGTATTTCTGGCACATGAGTGTAATACATACAGTATATCTGGCACATGAGTGCATATGCATACAGTACATCTGGCACATGAGTGTATATGCACACAGTATATCTGGCACATGAGTGAAAATGCATACAGTATTTCTGGCACATGAGTGTATATGCATACAGTATTTCTGGCACATGAGTGTATATGCATACAATATTTCTGGCACATGAGTGCAATACATACAGTATATCTGGCACATGAGTGCATATGCATACAGTATTTCTGGCACATGAGTGTAATACATACAGTATATCTGGCACATGAGTGTAATACATACAGTATATCTGGCACATGAGTGTATATGCACACAGTATTTCTGGCACATGAGTGTAATACATACAGTATATCTGGCACATGAGTGCATATGCATACAGTATTTCTGGCACATGAGTGTAATACATACAGTATTTCTGGCACATGAGTGTAATACATAGAGTATATCTGGCACATGAGTGTATATGCATAGAGTATTTCTGGCACTTGAGTGTAATACATACAGAATATCTGGCACATGAGTGTAATACATACAGTATATCTGGCAAATGAGTGAATAAGCATACAGTATTTCTGGCACATGATTGTAATACATACAGTATTTCTGGCACATGAGTGTAATACATACAGTATATCTGGCACTTGAGTGAATATGCATGCAGTATAACTGGCACATGAGTGTAATACATACAGTATATCTGGCACAAGAGTGAATAAGCATACAGTATTTCTGGCAAATGAGTGAATATGCATACAGTATTTCGGGCACATGAGTGTATATGCATACAGTATTTATGGCACATGAGTGAATATGCATACAGTATTTCTGGCACATGAGTGAATAAGCATACAGTATTTCTGGCACATGAGTGTTATACATACAGTATATCTGGCACAAGAGTGAATAAGCATACAGTATTTCTGGCAAATGAGTGAATATGCATACAGTATTTCGGGCACATGAGTGTATATGCATACAGTATTTATGGCACATGAGTGAATATGCATACAGTATTTCTGGCACATGAGTGAATAAGCATACAGTATTTCTGGCACATGAGTGTTATACATACAGTATATCTGGCACATGAGTGTAATACATACAGTATATCTGGCACATGAGTGAATATGCATACAGTATTTCTGGCACATGAGTGTAATGCATACAGTATATCTGGCACATGAGAGAATATGCATATAGTATTTCTGGCACATGAGTGAATATGCATACAGTATATCTGGCACATGAGTGCATATGCATACAGTATTTCTGGCACTTGAGTGAATATGCATACAGTATTTCTGGCACATGAGTGTAATACATACAGTATATCTGGCACATGAGTGCATATGCATACAGTACAACTGGCACATGAGTGAATATCCATACAGTATTTCTGGCACATGAGTGAATATCCATACAGTATATCTGGCACATGAGTGTATATGCACACAGTATATCTGGCACATGAGTGAATATGCCTACAGTATTTCTGGCACATGAGTGTATATGCATACAGTATTTCTGGCACATGAGTGTATATCCATACAGTATTTCTGGCACATGAGTGTAATACGTACAGTATATCTGGCACATGAGTGCATATGCATACAGTATTTCTGGCACAGGAGTGTAATACATACAGTATATCTGGCACATGAGTGAATAAGCATACAGTATTTCTGGCACTTGAGTGAATATGCATACAGTATATCTGGCACATGAGTGTAATGCATACAGTATATCTGGCACATGAGTGAATAAGTATACAGTATTTCTGGCACATGAGTGAATAAGCATACAGTATATCTGGCACATGAGTGAATATGCATACAGTATATCTGGGACATGAGTGAAAAAGCATACAGTTTATCTGGCACATGAGAGTATATGCATACAGTATATCTGGCACATGAGTGTAATACATACAGTATTTCTGGCACATGAGTGTAATACATACAGTATATCTGGCACATGAGTGTAATGCATACAGTATTTCTGGCACATGAGTATAATACATACAGTATTTCTGGCACATGAGTGTAATACATACAGTATTTCTGGCACATGAGAGAATATGCATACAGTAATTCTGGCACATGAGTGTAATGCATACAGTATATCTGGCACATGAGTGAATAAGCATACAGTATTTCTGGCACATGAGTGAATAAGCATACAGTTTTTTTGGCACATGAGTGTAATACATACAGTATTTCTGGCACATGAGTGAATAAGCATACAGTATTTCTGGCACATGAGTGAATAAGCATACAGTATTTCTGGCACATGAGTGTAATACATACAGTATATCTGGCACATGAGTGTAATGCATACAGTATATCTGGCACATGAGTGAATATGCATACAGTATTTCTGGCACATGAGTGTATATGCATACAGTATATCTGGCACATGAGTGAATATGCATACAGTATTTCTGGTACATGAGTGTATATGCATACAGTATATCTGGCACATGAGTGTAATACATACAGTATATCTGGCACATGAGTGTAATACATACAGTATTTCTGGCACATGAGTGTAATGCATACAGTATTTCTGGCACATGAGTGAATATGCATACAGTATATCTGGCACATGAGTGTAATACATACTGTATATCTGGCACATGAGTGTAATACATACAGTATTTCTGGCACATGAGTGAATATGCATACAGTATATCTGGCACATGAGTGTAATACATACAGTATATCTGGCACATGAGTGAATAAGCATACAGTATTTCTGGCACATGAGTGCATAAGCATACAGTATTTCTGGCACATGAGTGTATATGCATACAGTATATCTGGCACATGAGTGAACAAGCATACAGTTTACCTGGCACATGAGTGTATATGCAATTATGCATACAGTATTTCTGGCACATGAGTGTAATACATACAGTATATCTGGCACATGAGTGAATATGCATACAGTATTTCTGGCACATGAGTGTAATGCATACAGTATATCTGGCACATGAGTGAACAAGCATACAGTATATCTGGCACATGAGTGTATATGCATACAGTATATCTGGCTCATGAGTGAATAAGCATACAGTATATCTGGCACATGAGAGTATATGCATACAGTATATCTGGCACATGAGTGTAATACATACAGTATATCTGGCACATGAGTGTAATACATACAGTATATCTGGCACATGAGTATATATGCATACAGTATTTCTGGCACATGAGTGTATATGCATACAGTATTTCTGGCACATGAGTGTAATACCTACAGTATATCTGGCACATGAGTGTAATGCATACAGTATATCTGGCACATGAGTGTAAATGCATACAGTATATCTGGCACATGAGTGTAATACATACAGTATTTCTGGCACATGAGTGTAATGCATACAGTATATCTGGCACATGATTGAATAAGCATACAGTATTTCTGGCACATGAGTGTGATACATACAGTATTTCTGGCACATGAGTGAATAAGCATACAGTATTTCTGGCACATGAGTGTAATACATACAGTATTTCTGGCACATGAGTGTAATGCATACAGTATATCTGGCACATGAGTGAATAAGCATACAGTATTTCTGGCACATGAGTGTGATACATACAGTATTTCTGGCACATGAGTGAATAAGCATACAGTATTTCTGGCACATGAGTGTAATACATACAGGATATCTGGCACATGAGTGTAATGCATACAGTATATCTGGCACATGAGTGAATATGCATACAGTATTTCTGGCACATGAGTGTATATGCATACAGTATATCTGGCACATGAGTGTAATACATACAGTATATCTGGCACATGAGTGAATATGCATACAGTATATCTGGCACATGAGTGCATATGCATACAGTATTTCTGGCAAATGAGTGTATATGCATACAGTATATCTGGCACATGAGTGTAATACATACAGTATATCTGGCACATGAGTGAATATGCATACAGTTTACCTGGCACATGAATGTATATGCAATCATGCATACAGTATTTCTGGCACATGAGTGTAATACATACAGTATATCTGGCACATGAGTGCATATGCATACAGTACATCTGGCACATGAGTGTATATGCACACAGTATATCTGGCACATGAGTGAAAATGCATACAGTATTTCTTGCACATGAGTGTATATGCATACAGTATTTCTGGCACATGAGTGTATATGCATACAATATTTCTGGCACATGAGTGCAATACATACAGTATATCTGGCACATGAGTGCATATGCATACAGTATTTCTGGCACATGAGTGTAATACATACAGTATATCTGGCACATGAGTGTAATACATACAGTATATCTGGCACATGAGTGTATATGCACACAGTATTTCTGGCACATGAGTGTAATACATACAGTATATCTGGCACATGAGTGCATATGCATACAGTATTTCTGGCACATGAGTGTAATACATACAGTATTTCTGGCACATGAGTGTAATACATAGAGTATATCTGGCACATGAGTGTATATGCATAGAGTATTTCTGGCACTTGAGTGTAATACATACAGAATATCTGGCACATGAGTGTAATACATACAGTATATCTGGCAAATGAGTGAATAAGCATACAGTATTTCTGGCACATGATTGTAATACATACAGTATTTCAGGCACATGAGTGTAATACATACAGTATATCTGGCACATGAGTGAATATGCATGCAGTATATCTGGCACATGAGTGTAATACATACAGTATATCTGGCACAAGAGTGAATAAGCATACAGTATTTCTGGCAAATGAGTGAACATGCATACAGTATTTCGGGCACATGAGTGTATATGCATACAGTATTTATGGCACATGAGTGAATATGCATACAGTATTTCTGGCACATGAGTGAATAAGCATACAGTATTTCTGGCACATGAGTGTTATACATACAGTATATCTGGCACATGAGTGTAATACATACAGTATATCTGGCACATGAGTGCATATGCATACAGTATTTCTGGCACATGAGTGTAATACATACAGTATATCTGGCACATGAGTGTAATACATACAGTATATCTGGCACATGAGTGTATATGCATACAGTATTTCAGGCACATGAGTGTAATGCATACAGTATATCTGGCACATGAGAGAATATGCATATAGTATTTCTGGCACATGAGTGAATATGCATACAGTATTTCTGGCACATGAGTATAATGCATACAGTATATCTGACACATGAGTGAATAAGCATACAGTATTTCTGGCACATGAGTGTAATACATACAGTATATAGGGCACATGAGTGTAATACATACAGTATATCTGGCACATGAGTGTAATGCTTACAGTATTTCTGGCACATGATTGTAATACATACAGTATTTCTGGCACATGAGTGTAATACATACAGTTTTTCTGGCACATGAGTGAATATGCATACAGTATATCTGGCTCATGAGTGAATAAGCATACAGTATATCTGGCACATGAGAGTATATGCATACAGTATATCTGGCACATGAGAGTATATGCATACAGTATATCTGGCACATGAGTGTAATACATACAGTATATCTGGCACATGAGTGTAATACATACAGTATATCTGGCACATGAGTGTATATGCATACAGTATTTCTGGCACATGAGTGTAATACCTACAGTATATCTGGCACATGAGTGTAATGCATACAGTATATCTGGCACATGAGTGTAAATGCATACAGTATATCTGGCACATGAGTGTAATACATACAGTATTTCTGGCACATGAGTGTAATGCATACAGTATATCTGGCACATGATTGAATAAGCATACAGTATTTCTGGCACATGAGTGTGATACATACAGTATTTCTGGCACATGAGTGAATAAGCATACAGTATTTCTGGCACATGAGTGTAATACATACAGGATATCTGGCACATGAGTGTAATGCATACAGTATATCTGGCACATGAGTGAATATGCATACAGTATTTCTGGCACATGAGTGTATATGCATACAGTATATCTGGCACATGAGTGTAATACATACAGTATATCTGGCACATGAGTGAATATTCATACAGTATATCTGGCACATGAGTGCATATGCATATAGTATTTCTGGCAAATGAGTGTATATGCATACAGTATATCTGGCACATGAGTGTAATACATACAGTATATCTGGCACATGAGTGAATATGCATACAGTTTACCTGGCACATGAATGTATATGCAATCATGCATACAGTATTTCTGGCACATGAGTGTAATACATACAGTATATCTGGCACATGAGTGCATATGCATACAGTACATCTGGCACATGAGTGTATATGCACACAGTATATCTGGCACATGAGTGAAAATGCATACAGTATTTCTGGCACATGAGTGTATATGCATACAGTATTTCTGGCACATGAGTGTATATGCATACAATATTTCTGGCACATGAGTGCAATACATACAGTATATCTGGCACATGAGTGCATATGCATACAGTATTTCTGGCACATGAGTGTAATACATACAGTATATCTGGCACATGAGTGTAATACATACAGTATATCTGGCACATGAGTGTATATGCACACAGTATTTCTGGCACATGAGTGTAATACATACAGTATATCTGGCACATGAGTGCATATGCATACAGTATTTCTGGCACATGAGTGTAATACATACAGTATTTCTGGCACATGAGTGTAATACATAGAGTATATCTGGCACATGAGTGTATATGCATAGAGTATTTCTGGCACTTGAGTGTAATACATACAGAATATCTGGCACATGAGTGTAATACATACAGTATATCTGGCAAATGAGTGAATAAGCATACAGTATTTCTGGCACATGATTGTAATACATACAGTATTTCTGGCACATGAGTGTAATACATACAGTATATCTGGCACATGAGTGAATATGCATGCAGTATATCTGGCACATGAGTGTAATACATACAGTATATCTGGCACAAGAGTGAATAAGCATACAGTATTTCTGGCAAATGAGTGAATATGCATACAGTATTTCGGGCACATGAGTGTATATGCATACAGTATTTCTGGCACATGAGTGAATAAGCATACAGTATTTCTGGCACATGAGTGTTATACATACAGTATATCTGGCACAAGAGTGAATAAGCATACAGTATTTCTGGCAAATGAGTGAATATGCATACAGTATTTCGGGCACATGAGTGTATATGCATACAGTAGTTATGGCACATGAGTCAATATGCATACAGTATTTCTGGCACATGAGTGAATAAGCATACAGTGTTTCTGGCACATGAGTGTTATACATACAGTATATCTGGCACATGAGTGTAATACATACAGTATATCTGGCACATGAGTGAATATGCATACAGTATTTCTGGCACATGAGTGTAATGCATACAGTATATCTGGCACATGAGAGAATATGCATATAGTATTTCTGGCACATGAGTGAATATGCATGCAGTATTTCTGGCACATGAGTATAATGCATACAGTATATCTGGCACATGAGTGAATAAGCATACAGTATTTCTGGCACATGAGTGTAATACATACAGTATATAGGGCACATGAGTGTAATACATACAGTATATCTGGCACATGAGTGTAATGCTTACAGTATTTCTGGCACATGAGTGTAATACATACAGTATTTCTGGCACATGAGTGTAATACATACAGTTTTTCTGGTACATGAGTGAATATGCATACAGTATTTCTGACACATGAGTGAATATGCATACAGTATATCTGGCACATGAGTGTAATACATACAGTATATCTGGCACATGAGTGAATAAGCATACAGTATTTCTGGCATATGAGTGAAAAAGCATACAGTATTTCTGGCACATGAGTGTAATACATACAGTATATCTGGCACATGAGTGTAATGCATACAGTATATCTGGCACATGAGTGAATATGCATACAGTATTTCTGGCACATGAGTGTATATGCATACAGTATATCTGGCACATGAGTGTAATACATACAGTATATCTGGCACATGAGTGAATATACATACAGTATATCTGGCACACGAGTGCATAAGCATACAGTATATCTGGCACATGTGTAATACATACAGTATATCTGGCACATGAGTGAATATGCATACAGTTTACCTGGCACATGAGTGTATATGCAATTATGCATACAGTATTTCTGGCACATGAGTGTAATACATACAGTATATCTGGCACATGAGTGCATATGCATACAGTACATCTGGCACATGAGTGAATATCCATACAGTATTTCTGGCACATGAGTGAATATCCATACAGTATATCTGGCACATGAGTGTATATGCACACAGTATATCTGGCACATGAGTGAATATGCATACAGTATTTCTTGCACATGAGTGTATATGCATACAGTATTTCTGGCACATGAGTGTATATGCATACAGTATTTCTGGCACATGAGTGTAATACATACAGTATTTCTGGCACATGAGTGCATATGCATACAGTATTTCTGGCACATGAGTGTAATACATACAGTATATCTGGCACATGAGTGTAATACAAACAATATATCTGGCACATGAGTGTATATGCACACAGTATTTCTGGCACATGAGTGTAATACATACAGTATATCTGGCACATGAGTGCATATGCATACAGTATTTCTGGCAGATGAGTGTAATACATACAGTATATCTGGCACATGAGTGTAATACATTCAGTATTTCTGGCACATGAGTGTAATACATACAGTATATCTGGCACATGAGTGAATATGCATGCAGTATATCTGGCACATGAGTGTAATACATACAGTATATCTGGCACATGAGTGTAATGCTTACAGTATTTCTGGCACATGATTGTAATACATACAGTATTTCTGGCACATGAGTGTAATACATACAGTTTTTCTGGCACATGAGTGAATATGCATACAGTATATCTGGCTCATGAGTGAATAAGCATACAGTATATCTGGCACATGAGAGTATATGCATACAGTATATCTGGCACATGAGAGTATATGCATACAGTATATCTGGCACATGAGTGTAATACATACAGTATATCTGGCACATGAGTGTAATACATACAGTATATCTGGCACATGAGTGTATATGCATACAGTATTTCTGGCACATGAGTGTAATACCTACAGTATATCTGGCACATGAGTGTAATGCATACAGTATATCTGGCACATGAGTGTAAATGCATACAGTATATCTGGCACATGAGTGTAATACATACAGTATTTCTGGCACATGAGTGTAATGCATACAGTATATCTGGCACATGATTGAATAAGCATACAGTATTTCTGGCACATGAGTGTGATACATACAGTATTTCTGGCACATGAGTGAATAAGCATACAGTATTTCTGGCACATGAGTGTAATACATACAGGATATCTGGCACATGAGTGTAATGCATACAGTATATCTGGCACATGAGTGAATATGCATACAGTATTTCTGGCACATGAGTGTATATGCATACAGTATATCTGGCACATGAGTGTAATACATACAGTATATCTGGCACATGAGTGAATATTCATACAGTATATCTGGCACATGAGTGCATATGCATATAGTATTTCTGGCAAATGAGTGTATATGCATACAGTATATCTGGCACATGAGTGTAATACATACAGTATATCTGGCACATGAGTGAATATGCATACAGTTTACCTGGCACATGAATGTATATGCAATCATGCATACAGTATTTCTGGCACATGAGTGTAATACATACAGTATATCTGGCACATGAGTGCATATGCATACAGTACATCTGGCACATGAGTGTATATGCACACAGTATATCTGGCACATGAGTGAAAATGCATACAGTATTTCTGGCACATGAGTGTATATGCATACAGTATTTCTGGCACATGAGTGTATATGCATACAATATTTCTGGCACATGAGTGCAATACATACAGTATATCTGGCACATGAGTGCATATGCATACAGTATTTCTGGCACATGAGTGTAATACATACAGTATATCTGGCACATGAGTGTAATACATACAGTATATCTGGCACATGAGTGTATATGCACACAGTATTTCTGGCACATGAGTGTAATACATACAGTATATCTGGCACATGAGTGCATATGCATACAGTATTTCTGGCACATGAGTGTAATACATACAGTATTTCTGGCACATGAGTGTAATACATAGAGTATATCTGGCACATGAGTGTATATGCATAGAGTATTTCTGGCACTTGAGTGTAATACATACAGAATATCTGGCACATGAGTGTAATACATACAGTATATCTGGCAAATGAGTGAATAAGCATACAGTATTTCTGGCACATGATTGTAATACATACAGTATTTCTGGCACATGAGTGTAATACATACAGTATATCTGGCACATGAGTGAATATGCATGCAGTATATCTGGCACATGAGTGTAATACATACAGTATATCTGGCACAAGAGTGAATAAGCATACAGTATTTCTGGCAAATGAGTGAATATGCATACAGTATTTCGGGCACATGAGTGTATATGCATACAGTATTTCTGGCACATGAGTGAATAAGCATACAGTATTTCTGGCACATGAGTGTTATACATACAGTATATCTGGCACAAGAGTGAATAAGCATACAGTATTTCTGGCAAATGAGTGAATATGCATACAGTATTTCGGGCACATGAGTGTATATGCATACAGTAGTTATGGCACATGAGTCAATATGCATACAGTATTTCTGGCACATGAGTGAATAAGCATACAGTGTTTCTGGCACATGAGTGTTATACATACAGTATATCTGGCACATGAGTGTAATACATACAGTATATCTGGCACATGAGTGAATATGCATACAGTATTTCTGGCACATGAGTGTAATGCATACAGTATATCTGGCACATGAGAGAATATGCATATAGTATTTCTGGCACATGAGTGAATATGCATGCAGTATTTCTGGCACATGAGTATAATGCATACAGTATATCTGGCACATGAGTGAATAAGCATACAGTATTTCTGGCACATGAGTGTAATACATACAGTATATAGGGCACATGAGTGTAATACATACAGTATATCTGGCACATGAGTGTAATGCTTACAGTATTTCTGGCACATGAGTGTAATACATACAGTATTTCTGGCACATGAGTGTAATACATACAGTTTTTCTGGTACATGAGTGAATATGCATACAGTATTTCTGACACATGAGTGAATATGCATACAGTATATCTGGCACATGAGTGTAATACATACAGTATATCTGGCACATGAGTGAATAAGCATACAGTATTTCTGGCATATGAGTGAAAAAGCATACAGTATTTCTGGCACATGAGTGTAATACATACAGTATATCTGGCACATGAGTGTAATGCATACAGTATATCTGGCACATGAGTGAATATGCATACAGTATTTCTGGCACATGAGTGTATATGCATACAGTATATCTGGCACATGAGTGTAATACATACAGTATATCTGGCACATGAGTGAATATACATACAGTATATCTGGCACACGAGTGCATAAGCATACAGTATATCTGGCACATGTGTAATACATACAGTATATCTGGCACATGAGTGAATATGCATACAGTTTACCTGGCACATGAGTGTATATGCAATTATGCATACAGTATTTCTGGCACATGAGTGTAATACATACAGTATATCTGGCACATGAGTGCATATGCATACAGTACATCTGGCACATGAGTGAATATCCATACAGTATTTCTGGCACATGAGTGAATATCCATACAGTATATCTGGCACATGAGTGTATATGCACACAGTATATCTGGCACATGAGTGAATATGCATACAGTATTTCTTGCACATGAGTGTATATGCATACAGTATTTCTGGCACATGAGTGTATATGCATACAGTATTTCTGGCACATGAGTGTAATACATACAGTATTTCTGGCACATGAGTGCATATGCATACAGTATTTCTGGCACATGAGTGTAATACATACAGTATATCTGGCACATGAGTGTAATACAAACAATATATCTGGCACATGAGTGTATATGCACACAGTATTTCTGGCACATGAGTGTAATACATACAGTATATCTGGCACATGAGTGCATATGCATACAGTATTTCTGGCAGATGAGTGTAATACATACAGTATATCTGGCACATGAGTGTAATACATTCAGTATTTCTGGCACATGAGTGTAATACATACAGTATATCTGGCACATGAGTGAATATGCATGCAGTATATCTGGCACATGAGTGTAATACATACAGTATATCTGGCACATGAGTGAATAAGCATACAGTATTTCTGGCAAATGAGTGAATATGCATACAGTATTTCTGGCACATGAGTGTATATGCATACAGTATTTATGACACATGAGTGAATATGCATACAGTATTTCTGGCACATGAGTGAATAAGCATACAGTATTTCTGGCACATGAGTGTTATACATACAGTATATCTGGCACATGAGTGTAATACATACAGTATATATGGCACATGAGTGAATATGTATACAGTATTTCTGGCACATGAGTGAATATGTATACAGTATTTCAGGCACATGAGTGTAATGCATACAGTAAATCTGGCACATGAGTGAATATGCATACAGTATTTCTGGCACATGAGTGAATATGCATACAGTATTTCTGGCACATGAGTGTCATGCATACAGTATATCTGGCACATGAGTGAATAAGCATTCAGTATTTCTGGCACATGAGTGTATATGCATACAGTATATCTGGCACATGAGTGAACAAGCATACAGTATATCTGGCACATGAGTGAATAAGCATACAGAATTTCTGGCACATGAGTATAATACATACAGTATATCTGGCACATGAGTGTAATACATACAGTATATCTGGCACATGATTGTAATGCTTACAGTATTTCTGACACATGAGTGTAATACATACAGTATTTCTGGCACATGAGTGTAATACATACAGTATTTCTGGCACATGACTGAATATGCATACAGTATTTCTGGCACATGAGTGAATATGCATACAGTATATCTGGCACATGAGTGTAATACATACAGTATATCTGGCACATGAGTGTAATGCATACAGTATTTTTGGCACATGAGTGAATAAGCATACGGTATATCTGGCACATGAGTGAATATGCATACAGTATTTCTGGCACATGAGTGTAATACATACAGTATTTCTGGCACATGAGTGAAAAAGCATACCTTATTTCTGGCACATGAGTGTAATACATACAGTATATCTGGCACATGAGTGTAATGCATACAGTATATCTGGCACATGAGTGAATATGCATACAGTATTTCTGTCACATGAGTGAATATGCATAAAGTATATCTGGCACATGAGTGTAATACATACAGTATATCTGGCACATGAGTGAATATGCATACAGTATATCTGGCACATGAGTGCATAAACATACAGTATATCTGGCACGTGAGTGTAATACATACAGTATATCTGGCACATGAGTGCATATGCATACAGTATTTCTGGCACATGAGTGTAATACATACAGTATATCTGGCACATGAGTGTAATACATACAGTATATCTGGCATATGAGTGTATATGCACATAGTATTTCTGGCACATGAGTGTAATACATACAGTATATCTGGCACATGAGTGTAATACATACAGTATATCTGGCACATGAGTGTAATGCATACAGTATTTCTGGCACATGAGTGTAATACATACAGTATTTCTGGCACATGAGTGTAATACATACAGTATTTCTGGCACATGAGAGAATATGCATACAGTAATTCTGGCACATGAGTGTAATGCATACAGTATATCTGGCACATGAGTGAATAAGCATACAGTATTTCTGGCACATGAGTGAATAAGCATACAGTTTTTTTGGCACATGAGTGTAATACATACAGTATTTCTGGCACATGAGTGAATAAGCGTACAGTATTTCTGGCACATGAGTGAATAAGCATACAGTATTTCTGGCACATGTGTGTAATACATACAGTATATCTGGCACATGAGTGTAATGCATACAGTATATCTGGCACATGAGTGAATATGCATACAGTATTTCTGGCACATGAGTGTATATGCATACAGTATTTCAGGCACATGAGTGTAATACATACAGTATATCTGGCACATGAGTGTAATACATACAGTATATCTGGCACATGAGTGAATAAGCATACAGTATTTCTGGCACATGAGTGTATATGCATACAGTATTTCTGGCACATGAGTGTAATACATACAGTATATCTGGCACATGAGTGTAATGCATACAGTATATCTGGCACAAGAGTGTAATACATACAGTATATCTGGCACAGGAGTGTATATGCATACAGTATTTCTGGCACATGAGTGTATATGCATACAGTATTTCTGGCACATGAGTGAATATGCATACAGTATTTCTGGCACATGAGTGTAATGCATACAGTATATCTGGCACATGAGTGAATATGCATACAGTATTTCTGGCACATGAGTGAATATGCATACAGTATATCTGGCACATGAGTGTAATGCATACAGTTTATCTGGCACATGAGTGAATAAGCATACAGTATTTCTGGCACATGAGTGAATATGCATACAGTATTTCTGGCACATGAGTGTAATGCATACAGTATATCTGGCACATGAGTGAATATGCGTACAGTATTTCTGGCACAAGAATGAATATGCATACAGTATATCTGGCACATGAGTGCATATGCATACAGTATATCTGGCACATGAGTGTAATACATACAGTATATCTGGCACATGAGTGAAAAAGCATACAGTATTTTTGGCACTTGAGTGAATATGCATACAGTATATCTGGCACATGAGTGTAATGCATACAGTATATCTGACACATGAGTGAATAAGCATACAGTATTTCTGGCACATGAGTGAATAAGCATACAGTATATCTGGCACATGAGTGAATATGCATACAGTATATCTGGCACATGAGTGAAAAAGCATACAGTATATCTGGCACATGAGAGTATATGCATACAGTATATCTGGCACATGAGTGTAATACATACAGTATTTCTGGCACATGAGTGTAATACATACAGTATATCTGTTACATGAGTGTAATACTTACAGTATATCTGACACATGAGTGTAATGCATAGAGTATTTCTGGCACATGAGTGTAATACATACAGTATTTCTGGCACATGAGTGTAATACATACAGTATATCTGTTACATGAGTGTAATACATACAGTATATCTGGCACATGAGTGTAATGCATAGAGTATTTCTGGCACATGAGTGTAATACATACAGTAATTCTGGCACATGAGTGTAATGCATACAGTATATCTGGCACATGAGTGAATAAGCATACAGTATTTCTGGCACATGAGTGAATAAGCATACAGTTTTTTTGGCACATGAGTGTAATACATACAGTATTTCTGGCACATGAGTGAATAAGCATACAGTATTGTTGGCACATGAGTGAATAAGCATACAGTATTTCTGGCACATGTGTGTAATACATACAGTATATCTGGCACATGAGTGTAATGCATACAGTATATCTGGCACATGAGTGAATAAGCATACAGTATTTCTGGCACATGAGTGTATATGCATACAGTATATCTGGCACATGAGTGAATATGCATACAATATTTCTGGCACATGAGTGTATATGCATACAGTATATCTGGCACATGAGTGTAATACATACAGTATATCTGGCACATGAGTGAATATGCATACTGTATATCTGGCACATGAGTGCATATGTATACAGTATTTCTGGCACATGAGTGTATATGCATACAGTATATCTGGCACATGATTGTAATACATACAGTATATCTGGCACATGAGTGAATATGCATACAGTTTATCTGGCACATGAGTGAATATGCATACAGTATTTCTGGCACATGAGTGAATATGCATACAGTATATCTGGCACATGAGTGTAATGCATACAGTTTATCTGGCACATGAGTGAATAAGCATACAGTATTTCTGGCACATGAGTGAATATGCATACAGTATTTCTGGCACATGAGTGTAATACATACAGTATTTCTGGCACATGAGTGAATAAGCATACAGTATTTCTGGCACATGAGTGAATAAGCATACAGTATTTCTGGCACATGTGTGTAATACATACAGTATATCTGGCACATGAGTGTAATGCATACAGTATATCTGGCACATGAGTGAATAAGCATACAGTATTTCTGGCACTTGAGTGTAATACATACAGAATATCTGGCACATGAGTGTAATACATACAGTATATCTGGCAAATGAGTGAATAAGCATACAGTATTTCTGGCACATGATTGTAATACATACAGTATTTCAGGCACATGAGTGTAATACATACAGTATATCTGGCACATGAGTGAATATGCATGCAGTATATCTGGCACATGAGTGTAATACATACAGTATATCTGGCACAAGAGTGAATAAGCATACAGTATTTCTGGCAAATGAGTGAACATGCATACAGTATTTCGGGCACATGAGTGTATATGCATACAGTATTTATGGCACATGAGTGAATATGCATACAGTATTTCTGGCACATGAGTGAATAAGCATACAGTATTTCTGGCACATGAGTGTTATACATACAGTATATCTGGCACATGAGTGTAATACATACAGTATATCTGGCACATGAGTGCATATGCATACAGTATTTCTGGCACATGAGTGTAATACATACAGTATATCTGGCACATGAGTGTAATACATACAGTATATCTGGCACATGAGTGTATATGCATACAGTATTTCAGGCACATGAGTGTAATGCATACAGTATATCTGGCACATGAGAGAATATGCATATAGTATTTCTGGCACATGAGTGAATATGCATACAGTATTTCTGGCACATGAGTATAATGCATACAGTATATCTGACACATGAGTGAATAAGCATACAGTATTTCTGGCACATGAGTGTAATACATACAGTATATAGGGCACATGAGTGTAATACATACAGTATATCTGGCACATGAGTGTAATGCTTACAGTATTTCTGGCACATGATTGTAATACATACAGTATTTCTGGCACATGAGTGTAATACATACAGTTTTTCTGGCACATGAGTGAATATGCATACAGTATATCTGGCTCATGAGTGAATAAGCATACAGTATATCTGGCACATGAGAGTATATGCATACAGTATATCTGGCACATGAGAGTATATGCATACAGTATATCTGGCACATGAGTGTAATACATACAGTATATCTGGCACATGAGTGTAATACATACAGTATATCTGGCACATGAGTGTATATGCATACAGTATTTCTGGCACATGAGTGTAATACCTACAGTATATCTGGCACATGAGTGTAATGCATACAGTATATCTGGCACATGAGTGTAAATGCATACAGTATATCTGGCACATGAGTGTAATACATACAGTATTTCTGGCACATGAGTGTAATGCATACAGTATATCTGGCACATGATTGAATAAGCATACAGTATTTCTGGCACATGAGTGTGATACATACAGTATTTCTGGCACATGAGTGAATAAGCATACAGTATTTCTGGCACATGAGTGTAATACATACAGTATTTCTGGCACATGAGTGTAATGCATACAGTATATCTGGCATATGAGTGAATAAGCATACAGTATTTCTGGCACATGAGTGTGATACATACAGTATTTCTGGCACATGAGTGAATAAGCATACAGTATTTCTGGCACATGAGTGTAATACATACAGGATATCTGGCACATGAGTGTAATGCATACAGTATATCTGGCACATGAGTGAATATGCATACAGTATTTCTGGCACATGAGTGTATATGCATACAGTATATCTGGCACATGAGTGTAATACATACAGTATATCTGGCACATGAGTGAATATTCATACAGTATATCTGGCACATGAGTGCATATGCATATAGTATTTCTGGCAAATGAGTGTATATGCATACAGTATATCTGGCACATGAGTGTAATACATACAGTATATCTGGCACATGAGTGAATATGCATACAGTTTACCTGGCACATGAATGTATATGCAATCATGCATACAGTATTTCTGGCACATGAGTGTAATACATACAGTATATCTGGCACATGAGTGCATATGCATACAGTACATCTGGCACATGAGTGTATATGCACACAGTATATCTGGCACATGAGTGAAAATGCATACAGTATTTCTGGCACATGAGTGTATATGCATACAGTATTTCTGGCACATGAGTGTATATGCATACAATATTTCTGGCACATGAGTGCAATACATACAGTATATCTGGCACATGAGTGCATATGCATACAGTATTTCTGGCACATGAGTGTAATACATACAGTATATCTGGCACATGAGTGTAATACATACAGTATATCTGGCACATGAGTGTATATGCACACAGTATTTCTGGCACATGAGTGTAATACATACAGTATATCTGGCACATGAGTGCATATGCATACAGTATTTCTGGCACATGAGTGTAATACATACAGTATTTCTGGCACATGAGTGTAATACATAGAGTATATCTGGCACATGAGTGTATATGCATAGAGTATTTCTGGCACTTGAGTGTAATACATACAGAATATCTGGCACATGAGTGTAATACATACAGTATATCTGGCAAATGAGTGAATAAGCATACAGTATTTCTGGCACATGATTGTAATACATACAGTATTTCTGGCACATGAGTGTAATACATACAGTATATCTGGCACATGAGTGAATATGCATGCAGTATATCTGGCACATGAGTGTAATACATACAGTATATCTGGCACAAGAGTGAATAAGCATACAGTATTTCTGGCAAATGAGTGAATATGCATACAGTATTTCGGGCACATGAGTGTATATGCATACAGTATTTCTGGCACATGAGTGAATAAGCATACAGTATTTCTGGCACATGAGTGTTATACATACAGTATATCTGGCACAAGAGTGAATAAGCATACAGTATTTCTGGCAAATGAGTGAATATGCATACAGTATTTCGGGCACATGAGTGTATATGCATACAGTAGTTATGGCACATGAGTCAATATGCATACAGTATTTCTGGCACATGAGTGAATAAGCATACAGTGTTTCTGGCACATGAGTGTTATACATACAGTATATCTGGCACATGAGTGTAATACATACAGTATATCTGGCACATGAGTGAATATGCATACAGTATTTCTGGCACATGAGTGTAATGCATACAGTATATCTGGCACATGAGAGAATATGCATATAGTATTTCTAGCACATGAGTGAATATGCATGCAGTATTTCTGGCACATGAGTATAATGCATACAGTATATCTGGCACATGAGTGAATAAGCATACAGTATTTCTGGCACATGAGTGTAATACATACAGTATATAGGGCACATGAGTGTAATACATACAGTATATCTGGCACATGAGTGTAATGCTTACAGTATTTCTGGCACATGAGTGTAATACATACAGTATTTCTGGCACATGAGTGTAATACATACAGTTTTTCTGGCACATGAGTGAATATGCATACAGTATTTCTGACACATGAGTGAATATGCATACAGTATATCTGGCACATGAGTGTAATACATACAGTATATCTGGCACATGAGTGAATAAGCATACAGTATTTCTGGCATATGAGTGAAAAAGCATACAGTATTTCTGGCACATGAGTGTAATACATACAGTATATCTGGCACATGAGTGTAATGCATACAGTATATCTGGCACATGAGTGAATATGCATACAGTATTTCTGGCACATGAGTGTATATGCATACAGTATATCTGGCACATGAGTGTAATACATACAGTATATCTGGCACATGAGTGAATATACATACAGTATATCTGGCACACGAGTGCATAAGCATACAGTATATCTGGCACATGAGTGTAATACATACAGTATATCTGGCACATGAGTGAATATGCATACAGTTTACCTGGCACATGAGTGTATATGCAATTATGCATACAGTATTTCTGGCACATGAGTGTAATACATACAGTATATCTGGCACATGAGTGCATATGCATACAGTACATCTGGCACATGAGTGAATATCCATACAGTATTTCTGGCACATGAGTGAATATCCATACAGTATATCTGGCACATGAGTGTATATGCACACAGTATATCTGGCACATGAGTGAATATGCATACAGTATTTCTTGCACATGAGTGTATATGCATACAGTATTTCTGGCACATGAGTGTATATGCATACAGTATTTCTGGCACATGAGTGTAATACATACAGTATTTCTGGCACATGAGTGCATATGCATACAGTATTTCTGGCACATGAGTGTAATACATACAGTATATCTGGCACATGAGTGTAATACAAACAATATATCTGGCACATGAGTGTATATGCACACAGTATTTCTGGCACATGAGTGTAATACATACAGTATATCTGGCACATGAGTGCATATGCATACAGTATTTCTGGCAGATGAGTGTAATACATACAGTATATCTGGCACATGAGTGTAATACATACAGTATTTCTGGCACATGAGTGTAATACATACAGTATATCTGGCACATGAGTGAATATGCATGCAGTATATCTGGCACATGAGTGTAATACATACAGTATATCTGGCACATGAGTGAATAAGCATACAGTATTTCTGGCAAATGAGTGAATATGCATACAGTATTTCTGGCACATGAGTGTATATGCATACAGTATTTATGACACATGAGTGAATATGCATACAGTATTTCTGGCACATGAGTGAATAAGCATACAGTATTTCTGGCACATGAGTGTTATACATACAGTATATCTGGCACATGAGTGTAATACATACAGTATATATGGCACATGAGTGAATATGTATACAGTATTTCTGGCACATGAGTGAATATGTATACAGTATTTCAGGCACATGAGTGTAATGCATACAGTAAATCTGGCACATGAGTGAATATGCATACAGTATTTCTGGCACATGAGTGAATATGCATACAGTATTTCTGGCACATGAGTGTCATGCATACAGTATATCTGGCACATGAGTGAATAAGCATTCAGTATTTCTGGCACATGAGTGTATATGCATACAGTATATCTGGCACATGAGTGAACAAGCATACAGTATATCTGGCACATGAGTGAATAAGCATACAGAATTTCTGGCACATGAGTATAATACATACAGTATATCTGGCACATGAGTGTAATACATACAGTATATCTGGCACATGATTGTAATGCTTACAGTATTTCTGACACATGAGTGTAATACATACAGTATTTCTGGCACATGAGTGTAATACATACAGTATTTCTGGCACATGACTGAATATGCATACAGTATTTCTGGCACATGAGTGAATATGCATACAGTATATCTGGCACATGAGTGTAATACATACAGTATATCTGGCACATGAGTGTAATGCATACAGTATTTTTGGCACATGAGTGAATAAGCATACGGTATATCTGGCACTTGAGTGAATATGCATACAGTATTTCTGGCACATGAGTGTAATACATACAGTATTTCTGGCACATGAGTGAAAAAGCATACCTTATTTCTGGCACATGAGTGTAATACATACAGTATATCTGGCACATGAGTGTAATGCATACAGTATATCTGGCACATGAGTGAATATGCATACAGTATTTCTGTCACATGAGTGAATATGCATAAAGTATATCTGGCACATGAGTGTAATACATACAGTATATCTGGCACATGAGTGAATATGCATACAGTATATCTGGCACATGAGTGCATAAACATACAGTATATCTGGCACGTGAGTGTAATACATACAGTATATCTGGCACATGAGTGCATATGCATACAGTATTTCTGGCACATGAGTGTAATACATACAGTATATCTGGCACATGAGTGTAAACATACAGTATATCTGGCATATGAGTGTATATGCACATAGTATTTCTGGCACATGAGTGTAATACATACAGTATATCTGGCACATGAGTGTAATACATACAGTATATCTGGCACATGAGTGTAATGCATACAGTATTTCTGGCACATGAGTGTAATACATACAGTATTTCTGGCACATGAGTGTAATACATACAGTATTTCTGGCACATGAGAGAATATGCATACAGTAATTCTGGCACATGAGTGTAATGCATACAGTATATCTGGCACATGAGTGAATAAGCATACAGTATTTCTGGCACATGAGTGAATAAGCATACAGTTTTTTTGGCACATGAGTGTAATACATACAGTATTTCTGGCACATGAGTGAATAAGCGTACAGTATTTCTGGCACATGAGTGAATAAGCATACAGTATTTCTGGCACATGTGTGTAATACATACAGTATATCTGGCACATGAGTGTAATGCATACAGTATATCTGGCACATGAGTGAATATGCATACAGTATTTCTGGCACATGAGTGTATATGCATACAGTATTTCAGGCACATGAGTGTAATACATACAGTATATCTGGCACATGAGTGTAATACATACAGTATATCTGGCACATGAGTGAATAAGCATACAGTATTTCTGGCACATGAGTGTATATGCATACAGTATTTCTGGCACATGAGTGTAATACATACAGTATATCTGGCACATGAGTGTAATGCATACAGTATATCTGGCACAAGAGTGTAATACATACAGTATATCTGGCACAGGAGTGTATATGCATACAGTATTTCTGGCACATGAGTGTATATGCATACAGTATTTCTGGCACATGAGTGAATATGCATACAGTATTTCTGGCACATGAGTGTAATGCATACAGTATATCTGGCACATGAGTGAATATGCATACAGTATTTCTGGCACATGAGTGAATATGCATACAGTATATCTGGCACATGAGTGTAATGCATACAGTTTATCTGGCACATGAGTGAATAAGCATACAGTATTTCTGGCACATGAGTGAATATGCATACAGTATTTCTGGCACATGAGTGTAATGCATACAGTATATCTGGCACATGAGTGAATATGCGTACAGTATTTCTGGCACAAGAATGAATATGCATACAGTATATCTGGCACATGAGTGCATATGCATACAGTATATCTGGCACATGAGTGTAATACATACAGTATATCTGGCACATGAGTGAAAAAGCATACAGTATTTTTGGCACTTGAGTGAATATGCATACAGTATATCTGGCACATGAGTGTAATGCATACAGTATATCTGACACATGAGTGAATAAGCATACAGTATTTCTGGCACATGAGTGAATAAGCATACAGTATATCTGGCACATGAGTGAATATGCATACAGTATATCTGGCACATGAGTGAAAAAGCATACAGTATATCTGGCACATGAGAGTATATGCATACAGTATATCTGGCACATGAGTGTAATACATACAGTATTTCTGGCACATGAGTGTAATACATACAGTATATCTGTTACATGAGTGTAATACTTACAGTATATCTGGCACATGAGTGTAATGCATAGAGTATTTCTGGCACATGAGTGTAATACATACAGTATTTCTGGCACATGAGTGTAATACATACAGTATATCTGTTACATGAGTGTAATACATACAGTATATCTGGCACATGAGTGTAATGCATAGAGTATTTCTGGCACATGAGTGTAATACATACAGTAATTCTGGCACATGAGTGTAATGCATACAGTATATCTGGCACATGAGTGAATAAGCATACAGTATTTCTGGCACATGAGTGAATAAGCATACAGTTTTTTTGGCACATGAGTGTAATACATACAGTATTTCTGGCACATGAGTGAATAAGCATACAGTATTGTTGGCACATGAGTGAATAAGCATACAGTATTTCTGGCACATGTGTGTAATACATACAGTATATCTGGCACATGAGTGTAATGCATACAGTATATCTGGCACATGAGTGAATAAGCATACAGTATTTCTGGCACATGAGTGTATATGCATACAGTATATCTGGCACATGAGTGAATATGCATACAATATTTCTGGCACATGAGTGTATATGCATACAGTATATCTGGCACATGAGTGTAATACATACAGTATATCTGGCACATGAGTGAATATGCATACTGTATATCTGGCACATGAGTGCATATGTATACAGTATTTCTGGCACATGAGTGTATATGCATACAGTATATCTGGCACATGATTGTAATACATACAGTATATCTGGCACATGAGTGAATATGCATACAGTTTATCTGGCACATGAGTGAATATGCATACAGTATATCTGGCACATGAGTGTAATGCATACAGTTTATCTGGCACATGAGTGAATAAGCATACAGTATTTCTGGCACATGAGTGAATATGCATACAGTATTTCTGGCACATGAGTGTAATACATACAGTATTTCTGGCACATGAGTGAATAAGCATACAGTATTTCTGGCACATGAGTGAATAAGCATACAGTATTTCTGGCACATGTGTGTAATACATACAGTATATCTGGCACATGAGTGTAATGCATACAGTATATCTGGCACATGAGTGAATAAGCATACAGTATTTCTGGCACATGAGTGTATATGCATACAGTATATCTGGCACATGAGTGAATATGCATACAGTATTTCTGGCACATGAGTGTATATGCATACAGTATATCTGGCACATGAGTGTAATACATACAGTATATCTGGCACATGAGTGAATATGCATACTGTATATCTGGCACATGAGTGCATATGTATACAGTATTTCTGGCACATGAGTGTAATGCATAGAGTATTTCTGGCACATGAGTGTAATACATACAGTATTTCTGGCACATGAGTGTAATACATACAGTATATCTGTTACATGAGTGTAATACATACAGTATATCTGGCACATGAGTGTAATGCATAGAGTATTTCTGGCACATGAGTGTAATACATACAGTATTTCTGGCACATGAGTGTAATACATACAGTATTTCTGGCACATGAGACAATATGCATACAGTAATTCTGGCACATGAGTGTAATGCATACAGTATATCTGGCACATGAGTGAATAAGCATACAGTATTTCAGGCACATGAGTGAATAAGCATACAGTTTTTTTGGCACATGAGTGTAATACATACAGTATTTCTGGCACATGAGTGAATAAGCATACAGTATTTCTGGCACATGAGTGAATAAGCATACAGTATTTCTGGCACATGTGTGTAATACATACAGTATATCTGGCACATGAGTGTAATGCATACAGTATATCCGGCACATGAGTGAATAAGCATACAGTATTTCTGGCACATGAGTGTATATGCATACAGTATATCTGGCACATGAGTGAATATGCATACAGTATTTCTGGCACATGAGTGTATATGCATACAGTATATCTGGCACATGAGTGTAATACATACAGTATATCTGGCACATGAGTGAATATGCATACTGTATATCTGGCACATGAGTGCATATGTATACAGTATTTCTGGCACATGAGTGTATATGCATACAGTATATCTGGCACATGATTGTAATACATACAGTATATCTGGCACATGAGTGAATATGCATACAGTTTATCTGGCACATGAGTGAATATGCATACAGTATTTCTGGCACATGAGTGTATATGCATACAGTATTTCTGGCACATGAGTGTAATACATACAGTATATCTGGCACATGAGTGCATATGCATACAGTATTTCTGGCATATGAGTGTAATACATACAGTATATCTGGCACATGAGTGTAATACATACAGTATATCTGGCACATGAGTGTATATGCACACAGTATTTCTGGCACATGAGTGTAATACATACAGTATATCTGGCACATGAGTGTAATACATACAGTATATCTGGCACATGAGTGCATATGCATACAGTATTTCTGGCACATGAGTGTAATACATACAGTATATCTGGCACATGAGTGTAATACATACAGTATATCTGGCACATGAGTGAATAAGCATACAGTATTTCTGGCATATGAGTGAAAAAGCATACAGTATTTCTGGCACATGAGTGTAATACATACAGTATATCTGGCACATGAGTGTAATGCATACAGTATATCTGGCACATGAGTGAATATGCATACAGTATTTCTGGCACATGAGTGTATATGCATACAGTATATCTGGCACATGAGTGTAATACATACAGTATATCTGGCACATGAGTGAATATGCATACAGTATATCTGGCACACGAGTGCATAAGCATACAGTATATCTGGCAGATGAGTGTAATACATACAGTATATCTGGCACATGAGTGAATATGCATACAGTTTACCTGGCACATGACTGTATATGCAATTATGCATACAGTATTTCTGGCACATGAGTGTAATACATACAGTACATCTTGCACATGAGTGAATATCCATACAGTATTTCTGGCACATGAGTGAATATCCATACAGTATATCTGGCACATGAGTGTATATGCACACAGTATATCTGGCACATGAGTGAATATGCATACAGTATTTCTTGCACATGAGTGTATATGCATACAGTATTTCTGGCACATGAGTGTATATGCATACAGTATTTCTGGCACATGAGTGTAATACATACAGTATATCTGGCACATGAGTGCATATGCATACAGTATTTCTGGCACATGAGTGTAATACATACAGTATATCTGGCACATGAGTGTAATACAAACAATATATCTGGCACATGAGTGTATATGCACACAGTATTTCTGGCACATGAGTGTAATACATACAGTATATCTGGCACATGAGTGCATATGCATACAGTATTTCTGGCAGATGAGTGTAATACATACAGTATATCGGGCACATGAGTGTAATACATACAGTATTTCTGGCACATGAGTGTAATACATACAGTATATCTGGCAGATGAGTGAATATGCAAGCAGTATATCTGGCAAATGAGTGAATATGCATACAGTATTTCTGGCACATGAGTGTATATGCATACAGTATTTATGACACATGAGTGAATATGCATACAGTATTTCTGGCACAGTAGTGAATAAGCATACAGTATTTCTGGCACATGAGTGTTATACATACAGTATATCTGGCACATGAGTGTAATACATACAGTATATATGGCACATGAGTGAATATGCATACAGTATTTCTGGCACATGAGTGAATATGTATACAGTATTTCAGGCACATGAGTGTAATGCATACAGTAAATCTGGCACATGAGTGAATATGCATACAGTATTTCTGGCACATGAGTGAATATGCATACAGTATATCTGGCACATGAGTGAACAAGCATACAGTATATCTGGCACATGAGTGAATAAGCATACAGTATTTCTGGCACATGAGTATAATACATACAGTATATCTGGCACATGAGTGTAATACATACAGTATATCTGGCACATGATTGTAATGCTTACAGTATTTCTGGCACATGAGTGTAATACATACAGTATTTCTGGCACATGAGTGTAATACATACAGTATTTCTGGCACATGACTGAATATGCATACAGTATTTCTGGCACATGAGTGAATATGTATACAGTATATCTGGCACATGAGTGTAATACATACAGTATATCTGGCACATGAGTGTAATGCATACAGTATTTTTGGCACATGAGTGAATAAGCATACAGTATATCTGGCACATGAGTGAATATGCATACAGTATTTCTGGCACATGAGTGTAATACATACAGTATTTCTGGCACATGAGTGAATAAGCATACAGTATTTCTTGCATATGAGTGAAAAAGCATACCTTATTTCTGGCACATGAGTGTAATACATACAGTATATCTGGCACATGAGTGTAATGCATACAGTATATCTGGCACATGAGTGAATATGCATACAGTATTTCTGGCACATGAGTGAATATGCATAAAGTATATCTGGCACATGAGTGTAATACATACAGTATATCTGGCACATGAGTGAATATGCATACAGTATATCTGGCACATGAGTGCATAAGCATACAGTATATCTGGCACGTGAGTGTAATACATACAGTATATCTGGCACATGAGTGAATATGCATACAGTTTACCTGGCACATGAGTGTATATGCAATTATGCATACAGTATTTCTGGCACATGAGTGAATATCCATACAGTATATCTGGCACAAGAGTGTATATGCATACAGTATATCTGGCACATGAGTGAATATGCATACAGTATTTCTGGCACATGAGTGTATATGCATACAGTATTTCGGGCACATGAGTGTAATACATACAGTATATCTGGCACATGAGTGCATATGCATACAGTATTTCTGGCACATGAGTGTAATACATACAGTATATCTGGCACATGAGTGTAATACATACAGTATATCTGGCATATGAGTGTATATGCACATAGTATTTCTGGCACATGAGTGTAATACATACAGTATATCTGGCACATGAGTGTAATACATACAGTATATCTGGCACATGAGTGTAATGCATACAGTATTTCTGGCACATGAGTGTAATACATACAGTATTTATGGCACATGAGTGTAATACATACAGTATTTCTGGCACATGAGAGAATATGCATACAGTAATTCAGGCACATGAGTGTAATGCATACAGTATATCTGTCACATGAGTGAATAAGCATACAGTATTTCTGGCACATGAGTGAATAAGCATACAGTTTTTTTGGCACATGAGTGTAATACATACAGTATTTCTGGCACATGAGTGAATAAGCGTACAGTATTTCTGGCACATGAGTGAATAAGCATACAGTATTTCTGGCACATGTGTGTAATACATACAGTATATCTGGCACATGAGTGTAATGCATACAGTATATCTGGCACATGAGTGAATATGCATACAGTATTTCTGGCACATGAGTGTATATGCATACAGTATTTCGGGCACATGAGTGTAATACATACAGTATATCTGGCACATGAGTGCATATGCATACAGTATTTCTGGCACATGAGTGTAATACATACAGTATATCTGGCATATGAGTGTATATGCACACAGTATTTCTGGCACATGAGTGTAATACATACAGTATATCTGGCACATGAGTGTAATACATACAGTATATCTGGCACATGAGTGAATAAGCATACAGTATTTCTGGCACATGAGTGTAATACATACAGTATTTCTGGCACATGAGTGTAATACATACAGTATATCTGGCACATGAGTGTTATACATACAGTATATCTGGCACATGAGTGTATATGCATACAGTATTTCTGGCACATGAGTGTATATGCATACAGTATTTCTGGCACATGAGTGTAATACATACAGTATATCTGGCACATGAGTGTAATGCATACAGTATATCTGGCACAAGAGTGTAATACATACAGTATATCTGGCACAGGAGTGTATATGCATACAGTATTTCTGGCACATGAGTGTATATGCATACAGTATTTCTGGCACATGAGTGAATATGCATACAGTATTTCTGGCACATGAGTGTAATGCATACAGTATATCTGGCACATGAGTGAATATGCATACAGTATTTCTGGCACATGAGTGAATATGCATACAGTATTTCTGGCACATGAGTGTAATGCATACAGTTTATCTGGCACATGAATGAATAAGCATACAGTATTTCTGGCACATGAGTGAATATGCATACAGTATTTCTGGCACATGAGTGTAATGCATACAGTATATCTGGCACATGAGTGAATATGCGTACAGTATTTCTGGCACATGAATGAATATGCATACAGTATATCTGGCACATGAGTGCATATGCATACAGTATATCTGGCACATGAGTGTAATACATACAGTATATCTGGCACATGAGTGAATAAGCATACAGTATTTCTGGCACTTGAGTGAATATGCATACAGTATATCTGGCACATGAGTGTAATGCATACAGTATATCTGACACATGAGTGAATAAGCATACAGTATTTCTGGCACATGAGTGAATAAGCATACAGTATATCTGGCACATGAGTGAATATGCATACAGTATATCTGGCACATGAGTGTAATACATACAGTATATCTGGCACATGAGAGTATATGCATACAGTATATCTGGCACATGAGTGTAATACATACAGTATTTCTGGCACATGAGTGTAATACATACAGTATATCTGTTACATGAGTGTAATACATACATTATATCTGGCACATGAGTGTAATGCATAGAGTATTTCAGGCACATGAGTGTAATACATACAGTATTTCTGGCACATGAGTGTAATACATACAGTATTTCTGGCACATGAGAGAATATGCATACAGTAATTATGGCACATGAGTGTAATGCATACAGTATATCTGGCACATGAGTGAATAAGCATACAGTATTTCTGGCACATGAGTGAATAAGCATACAGTTTTTTTGGCACATGAGTGTAATACATACAGTATTTCTGGCACATGAGTGAATAAGCATACAGTATTTCTGGCACATGAGTGAATAAGCATACAGTATTTCTGGCACATGTGTGTAATACATACAGTATATCTGGCACATGAGTGTAATGCATACAGTATATCTGGCACATGAGTGAATAAGCATACAGTATTTCTGGCACATGAGTGTATATGCATACAGTATATCTGGCACATGAGTGAATATGCATACAGTATTTCTGGCACATGAGTGTATATGCATACAGTATATCTGGCACATGAGTGTAATACATACAGTATATCTGGCACATGAGTGAATATGGATACTGTATATCTGGCACATGAGTGCATATGTATACAGTATTTCTGGCACATGAGTGTATATGCATACAGTATATCTGGCACATGATTGTAATACATACAGTATATCTGGCACATGAGTGAATATGCATACAGTTTATCTGGCACATGAGTGAATATGCATACAGTATTTCTGGCACATGAGTGTTTATGCATACAGTATTTCTGGCACATGAGTGTAATACATACAGTATATCTGGCACATGAGTGCATATGCATACAGTATTTCTGGCATATGAGTGTAATACATACAGTATATCTGGCACATGAGTGTAATACATACAGTATATCTGGCACATGAGTGTATATGCACACAGTATTTCTGGCACATGAGTGTAATACATACAGTATATCTGGCACATGAGTGTAATACATACAGTATATCTGGCACATGAGTGCATATGCATACAGTATTTCTGGCACATGAGTGTAATACATACAGTATATCTGGCACATGAGTGTAATACATACAGTATATCTGGCACATGAGTGAATAAGCATACAGTATTTCTGGCATATGAGTATAATACATACAGTATTTCTGGCACATGAGTGTAATACATACAGTATTTCTGGCACATGAGTGTAATACATACAGTATATCTGGCACATGCGTGTAATACATACAGTATATCTGGCACATGAGTGTATATGCATACAGTATTTTTGGCACATGAGTGTATATGCATACAGTATTTCTGGCACATGAGTTTAATACATACAGTATATCTGGCACATGAGTGTAATACATACAGTATATCTGGCACATGAGTGCATATGCATACAGTATTTCTGGCACATGAGTGTAATACATACAGCATATCTGGCACATGAGTGTAATACAAACAGTATATCTGGCACATGAGTGTATATGCACACAGTATTTCTGGCACATGAGTGTAATACATACAGTATATCTGGCACATGAGTGCATATGCATACAGTATTTCTGGCAGATGAGTGTAATACATACAATATATCTGGCACATGAGTGAATATCCATACAGTATTTCTGGCACATGAGTGTAATACATACAGTATATCTGGCACATGAGTGTATATGCATACAGTATTTCTGGCACTTGAGTGTAATACATACAGTATATCTGGCACATGAGTGTAATACATACAGTATATCTGGCACATGAGTGAATAAGCATACAGTATTTCTGGCACATGAGTGCAATACATACAGTATTTCTGGCACATGAGGGTAATACATACAGTATATCTGGCACATGAGTGAATATGCATGCAGTATATCTGGCACATGAGTGTAATACATACAGTATATCTGGCACATGAGTGAAAAGGCATACAGTATTTCTGGCAAATCAGTGAATATGCATACAGTATTTCTGGCACATGAGTGGATATGCATACAGTATTTATGACACATGAGTGAATATGCATACAGTATTTCTGGCACATGAGTGAATAAGCATACAGTATTTCTGGCACATGAGTGTTATACATACAGTATATCTGGCACATGAGTGTAATACATACAGTATATCTGACACATGAGTGAATATGCATACAGTATTTCTGGCACATGACTGAATATGCATACAGTATTTCTGGCACATGAGTGTAATGCATACAGTATATCTGGCACATGAGTGAATATGCATACAGTATTTCTGGCACATGAGTGAATATGCATACAGTATTTCTGGCACATGAGTGTAATGCATACAGTATATCTGGCACATGAGTGAATAAGCATTCAGTATTTCTGGCACATGAGTGTATATGCATACAGTATATCTGGCACATGAGTGAACAAGCATACAGTATATCTGGCACATGAGTGAATAAGCATACAGTATTTCTGGCACATGAGTGTAATACATACAGTATATCTGGCACATGAGTGTAATAGATACAGTATATCTGGCACATGAGTGTAATGCTTACAGTATTTCTGGCACATGAGTGTAATACATACAGTATTTCTGGCACATGAGTGTAATACATATAGTATTTCTGGCACATGAGTGAATATGCATACAGTATTTCTGGCACATGAGTGAATATGCATGCAGTATATCTGGCACATTAGTGTAATACATACAGTATATCTGGCACATGAGTGTAATGCATACAGTATTTCTGGCACATGAGTGAATAAGCATACAGTATATCTGGCACATGAGTGAATATGCATACAGTATTTCTGGCACATGAGTGTAATACATACAGTATTTCTGGCACATGAGTGAATAAGCATACAGTATTTCTGGCATATGAGTGAAAAAGCATACCTTATTTCTGGCACATGAGTGTAATACATACAGTATATCTGGCACATGAGTGTAATGCATACAGTATATCTGGCATATGAGTGAATATGCATACAGTATTTCTGGCACATGAGTGTATATGCATACAGTATATCTGGCACATGAGTGTAATACATACAGTATATCTGGCACATGAGTGAATATGCATACAGTATATCTGGCACATGAGTGCATAAGCATACAGTATATCTGGCACATGAGTGTAATACATACAGTATATCTGGCACATGAGTGCATATGCATACAGTACATCTGGCACATGAGTGAATATCCATACAGTATTTCTGGCACATGAGTACATATGCATACAGTATATCTGGCACATGAGTGTAATACATACAGTATATCTGGCACATGAGTGAATAAGCATACAGTATTTCTGGCACTTGAGTGAATATGCATACAGTATATCTGGCACATGAGTGTAATGCATACAGTATATCTGGCACATGAGTGAATAAGCATACAGTATTTCTGGCACATGAGTGAATAAGCATACAGTATATCTGGCACATGAGTGAATATGCATACAGTATATCTGGCACATGAGTGAAAAAGCATACAATATATCTGGCACATGAGAGTATATGCATACAGTATATCTGGCACATGAGTGTAATACATACAGTGTGTCTAGGCACATGAGTGTAATACATACAGTATATCTGGCACATGAGTGTAATACATACAGTATATCTGGCACATGAGTGTAATGCATACAGTATTTCTGGCACATGAGTGTAATACATACAGTATTTCTGGCACATGAGTGTAATACATACAGTATTTCTGGCACATGAGAGAATATGCATACAGTAATTCTGGCACATGAGTGTAATGCATACAGTATATCTGGCACATGAGTGAATAAGCATACAGTATTTCTGGCACATGAGTGAATAAGCATACAGTTTTTTTGGCACATGAGTGCAATACATACAGTATTTCTGGCACATGAGTGTATATGCATACAGTATTTCTGGCACATGAGTGAATAAGCATACAGTATTTCTGGCACATGAGTGTAATACATACAGTATATCTGGCACATGAGTGTAATGCATACAGTATATCTGGCACATGAGTGAATATGCATACAGTATTTCTGGCACATGAGTGTATATGCATACAGTATATCTGGCACATGAGTGAATATGCATACAGTATTTCTGGCACATGAGTGTATATGCATACAGTATATCTGGCACATGAGTGTAATACATACAGTATATCTGGCACATGAGTGAATATGCATACAGTATTTCTGGCACATGAGTGTATATGCATACAGTATTTCTGGCACATGAGTGTATATGCATACAGTATTTCTGGCACATGAGTGTATATGCATACAGTATTTCTGGCACATGAGTGTAATACATACAGTATATCTGGCACATGAGTGCATATGCATACAGTATTTCTGGCACATGAGTGTAATACATACAGTATATCTGGCACATGAGTGTAATACAAACAATATATCTGGCACATGAGTGTATATGCACACAGTATTTCTGGCACATGAGTGTAATACATACAGTATATCTGGCACATGAGTGCATATGCATACAGTATTTCTGGCAGATGAGTGTAATACATACAGTATATCGGGCACATCAGTGTAATACATACAGTATTTCTGGCACATGAGTGTAATACATACAGTATATCTGGCACAGGAGTGTATATGCATACAGTATTTCTGGCACATGAGTGAAAAGGCATACTGTATTTCTGGCACATGAGTGAATATGCATACAGTATTTCTGGCACATGAGTGTAATGCATACAGTATATCTGGCACTTGAGTGAATATGCATACAGTATTTCTGGCACATGAGTGAATATGCATACAGTATATCTGGCACATGAGTGTAATGCATACAGTTTATCTGGCACATGAATGAATAAGCATACAGTATTTCTGGCACATGAGTGAATATGCATACAGTATTTCTGGCACATGAGTGTAATGCATACAGTATATCTGGCACATGAGTGAATATGCGTACAGTATTTCTGGCACATGAATGAATATGCATTAGGGGTGTGCACCGGCCACTTTTCGTGTTTTGTGTTTTGGTTTTGGATCTGGATCTTTCTTCGTGTTTTGGATCTGGATTGGTTTTGCCAAAACCACCCTTCCGTGTTTTGGGTTCTGGGTTTTGTGTTTTGGATCTGTATTTTTTTGAAAAAAAGCATAAAAACAGCTAAAATCACAGAATTTGTAGGTTTTTCTGCTCCTATGCTATTATTAACCTCAATAACCTTAATTTCCACTCATTTCCAGTCTATTCTGAACACCTCACACCTCACAATAGTGTTTTTATGTCCAAAAGGTTGCACCGAGGTAGCTGGATGACTATGCTAAGCGACACGAGTGGGCGGCACAAACACGTGACCCATCTAGGAGTGACACTGCAGTGGCAGACAGGATGGCAGTTAGAAAAACTAGGCCCCAAACTGTACATAATGCAAAGAAAAAAAGAGGTGCAAGATGGAATTGTCCTTGGGCCCTCCCACCCACCCTTATGTTGTATAAACAGGACATGCACACTTTAACAAATCAATCATTTCAGCGCCAGGGTCTGCCACACAACTGTGGCTGAAATGATTGGTTCGTTTGGGCCCCCACAAAACAAGCTGGCAATTAATGTGTCCCTGCACAAACTGGCTCTACGGAGGCAAGATGTCATCCTCATCCTCCTCATCCACCGATTCCTCACCCTCTTCAGTGTGTACATCCTCATCCTCACAAAGTATTAACTCGTCCCCACTTGAATCCACCACCACAGGTCCCTCTGTACGTTCTGGAGGCTGGTCTCCCTGGAAGAGCTGATAATTCATTTTGATGAACATCATCTTCTCCACATTCTGTGGAAGCAACCTCCTACGCCTTTCGCTGACAAGGTTCTCGGCTGCACTAAACACTCTTTCGGAAGTACACACTGGAGGGGGGGCAACTCAGGTAAAATAGAGCCAGTTTGTACAGGGGCCTCCAAATTGCCTCTTTTTCCTGCCAGTACAGGTATGGACTGTCTGACATGCCTACTTGGATGCTGTCACCGATGTAATCCTCCACCATTCTGTCAATGGTGACAGTATCATATGCAGTGACAGTAGACATGTCAGAAATTGTTGCCAGGTCCTTCAGTCCGGACCAGATGTCCAAACTTGGTCCTGCCTGCCCTGCATCACCGCCAGCGGGTTGCTTAGGATACCTAAGTTTTTTCCTGGCAGCCCCAGTTGCGGGAGAAAATGAAGAAGGAGCCGTTGACGTGTCACGTTCCGCTTCAGCTGACAGTGTGTTCACCAGCAGGTCTTTGCACCTCTGCAGGCTTGTGTCGGCCGGAAAGAGAGACACCACATAGGCTTTAAACCTAGGATCGAGCACGGTGGCCAAAATGTAGTGGTCTGATTTCAACAGATTGACCACCCTGGAATCCTGGCAAAGCGAATGAAGGGCTTCATCCACAAGTCCCACATGCCGAGCGGAATCGCTCCGTCTTAGCTCCTCCTTCACTTTCTCCAGCTGCTTCTGCAAAAGCCTGATGAGGGGAATGACCTGACTCAAGCTGGCAGTGTCTGAACTGACTTCACGTGTGGCAAGTTCGAAGGGCTGAAGAACCTTGCACAACACGGAAATCATTCTCCACTGCGCTTGAGTCAGGTGCATACCCCCTCCTTTGCCTATGTCATAGGTGGATGTATAGGCTTGTATGGCCTTTTGCTGCTCCTCCATCCTCTGAAGCATATAGAGGGTTGAGTTCCACCGCGTCACAACCTCTTGCTTCAGGTGATGGCGGGGCAGGTTCAAGAGTGTTTGCTGGCGCTCCAGTCTTCGGCACGCAGTCGCTGAATGGCGAAAGTGGCCAGAAATTTTTCGGGCCACCCAAAGCGTCTCCTGCACGCCCCTGTCGCTTTTCAGAAAATTCTGCACCACCAAGTTTATTGTGTGAGCAAAACATGGGACGTGCTGGAATTTGCCCAGATGTAATGCCCGCACAATATTGGTGGCGTTGTCAGATATCACAAATCCCCAGGAGAGTCTAAGTGGGGTAAGCCACTGGGCGATGATTTCCCTCAGTTTCTCTAAGAGGTTGTCGGCGGTGTGCCTCTTACTGAAACCGGTGATACACAGCGTAGCCTGCCTTGTAACGAGCTGGCGTTTCTGAGATGCTGCTACTGGTGACGCTGCTGCTGTTGCTGCGTAAGGTGATACATCTACCCAGTGGGCTGTCACAGTCATATAGTCCTTAGTCTGCCCTGTTCCACTTGTCCACATGTCCGTGGTTAAGTGGACATTGTGTACAACGGCATTTTTCAGGACACTGAGGACACTTTTTCTGACGTTTCTGTACAGTCTCGGTATCGCCTGCCTAGTGAAGTGGAATCTAGACGGGATTTGGAACCGGGGACACACTACCTCCATCAATTGTCTAAATCCCACTGCACTAATGGCGGATACCGGACGCACGTCTAACACCAACATAGCAGTCAAGGCCTCAGTTATACGTTTTGCTTCAGGATGACTGCTGTCGTACTTCATCCTCCTCGCTAAGGACTGTTGGAGGGTCAATTGTTTAGTAAAAGTAGTGGTGTTCCTACTTCCTCTCTGGGATGATGAACGACTCCCAGCAGCAGCAACAGCAGCAGCGGCAGCAGTAGGCGTAGCAATGCAGGATCCTCCAGAGGAATCCGGGATTGGAGAGTCAGTCATGCCAGTGACATGGCCTGCAGGACTACTTCCGATCCTGACTAAGGAGGAAATTGACGAGGAGGGAGTTGACGGTGTGGTTTGCAGGCGCTTGGATACAACAGGACAACGGGATTTAGGTGTCCCTGGACTGCTTACGGTCTGAGCCAAAGTTTCTGAACTTGACAGTAACTTTTTATGAACGCGCTGCAGGTGCCGTATAAGGGAGGATGTTCCTAGGTGGTTGACGTCCCTACCCCTACTTATTTCACCTTTACATATGGTACATATGGCAAGACAGTTGTTGTCCGGATTTGGATAGAAATATTGCCAGACCAAAGAGGTGGAATGTTTGGTCTTCTGCCCAGGCATGACCGTGATGGGCTTTTTCATCCCACGGACAACAACTGTCTCCCCCGGAGCCTGATTTAAACAAACCACATCACCATCAGAATCCTCCTCGCCAACTTCCTCCTCAGCGCCAGCTACACCAGTATCCTCATCCTGTTGTACTTCAACAGTGACATCTTCAATTTGCATATCAGCAAGTGGACTGTGGGTGCTCCTTTCAGCACTTGCAGGGGGCGTGCAAATGGTGGAAAGAGCCACCTCTTCCCGTCCAGTGCTGGGAAGGTCAGGCATCGCAACCACCACCACACTTGGACTCTCCTTGGGGATTTGTGATATCTTCTTAGAAAGCACAGTTCTTCGCTGTGCTTTTGCCAGCTTAACTCTTTTGATTTTTTTAGTGGGAGGAGTGCTTCCATCGTCATGTGAAGCTGAACCACTAGTCATGAACATACTAGGGATCGACCTTAGCCGTTCCTTGCCACTCCGTGTCGTAAATGGCATATTGGCAAGTTTACGTTTCTCTTCAGCTGATTTAAATGTCTTTTTCAAGGTCATTTTCCTGAACTTTGCCATTTGGGATTGTATGTGCCCTCTACTATGACATTGGGCATCGGCCTTGGCAGACGACGTTGATGGCATGTTATCGTCTATGTCATGACTAGTGGCAGCAGCTTCAGCACTAGGAGGAAGTGGTTCTTGATCTTTCTCTATTTTATTTTTATCGGAGAAAGTTTGGTCCTCCATTTATGTTATATCGATTTGATATATACGTGCGGCTAAACACAGAAAATAATTTTTTTTTTGGTTTGGACTGGAGTGTACTTTGTGGGTTACAGCACCCTTTAACGGTCAAGCCAGCCGGCCCTTTACTTATGACACAGGCGCACTCTTGGCACTACTTTGTTGATGCACGTGCGGCTACTGCGCACACAATTCACAAACACAGAAAATAATTTTTTTTTTGGTTTGGACTGGAGTGTACTTTCGGGGGTTACAGCACCCTTAACGGTCAAGCCAGCCGGCCCTTTACTTATGACACAGGCGCACGCTTGGCACTACTTTGTTGATGCACGTGCGGCTACTGCGCACACAATTCACAAACACAGAAAATAATTTTTTTTTGGTTTGGACTGGAGTGTACTTTCAGGGGTTACAGCACCCTTTAACGGTCAAGCCAGCCGGCCCTTTACTTATGACACAGGCGCACGCTTGGCACTACTTTGTTGATGCACGTGCGGCTACTGCGCACACAATTCACAAACACAGAAAATAATTTTTTTTTGGTTTGGACTGGAGTGTACTTTCGGGGGTTACAGCACCCTTTAACGGTCAAGCCAGCCGGCCCTTTACTTATGACACAGGCGCACGCTTGGCACTACTTTGTTGATGCACGTGCGGCTACTGCGCACACAATTCACAAACACAGAAAATAATTTTTTTTTGGTTTGGACTGGAGTGTACTTTCGGGGGTTACAGCACCCTTTAACGGTCAAGCCAGCCGGCCCTTTACTTATGACACAGGCGCACGCTTGGCACTACTTTGTTGATGCACGTGCGGCTACTGCGCACACAATTCACAAACACAGAAAATAATTTTTTTTTTGGTTTGGACTGGAGTGTACTTTCGGGGGTTACAGCACCCTTAACGGTCAAGCCAGCCGGCCCTTTACTTATGACACAGGCGCACGCTTGGCACTACTTTGTTGATGCACGTGCGGCTACTGCGCACACAATTCACAAACACAGAAAATAATTTTTTTTTTGGTTTGGACTGGAGTGTACTTTCGGGGGTTACAGCACCCTTAACGGTCAAGCCAGCCGGCCCTTTACTTATGACACAGGCGCACGTTTGGCACTACTTTGTTGATGCACGTGCGGCTACTGCGCACACAATTCACAAACACAGAAAATAATTTTTTTTTTGGTTTGGACTGGAGTGTACTTTCGGGGGTTACAGCACCCTTAACGGTCAAGCCAGCCGGCCCTTTACTTATGACACAGGCGCACGTTTGGCACTACTTTGTTGATGCACGTGCGGCTACTGCGCACACAATTCACAAACACAGAAAATAATTTTTTTTTTGGTTTGGACTGGAGTGTACTTTCGGGGGTTACAGCACCCTTAACGGTCAAGCCAGCCGGCCCTTTACTTATGACACAGGCGCACGCTTGGCACTACTTTGTTGATGCACGTGCGGCTACTGCGCACACAATTCACAAACACAGAAAATAATTTTTTTTTTGGTTTGGACTGGAGTGTACTTTCGGGGGTTACAGCACCCTTAACGGTCAAGCCAGCCGGCCCTTTACTTATGACACAGGCGCACGCTTGGCACTACTTTGTTGATGCACGTGCGGCTACTGCGCACACAATTCACAAACACAGAAAATAATTTTTTTTTAGGTTTGGACTGGAGTGTACTTTCGGGGGTTACAGCACCCTTAACGGTCAAGCCAGCCGGCCCTTTACTTATGACACAGGCGCACGCTTGGCACTACTTTGTTGATGCACGTGCGGCTACTGCGCACACAATTCACAAACACAGAAAATAATTTTTTTTTGGTTTGGACTGGAGTGTACTTTCGGGGGTTACAGCACCCTTTAACGGTCAAGCCAGCCGGCCCTTTACTTATGACACAGGCGCACGCTTGGCACTACTTTGTTGATGCACGTGCGGCTACTGCGCACACAATTCACAAACACAGAAAATAATTTTTTTTTAGGTTTGGACTGGAGTGTACTTTCGGGGGTTACAGCACCCTTAACGGTCAAGCCAGCCGGCCCTTTACTTATGACACAGGCGCACGCTTGGCACTACTTTGTTGATGCACGTGCGGCTACTGCGCACACAATTCACAAACACAGAAAATAATTTTTTTTTTGGTTTGGACTGGAGTGTACTTTCGGGGGTTACAGCACCCTTAACGGTCAAGCCAGCCGGCCCTTTACTTATGACACAGGCGCACGCTTGGCACTACTTTGTTGATGCACGTGCGGCTACTGCGCACACAATTCACAAACACAGAAAATAATTTTTTTTTTGGTTTGGACTGGAGTGTACTTTCGGGGGTTACAGCACCCTTAACGATCAAGCCAGCCGGCCCTTTACTTATGACACAGGCGCACGCTTGGCACTACTTTGTTGATGCACGTGCGGCTACTGCGCACACAATTCACAAACACAGAAAATAATTTTTTTTTTGGTTTGGACTGGAGTGTACTTTCGGGGGTTACAGCACCCTTAACGGTCAAGCCAGCCGGCCCTTTACTTATGACACAGGCGCACGCTTGGCACTACTTTGTTGATGCACGTGCGGCTACTGCGCACACAATTCACAAACACAGAAAATAATTTTTTTTTGGTTTGGACTGGAGTGTACTTTCGGGGGTTACAGCACCCTTTAACGGTCAAGCCAGCCGGCCCTTTACTTATGACACAGGCGCACGCTTGGCACTACTTTGTTGATGCACGTGCGGCTACTGCGCACACAATTCACAAACACAGAAAATATATTATTTTTTTAGCACTTGGGGGGAGCACCCCTGATGGACAGAGCACCCCCTGGACAACACTACAGCACCCCTTTAGGACTGGGACACTGCACAGGACTTTGGAGTGGACACAGCCCCTATGGAGAACTGACTGCACAACACAGTCCAGCCAGCCCCTATGGACTTTGAAGTAGTGGACACAGCCCCTATTAACAACAGCAGCACAGCACAACACAGCCAGCCCCTATGGACTTTGAAGTAGTGGACAACAGCAGCACTACACTACACTACACTACACAGCACTAACTCCCACCCTCCCTCTTCACTGTCCACAGACGAGTGAGAAAATGGCGCCGACGCGGGTACCTTATATAGGATCCAAAACCCGCGAGACTCGGAAGGCGGGATGATGACGTTTTGCCTCGATGTCAGATCCGAGTCAGGCGGGAAAAGTCGAGCCTGACTCGGATCGGACTCGGATCGGGGGGGCTCGGGGGGGTTCGGATTTCAGAAATCCGAACCCGCTCACCCCTAATATGCATACAGTATATCTGGCACATGAGTGCATATGCATACAGTATATCTGGCACATGAGTGTAATACATACAGTATATCTGGCACATGAGTGAATAAGCATACAGTATTTCTGGCACTTGAGTGAATATGCATACAGTATATCTGGCACATGAGTGTAATGCATACAGTATATCTGACACATGAGTGAATAAGCATACAGTATTTCTGGCACATGAGTGAATAAGCATACAGTATATCTGGCACATGAGTGAATATGCATACAGTATATCTGGCACATGAGTGAAAAAGCATACAGTATATCTGGCACATGAGAGTATATGCATACAGTATATCTGGCACATGAGTGTAATACATACAGTATTTCTGGCACATGAGTGTAATACATACAGTATATCTGTTACATGAGTGTAATACATACATTATATCTGGCACATGAGTGTAATGCATAGAGTATTTCTGGCACATGAGTGTAATACATACAGTATTTCTGGCACATGAGTGTAATACATACAGTATATCTGTTACATGAGTGTAATACATACAGTATATCTGGCACATGAGTGTAATGCATAGAGTATTTCTGGCACATGAGTGTAATACATACAGTAATTCTGGCACATGAGTGTAATGCATACAGTATATCTGGCACATGAGTGAATAAGCATACAGTATTTCTGGCACATGAGTGAATAAGCATACAGTTTTTTGGACACATGAGTGTAATACATACAGTATTTCTGGCACATGAGTGAATAAGCATACAGTATTGTTGGCACATGAGTGAATAAGCATACAGTATTTCTGGCACATGTGTGTAATACATACAGTATATCTGGCACATGAGTGTAATGCATACAGTATATCTGGCACATGAGTGAATAAGCATACAGTATTTCTGGCACATGAGTGTATATGCATACAGTATATCTGGCACATGAGTGAATATGCATACAGTATTTCTGGCACATGAGTGTATATGCATACAGTATATCTGGCACATGAGTGTAATACATACAGTATATCTGGCACATGAGTGAATATGCATACTGTATATCTGGCACATGAGTGCATATGTATACAGTATTTCTGGCACATGAGTGTATATGCATACAGTATATCTGGCACATGATTGTAATACATACAGTATATCTGGCACATGAGTGAATATGCATACAGTTTATCTGGCACATGAGTGAATATGCATACAGTATTTCTGGCACATGAGTGAATATGCATACAGTATATCTGGCACATGAGTGTAATGCATACAGTTTATCTGGCACATGTGTGAATAAGCATACAGTATTTCTGGCACATGAGTGAATATGCATACAGTATTTCTGGCACATGAGTGTAATGCATACAGTATATCTGGCACATGAGTGAATATGCGTACAGTATTTCTGGCACATGAATGAATATGCATACAGTATATCTGGCACATGAGTGCATATGCATACAGTATATCTGGCACATGAGTGTAATACATACAGTATATCTGGCACATGAGTGAATAAGCATACAGTATTTCTGGCACTTGAGTGAATATGCATACAGTATATCTGGCACATGAGTGTAATGCATACAGTATATCTGACACATGAGTGAATAAGCATACAGTATTTCTGGCACATGAGTGAATAAGCATACAGTATATCTGGCACATGAGTGAATATGCATACAGTATATCTGGCACATGAGTGAAAAAGCATACAGTATATCTGGCACATGAGAGTATATCCATACAGTATATCTGGCACATGAGTGTAATACATACAGTATTTCTGGCACATGAGTGTAATACATACAGTATATCTGTTACATGAGTGTAATACATACAGTATATCTGGCACATGAGTGTAATGCATAGAGTATTTCTGGCACATGAGTGTAATACATACAGTATTTCTGGCACATGAGTGTAATACATACAGTATTTCTGGCACATGAGAGAATATGCATACAGTAATTCTGGCACATGAGTGTAATGCATACAGTATATCTGGCACATGAGTGAATAAGCATACAGTATTTCTGGCACATGAGTGAATAAGCATACAGTTTTTTTGGCACATGAGTGTAATACATACAGTATTTCTGGCACATGAGTGAATAAGCATACAGTATTTCTGGCACATGAGTGAATAAGCATACAGTATTTCTGGCACATGTGTGTAATACATACAGTATATCTGGCACATGAGTGTAATGCATACAGTATATCTGGCACATGAGTGAATAAGCATACAGTATTTCTGGCACATGAGTGTATATGCATACAGTATATCTGGCACATGAGTGAATATGCATACAGTATTTCTGGCACATGAGTGTATATGCATACAGTATATCTGGCACATGAGTGTAATACATACAGTATATCTGGCACATGAGTGAATATGGATACTGTATATCTGGCACATGAGTGCATATGTATACAGTATTTCTGGCACATGAGTGTATATGCATACAGTATATCTGGCACATGATTGTAATACATACAGTATATCTGGCACATGAGTGAATATGCATACAGTTTATCTGGCACATGAGTGAATATGCATACAGTATTTCTGGCACATGAGTGTTTATGCATACAGTATTTCTGGCACATGAGTGTAATACATACAGTATATCTGGCACATGAGTGCATATGCATACAGTATTTCTGGCATATGAGTGTAATACATACAGTATATCTGGCATATGAGTGTAATACATACAGTATATCTGGCACATGAGTGTATATGCACACAGTATTTCTGGCACATGAGTGTAATACATACAGTATATCTGGCACATGAGTGTAATACATACAGTATATCTGGCACATGAGTGCATATGCATACAGTATTTCTGGCACATGAGTGTAATACATACAGTATATCTGGCACATGAGTGTAATACATACAGTATATCTGGCACATGAGTGAATAAGCATACAGTATTTCTGGCATATGAGTATAATACATACAGTATTTCTGGCACATGAGTGTAATACATACAGTATTTCTGGCACATGAGTGTAATACATACAGTATATCTGGCACATGCGAGTAATACATACAGAATATCTGGCACATGAGTGTATATGCATACAGTATTTTTGGCACATGAGTGTATATGCATACAGTATTTCTGGCACATGAGTTTAATACATACAGTATATCTGGCACATGAGTGTAATACATACAGTATATCTGGCACATGAGTGCATATGCATACAGTATTTCTGGCACACGAGTGTAATACATACAGCATATCTGGCACATGAGTGTAATACAAACAGTATATCTGGCACATGAGTGTATATGCACACAGTATTTCTGGCACATGAGTGTAATACATACAGTATATCTGGCACATGAGTGCATATGCATACAGTATTTCTGGCAGATGAGTGTAATACATACAGTATATCTGGCACATGAGTGAATATCCATACAGTATTTCTGGCACATGAGTGTAATACATACAGTATATCTGGCACATGAGTGTATATGCATACAGTATTTCTGGCACTTGAGTGTAATACATACAGTATATCTGGCACATGAGTGTAATACATACAGTATATCTGGCACATGAGTGAATAAGCATACAGTATTTCTGGCACATGAGTGCAATACATACAGTATTTCTGGCACATGAGGGTAATACATACAGTATATCTGGCACATGAGTGAATATGCATGCAGTATATCTGGCACATGAGTGTAATACATACAGTATATCTGGCACATGAGTGAAAAGGCATACAGTATTTCTGGCAAATCAGTGAATATGCATACAGTATTTCTGGCACATGAGTGTATATGCATACAGTATTTATGACACATGAGTGAATATGCATACAGTATTTCTGGCACATGAGTGAATAAGCATACAGTATTTCTGGCACATGAGTGTTATACATACAGTATATCTGGCACATGAGTGTAATACATACAGTATATCTGACACATGAGTGAATATGCATACAGTATTTCTGGCACATGAGTGAATATGCATACAGTATTTCTGGCACATGAGTGTAATGCATACAGTATATCTGGCACATGAGTGAATATGCATACAGTATTTCTGGCACATGAGTGAATATGCATACAGTATTTCTGGCACATGAGTGTAATGCATACAGTATATCTGGCACATGAGTGAATAAGCATTCAGTATTTCTGGCACATGAGTGTATATGCATACAGTATATCTGGCACATGAGTGAACAAGCATACAGTATATCTGGCACATGAGTGAATAAGCATACAGTATTTCTGGCACATGAGTGTAATACATACAGTATATCTGGCACATGAGTGTAATAGATACAGTATATCTGGCACATGAGTGTAATGCTTACAGTATTTCTGGCACATGAGTGTAATACATACAGTATTTCTGGCACATGAGTGTAATACATATAGTATTTCTGGCACATGAGTGAATATGCATACAGTATTTCTGGCACATGAGTGAATATGCATGCAGTATATCTGGCACATGAGTGTAATACATACAGTATATCTGGCACATGAGTGTAATGCATACAGTATTTCTGGCACATGAGTGAATAAGCATACAGTATATCTGGCACATGAGTGAATATGCATACAGTATTTCTGGCACATGAGTGTAATACATACAGTATTTCTGGCACATGAGTGAATAAGCATACAGTATTTCTGGCATATGAGTGAAAAAGCATACCTTATTTCTGGCACATGAGTGTAATACATACAGTATATCTGGCACATGAGTGTAATGCATACAGTATATCTGGCACATGAGTGAATATGCATACAGTATTTCTGGCACATGAGTGTATATGCATACAGTATATCTGGCACATGAGTGTAATACATACAGTATATCTGGCACATGAGTGAATATGCATACAGTATATCTGGCACATGAGTGCATAAGCATACAGTATATCTGGCACATGAGTGTAATACATACAGTATATCTGGCACATGAGTGCATATGCATACAGTACATCTGGCACATGAGTGAATATCCATACAGTATTTCTGGCACATGAGTGCATATGCATACAGTATATCTGGCACATGAGTGTAATACATACAGTATATCTGGCACATGAGTGAATAAGCATACAGTATTTCTGGCACTTGAGTGAATATGCATACAGTATATCTGGCACATGAGTGTAATGCATACAGTATATCTGGCACATGAGTGAATAAGCATACAGTATTTCTGGCACATGAGTGAATAAGCATACAGTATATCTGGCACATGAGTGAATATGCATACAGTATATCTGGCACATGAGTGAAAAAGCATACAATATATCTGGCACATGAGAGTATATGCATACAGTATATCTGGCACATGAGTGTAATACATACAGTGTGTCTAGGCACATGAGTGTAATACATACAGTATATCTGGCACATGAGTGTAATACATACAGTATATCTGGCACATGAGTGTAATGCATACAGTATTTCTGGCACATGAGTGTAATACATACAGTATTTCTGGCACATGAGTGTAATACATACAGTATTTCTGGCACATGAGAGAATATGCATACAGTAATTCTGGCACATGAGTGTAATGCATACAGTATATCTGGCACATGAGTGAATAAGCATACAGTATTTCTGGCACATGAGTGAATAAGCATACAGTTTTTTTGGCACATGAGTGCAATACATACAGTATTTCTGGCACATGAGTGTATATGCATACAGTATTTCTGGCACATGAGTGAATAAGCATACAGTATTTCTGGCACATGAGTGTAATACATACAGTATATCTGGCACATGAGTGTAATGCATACAGTATATCTGGCACATGAGTGAATATGCATACAGTATTTCTGGCACATGAGTGTATATGCATACAGTATATCTGGCACATGAGTGAATATGCATACAGTATTTCTGGCACATGAGTGTATATGCATACAGTATATCTGGCACATGAGTGTAATACATACAGTATATCTGGCACATGAGTGAATATGCATACAGTATTTCTGGCACATGAGTGTATATGCATACAGTATTTCTGGCACATGAGTGTATATGCATACAGTATTTCTGGCACATGAGTGTATATGCATACAGTATATCTGGCACATGATTGTAATACATACAGTATATCTGGCACATGAGTGAATATGCATACAGTTTATCTGGCACATGAGTGAATATGCATACAGTTTATCTGGCACATGAGTGAATATGCATACAGTATTTCTGGAACATGAGCGTATATGCATACAGTATTTCTGGCACATGAGTGTATATGCATACAGTATTTCTGGCACATGAGTGTAATACACACAGTATATCTGGCACATGAGTGCATATGCATACAGTATTTCTGGCACATGAGTGTAATACATACAGTATATCTGGCACATGAGTGTAATACATACAGTATATCTGGCACATGAGTATAATACATACAGTGTTTCTAGGCACATGAGTGTAATACATACAGTATATCTGGCACATGAGTGTAATACATACAGTATATCTGGCACATGAGTGTAATGCATACAGTATTTCTGGCACATGAGTGTAATACATACAGTATTTCTGGCACATGAGTGTAATACATACAGTATTTCAGGCACATGAGAGAATATGCATACAGTAATTCTGGCACATGAGTGTAATGCATACAGTATATCTGGCACATGAGTGAATAAGCATACAGTATTTCTGGCACATGAGTGAATAAGCATACAGTTTTTTTGGCACATGAGTGCAATACATACAGTATTTCTGGCACATGAGTGAATAAGCATACAGTATTTCTGGCACATGAGTGAATAAGCATGCAGTATTTCTGGCACATGAGTGTAATGCATACAGTATATCTGGCACATGAGTGTAATGCATACAGTATATCTGGCACATGAGTGAATATGCATACAGTATTTCTGGCACATGAGTGTATATGCATACAGTATATCTGGCACATGAGTGTATATGCATACAGTATATCTGGCACATGAGTGTAATACATACAGTATATCTGGCACATGAGTGAATATGCATACAGTATTTCTGGCACATGAGTGTATATGCATACAGTATATCTGGCACATGATTGTAATACATACAGTATATCTGGCACATGAGTGAATATGCATACAGTTTATTTGGCACATGAGTGAATATGCATACAGTATTTCTGGCACATGAGTGTATATGCATACAGTATTTCTTGCACATGAGTGTATATGCATACAGTATTTCTGGCACATGAGTGTAATACACACAGTATATCTGGCACATGAGTGCATATGCATACAGTATTTCTGGCACATGAGTGTAATACATACAGTATATCTGGCACATGAGTGTAATACATACAGTATATCTGGCACATGAGTGTAATACATACAGTATATCTGGCACAGGAGTGTATATGCATACAGTATTTCTGGCACATGAGTGTATATGCATACAGTATTTCTGGCACATGAGTGTATATGCATTCAGTATTTCTGGCACATGAGTGTAATACATACAGTATATCTGGCACATGAGTGTAATGCATACAGTATATCTGGCACATGAGTGTAATACATACAGTATATCTGGCACAGGAGTGTATATGCATACAGTATTTCTGGCACATGAGTGTATATGCATACAGTATTTCTGGCACATGAGTGAATATGCATACAGTATTTCTGGCACATGAGTGTAATGCATACAGTATATCTGGCACATGAGTGAATATGCATACAGTATTTCTGGCACATGAGTGCATATGCATACAGTATATCTGGCACATGAGTGTAATGCATACAGTTTATCTGGCACATGAGTGAATAAGCATACAGTATTTCTGGCACATGAGTGAATATGCATACAGTATTTCTGGCACATGAGTGTAATGCATACAGTATATCTGGCACATGAGTGAATATGCGTACAGTATTTCTGGCACATGAGTGAATATGCATACAGTATATCTGGCACATGAGTGCATATGCATACAGTATATCTGGCACATGAGTGTAATACATACAGTATATCTGGCACATGAGTGAATAAGCATACAGTATTTCTGGCACTTGAGTGAATATGCATACAGTATATCTGGCACATGAGTGTAATGCATACAGTATATCTGGCACATGAGTGAATAAGCATACAGTATTTCTGGCACATGAGTGAATAAGCATACAGTATATCTGGCACATGAGTGAATATGCATACAGTATATCTGGCACATGAGTGAAAAAGCATACAATATATCTGGCACATGAGAGTATATGCATACAGTATATCTGGCATATGAGTGTAATACATACAGTATTTCTGGCACATGAGTGTAATACATACAGTATATCTGGCACATGAGTGTAATACATACAGTATATCTGGCACATGAGTGTAATGCATAGAGTAATTCTGGCACATGAGTGTAATACATACAGTATTTCTGGCACATGAGTGTAATACATACAGTATTTCTGGCACATGAGAGAATATGCATACAGTAATTCTGGCACATGAGTGTAATGCATACAGTATATCTGGCACATGAGTGAATAAGCATACAGTATTTCTGGCACATGAGTGAATAAGCATACAGTTTTTTTGGCACATGAGTGTAATACATACAGTATTTCTGGCACATGAGTGAATAAGCATACAGTATTTCTGGCACATGAGTGAATAAGCATACAGTATTTCTGGCACATGAGTGAATAAGCATACAGTATTTCTGGCACATGAGTGTAATGCATACAGTATATCTGGCACATGAGTGAATAAGCATACAGTATTTCTGGCACATGAGTGTATATGCATACAGTATATCTGGCACATGAGTGAATATGCATACAGTATTTCTGGCACATGAGTGTATATGCATACAGTATATCTGGCACATGAGTGTAATACATACAGTATATCTGGCACATGAGTGAATATGCATACAGTATATCTGGCACATGAGTGCATATGTATACAGTATTTCTGGCACATGAGTGTATATGCATACAGTATATCTGGCACATGAGTGAATATGCATACAGTATATGTGGCACATGAGTGAATATGCATACAGTATATCTGGCACATGAGTGAATATGCATACAGTATTTCTGGCACATGAGTGTATATGCATACAGTATATCTGGCACATGAGTGTAATACATACAGTATATCTGGCACATGAGTGAATATGCATACAGTATATCTGGCACATTAATGTATATGCATACAGTATTTCTGGCACATGAGTGTATATGCATACAGTATATCTGGCACATGATTGTAATACATACAGTATATCTGGCACATGAGTGAATATGCATACAGTTTATCTGGCACATGAGTGAATATGCATACAGTATTTCTGGCACATGAGTATATATGCATACAGTATTTCTGGCACATGAGTGTATATGCATACAGTTTTTCTGGCACATGAGTGTAATACACACAGTATATCTGGCACATGAGTGCATATGCATACAGTATTTCTGGCACATGAGTGTAATACATACAGTATATCTGGCACATGAGTGTAATACATACAGTATATCTGGCACAGGAGTGTATATGCATACAGTATTTCTGGCACATGAGTGTATATGCATACAGTATTTCTGGCACATGAGTGTAATACATACAGTATATCTGGCACATGAGTGTAATGCATACAGTACATCTGGCACATGAGTGTAATACATACAGTATATCTGGCACAGGAGTGTATATGCATACAGTATTTCTGGCACATGAGTGTATATGCATACAGTATTTCTGGCACATGAGTGAATATGCATACAGTATTTCTGGCACATGAGTGTAATGCATACAGTATATCTGGCACATGAGTGAATATGCATACAGTATTAAACCTTCTATCGGATGAGGTGTTGTCATGTGTGCAAACCACTTATCATACTAACATAAAATAAAGACACTGAGACGTGGATTTGGCAGATAACTTGATGGCGATTTATTGGAGCAATAATAATTATTATTTATTTAAGGATGTATGGTGGCAAAGAAAGGACGGCCAGAAATCAGCCAGATCTGCTATGCCCACACACAAACAACAAAAGGCATAGCTGGCGTAGATCGCCCAGAGTGCATACACATAACCATGTAACTCATATCATCAACAAAAGGTAACGCTCACCCCCATCTTGACTTCCCACCCGTTTAGGTGGTGATACTGCCCCCCGTTAGGTTGGTACAGCCAACTACCAGTCAACGAAGGGAGCGCCCTTAAATCATAATTGCACCCGGACTGGCGACCTGCCGTTCTTTCCCGCCACCCAAAACCAAACCCACAACATACCAAAATTTATAGGGGAGGGAGGGTGGGGAATCTGGAATAAAGAGGCTTTGGCCCACACTTTTATCCCACTATATAATGTTCCTGTTACAAACCCGCCCCTGCTTGCCATAGGCTAACTCCCACAAGTAATTTGCATACATGCCTGCCCCCATCCTAGAGGTTTAAAACACCTCTTTTCTTATGCAATCTTTCGGTTGGAGCCAGGGACCAGGGTCTGGGGAGGCTCATTACTAGGCAGGACATAGCTACACCCACCCCCAGCAGAACAAGAAATCAGAAAAGACACTGATTGAGGATAGAAAGGAAAAGTAAAAGCAATGATATGAAGTAAATGAAAAGAGACTAAATACAATAAGGAAAAGGAGGAGAGAAGAAGGAGAAGCACTAAGAGAGTTTTATTAAGGAAAATGACAACTGACAAAATGCACTTCCCTGTCCTGGAGGAATCTGGAACAAAGAGGCTTTGGCCCACACTTTTATCCCACTATATAATGTTCCTGTTACAAACCCGCCCCTGCTTGCCATAGGCTAACTCCCACAAGTAATTTGCATACATGCCTGCCCCCATCCAAGAGGTTTAAAACACCTCTTTTCTTATGCAATCTTTCGGTTTCTCTTCTGGCACCTGAGTGAATATGCATACAGTATATCTGGCACATGAGTGTAATGCATACAGTTTATCTGGCACATGAGTGAATAAGCATACAGTATTTCTGGCACATGAGTGAATATGCATACAGTATTTCTGGCACATGAGTGTAATGCATACAGTATATCTGGCACATGAGTGAATATGCGTACAGTATTTCTGGCACATGAGTGAATATGCATACAGTATATCTGGCACATGAGTGCATATGCATACAGTATATCTGGCACATGAGTGTAATACATACAGTATATCTAGCACATGAGTGAATAAGCATACAGTATTTCTGGCACTTGAGTGAATATGCATACAGTATATCTGGCACATGAATGTAATGCATACAGTATATCTGGCACATGAGTGAATAAGCATACAGTATTTCTGGCACATGAGTGAATAAGCATACAGTATATCTGGCACATGAGTGAATATGCATCCAGTATATCTGGCACATGAGTGAAAAAGCATACAATATATCTGGCACATGAGAGTATATGCATACAGTATATCTGGCACATGAGTGTAATACATACAGTATTTCGGGCACATGAGTGTAATACATACAGTATATCTGGCACATGAGTGTAATACATACAGTATATCTGGCACATGAGTGTAATGCATAGAGTATTTCTGGCACATGAGTGTAATACATACAGTATTTCTGGCACATGAGAGAATATGCATACAGTAATTCTGGCACATGAGTGTAATGCATACAGTATATCTGGCACATGAGTGAATAAGCATACAGTATTTCTGGCACATGAGTGAATAAGCATACAGTTTTTTTGGCACATGAGTGTAATACATACAGTATTTCTGGCACATGAGTGAATAAGCATACAGTATTTCTGGCACATGAGTGAATAAGCATACAGTATTTCTGGCACATGAGTGTAATGCATACAGTATATCTGGCACAAGAGTGAATAAGCATACAGTATTTCTGGCACATGAGTGTATATGCATATAGTATATCTGGCACATGAGTGAATATGCATACAGTATTTCTGGCACATGAGTGTATATGCATACAGTATATCTGGCACATGAGTGTAATACATACAGTATATCTGGCACATGAGTGAATATGCATACAGTATATCTGGCACATGAGTGCATATGTATACAGTATTTCTGGCATATGAGTGTAATACATACAGTATATCTGGCACATGAGTGTAATACATACAGTATATCTGGCACATGAGTGTATATGCACACAGTATTTCTGACACATGAGTGTAATACATACAGTATATCTGGCACATGAGTGTAATACATACAGTATATCTGGCACATGAGTGTATATGCACACAGTATTTCTGGCACATGAGTGTAATACATACAGTATATCTGGCACATGAGTGTAATACATACAGTATATCTGGCACATGAGTGAATAAGCATACAGTATTTCTGGCATATGAGTATAATACATACAGTATTTCTGGCACATGAGTGTAATACATACAGTATTTCTGGCACATGAGTGTAATACATACAGTATATCTGGCACATGCGTGTAATACATACAGTATATCTGGCACATGAGTGTATATGCATACAGTATTTTTGGCACATGAGTGTATATGCATACAGTCTTTCTGGCACATGAGTTTAATACATACAGTATATCTGGCACATGAGTGTAATACATATAGTATATCTGGCACATGAGTGCATATGCATACAGTATTTCTGGCACATCAGTGTAATACATACAGCATATCTGGCACATGAGTGTAATACAAACAGTATATCTGGCACATGAGTGTATATGCACACAGTATTTCTGGCACATGAGTGTAATACATACAGTATATCTGGCACATGAGTGCATATGCATACAGTATTTCTGGCAGATGAGTGTAATACATACAGTATATCTGGCACATGAGTGAATATCCATACAGTATTTCTGGCACATGAGTGTAATACATACAGTATATCTGGCACATGAGTGTATATGCATACAGTATTTCTGGCACTTGAGTGTAATACATACAGTATATCTGGCACATGAGTGTAATACATACAGTATATCTGGCACATGAGTGAATAAGCATACAGTATTTCTGGCACATGAGTGTAATACATACAGTATTTCTGGCACAAGAGGGTAATACATACAGTATATCTGGCACATGAGTGAATATGCATGCAGTATATCTGGCACATGAGTGTAATACATACAGTATATCTGGCACATGAGTGAAAAGGCATACTGTATTTCTGGCAAATCAGTGAATATGCATACAGTATTTCTGGCACATGAGTGTATATGCATACAGTATTTATGACACATGAGTGAATATGCATACAGTATTTCTGGCACATGAGTGAATAAGCATACAGTATTTCTGGCACATGAGTGTTATACATACAGTATATCTGGCACATGAGTGTAATACATACAGTATATCTGACACATGAGTGAATATGCATACAGTATTTCTGGCACATGAGTGAATATGCATACAGTATTTCTGGCACATGAGTGTAATGCATACAGTATATCTGGCACATGAGTGAATATGCATACAGTATTTCTGGCACATGAGTGAATATGCATACAGTATTTCTGGCACATGAGTGTAATGCATACAGTATATCTGGCACATGAGTGAATAAGCATTCAGTATTTCTGGCACATGAGTGTATATGCATACAGTATATCTGGCACATGAGTGAACAAGCATACAGTATATCTGGCACATGAGTGAATAAGCATACAGTATTTCTGGCACATGAGTGTAATACATACAGTATATCTGGCACATGAGTGTAATAGATACAGTATATCTGGCACATGAGTGTAATGCTTACAGTATTTCTGGCACATGAGTTTAATACATACAGTATTTCTGGCACATGAGTGTAATACATATAGTATTTCTGGCACATGAGTGAATATGCATACAGTATTTCTGGCACATGAGTGAATATGCATGCAGTATATCTGGCACATGAGTGTAATACATACAGTATATCTGGCACATGAGTGTAATGCATACAGTATTTCTGGCACATGAGTGAATAAGCATACAGTATATCTGGCACATGAGTGAATATGCATACAGTATTTCTGGCACATGAGTGTAATACATACAGTATTTCTGGCACATGAGTGAATAAGCATACAGTATTTCTGGCATATGAGTGAAAAAGCATACCTTATTTCTGGCACATGAGTGTAATACATACAGTATATCTGGCACATGAGTGTAATGCATACAGTATATCTGGCACATGAGTGAATATGCATACAGTATTTCTGGCACATGAGTGTATATGCATACAGTATATCTGGCACATGAGTGTAATACATACAGTATATCTGGCACATGAGTGAATATGCATACAGTATATCTGGCACATGAGTGCATAAGCATACAGTATATCTGGCACATGAGTGTAATACATACAGTATATCTGGCACATGAGTGCATATGCATACAGTACATCTGGCACATGAGTGAATATCCATACAGTATTTCTGGCACATGAGTGCATATGCATACAGTATATCTGGCACATGAGTGTAATACATACAGTATATCTGGCACATGAGTGAATAAGCATACAGTATTTCTGGCACTTGAGTGAATATGCATACAGTATATCTGGCACATGAGTGTAATGCATACAGTATATCTGGCACATGAGTGAATAAGCATACAGTATTTCTGGCACATGAGTGAATAAGCATACAGTATATCTGGCACATGAGTGAATATGCATACAGTATATCTGGCACATGAGTGAAAAAGCATACAATATATCTGGCACATGAGAGTATATGCATACAGTATATCTGGCACATGAGTGTAATACATACAGTGTGTCTAGGCACATGAGTGTAATACATACAGTATATCTGGCACATGAGTGTAATACATACAGTATATCTGGCACATGAGTGTAATGCATACAGTATTTCTGGCACATGAGTGTAATACATACAGTATTTCTGGCACATGAGTGTAATACATACAGTATTTCTGGCACATGAGAGAATATGCATACAGTAATTCTGGCACATGAGTGTAATGCATACAGTATATCTGGCACATGAGTGAATAAGCATACAGTATTTCTGGCACATGAGTGAATAAGCATACAGTTTTTTTGGCACAGGAGTGCAATACATACAGTATTTCTGGCACATGAGTGAATAAGCATACAGTATTTCTGGCACATGAGTGAATAAGCATACAGTATTTCTGGCACATGAGTGTAATACATACAGTATATCTGGCACATGAGTGTAATGCATACAGTATATCTGGCACATGAGTGAATATGCATACAGTATTTCTGGCACATGAGTGTATATGCATACAGTATATCTGGCACATGAGTGAATATGCATACAGTATTTCTGGCACATGAGTGTATATGCATACAGTATATCTGGCACATGAGTGTAATACATACAGTATATCTGGCACATGAGTGAATATGCATACAGTATTTCTGGCACATGAGTGTATATGCATACAGTATTTCTGGCACATGAGTGTATATGCATACAGTATTTCTGGCACATGAGTGTTTATGCATACAGTATTTCTGGCACATGAGTGTATATGTATACAGTATATCTGGCACATGATTGTAATACATACAGTATATCTGGCACATGAGTGAATATGCATACAGTTTATCTGGCACATGAGTGAATATGCATACAGTATTTCTGGCACATGAGTGTATATGCATACAGTATTTCTGGCACATGAGTGTATATGCATACAGTATTTCTGGCACATGAGTGTAATACACACAGTATATCTGGCACATGAGTGCATATGCATACAGTATTTCTGGCACATGAGTGTAATACATACAGTATATCTGGCACATGAGTGTAATACATACAGTATATCTGGCACATGAGTATAATACATACAGTGTTTCTAGGCACATGAGTGTAATACATACAGTATATCTGGCACATGAGTGTAATACATACAGTATATCTGGCACATGAGTGTAATGCATACAGTATTTCTGGCACATGAGTGTAATACATACAGTATTTCTGGCACATGAGTGTAATACATACAGTATTTCAGGCACATGAGAGAATATGCATACAGTAATTCTGGCACATGAGTGTAATGCATACAGTATATCTGGCACATGAGTGAATAAGCATACAGTATTTCTGGCACATGAGTGAATAAGCATACAGTTTTTTTGGCACATGAGTGTAATACATACAGTATTTCTGGCACATGAGTGAATAAGCATACAGTATTTCTGGCACATGAGTGAATAAGCATGCAGTATTTCTGGCACATGAGTGTAATGCATACAGTATATCTGGCACATGAGTGTAATGCATACAGTATATCTGGCACATGAGTGAATATGCTTACAGTATTTCTGGCACATGAGTGTATATGCATACAGTATATCTGGCACATGAGTGTATATGCATACAGTATATCTGGCACATGAGTGTAATACATACAGTATATCTGGCACATGAGTGAATATGCATACAGTATATCTGGCACATGAGTGCATATGCATACAGTATTTCTGGCACATGAGTGTATATGCATACAGTATATCTGGCACATGATTGTAATACATACAGTATATCTGGCACATGAGTGAATATGCATACAGTTTATTTGGCACATGAGTGAATATGCATACAGTATTTCTGGCACATGAGTGTATATGCATACAGTATTTCTTGCACATGAGTGTATATGCATACAGTATTTCTGGCACATGAGTGTAATACACACAGTATATCTGGCACATGAGTGCATATGAATACAGTATTTCTGGCACATGAGTGTAATACATACAGTATATCTGGCACATGAGTGTAATACATACAGTATATCTGGCACATGAGTGTAATACATACAGTATATCTGGCACAGGAGTGTATATGCATACAGTATTTCTGGCACATGAGTGTATATGCATACAGTATTTCTGGCACATGAGTGCATATGCATACAGTATATCTGGCACATGAGTGTAATACATACAGTATATCTGGCACATGAGTGAATAAGCATACAGTATTTCTGGCACTTGAGTGAATATGCATACAGTATATCTGGCACATGAGTGTAATGCATACAGTATATCTGGCACATGAGTGAATAAGCATACAGTATTTCTGGCACATGAGTGAATAAGCATACAGTATATCTGGCACATGAGTGAATATGCATACAGTATATCTGGCACATGAGTGAAAAAGCATACAATATATCTGGCACATGAGAGTATATGCATACAGTATATCTGGCACATGAGTGTAATACATACAGTATTTCTGGCACATGAGTGTAATACATACAGTATATCTGGCACATGAGTGTAATACATACAGTATATCTGGCACATGAGTGTAATGCATAGAGTAATTCTGGCACATGAGTGTAATACATACAGTATTTCTGACACATGAGTGTAATACATACAGTATTTCTGGCACATGAGAGAATATGCATACAGTAATTCTGGCACATGAGTGTAATGCATACAGTATATCTGGCACATGAGTGAATAAGCATACAGTATTTCTGGCACATGAGTGAATAAGCATACAGTTTTTTTGGCACATGAGTGTAATACATACAGTATTTCTGGCACATGAGTGAATAAGCATACAGTATTTCTGGCACATGAGTGAATAAGCATACAGTATTTCTGGCACATGAGTGTAATGCATACAGTATATCTGGCACATGAGTGAATAAGCATACAGTATTTCTGGCACATGAGTGTATATGCATACAGTATATCTGGCACATGAGTGAATATGCATACAGTATTTCTGGCACATGAGTGTATATGCATACAGTATATCTGGCACATGAGTGTAATACATGCAGTATATCTGGCACATGAGTGAATATGCATACAGTATATCTGGCACATGAGTGCATATGTATACAGTATTTCTGGCACATGAGTGTATATGCATACAGTATATCTGGCACATGAGTGAATATGCATACAGTATATCTGGCACATGAGTGAATATGCATACAGTATTTCTGGCACATGAGTGTATATGCATACAGTATATCTGGCACATGAGTGTAATACTTACAGTATATCTGGCACATGAGTGAATATGCATACAGTATATCTGGCACATGAGTGTATATGCATACAGTATTTCTGGCACATGAGTGTATATGCATACAGTATAACTGGCACATGATTGTAATACATACAGTATATCTGGCACATGAGTGAATATGCATACAGTTTATCTGGCACATGAGTGAATATGCATACAGTATTTCTGGCACATGAGTATATATGCATACAGTATTTCTGGCACATGAGTGTATATGCATACAGTATTTCTGGCACATGAGTGTAATACACACAGTATATCTGGCACATGAGTGCATATGCATACAGTATTTCTGGCACATGAGTGTAATACATACAGTATATCTGGCACATGAGTGTAATACATACAGTATATCTGGCACAGGAGTGTATATGCATACAGTATTTCTGGCACATGAGTGTATATGCATACAGTATTTCTGGCACATGAGTGTAATACATACAGTATATCTGGCACATGAGTGTAATGCATACAGTACATCTGGCACATGAGTGTAATACATACAGTATATCTGGCACAGGAGTGTATATGCATATAGTATTTCTGGCACATGAGTGTATATGCATACAGTATTTCTGGCACATGAGTGAATATGCATACAGTATTTCTGGCACATGAGTGTAATGCATACAGTATATCTGGCACATGAGTGAATATCCATACAGTATTAAACCTTCTATCGGATGAGGTGTTGTCATGTGTGCAAACCACTTATCATACTAACATAAAATAAAGACACTGAGACGTGGATTTGGCAGATAACTTGATGGCGATTTATTGGAGCAATAATAATTATTATTTATTTAAGGATGTATGGTGGCAAAGAAAGGACGGCCAGAAATCAGCCAGATCTGCTATGCCCACACACAAACAACAAAAGGCATAGCAGGCGTAGATCGCCCAGAGTGCATACACATAACCATGTAACTCATATCATCAACAAAAGGTAACGCTCACCCCCATCTTGACTTCCCACCCGTTTAGGTGGTGATACTGCCCCCCGTTAGGTTGGTACAGCCAACTACCAGTCAACGAAGGGAGCGCCCTTAAATCATAATTGCACCCGGACTGGCGACCTGCCGTTCTTTCCCGCCACCCAAAACCAAACCCACAACATACCAAAATTTATAGGGGAGGGAGGGTGGGGAATCTGGAATAAAGAGGCTTTGGCCCACACTTTTATCCCACTATATAATGTTCCTGTTACAAACCCGCCCCTGCTTGCCATAGGCTAACTCCCACAAGTAATTTGCATACATGCCTGCCCCCATCCTAGAGGTTTAAAACACCTCTTTTCTTATGCAATCTTTCGGTTGGAGCCAGGGACCAGGGTCTGGGGAGGCTCATTACTAGGCAGGACATAGCTACACCCACCCCCAGCAGAACAAGAAATCAGAAAAGACACTGATTGAGGACAGAAAGGAAAAGTAAAAGCAATGAAATGAAGTAAATGAAAAGAGACTAAATACAATAAGGAAAAGGAGGAGAGAAGGAGAAGCACTAAGAGAGTTTTATTAAGGAAAATGACAACTGACAAAATGCACTTCCCTGTCCTGGAGGAATCTGGAACAAAGAGGCTTTGGCCCACACTTTTATCCCACTATATAATGTTCCTGTTACAAACCCGCCCTGCTTGCCATAGGCTAACTCCCACAAGTAATTTGCATACATGCCTGCCCCCATCCAAGAGGTTTAAAACACCTCTTTTCTTATGCAATCTTTCGGTTTCTCTTCTGGCACATGAGTGAATATGCATACAGTATATCTGGCACATGAGTGTAATGCATACAGTTTATCTGGCACATGAGTGAATAAGCATACAGTATTTCTGGCACATGAGTGAATATGCATACAGTATTTCTGGCACATGAGTGTAATGCATACAGTATATCTGGCACATGAGTGAATATGCGTACAGTATTTCTGGCACATGAGTGAATATGCATACAGTATATCTGGCACATGAGTGCATATGCATACAGTATATCTGGCACATGAGTGTAATACATACAGTATATCTAGCACATGAGTGAATAAGCATACAGTATTTCTGGCACTTGAGTGAATATGCATACAGTATATCTGGCACATGAATGTAATGCATACAGTATATCTGGCACATGAGTGAATAAGCATACAGTATTTCTGGCACATGAGTGAATAAGCATACAGTATATCTGGCACATGAGTGAATATGCATCCAGTATTTCTGGCACATGAGTGAAAAAGCATACAATATATCTGGCACATGAGAGTATATGCATACAGTATATCTGGCACATGAGTGTAATACATACAGTATTTCGGGCACATGAGTGTAATACATACAGTATATCTGGCACATGAGTGTAATACATACAGTATATCTGGCACATGAGTGTAATGCATAGAGTATTTCTGGCACATGAGTGTAATACATACAGTATTTCTGGCACATGAGAGAATATGCATACAGTAATTCTGGCACATGAGTGTAATGCATACAGTATATCTGGCACATGAGTGAATAAGCATACAGTATTTCTGGCACATGAGTGAATAAGCATACAGTTTTTTTGGCACATGAGTGTAATACATACAGTATTTCTGGCACATGAGTGAATAAGCATACAGTATTTCTGGCACATGAGTGAATAAGCATACAGTATTTCTGGCACATGAGTGTAATGCATACAGTATATCTGGCACAAGAGTGAATAAGCATACAGTATTTCTGGCACATGAGTGTATATGCATACAGTATATCTGGCACATGAGTGAATATGCATACAGTATTTCTGGCACATGAGTGTATATGCATACAGTATATCTGGCACATGAGTGTAATACATACAGTATATCTGGCACATGAGTTAATATGCATACAGTATATCTGGCACATGAGTGCATATGTATACAGTATTTCTGGCACATGAGTGTATATGCATACAGTATATCTGGCACATGAGTGAATATGCATACAGTATATCTGGCACATGAGTGAATATGCATACAGTATATCTGGCACATGAGTGAATATGCATACAGTATTTCTGGCACATGAGTGTATATGCATACAGTATATCTGGCACATGAGTGTAATACATACAGTATATCTGGCACATGAGTGAATATGCATACAGTATATCTGGCACATGAGTGTAATACACACAGTATATCTGGCACATGAGTGCATATGCATACAGTATTTCTGGCACAAGAGTGTAATACATACAGTATATCTGGCACATGAGTGTAATACATACAGTATATCTGGCACATGAGTGTAATACATACAGTATATCTGGCACAGGAGTGTATATGCATACAGTATTTCTGGCACATGAGTGTATATGCATACAGTATTTCTGGCACATGAGTGTAATACATACAGTATATCTGGCACATGAGTGTAATGCATACAGTATATCTGGCACATGAGTGTAATACATACAGTATATCTGGCACAGGAGTGTATATGCATACAGTATTTCTGGCACATGAGTGTATATGCATACAGTATTTCTGGCACATGAGTGAATATGCATACAGTATTTCTGGCACATGAGTGTAATGCATACAGTATATCTGGCATATGAGTGAATATGCATACAGTATTTCTGGCACATGAGTGAATATGCATACAGTATATCTGGCACATGAGTGTAATGCATACAGTTTATCTGGCACATGAGTGAATAAGCATACAGTATTTCTGGCACATGAGTGAATATGCATACAGTATTTCTGGCACATGAGTGTAATGCATACAGTATATCTGGCACATGAGTGAATATGCGTACAGTATTTCTGGCACATGAGTGAATATGCATACAGTATATCTGGCACATGAGTGCATATGCATACAGTATATCTGGCACATGAGTGTAATACATACAGTATATCTGGCACATGAGTGAATAAGCATACAGTATTTCTGGCACTTGAGTGAATATGCATACAGTATATCTGGCACATGAATGTAATGCATACAGTATATCTGGCACATGAGTGAATAAGCATACAGTATTTCTGGCACATGAGTGAATAAGCATACAGTATATCTGGCACATGAGTGAATATGCATACAGTATATCTGGCACATGAGTGAAAAAGCATACAATATATCTGGCACATGAGAGTATATGCAAACAGTATATCTGGCACATGAGTGTAATACATACAGTATTTCGGGCACATGAGTGTAATACATACAGTATATCTGGCACATGAGTGTAATACATACAGTATATCTGGCACATGAGTGTAATGCATAGAGTATTTCTGGCACATGAGTGTAATACATACAGTATTTCTGGCACATGAGTGTAATACATACAGTATTTCTGGCACATGAGAGAATATGCATACAGTAATTCTGGCACATGAGTGTAATGCATACAGTATATCTGGCACATGAGTGAATAAGCATACAGTATTTCTGGCACATGAGTGAATAAGCATACAGTTTTTTTGGCACATGAGTGTAATACATACAGTATTTCTGGCACATGAGTGAATAAGCATACAGTATTTCTGGCACATGAGTGAATAAGCATACAGTATTTCTGGCACATGTGTGTAATACATACAGTATATCTGGCACATGAGTGTAATGCATACAGTATATCTGGCACATGAGTGAATAAGCATACAGTATATCTGGCACATGAGTGTAATACATACAGTATATCTGGCACAGGAGTGTATATGCATACAGTATTTCTGGCACATGAGTGTATATGCATACAGTATTTCTGGCACATGAGTGTAATACATACAGTATATCTGGCACATGAGTGTAATGCATACAGTATATCTGGCACATGAGTGTAATACATACAGTATATCTGGCACAGGAGTGTATATGCATACAGTATTTCTGGCACATGAGTGTATATGCATACAGTATTTCTGGCACATGAGTGTATATGCATACAGTATTTCTGGCACATGAGTGAATATGCATACAGTATTTCTGGCACATGAGTGTAATGCATACAGTATATCTGGCACATGAGTGAATATGCATACAGTATTTCTGGCACATGAGTGAATATGCATACAGTATATCTGGCACATGAGTGTAATGCATACAGTTTATCTGGCACATGAGTGAATAAGCATACAGTATTTCTGGCACATGAGTGAATATGCATACAGTATTTCTGGCACATGAGTGTAATGCATACAGTATATCTGGCACATGAGTGAATATGCGTACAGTGTTTCTGGCACATGAGTGAATATGCATACAGTATATCTGGCACATGAGTGCATATGCATACAGTATATCTGTCACATGAGTGTAATACATACAGTATATCTGGCACATGAGTGAATAAGCATATAGTATTTCTGGCACTTGAGTGAATATGCATACAGTATATCTGGCACATGAAAGTAATGCATACAGTATATCTGGCACATGAGTGAATAAGCATACAGTATTTCTGGCACATGAGTGAATAAGCATACAGTATATCTGGCACATGAGTGAATATGCATACAGTATATCTAGCACATGAGTGAAAAAGCATACAATATATCTGGCACATGAGAGTATATGCATACAGCATATCTGGCACATGAGTGTAATACATACAGTATTTCGGGCACATGAGTGTAATACATACAGTATATCTGGCACATGAGTGTAATACATACAGTATATCTGGCACATGAGTGTAATGCATAGAGTATTTCTGGCACATGAGTGTAATACATACAGTATTTCTGGCACATGAGAGAATATGCATACAGTAATTCTGGCACATGAGTGTAATGCATACAGTATATCTGGCACATGAGTGAATAAGCATACAGTATTTCTGGCACATGAGTGAATAAGCATACAGTTTTTTTGGCACATGAGTGTAATACATACAGTATTTCTGGCACATGAGTGAATAAGCATACAGTATTTCTGGCACATGAGTGAATAAGCATACAGTATTTCTGGCACATGTGTGTAATACATACAGTATATCTGGCACATGAGTGTAATGCATACAGTATATCTGGCACATGAGTGAATAAGCATACAGTATTTCTGGCACATGAGTGTATATGCATACAGTATATCTGGCACATGAGTGAATATGCATACAGTATTTCTGGCACATGAGTGTATATGCATACAGTATATCTGACACATGAGTGTAATACATACAGTATATCTGGCACATGAGTGAATATGCATACAGTATATCTGGCACATGAGTGCATATGTATACAGTATTTCTGGCACATGAGTGTATATGCATACAGTATATCTGGCACATGAGTGAATATGCATACAGTATATCTGGCACATGAGTGAATATGCATACAGTATTTCTGGCACATGAGTGTATATGCATACAGTATATCTGGCACATGAGTGTAATACATACAGTATATCTGGCACATGAGTGAATATGCATACAGTATTTCTGGCACATGAGTGTATATGCATACAGTATATCTGGCACATGATTGTAATACATACAGTATATCTGGCACATGAGTGAATATGCATACAGTATTTCTGGCACATGAGTGAATATGCATACAGTATATCTGGCACATGAGTGTAATGCATACAGTTTATCTGGCACATGAGTGAATAAGCATACAGTATTTCTGGCACATGAGTGAATATGCATACAGTATTTCTGGCACATGAGTGTAATGCATACAGTATATCTGGCACATGAGTGAATATGCGTACAGTATTTCTGGCACATGAGTGAATATGCATACAGTATATCTGGCACATGAGTGCATATGCATACAGTATATCTGGCACATGAGTGTAATACATACAGTATATCTGGCACATGAGTGAATAAGCATACAGTATTTCTGGCACTTGAGTGAATATGCATACAGTATATCTGGCACATGAGTGTAATGCATACAGTACATCTGGCACATGAGTGTAATACATACAGTATATCTGGAACATGAGTGAATAAGCATACAGTATATCTGGCACATGAGTGAATATGCATACAGTATATCTGGCACATGAGTGAAAAAGCATACAATATATCTGGCACATGAGAGTATATGCATACAGCATATCTGGCACATGAGTGTAATACATACAGTATTTCGGGCACATGAGTGTAATACATACAGTATATCTGGCACATGAGTGTAATACATACAGTATGTCTGGCACATGAGTGTAATGCATAGAGTATTTCTGGCACATGAGTGTAATACATACAGTATTTCTGGCACATGAGAGAATATGCATACAGTAATTCTGGCACATGAGTGTAATGCATACAGTATATCTGGCACATGAGTGAATAAGCATACATTATTTCTGGCACATGAGTGAATAAGCATACAGTTTTTTTGGCACATGAGTGTAATACATACAGTATTTCTGGCACATGAGTGAATAAGCATACAGTATTTCTGGCACATGAGTGAATAAGCATACAGTATTTCTGGCACATGTGTGTAATACATACAGTATATCTGGCACATGAGTGTAATGCATACAGTATATCTGGCACATGAGTGAATATGCATACAGTATTTCTGGCACATGAGTGTATATGCATACAGTATATCTGACACATGAGTGTAATACATACAGTATATCTGGCACATGAGTGAATATGCATACAGTATATCTGGCACATGAGTGCATATGTATACAGTATTTCTGGCACATGAGTGTATATGCATACAGTATATCTGGCACATGAGTGAATATGCATACTGTATATCTGGCACATGAGTGAATATGCATACAGTATATCTGGCACATGAGTGAATATGCATACAGTATTTCTGGCACATGAGTGTATATGCATACAGTATATCTGGCACATGAGTGTAATACTTACAGTATATCTGGCACATGAGTGTAATGCATACAGTATATCTGGCACATGAGTGTAATACATACAGTATATCTGGCACAGGAGTGTATATGCATACAGTATTTCTGGCACATGAGTGTATATGCATACAGTATTTCTGGCACATGAGTGTATATGCATACAGTATTTCTGGCACATGAGTGAATATGCATACAGTATTTCTGGCACATGAGTGTAATGCATACAGTATATTTGGCACATGAGTGAATATGCATACAGTATTTCTGGCACATGAGTGAATATGCATACAGTATATCTGGCACATGAGTGTAATGCATACAGTTTATCTGGCACATGAGTGAATAAGCATACAGTATTTCTGGCACATGAGTGAATATGCATACAGTATTTCTGGCACATGAGTGTAATGCATACAGTATATCTGGCACATGAGTGAATATGCGTACAGTGTTTCTGGCACATGAGTGAATATGCATACAGTATATCTGGCACATGAGTGCATATGCATACAGTATATCTGTCACATGAGTGTAATACATACAGTATATCTGGCACATGAGTGAATATGCATACAGTATATCTGGCACATGAGTGAAAAAGCATACAATATATCTGGCACATGAGAGTATATGCATACAGCATATCTGGCACATGAGTGTAATACATACAGTATTTCAGGCACATGAGTGTAATACATACAGTATATCTGGCACATGAGTGTAATACATACAGTATATCTGGCACATGAGTGTAATGCATAGAGTATTTCTGGCACATGAGTGTAATACATACAGTATTTCTGGCACATGAGAGAATATGCATACAGTAATTCTGGCACATGAGTGTAATGCATACAGTATATCTGCACATGAGTGAATAAGCATACAGTATTTCTGGCACATGAGTGAATAAGCATACAGTTTTTTTGGCACATGAGTGTAATACATACAGTATTTCTGGCACATGAGTGAATAAGCATACAGTATTTCTGGCACATGAGTGAATAAGCATACAGTATTTCTGGCACATGTGTGTAATACATACAGTATATCTGGCACATGAGTGTAATGCATACAGTATATCTGGCACATGAGTGAATAAGCATACAGTATTTCTGGCACATGAGTGAATAAGCATACAGTATATCTGGCACATGAGTGAATATGCATACAGTATATCTGGCACATGAGTGCATATGCATACAGTATATCTGTCACATGAGTGTAATACATACAGTATATCTGGCACATGAGTGAATAAGCATATAGTATTTCTGGCACTTGAGTGAATATGCATACAGTATATCTGGCACATGAAAGTAATGCATACAGTATATCTGGCACATGAGTGAATAAGCATACAGTATTTCTGGCACATGAGTGAATAAGCATACAATATATCTGGCACATGAGTGAATATGCATACAGTATATCTAGCACATGAGTGAAAAAGCATACAATATATCTGGCACATGAGAGTATATGCATACAGCATATCTGGCACATGAGTGTAATACATACAGTATTTCGGGCACATGAGTGTAATACATACAGTATATCTGGCACATGAGTGTAATACATACAGTATATCTGGCACATGAGTGTAATGCATAGAGTATTTCTGGCACATGAGTGTAATACATACAGTATTTCTGGCACATGAGAGAATATGCATACAGTAATTCTGGCACATGAGTGTAATGCATACAGTATATCTGGCACATGAGTGAATAAGCATACAGTATTTCTGGCACATGAGTGAATAAGCATACAGTTTTTTTGGCACATGAGTGTAATACATACAGTATTTCTGGCACATGAGTGAATAAGCATACAGTATTTCTGGCACATGAGTGAATAAGCATACAGTATTTCTGGCACATGTGTGTAATACATACAGTATATCTGGCACATGAGTGTAATGCATACAGTATATCTGGCACATGAGTGAATAAGCATACAGTATTTCTGGCACATGAGTGTATATGCATACAGTATATCTGGCACATGAGTGAATATGCATACAGTATTTCTGGCACATGAGTGTATATGCATACAGTATATCTGACACATGAGTGTAATACATACAGTATATCTGGCACATGAGTGAATATGCATACAGTATATCTGGCACATGAGTGCATATGTATACAGTATTTCTGGCACATGAGTGTATATGCATACAGTATATCTGGCACATGAGTGAATATGCATACAGTATATCTGGCACATGAGTGAATATGCATACAGTATTTCTGGCACATGAGTGTATATGCATACAGTATATCTGGCACATGAGTGTAATACATACAGTATATCTGGCACATGAGTGAATATGCATACAGTATTTCTGGCACATGAGTGTATATGCATACAGTATATCTGGCACATGATTGTAATACATACAGTATATCTGGCACATGAGTGAATATGCATACAGTATTTCTGGCACATGAGTGAATATGCATACAGTATATCTGGCACATGAGTGTAATGCATACAGTTTATCTGGCACATGAGTGAATAAGCATACAGTATTTCTGGCACATGAGTGAATATGCATACAGTATTTCTGGCACATGAGTGTAATGCATACAGTATATCTGGCACATGAGTGAATATGCGTACAGTATTTCTGGCACATGAGTGAATATGCATACAGTATATCTGGCACATGAGTGCATATGCATACAGTATATCTGGCACATGAGTGTAATACATACAGTATATCTGGCACATGAGTGAATAAGCATACAGTATTTCTGGCACTTGAGTGAATATGCATACAGTATATCTGGCACATGAGTGTAATGCATACAGTACATCTGGCACATGAGTGTAATACATACAGTATATCTGGAACATGAGTGAATAAGCATACAGTATATCTGGCACATGAGTGAATATGCATACAGTATATCTGGCACATGAGTGAAAAAGCATACAATATATCTGGCACATGAGAGTATATGCATACAGCATATCTGGCACATGAGTGTAATACATACAGTATTTCGGGCACATGAGTGTAATACATACAGTATATCTGGCACATGAGTGTAATACATACAGTATGTCTGGCACATGAGTGTAATGCATAGAGTATTTCTGGCACATGAGTGTAATACATACAGTATTTCTGGCACATGAGAGAATATGCATACAGTAATTCTGGCACATGAGTGTAATGCATACAGTATATCTGGCACATGAGTGAATAAGCATACATTATTTCTGGCACATGAGTGAATAAGCATACAGTTTTTTTGGCACATGAGTGTAATACATACAGTATTTCTGGCACATGAGTGAATAAGCATACAGTATTTCTGGCACATGAGTGAATAAGCATACAGTATTTCTGGCACATGTGTGTAATACATACAGTATATCTGGCACATGAGTGTAATGCATACAGTATATCTGGCACATGAGTGAATATGCATACAGTATTTCTGGCACATGAGTGTATATGCATACAGTATATCTGACACATGAGTGTAATACATACAGTATATCTGGCACATGAGTGAATATGCATACAGTATATCTGGCACATGAGTGCATATGTATACAGTATTTCTGGCACATGAGTGTATATGCATACAGTATATCTGGCACATGAGTGAATATGCATACTGTATATCTGGCACATGAGTGAATATGCATACAGTATATCTGGCACATGAGTGAATATGCATACAGTATTTCTGGCACATGAGTGTATATGCATACAGTATATCTGGCACATGAGTGTAATACTTACAGTATATCTGGCACATGAGTGTAATGCATACAGTATATCTGGCACATGAGTGTAATACATACAGTATATCTGGCACAGGAGTGTATATGCATACAGTATTTCTGGCACATGAGTGTATATGCATACAGTATTTCTGGCACATGAGTGTATATGCATACAGTATTTCTGGCACATGAGTGAATATGCATACAGTATTTCTGGCACATGAGTGTAATGCATACAGTATATTTGGCACATGAGTGAATATGCATACAGTATTTCTGGCACATGAGTGAATATGCATACAGTATATCTGGCACATGAGTGTAATGCATACAGTTTATCTGGCACATGAGTGAATAAGCATACAGTATTTCTGGCACATGAGTGAATATGCATACAGTATTTCTGGCACATGAGTGTAATGCATACAGTATATCTGGCACATGAGTGAATATGCGTACAGTGTTTCTGGCACATGAGTGAATATGCATACAGTATATCTGGCACATGAGTGCATATGCATACAGTATATCTGTCACATGAGTGTAATACATACAGTATATCTGGCACATGAGTGAATATGCATACAGTATATCTGGCACATGAGTGAAAAAGCATACAATATATCTGGCACATGAGAGTATATGCATACAGCATATCTGGCACATGAGTGTAATACATACAGTATTTCAGGCACATGAGTGTAATACATACAGTATATCTGGCACATGAGTGTAATACATACAGTATATCTGGCACATGAGTGTAATGCATAGAGTATTTCTGGCACATGAGTGTAATACATACAGTATTTCTGGCACATGAGAGAATATGCATACAGTAATTCTGGCACATGAGTGTAATGCATACAGTATATCTGCACATGAGTGAATAAGCATACAGTATTTCTGGCACATGAGTGAATAAGCATACAGTTTTTTTGGCACATGAGTGTAATACATACAGTATTTCTGGCACATGAGTGAATAAGCATACAGTATTTCTGGCACATGAGTGAATAAGCATACAGTATTTCTGGCACATGTGTGTAATACATACAGTATATCTGGCACATGAGTGTAATGCATACAGTATATCTGGCACATGAGTGAATAAGCATACAGTATTTCTGGCACATGAGTGTATATGCATACAGTATATCTGGCACATGAGTGAATATGCATACAGTATTTCTGGCACATGAGTGTATATGCATACAGTATATCTGACACATGAGTGTAATACATACAGTATATCTGGCACATGAGTGAATATGCATACAGTATATCTGGCACATGAGTGCATATGTATACAGTATTTCTGGCACATGAGTGTATATGCATACAGTATATCTGGCACATGAGTGAATATGCATACAGTATATCTGGCACATGAGTGAATATGCATACAGTATATCTGGCACATGAGTGAATATGCATACAGTATTTCTGGCACATGAGTGTATATGCATACAGTATATCTGGCACATGAGTGTAATACATACAGTATATCTGGCACATGAGTGAATAAGCATACAGTATTTCTGGCACATGAGTGAATAAGCATACAGTTTTTTTGGCACATGAGTGTAATACATACAGTATTTCTGGCACATGAGTGAATAAGCATACAGTATTTCTGGCACATGAGTGAATAAGCATACAGTATTTCTGGCACATGTGTGTAATACATACAGTATATCTGGCACATGAGTGTAATGCATACAGTATATCTGGCACATGAGTGAATAAGCATACAGTATTTCTGGCACATGAGTGTATATGCATACAGTATATCTGGCACATGAGTGAATATGCATACAGTATTTCTGGCACATGAGTGTATATGCATACAGTATATCTGACACATGAGTGTAATACATACAGTATATCTGGCACATGAGTGAATATGCATACAGTATATCTGGCACATGAGTGCATATGTATACAGTATTTCTGGCACATGAGTGTATATGCATACAGTATATCTGGCACATGAGTGAATATGCATACTGTATATCTGGCACATGAGTGAATATGCATACAGTATATCTGGCACATGAGTGAATATGCATACAGTATTTCTGGCACATGAGTGTATATGCATACAGTATATCTGGCACATGAGTGTAATACATACAGTATATCTGGCACATGAGTGAATATGCATACAGTATATCTGGCACATGAGTGCATATGCATACAGTATTTCTGGCACATGAGTGTATATGCATACAGTATATCTGGCACATGATTGTAATACATACAGTATATCTGGCACATGAGTGAATATGCATACAGTTTATCTGGCACATGAGTGAATATGCATACAGTATTTCTGGCACATGAGTATATATGCATACAGTATTTCTGGCACATGAGTGTATATGCATACAGTATTTCTGGCACATGAGTGTAATACACACAGTATATCTGGCACATGAGTGCATATGCATACAGTATTTCTGGCACTTGAGTGTAATACATACAGTATATCTGGCACATGAGTGTAATACATACAGTATATCTGGCACATGAGTGTAATACATACAGTATATCTGGCACAGGAGTGTATATGCATACAGTATTTCTGGCACATGAGTGTATATGTATACAGTATTTCTGGCACATGAGTGTAATACATACAGTATATCTGGCACATGAGTGTAATGCATACAGTATATCTGGCACATGAGTGTAATACATACAGTATATCTGGCACAGGAGTGTATATGCATACAGTATTTCTGGCACATGAGTGTATATGCATACAGTATTTCTGGCACATGAGTGAATATGCATACAGTATTTCTGGCACATGAGTGTAATGCATACAGTATATCTGGCACATGAGTGAATATGCATACAGTATTTCTGGCACATGAGTGAATATGCATACAGTATATCTGGCACATGAGTGTAATGCATACAGTTTATCTGGCACATGAGTGAATAAGCATACAGTATTTCTGGCACATGAGTGAATATGCATACAGTATTTCTGGCACATGAGTGTAATGCATACAGTATATCTGGCACATGAGTGAATATGCGTACAGTATTTCTGGCACATGAGTGAATATGCATACAGTATATCTGGCACATGAGTGCATATGCATACAGTATATCTGGCACATGAGTGTAATACATACAGTATATCTGGCACATGAGTGAATAAGCATACAGTATTTCTGGCACTTGAGTGAATATGCATACAGTATATCTGGCACATGAATGTAATGCATACAGTATATCTGGCACATGAGTGAATAAGCATACAGTATTTCTGGCACATGAGTGAATAAGCATACAGAATATCTGGCACATGAGTGAATATGCATACAGTATATCTGGCACATGAGTGAAAAAGCATACAATATATCTGGCACATGAGAGTATATGCATACAGTATATCTGGCACATGAGTGTAATACATACAGTATATCTGGCACATGAGTGTAATACATACAGTATATCTGGCACATGAGTGTAATGCATAGAGTATTTCTGGCACATGAGTGTAATATATACAGTATTTCTGGCACATGAGAGAATATGCATACAGTAATTCTGGCACATGAGTGTAATGCATACAGTATATCTGGCACATGAGTGAATAAGCATACAGTATTTCTGGCACATGAGTGAATAAGCATACAGTTTTTTTGGCACATGAGTGTAATACATACAGTATTTCTGGCACATGAGTGAATAAGCATACAGTATTTCTGGCACATGAGTGAATAAGCATACAGTATTTCTGGCACATGTGTGTAATACATACAGTATATCTGGCACATGAGTGTAATGCATACAGTATATCTGGCACATGAGTGAATAAGCATACAGTATATCTGGCACATGAGTGTAATACATACAGTATATCTGGCACAGGAGTGTATATGCATACAGTATTTCTGGCACATGAGTGTATATGCATACAGTATTTCTGGCACATGAGTGTAATACATACAGTATATCTGGCACATGAGTGTAATGCATACAGTATATCTGGCACATGAGTGTAATACATACAGTATATCTGGCACAGGAGTGTATATGCATACAGTATTTCTGGCACATGAGTGTATATGCATACAGTATTTCTGGCACATGAGTGTATATGCATACAGTATTTCTGGCACATGAGTGAATATGCATACAGTATTTCTGGCACATGAGTATGTATGCATACAGTATTTCTGGCACATGAGTGTATATGCATACAGTATTTCTGGCACATGAGTGTAATACACACAGTATATCTGGCACATGAGTGCATATGCATACAGTATTTCTGGCACTTGAGTGTAATACATACAGTATATCTGGCACATGAGTGTAATACATACAGTATATCTGGCACATGAGTGTAATACATACAGTATATCTGGTACAGGAGTGTATATGCATACAGTATTTCTGGCACATGAGTGTATATGTATACAGTATTTCTGGCACATGAGTGTAATACATACAGTATATCTGGCACATGAGTGTAATGCATACAGTATATCTGGCACATGAGTGTAATACATACAGTATATCTGGCACAGGAGTGTATATGCATACAGTATTTCTGGCACATGAGTGTATATGCATACAGTATTTCTGGCACATGAGTGAATATGCATACAGTATTTCTGGCACATGAGTGTAATGCATACAGTATATCTGGCACATGAGTGAATATGCATACAGTATTTCTGGCACATGAGTGAATATGCATACAGTATATCTGGCACATGAGTGTAATGCATACAGTTTATCTGGCACATGAGTGAATAAGCATACAGTATTTCTGGCACATGAGTGAATATGCATACAGTATTTCTGGCACATGAGTGTAATGCATACAGTATATCTGGCACATGAGTGAATATGCGTACAGTATTTCTGGCACATGAGTGAATATGCATACAGTATATCTGGCACATGAGTGCATATGCATACAGTATATCTGGCACATGAGTGTAATACATACAGTATATCTGGCACATGAGTGAATAAGCATACAGTATTTCTGGCACTTGAGTGAATATGCATACAGTATATCTGACACATGAATGTAATACATACAGTATATCTGGCACAGGAGTGTATATGCATACAGTATTTCTGGCACATGAGTGTATATGCATACAGTATTTCTGGCACATGAGTGTAATACATACAGTATATCTGGCACATGAGTGTAATGCATACAGTATATCTGGCACATGAGTGTAATACATACAGTATATCTGGCACAGGAGTGTATATGCATACAGTATTTCTGGCACATGAGTGTATATGCATACAGTATTTCTGGCACATGAGTGAATATGCATACAGTATTTCTGGCACATGAGTGTAATGCATACAGTATATCTGGCATATGAGTGAATATGCATACAGTATTTCTGGCACATGAGTGAATATGCATACAGTATATCTGGCACATGAGTGTAATGCATACAGTTTATCTGGCACATGAGTGAATAAGCATACAGTATTTCTGGCACATGAGTGAATATGCATACAGTATTTCTGGCACATGAGTGTAATGCATACAGTATATCTGGCACATGAGTGAATATGCGTACAGTATTTCTGGCACATGAGTGAATATGCATACAGTATATCTGGCACATGAGTGCATATGCATACAGTATATCTGGCACATGAGTGTAATACATACAGTATATCTGGCACATGAGTGAATAAGCATACAGTATTTCTGGCACTTGAGTGAATATGCATACAGTATATCTGGCACATGAATGTAATGCATACAGTATATCTGGCACATGAGTGAATAAGCATACAGTATTTCTGGCACATGAGTGAATAAGCATACAGTATATCTGGCACATGAGTGAATATGCATACAGTATATCTGGCACATGAGTGAAAAAGCATACAATATATCTGGCACATGAGAGTATATGCATACAGTATATCTGGCACATGAGTGTAATACATACAGTATTTCGGGCACATGAGTGTAATACATACAGTATATCTGGCACATGAGTGTAATACATACAGTATATCTGGCACATGAGTGTAATGCATAGAGTATTTCTGGCACATGAGTGTAATACATACAGTATTTCTGGCACATGAGTGTAATACATACAGTATTTCTGGCACATGAGAGAATATGCATACAGTAATTCTGGCACATGAGTGTAATGCATACAGTATATCTGGCACATGAGTGAATAAGCATACAGTATTTCTGGCACATGAGTGAATAAGCATACAGTTTTTTTGGCACATGAGTGTAATACATACAGTATTTCTGGCACATGAGTGAATAAGCATACAGTATTTCTGGCACATGAGTGAATAAGCATACAGTATTTCTGGCACATGTGTGTAATACATACAGTATATCTGGCACATGAGTGTAATGCATACAGTATATCTGGCACATGAGTGAATAAGCATACAGTATATCTGGCACATGAGTGTAATACATACAGTATATCTGGCACAGGAGTGTATATGCATACAGTATTTCTGGCACATGAGTGTATATGCATACAGTATTTCTGGCACATGAGTGTAATACATACAGTATATCTGGCACATGAGTGTAATGCATACAGTATATCTGGCACATGAGTGTAATACATACAGTATATCTGGCACAGGAGTGTATATGCATACAGTATTTCTGGCACATGAGTGTATATGCATACAGTATTTCTGGCACATGAGTGTATATGCATACAGTATTTCTGGCACATGAGTGAATATGCATACAGTATTTCTGGCACATGAGTGTAATGCATACAGTATATCTGGCACATGAGTGAATATGCATACAGTATTTCTGGCACATGAGTGAATATGCATACAGTATATCTGGCACATGAGTGTAATGCATACAGTTTATCTGGCACATGAGTGAATAAGCATACAGTATTTCTGGCACATGAGTGAATATGCATACAGTATTTCTGGCACATGAGTGTAATGCATACAGTATATCTGGCACATGAGTGAATATGCGTACAGTGTTTCTGGCACATGAGTGAATATGCATACAGTATATCTGGCACATGAGTGCATATGCATACAGTATATCTGTCACATGAGTGTAATACATACAGTATATCTGGCACATGAGTGAATAAGCATATAGTATTTCTGGCACTTGAGTGAATATGCATACAGTATATCTGGCACATGAAAGTAATGCATACAGTATATCTGGCACATGAGTGAATAAGCATACAGTATTTCTGGCACATGACTGAATAAGCATACAGTATATCTGGCACATGAGTGAATATGCATACAGTATATCTAGCACATGAGTGAAAAAGCATACAATATATCTGGCACATGAGAGTATATGCATACAGCATATCTGGCACATGAGTGTAATACATACAGTATTTCGGGCACATGAGTGTAATACATACAGTATATCTGGCACATGAGTGTAATACATACAGTATATCTGGCACATGAGTGTAATGCATAGAGTATTTCTGGCACATGAGTGTAATACATACAGTATTTCTGGCACATGAGAGAATATGCATACAGTAATTCTGGCACATGAGTGTAATGCATACAGTATATCTGGCACATGAGTGAATAAGCATACAGTATTTCTGGCACATGAGTGAATAAGCATACAGTTTTTTTGGCACATGAGTGTAATACATACAGTATTTCTGGCACATGAGTGAATAAGCATACAGTATTTCTGGCACATGAGTGAATAAGCATACAGTATTTCTGGCACATGTGTGTAATACATACAGTATATCTGGCACATGAGTGTAATGCATACAGTATATCTGGCACATGAGTGAATAAGCATACAGTATTTCTGGCACATGAGTGTATATGCATACAGTATATCTGGCACATGAGTGAATATGCATACAGTATTTCTGGCACATGAGTGTATATGCATACAGTATATCTGACACATGAGTGTAATACATACAGTATATCTGGCACATGAGTGAATATGCATACAGTATATCTGGCACATGAGTGCATATGTATACAGTATTTCTGGCACATGAGTGTATATGCATACAGTATATCTGGCACATGAGTGAATATGCATACAGTATATCTGGCACATGAGTGAATATGCATACAGTATTTCTGGCACATGAGTGTATATGCATACAGTATATCTGGCACATGAGTGTAATACATACAGTATATCTGGCACATGAGTGAATATGCATACAGTATTTCTGGCACATGAGTGTATATGCATACAGTATATCTGGCACATGATTGTAATACATACAGTATATCTGGCACATGAGTGAATATGCATACAGTATTTCTGGCACATGAGTGAATATGCATACAGTATATCTGGCACATGAGTGTAATGCATACAGTTTATCTGGCACATGAGTGAATAAGCATACAGTATTTCTGGCACATGAGTGAATATGCATACAGTATTTCTGGCACATGAGTGTAATGCATACAGTATATCTGGCACATGAGTGAATATGCGTACAGTATTTCTGGCACATGAGTGAATATGCATACAGTATATCTGGCACATGAGTGCATATGCATACAGTATATCTGGCACATGAGTGTAATACATACAGTATATCTGGCACATGAGTGAATAAGCATACAGTATTTCTGGCACTTGAGTGAATATGCATACAGTATATCTGGCACATGAGTGTAATGCATACAGTACATCTGGCACATGAGTGTAATACATACAGTATATCTGGAACATGAGTGAATAAGCATACAGTATATCTGGCACATGAGTGAATATGCATACAGTATATCTGGCACATGAGTGAAAAAGCATACAATATATCTGGCACATGAGAGTATATGCATACAGCATATCTGGCACATGAGTGTAATACATACAGTATTTCGGGCACATGAGTGTAATACATACAGTATATCTGGCACATGAGTGTAATACATACAGTATATCTGGCACATGAGTGTAATGCATAGAGTATTTCTGGCACATGAGTGTAATACATACAGTATTTCTGGCACATGAGAGAATATGCATACAGTAATTCTGGCACATGAGTGTAATGCATACAGTATATCTGGCACATGAGTGAATAAGCATACATTATTTCTGGCACATGAGTGAATAAGCATACAGTTTTTTTGGCACATGAGTGTAATACATACAGTATTTCTGGCACATGAGTGAATAAGCATACAGTATTTCTGGCACATGAGTGAATAAGCATACAGTATTTCTGGCACATGTGTGTAATACATACAGTATATCTGGCACATGAGTGTAATGCATACAGTATATCTGGCACATGAGTGAATATGCATACAGTATTTCTGGCACATGAGTGTATATGCATACAGTATATCTGACACATGAGTGTAATACATACAGTATATCTGGCACATGAGTGAATATGCATACAGTATATCTGGCACATGAGTGCATATGTATACAGTATTTCTGGCACATGAGTGTATATGCATACAGTATATCTGGCACATGAGTGAATATGCATACTGTATATCTGGCACATGAGTGAATATGCATACAGTATATCTGGCACATGAGTGAATATGCATACAGTATTTCTGGCACATGAGTGTATATGCATACAGTATATCTGGCACATGAGTGTAATACTTACAGTATATCTGGCACATGAGTGTAATGCATACAGTATATCTGGCACATGAGTGTAATACATACAGTATATCTGGCACAGGAGTGTATATGCATACAGTATTTCTGGCACATGAGTGTATATGCATACAGTATTTCTGGCACATGAGTGTATATGCATACAGTATTTCTGGCACATGAGTGAATATGCATACAGTATTTCTGGCACATGAGTGTAATGCATACAGTATATTTGGCACATGAGTGAATATGCATACAGTATTTCTGGCACATGAGTGAATATGCATACAGTATATCTGGCACATGAGTGTAATGCATACAGTTTATCTGGCACATGAGTGAATAAGCATACAGTATTTCTGGCACATGAGTGAATATGCATACAGTATTTCTGGCACATGAGTGTAATGCATACAGTATATCTGGCACATGAGTGAATATGCGTACAGTGTTTCTGGCACATGAGTGAATATGCATACAGTATATCTGGCACATGAGTGCATATGCATACAGTATATCTGTCACATGAGTGTAATACATACAGTATATCTGGCACATGAGTGAATATGCATACAGTATATCTGGCACATGAGTGAAAAAGCATACAATATATCTGGCACATGAGAGTATATGCATACAGCATATCTGGCACATGAGTGTAATACATACAGTATTTCAGGCACATGAGTGTAATACATACAGTATATCTGGCACATGAGTGTAATACATACAGTATATCTGGCACATGAGTGTAATGCATAGAGTATTTCTGGCACATGAGTGTAATACATACAGTATTTCTGGCACATGAGAGAATATGCATACAGTAATTCTGGCACATGAGTGTAATGCATACAGTATATCTGCACATGAGTGAATAAGCATACAGTATTTCTGGCACATGAGTGAATAAGCATACAGTTTTTTTGGCACATGAGTGTAATACATACAGTATTTCTGGCACATGAGTGAATAAGCATACAGTATTTCTGGCACATGAGTGAATAAGCATACAGTATTTCTGGCACATGTGTGTAATACATACAGTATATCTGGCACATGAGTGTAATGCATACAGTATATCTGGCACATGAGTGAATAAGCATACAGTATTTCTGGCACATGAGTGTATATGCATACAGTATATCTGGCACATGAGTGAATATGCATACAGTATTTCTGGCACATGAGTGTATATGCATACAGTATATCTGACACATGAGTGTAATACATACAGTATATCTGGCACATGAGTGAATATGCATACAGTATATCTGGCACATGAGTGCATATGTATACAGTATTTCTGGCACATGAGTGTATATGCATACAGTATATCTGGCACATGAGTGAATATGCATACAGTATATCTGGCACATGAGTGAATATGCATACAGTATATCTGGCACATGAGTGAATATGCATACAGTATTTCTGGCACATGAGTGTATATGCATACAGTATATCTGGCACATGAGTGTAATACATACAGTATATCTGGCACATGAGTGAATAAGCATACAGTATTTCTGGCACATGAGTGAATAAGCATACAGTTTTTTTGGCACATGAGTGTAATACATACAGTATTTCTGGCACATGAGTGAATAAGCATACAGTATTTCTGGCACATGAGTGAATAAGCATACAGTATTTCTGGCACATGTGTGTAATACATACAGTATATCTGGCACATGAGTGTAATGCATACAGTATATCTGGCACATGAGTGAATAAGCATACAGTATTTCTGGCACATGAGTGTATATGCATACAGTATATCTGGCACATGAGTGAATATGCATACAGTATTTCTGGCACATGAGTGTATATGCATACAGTATATCTGACACATGAGTGTAATACATACAGTATATCTGGCACATGAGTGAATATGCATACAGTATATCTGGCACATGAGTGCATATGTATACAGTATTTCTGGCACATGAGTGTATATGCATACAGTATATCTGGCACATGAGTGAATATGCATACTGTATATCTGGCACATGAGTGAATATGCATACAGTATATCTGGCACATGAGTGAATATGCATACAGTATTTCTGGCACATGAGTGTATATGCATACAGTATATCTGGCACATGAGTGTAATACATACAGTATATCTGGCACATGAGTGAATATGCATACAGTATATCTGGCACATGAGTGCATATGCATACAGTATTTCTGGCACATGAGTGTATATGCATACAGTATATGTGGCACATGATTGTAATACATACAGTATATCTGGCACATGAGTGAATATGCATACAGTTTATCTGGCACATGAGTGAATATGCATACAGTATTTCTGGCACATGAGTATATATGCATACAGTATTTCTGGCACATGAGTGTATATGCATACAGTATTTCTGGCACATGAGTGTAATACACACAGTATATCTGGCACATGAGTGCATATGCATACAGTATTTCTGGCACTTGAGTGTAATACATACAGTATATCTGGCACATGAGTGTAATACATACAGTATATCTGGCACAGGAGTGTATATGCATACAGTATTTCTGGCACATGAGTGTATATGTATACAGTATTTCTGGCACATGAGTGTAATACATACAGTATATCTGGCACATGAGTGTAATGCATACAGTATATCTGGCACATGAGTGTAATACATACAGTATATCTGGCACAGGAGTGTATATGCATACAGTATTTCTGGCACATGAGTGTATATGCATACAGTATTTCTGGCACATGAGTGAATATGCATACAGTATTTCTGGCACATGAGTGTAATGCATACAGTATATCTGGCACATGAGTGAATATGCATACAGTATTTCTGGCACATGAGTGAATATGCATACAGTATATCTGGCACATGAGTGTAATGCATACAGTTTATCTGGCACATGAGTGAATAAGCATACAGTATTTCTGGCACATGAGTGAATATGCATACAGTATTTCTGGCACATGAGTGTAATGCATACAGTATATCTGGCACATGAGTGAATATGCGTACAGTATTTCTGGCACATGAGTGAATATGCATACAGTATATCTGGCACATGAGTGCATATGCATACAGTATATCTGGCACATGAGTGTAATACATACAGTATATCTGGCACATGAGTGAATAAGCATACAGTATTTCTGGCACTTGAGTGAATATGCATACAGTATATCTGGCACATGAATGTAATGCATACAGTATATCTGGCACATGAGTGAATAAGCATACAGTATTTCTGGCACATGAGTGAATAAGCATACAGAATATCTGGCACATGAGTGAATATGCATACAGTATATCTGGCACATGAGTGAAAAAGCATACAATATATCTGGCACATGAGAGTATATGCATACAGTATATCTGGCACATGAGTGTAATACATACAGTATTTCGGGCACATGAGTGTAATACATACAGTATATCTGGCACATGAGTGTAATACATACAGTATATCTGGCACATGAGTGTAATGCATAGAGTATTTCTGGCACATGAGTGTAATATATACAGTATTTCTGGCACATGAGAGAATATGCATACAGTAATTCTGGCACATGAGTGTAATGCATACAGTATATCTGGCACATGAGTGAATAAGCATACAGTATTTCTGGCACATGAGTGAATAAGCATACAGTTTTTTTGGCACATGAGTGTAATACATACAGTATTTCTGGCACATGAGTGAATAAGCATACAGTATTTCTGGCACATGAGTGAATAAGCATACAGTATTTCTGGCACATGTGTGTAATACATACAGTATATCTGGCACATGAGTGTAATGCATACAGTATATCTGGCACATGAGTGAATAAGCATACAGTATATCTGGCACATGAGTGTAATACATACAGTATATCTGGCACAGGAGTGTATATGCATACAGTATTTCTGGCACATGAGTGTATATGCATACAGTATTTCTGGCACATGAGTGTAATACATACAGTATATCTGGCACATGAGTGTAATGCATACAGTATATCTGGCACATGAGTGTAATACATACAGTATATCTGGCACAGGAGTGTATATGCATACAGTATTTCTGGCACATGAGTGTATATGCATACAGTATTTCTGGCACATGAGTGTATATGCATACAGTATTTCTGGCACATGAGTGAATATGCATACAGTATTTCTGGCACATGAGTATGTATGCATACAGTATTTCTGGCACATGAGTGTATATGCATACAGTATTTCTGGCACATGAGTGTAATACACACAGTATATCTGGCACATGAGTGCATATGCATACAGTATTTCTGGCACTTGAGTGTAATACATACAGTATATCTGGCACATGAGTGTAATACATACAGTATATCTGGCACATGAGTGTAATACATACAGTATATCTGGCACAGGAGTGTATATGCATACAGTATTTCTGGCACATGAGTGTATATGTATACAGTATTTCTGGCACATGAGTGTAATACATACAGTATATCTGGCACATGAGTGTAATGCATACAGTATATCTGGCACATGAGTGTAATACATACAGTATATCTGGCACAGGAGTGTATATGCATACAGTATTTCTGGCACATGAGTGTATATGCATACAGTATTTCTGGCACATGAGTGAATATGCATACAGTATTTCTGGCACATGAGTGTAATGCATACAGTATATCTGGCACATGAGTGAATATGCATACAGTATTTCTGGCACATGAGTGAATATGCATACAGTATATCTGGCACATGAGTGTAATGCATACAGTTTATCTGGCACATGAGTGAATAAGCATACAGTATTTCTGGCACATGAGTGAATATGCATACAGTATTTCTGGCACATGAGTGTAATGCATACAGTATATCTGGCACATGAGTGAATATGCGTACAGTATTTCTGGCACATGAGTGAATATGCATACAGTATATCTGGCACATGAGTGCATATGCATACAGTATATCTGGCACATGAGTGTAATACATACAGTATATCTGGCACATGAGTGAATAAGCATACAGTATTTCTGGCACTTGAGTGAATATGCATACAGTATATCTGGCACATGAATGTAATGCATACAGTATATCTGGCACATGAGTGAATAAGCATACAGTATTTCTGGCACATGAGTGAATAAGCATACAGAATATCTGGCACATGAGTGAATATGCATACAGTATATCTGGCACATGAGTGAAAAAGCATACAATATATCTGGCACATGAGAGTATATGCATACAGTATATCTGGCACATGAGTGTAATACATACAGTATTTCGAGCACATGAGTGTAATACATACAGTATATCTGGCACATGAGTGTAATACATACAGTATATCTGGCACATGAGTGTAATGCATAGAGTATTTCTGGCACATGAGTGTAATACATACAGTATTTCTGGCACATGAGAGAATATGCATACAGTAATTCTGGCACATGAGTGTAATGCATACAGTATATCTGGCACATGAGTGAATAAGCATACAGTATTTCTGGCACATGAGTGAATAAGCATACAGTTTTTTTGGCACATGAGTGTAATACATACAGTATTTCTGGCACATGAGTGAATAAGCATACAGTATTTCTGGCACATGAGTGAATAAGCATACAGTATTTCTGGCACATGTGTGTAATACATACAGTATATCTGGCACATGAGTGTAATGCATACAGTATATCTGGCACATGAGTGAATAAGCATACAGTATATCTGGCACATGAGTGTAATACATACAGTATATCTGGCACAGGAGTGTATATGCATACAGTATTTCTGGCACATGAGTGTATATGCATACAGTATTTCTGGCACATGAGTGTAATACATACAGTATATCTGGCACATGAGTGTAATGCATACAGTATATCTGGCACATGAGTGTAATACATACAGTATATCTGGCACAGGAGTGTATATGCATACAGTATTTCTGGCACATGAGTGTATATGCATACAGTATTTCTGGCACATGAGTGTATATGCATACAGTATTTCTGGCACATGAGTGAATATGCATACAGTATTTCTGGCACATGAGTGTAATGCATACAGTATATTTGGCACATGAGTGAATATGCATACAGTATTTCTGGCACATGAGTGAATATGCATACAGTATATCTGGCACATGAGTGTAATGCATACAGTTTATCTGGCACATGAGTGAATAAGCATACAGTATTTCTGGCACATGAGTGAATATGCATACAGTATTTCTGGCACATGAGTGTAATGCATACAGTATATCTGGCACATGAGTGAATATGCGTACAGTGTTTCTGGCACATGAGTGAATATGCATACAGTATATCTGGCACATGAGTGCATATGCATACAGTATATCTGTCACATGAGTGTAATACATACAGTATATCTGGCACATGAGTGAATAAGCATACAGTATTTCTGGCACTTGAGTGAATATGCATACAGTATATCTGGCACATGAAAGTAATGCATACAGTATATCTGGCACATGAGTGAATAAGCATACAGTATTTCTGGCACATGAGTGAATAAGCATACAATATATCTGGCACATGAGAGTATATGCATACAGCATATCTGGCACATGAGTGTAATACATACAGTATTTCGGGCACATGAGTGTAATACATACAGTATATCTGGTACATGAGTGTAATACATACAGTATATCTGGCACATGAGTGTAATGCATAGAGTATTTCTGGCACATGAGTGTAATACATACAGTATTTCTGGCACATGAGAGAATATGCATACAGTAATTCTGGCACATGAGTGTAATGCATACAGTATATCTGCACATGAGTGAATAAGCATACAGTATTTCTGGCACATGAGTGAATAAGCATACAGTTTTTTTGGCACATGAGTGTAATACATACAGTATTTCTGGCACATGAGTGAATAAGCATACAGTATTTCTGGCACATGAGTGAATAAGCATACAGTATTTCTGGCACATGTGTGTAATACATACAGTATATCTGGCACATGAGTGTAATGCATACAGTATATCTGGCACATGAGTGAATAAGCATACAGTATTTCTGGCACATGAGTGTATATGCATACAGTATATCTGGCACATGAGTGAATATGCATACAGTATTTCTGGCACATGAGTGTATATGCATACAGTATATCTGACACATGAGTGTAATACATACAGTATATCTGGCACATGAGTGAATATGCATACAGTATATCTGGCACATGAGTGCATATGTATACAGTATTTCTGGCACATGAGTGTATATGCATACAGTATATCTGGCACATGAGTGAATATGCATACAGTATATCTGGCACATGAGTGAATATGCATACAGTATATCTGGCACATGAGTGAATATGCATACAGTATTTCTGGCACATGAGTGTATATGCATACAGTATATCTGGCACTTGAGTGTAATACATACAGTATATCTGGCACATGAGTGAATATGCATACAGTATTTCTGGCACATGAGTGTATATGCATACAGTATATCTGGCACATGATTGTAATACATACAGTATATCTGGCACATGAGTGAATATGCATACAGTATTTCTGGCACATGAGTGAATATGCATACAGTATATCTGGCACATGAGTGTAATGCATACAGTTTATCTGGCACATGAGTGAATAAGCATACAGTATTTCTGGCACATGAGTGAATATGCATACAGTATTTCTGGCACATGAGTGTAATGCATACAGTATATCTGGCACATGAGTGAATATGCGTACAGTATTTCTGGCACATGAGTGAATATGCATACAGTATATCTGGCACATGAGTGCATATGCATACAGTATATCTGGCACATGAGTGTAATACATACAGTATATCTGGCACATGAGTGAATAAGCATACAGTATTTCTGGCACTTGAGTGAATATGCATACAGTATATCTGGCACATGAGTGTAATGCATACAGTACATCTGGCACATGAGTGTAATACATACAGTATATCTGGAACATGAGTGAATAAGCATACAGTATATCTGGCACATGAGTGAATATGCATACAGTATATCTGGCACATGAGTGAAAAAGCATACAATATATCTGGCACATGAGAGTATATGCATACAGCATATCTGCCACATGAGTGTAATACATACAGTATTTCGGGCACATGAGTGTAATACATACAGTATATCTGGCACATGAGTGTAATACATACAGTATATCTGGCACATGAGTGTAATGCATAGAGTATTTCTGGCACATGAGTGTAATACATACAGTATTTCTGGCACATGAGAGAATATGCATACAGTAATTCTGGCACATGAGTGTAATGCATACAGTATATCTGGCACATGAGTGAATAAGCATACATTATTTCTGGCACATGAGTGAATAAGCATACAGTTTTTTTGGCACATGAGTGTAATACATACAGTATTTCTGGCACATGAGTGAATAAGCATACAGTATTTCTGGCACATGAGTGAATAAGCATACAGTATTTCTGGCACATGTGTGTAATACATACAGTATATCTGGCACATGAGTGTAATGCATACAGTATATCTGGCACATGAGTGAATAAGCATACAGTATTTCTGGCACATGAGTGTATATGCATACAGTATATCTGGCACATGAGTGAATATGCATACAGTATTTCTGGCACATGAGTGTATATGCATACAGTATATCTGACACATGAGTGTAATACATACAGTATATCTGGCACATGAGTGAATATGCATACAGTATATCTGGCACATGAGTGCATATGTATACAGTATTTCTGGCGCATGAGTGTATATGCATACAGTATATCTGGCACATGAGTGAATATGCATACAGTATATCTGGCACATGAGTGAATATGCATACAGTATATCTGGCACATGAGTGAATATGCATACAGTATTTCTGGCACATGCGTGTATATGCATACAGTATATCTGGCACATGAGTGTAATACATACAGTATATCTGGCACATGAGTGAATATGCATACAGTATATCTGGCACATGAGTGCATATGCATACAGTATTTCTGGCACATGAGTGTATATGCATACAGTATATCTGGCACATGATTGTAATACATACAGTATATCTGGCACATGAGTGAATATGCATACAGTATTTCTGGCACATGAGTGAATATGCATACAGTATATCTGGCACATGAGTGTAATGCATACAGTTTATCTGGCACATGAGTGAATAAGCATACAGTATTTCTGGCACATGAGTGAATATGCATACAGTATTTCTGGCACATGAGTGTAATGCATACAGTATATCTGGTACATGAGTGAATATGCGTACAGTATTTCTGGCACATGAGTGAATATGCATACAGTATATCTGGCACATGAGTGCATATGCATACAGTATATCTGGCACATGAGTGTAATACATACAGTATATCTGGCACATGAGTGAATAAGCATACAGTATTTCTGGCACTTGAGTGAATATGCATACAGTATATCTGGCACATGAGTGTAATGCATACAGTACATCTGGCACATGAGTGTAATACATACAGTATATCTGGAACATGAGTGAATAAGCATACAGTATATCTGGCACATGAGTGAATATGCATACAGTATATCTGGCACATGAGTGAAAAAGCATACAATATATCTGGCACATGAGAGTATATGCATACAGTATATCTGGCACATGAGTGTAATACATACAGTATTTCGGGCACATGAGTGTAATACATACAGTATATCTGGCACATGAGTGTAATACATACAGTATATCTGGCACATGAGTGTAATGCATAGAGTATTTCTGGCACATGAGTGTAATACATACAGTATTTCTGGCACATGAGTGTAATACATACAGTATTTCTGGCACATGAGAGAATATGCATACAGTAATTCTGGCACATGAGTGTAATGCATACAGTATATCTGGCACATGAGTGAATAAGCATACAGTATTTCTGGCACATGAGTGAATAAGCATACAGTTTTTTGGCACATGAGTGTAATACATACAGTATTTCTGGCACATGAGTGAATAAGCATACAGTATTTCTGGCACATGAGTGAATAAGCATACAGTATTTCTGGCACATGTGTGTAATACATACAGTATATCTGGCACATGAGTGTAATGCATACAGTATATCTGGCACATGAGTGAATATGCATACAGTATTTCTGGCACATGAGTGTATATGCATACAGTATATCTGACACATGAGTGTAATACATACAGTATATCTGGCACATGAGTGAATATGCATACAGTATATCTGGCACATGAGTGCATATGTATACAGTATTTCTGGCACATGAGTGTATATGCATACAGTATATCTGGCACATGAGTGAATATGCATACAGTATTTCTGGCACATGAGTGAATATGCATACAGTATATCTGGCACATGAGTGTAATGCATACAGTTTATCTGGCACATGAGTGAATAAGCATACAGTATTTCTGGCACATGAGTGAATATGCATACAGTATTTCTGGCACATGAGTGTAATGCATACAGTATATCTGGTACATGAGTGAATATGCGTACAGTATTTCTGGCACATGAGTGAATATGCATACAGTATATCTGGCACATGAGTGCATATGCATACAGTATATCTGGCACATGAGTGTAATACATACAGTATATCTGGCACATGAGTGAATAAGCATACAGTATTTCTGGCACTTGAGTGAATATGCATACAGTATATCTGGCACATGAGTGTAATGCATACAGTACATCTGGCACATGAGTGTAATACATACAGTATATCTGGAACATGAGTGAATAAGCATACAGTATATCTGGCACATGAGTGAATATGCATACAGTATATCTGGCACATGAGTGAAAAAGCATACAATATATCTGGCACATGAGAGTATATGCATACAGTATATCTGGCACATGAGTGTAATACATACAGTATTTCGGGCACATGAGTGTAATACATACAGTATATCTGGCACATGAGTGTAATACATACAGTATATCTGGCACATGAGTGTAATGCATAGAGTATTTCTGGCACATGAGTGTAATACATACAGTATTTCTGGCACATGAGTGTAATACATACAGTATTTCTGGCACATGAGAGAATATGCATACAGTAATTCTGGCACATGAGTGTAATGCATACAGTATATCTGGCACATGAGTGAATAAGCATACAGTATTTCTGGCACATGAGTGAATAAGCATACAGTTTTTTGGCACATGAGTGTAATACATACAGTATTTCTGGCACATGAGTGAATAAGCATACAGTATTTCTGGCACATGAGTGAATAAGCATACAGTATTTCTGGCACATGTGTGTAATACATACAGTATATCTGGCACATGAGTGTAATGCATACAGTATATCTGGCACATGAGTGAATATGCATACAGTATTTCTGGCACATGAGTGTATATGCATACAGTATATCTGACACATGAGTGTAATACATACAGTATATCTGGCACATGAGTGAATATGCATACAGTATATCTGGCACATGAGTGCATATGTATACAGTATTTCTGGCACATGAGTGTATATGCATACAGTATATCTGGCACATGAGTGAATATGCATACAGTATATCTGGCACATGAGTGAATATGCATACAGTATTTCTGGCACATGAGTGTATATGCATACAGTATATCTGTCACATGAGTGTAATACATACAGTATATCTGGCACATGAGTGAATATGCATACAGTATATATGGCACATGAGTGCATATGCATACAGTATTTCTGGCACATGAGTGTATATGCATACAGTATATCTGGCACATGATTGTAATACATACAGTATATCTGGCACATGAGTGAATATGCATACAGTTTATCTGGCACATGAGTGAATATGCATACAGTATTTCTGGGACATGAGTATATATGCATACAGTATTTCTGGCACATGAGTGTATATGCATACAGTATTTCTGGCACATGAGTGTAATACACACAGTATATCTGGCACATGAGTGCATATGCATACAGTATTTCTGGCACATGAGTGTAATACATACAGTATATCTGGCACATGAGTGTAATACATACAGTATATCTGGCACATGAGTGTAATACATACAGTATATCTGGCACAGGAGTGTATATGCATACAGTATTTCTGGCACATGAGTGTATATGTATACAGTATTTCTGGCACATGAGTGTAATACATACAGTATATCTGGCACATGAGTGTAATGCATACAGTATATCTGGCACATGAGTGTAATACATACAGTATATCTGGCACAGGAGTGTATATGCATACAGTATTTCTGGCACAGGAGTGTATATGCATACAGTATTTCTGGCACATGAGTGAATATGCATACAGTATTTCTGGCACATGAGTGTAATGCATACAGTATATCTGGCACATGAGTGAATATGCATACAGTATTTCTGGCACATGAGTGAATATGCATACAGTATTTCTGGCACATGAGTGAATATGCATACAGTATTTCTGGCACATGAGTGTAATGCATACAGTATATCTGGCACATGAGTGAATATGCGTACAGTATTTCTGGCACATGAGTGAATATGCATACAGTATATCTGGCACATGAGTGCATATGCATACAGTATATCTGGCACATGAGTGTAATACATACAGTATATCTGGCACATGAGTGAATATGCATACAGTATTTCTGGCACATGAGTGTATATGCATACAGTATATCTGACACATGAGTGTAATACATACAGTATATCTGGCACATGAGTGAATATGCATACAGTATATCTGGCACATGAGTGCATATGTATACAGTATTTCTGGCGCATGAGTGTATATGCATACAGTATATCTGGCACATGAGTGAATATGCATACAGTATATCTGGCACATGAGTGAATATGCATACAGTATATCTGGCACATGAGTGAATATGCATACAGTATTTCTGGCACATGAGTGTATATGCATACAGTATATCTGGCACATGAGTGTAATACATACAGTATATCTGGCACATGAGTGAATATGCATACAGTATATCTGGCACATGAGTGCATATGCATACAGTATTTCTGGCACATGAGTGTATATGCATACAGTATATCTGGCACATGATTGTAATACATACAGTATATCTGGCACATGAGTGAATATGCATACAGTATTTCTGGCACATGAGTGAATATGCATACAGTATATCTGGCACATGAGTGTAATGCATACAGTTTATCTGGCACATGAGTGAATAAGCATACAGTATTTCTGGCACATGAGTGAATATGCATACAGTATTTCTGGCACATGAGTGTAATGCATACAGTATATCTGGCACATGAGTGAATATGCGTACAGTATTTCTGGCACATGAGTGAATATGCATACAGTATATCTGGCACATGAGTGCATATGCATACAGTATATCTGGCACATGAGTGTAATACATACAGTATATCTGGCACATGAGTGAATAAGCATACAGTATTTCTGGCACTTGAGTGAATATGCATACAGTATATCTGGCACATGAGTGTAATGCATACAGTACATCTGGCACATGAGTGTAATACATACAGTATATCTGGAACATGAGTGAATAAGCATACAGTATATCTGGCACATGAGTGAATATGCATACAGTATATCTGGCACATGAGTGAAAAAGCATACAATATATCTGGCACATGAGAGTATATGCATACAGTATATCTGGCACATGAGTGTAATACATACAGTATTTCGGGCACATGAGTGTAATACATACAGTATATCTGGCACATGAGTGTAATACATACAGTATATCTGGCACATGAGTGTAATGCATAGAGTATTTCTGGCACATGAGTGTAATACATACAGTATTTCTGGCACATGAGTGTAATACATACAGTATTTCTGGCACATGAGAGAATATGCATACAGTAATTCTGGCACATGAGTGTAATGCATACAGTATATCTGGCACATGAGTGAATAAGCATACAGTATTTCTGGCACATGAGTGAATAAGCATACAGTATTTCTGGCACATGTGTGTAATACATACAGTATATCTGGCACATGAGTGTAATGCATACAGTATATCTGGCACATGAGTGAATAAGCATACAGTATTTCTGGCACATGAGTGTATATGCATACAGTATATCTGGCACATGAGTGAATATGCATACAGTATTTCTGGCACATGAGTGTATATGCATACAGTATATCTGACACATGAGTGTAATACATACAGTATATCTGGCACATGAGTGAATATGCATACAGTATATCTGGCACATGAGTGAATATGCATACAGTATTTCTGGCACATGAGTGTATATGCATACAGTATATCTGGCACATGAGTGAATATGCATACAGTATATCTGGCACATGAGTGAATATGCATACAGTATATCTGGCACATGAGTGAATATGCATACTGTATTTCTGGCACATGAGTGTATATGCATACAGTATATCTGGCACATGAGTGTAATACATACAGTATATCTGGCACATGAGTGAATATGCATACAGTATATCTGGCACATGAGTGCATATGCATACAGTATTTCTGGCACATGAGTGTATATGCATACAGTATATCTGGCACATGATTGTAATACATACAGTATATCTGGCACATGAGTGAATATGCATACAGTTTATCTGGCACATGAGTGAATATGCATACAGTATTTCTGGCACATGAGTATATATGCATACAGTATTTCTGGCACATGAGTGTATATGCATACAGTATTTCTGGCACATGAGTGTAATACACACAGTATATCTGGCACATGAGTGCATATGCATACAGTATTTCTGGCACATGAGTGTAATACATACAGTATATCTGGCACATGAGTGTAATACATACAGTATATCTGGCACAGGAGTGTATATGCATACAGTATTTCTGGCACATGAGTGTATATGTATACAGTATTTCTGGCACATGAGTGTAATACATACAGTATATCTGGCACATGAGTGTAATGCATACAGTATATCTGGCACATGAGTGTAATACATACAGTATATCTGGCACAGGAGTGTATATGCATACAGTATTTCTGGCACATGAGTGTATATGCATACAGTATTTCTGGCACATGAGTGAATATGCATACAGTATTTCTGGCACATGAGTGTAATGCATACAGTATATCTGGCACATGAGTGAATATGCATACAGTATTTCTGGCACATGAGTGAATATGCATACAGTATATCTGGCACATGAGTGTAATGCATACAGTTTATCTGGCACATGAGTGAATAAGCATACAGTATTTCTGGCACATGAGTGAATATGCATACAGTATTTCTGGCACATGAGTGTAATGCATACAGTATATCTGGCACATGAGTGAATATGCGTACAGTATTTCTGGCACATGAGTGAATATGCATACAGTATATCTGGCACATGAGTGCATATGCATACAGTATATCTGGCACATGAGTGTAATACATACAGTATATCTGGCACATGAGTGAATAAGCATACAGTATTTCTGGCACTTGAGTGAATATGCATACAGTATATCTGGCACATGAATGTAATGCATACAGTATATCTGGCACATGAGTGAATAAGCATACAGTATTTCTGGCACATGAGTGAATAAGCATACAGAATATCTGGCACATGAGTGAATATGCATACAGTATATCTGGCACATGAGTGAAAAAGCATACAATATATCTGGCACATGAGAGTATATGCATACAGTATATCTGGCACATGAGTGTAATACTTACAGTATTTCGGGCACATGAGTGTAATACATACAGTATATCTGGCACATGAGTGTAATACATACAGTATATCTGGCACATGAGTGTAATGCATAGAGTATTTCTGGCACATGAGTGTAATACATACAGTATTTCTGGCACATGAGAGAATATGCATACAGTAATTCTGGCACATGAGTGTAATGCATACAGTATATCTGGCACATGAGTGAATAAGCATACAGTATTTCTGGCACATGAGTGAATAAGCATACAGTATTTCTGGCACATGTGTGTAATACATACAGTATATCTGGCACATGAGTGTAATGCATACAGTATATCTGGCACATGAGTGAATAAGCATACAGTATATCTGGCACATGAGTGTAATACATACAGTATATCTGGCACAGGAGTGTATATGCATACAGTATTTCTGGCACAGGAGTGTATATGCATACAGTATTTCTGGCACATGAGTGTAATACATACAGTATATCTGGCACATGAGTGTAATGCATACAGTATATCTGGCACATGAGTGTAATGCATACAGTATATCTGGCACATGAGTGTAATACATACAGTATATCTGGCACAGGAGTGTATATGCATACAGTATTTCTGGCACTTGAGTGTATATGCATACAGTATTTCTGGCACATGAGTGAATATGCATACAGTATTTCTCGCACATGAGTGTAATGCATACAGTATATCTGGCACATGAGTGAATATGCGTACAGTATTTCTGGCACATGAGTGAATATGCATACAGTATATCTGGCACATGAGTGTAATGCATACAGCTTATCTGGCACATGAGTGAATAAGCATACAGTATTTCTGGCACATGAGTGAATATGCATACAGTATTTCTGGCACATGAGTGTAATGCATACAGTATATCTGGGACATGAGTGAATATGCGTACAGTATTTCTGACACATGAGTGAATATGCATACAGTATATCTGGCACATGAGTGCATATGCATACAGTATATCTGGCACATGAGTGTAATACATACAGTATATCTGGCACATGAGTGAATAAGCATACAGTATTTCTGGCACATGAGTGAATATGCATACAGTATATCTGGCACATGAATGTAATGCATACAGTATATCTGGCACATGAGTGAATAAGCATACAGTATTTCTGGCACATGAGTGAATAAGCATACAGTATATCTGGCACATGAGTGAAAAAGCATACAATATATCTGGCACATGAGAGTATATGCATACAGTATATCTGGCACATGAGTGTAATACATACAGTATTTCTGGCACATGAGTGAATATGCATACAGTATATCTGGCACATGAGTGAAAAAGCATACAATATATCTGGCACATGAGAGTATATGCATACAGTATATCTGGCACATGAGTGTAATACATACAGTATTTCGGGCACATGAGTGTAATACATACAGTATATCTGGCACATGAGTGTAATACATACAGTATATCTGGCACTTGAGTGTAATGCATAGAGTATTTCTGGCACATGAGTGTAATACATACAGTATTTCTGGCACATGAGTGTAATACATACAGTATTTCTGGCACATGAGAGAATATGCATACAGTAATTCTGGCACATGAGTGTAATGCATACAGTATATCTGGCACATGAGTGAATAAGCATACAGTATTTCTGGCACATGAGTGAATAAGCATTCAGTTTTTTTGGCACATGAGTGTAATACATACAGTATTTCTGGCACATGAGTGAATAAGCATACTGTATTTCTGGCACATGAGTGAATAAGCATACAGTATTTCTGGCACATGTGTGTAATACATACAGTATATCTGGCACATGAGTGTAATGCATACAGTATATCTGGCACATGAGTGAATAAGCATACAGTATTTCTGGCACATGAGTGTATATGCATACAGTATATCTGGCACATGAGTGAATATTCATACAGTATTTCTGGCACATGAGTGTATATGCATACAGTATATCTGACACATGAGTGTAATACATACAGTATATCTGGCACATGAGTGAATATGCATACAGTATATCTGGCACATGAGTGCATATGTATACAGTATTTCTGGCACATGAGTGTATATGCATACAGTATATCTGGCACATGATTGTAATACATACAGTATATCTGGCACATGAGTGAATATGCATACAGTTTATCTGGCACATGAGTGAATATGCATACAGTATTTCTGGCACATGAGTGTATATGCATACAGTATTTCTGGCACATGAGTGTATATGCATACAGTATTTCTGGCACATGAGTGTAATACATACAGTATATCTGGCACATGAGTGCATATGCATACAGTATTTCTGGCACATGAGTGTAATACATACAGTATATCTGGCACATGAGTGTAATACATACAGTATATCTGGCACATGAGTGTATATGCACACAGTATTTCTGGCACATGAGTGTAATACATACAGTATATCTGGCACATGAGTGTAATACATACAGTATGTCTGGCACATGAGTGCATATCCATACATTATTTCTGGCACATGAGTGTAATACATACAGTATATCTGGCACATGAGTGTAATACATACAGTATATCTGGCACATGAGTGAATAAGCATACAGTATTTCTGGCACATGAGTGTAATACATACAGTATTTCTGGCACATGAGTGTAATACATACAGTATTTCTGGCACATGAGTGTAATACATACAGTATATCTGGCACATGAGTGTATATGCATACAGTATTTCTGGCACATGAGTGTATATGCATACAGTATTTCTGGCACATGAGTGTAATATATACAGTATATCTGGCACATGAGTGTAATACATACAGTATATCTGGCACATGAGTGCATATGCATACAGTATTTCTGGCACATGAGTGTAATACATACAGTATATCTGGCACATGAGTGTAATACAAACAGTATTTCTGGCACATGAGTGTAATACATACAGTATTTCTGGCACATGAGTGTAATACATACAGTATATCTGGCACATGAGTGAATATGCATACAGTATATCTGGCACATGATTGCATATGTATACAGTATTTCTGGCACATGAGTGTATATGCATACAGTATATCTGGCATATGAGTGAATATGCATACAGTATATCTGGCACATGAGTGAATATGCATACAGTATATCTGGCACATGAGTGAATAAGCATACAGTATTTCTGGCACATGAGTGTATATGCATACAGTATATCTGGCATATGAGTGTAATACATACAGTATATCTGGCACATGAGTGAATATGCATACAGTATATCTGGCACATGAGTGCATATGCATACAGTATTTCTGGCACATGAGTGTATATGCATACAGTATATCTGGCACATGATTGTAATACATACAGTATATCTGGCACATGAGTGAATATGCATACAGTTTATCTGGCACATGAGTGAATATGCATACAGTATTTCTGGCACATGAGTGTATATGCATACAGTATTTCTGGCACATGAGTGTATATGCATACAGTATTTCTGGCACATGAGTGTAATACACACAGTATATCTGGCACATGAGTGCATATGCATACAGTATTTCTGGCACATGAGTGTAATACATACAGTATATCTGGCACATGAGTGTAATACATACAGTATATCTGGCACAGGAGTGTATATGCATACAGTATTTCTGGCACATGAGTGTATATGCATACAGTATTTCTGGCACATGAGTGTAATACATACAGTATATCTGGCACATGAGTGTAATGCATACAGTATATCTGGCACATGAGTGTAATACATACAGTATATCTGGCACAGGAGTGTATATGCATACAGTATTTCTGGCACATGAGTGTAATACATACAGTATATCTGGCACATGAGTGTAATACATACAGTATATCTGGCACATGAGTGAATAAGCATACAGTATTTCTGGCACATGAGTGTATATGCATACAGTATATCTGGCACATGAGTGAATATGCATACAGTATTTCTGGCACATGAGTGAATATGCATACAGTATTTCTGGCACATGAGTGTAATGCATACAGTATATCTGGCACATGAGTGAATATGCATACAGTATTTCTGGCACATGAGTGAATATGCATACAGTATATCTGGCACATGAGTGTAATGCATACAGTTTATCTGGCACATGAGTGAATAAGCATACAGTATTTCTGGCACATGAGTGAATATGCATACAGTATTTCTGGCACATGAGTGTAATGCATACAGTATATCTGGCACATGAGTGAATATGCGTACAGTATTTCTGGCACATGAGTGAATATGCATACAGTATATCTGGCACATGAGTGCATATGCATACAGTATATCTGGCACATGAGTGTAATGCATACAGCTTATCTGGCACATGAGTGAATAAGCATACAGTATTTCTGGCACATGAGTGAATATGCATACAGTATTTCTGGCACATGAGTGTAATGCATACAGTATATCTGGCACATGAGTGAATATGCGTACAGTATTTCTGACACATGAGTGAATATGCATACAGTATATCTGGCACATGAGTGCATATGCATACAGTATATCTGGCACATGAGTGTAATACATACAGTATATCTGGCACATGAGTGAATAAGCATACAGTATTTCTGGCACATGAGTGAATATGCATACAGTATATCTGGCACATGAATGTAATGCATACAGTATATCTGGCACATGAGTGAATAAGCATACAGTATTTCTGGCACATGAGTGTATATGCATACAGTATATCTGGCATATGAGTGTAATACATACAGTATATCTGGCACATGAGTGAATATGCATACAGTATATCTGGCACATGAGTGCATATGCATACAGTATTTCTGGCACATGAGTGTATATGCATACAGTATATCTGGCACATGATTGTAATACATACAGTATATCTGGCACATGAGTGAATATGCATACAGTTTATCTGGCACATGAGTGAATATGCATACAGTATTTCTGGCACATGAGTGTATATGCATACAGTATTTCTGGCACATGAGTGTATATGCATACAGTATTTCTGGCACATGAGTGTAATACACACAGTATATCTGGCACATGAGTGCATATGCATACAGTATTTCTGGCACATGAGTGTAATACATACAGTATATCTGGCACATGAGTGTAATACATACAGTATATCTGGCACAGGAGTGTATATGCATACAGTATTTCTGGCACATGAGTGTATATGCATACAGTATTTCTGGCACATGAGTGTAATACATACAGTATATCTGGCACATGAGTGTAATGCATACAGTATATCTGGCACATGAGTGTAATACATACAGTATATCTGGCACAGGAGTGTATATGCATACAGTATTTCTGGCACATGAGTGTAATACATACAGTATATCTGGCACATGAGTGTAATACATACAGTATATCTGGCACATGAGTGAATAAGCATACAGTATTTCTGGCACATGAGTGTATATGCATACAGTATATCTGGCACATGAGTGAATATGCATACAGTATTTCTGGCACATGAGTGAATATGCATACAGTATTTCTGGCACATGAGTGTAATGCATACAGTATATCTGGCACATGAGTGAATATGCATACAGTATTTCTGGCACATGAGTGAATATGCATACAGTATATCTGGCACATGAGTGTAATGCATACAGTTTATCTGGCACATGAGTGAATAAGCATACAGTATTTCTGGCACATGAGTGAATATGCATACAGTATTTCTGGCACATGAGTGTAATGCATACAGTATATCTGGCACATGAGTGAATATGCGTACAGTATTTCTGGCACATGAGTGAATATGCATACAGTATATCTGGCACATGAGTGCATATGCATACAGTATATCTGGCACATGAGTGTAATGCATACAGCTTATCTGGCACATGAGTGAATAAGCATACAGTATTTCTGGCACATGAGTGAATATGCATACAGTATTTCTGGCACATGAGTGTAATGCATACAGTATATCTGGCACATGAGTGAATATGCGTACAGTATTTCTGACACATGAGTGAATATGCATACAGTATATCTGGCACATGAGTGCATATGCATACAGTATATCTGGCACATGAGTGTAATACATACAGTATATCTGGCACATGAGTGAATAAGCATACAGTATTTCTGGCACATGAGTGAATATGCATACAGTATATCTGGCACATGAATGTAATGCATACAGTATATCTGGCACATGAGTGAATAAGCATACAGTATTTCTGGCACATGAGTGAATAAGCATACAGTATATCTGGCACATGAGTGAAAAAGCATACAATATATCTGGCACATGAGAGTATATGCATACAGTATATCTGGCACATGAGTGTAATACATACAGTATTTCTGGCACATGAGTGAATATGCATACAGTATATCTGGCACATGAGTGAAAAAGCATACAATATATCTGGCACATGAGAGTATATGCATACAGTATATCTGGCACATGAGTGTAATACATACAGTATTTCGGGCACATGAGTGTAATACATACAGTATATCTGGCACATGAGTGTAATACATACAGTATATCTGGCACTTGAGTGTAATGCATAGAGTATTTCTGGCACATGAGTGTAATACATACAGTATTTCTGGCACATGAGTGTAATACATACAGTATTTCTGGCACATGAGAGAATATGCATACAGTAATTCTGGCACATGAGTGTAATGCATACAGTATATCTGGCACATGAGTGAATAAGCATACAGTATTTCTGGCACATGAGTGAATAAGCATTCAGTTTTTTTGGCACATGAGTGTAATACATACAGTATTTCTGGCACATGAGTGAATAAGCATACTGTATTTCTGGCACATGAGTGAATAAGCATACAGTATTTCTGGCACATGTGTGTAATACATACAGTATATCTGGCACATGAGTGTAATGCATACAGTATATCTGGCACATGAGTGAATAAGCATACAGTATTTCTGGCACATGAGTGTATATGCATACAGTATATCTGGCACATGAGTGAATATTCATACAGTATTTCTGGCACATGAGTGTATATGCATACAGTATATCTGACACATGAGTGTAATACATACAGTATATCTGGCACATGAGTGAATATGCATACAGTATATCTGGCACATGAGTGCATATGTATACAGTATTTCTGGCACATGAGTGTATATGCATACAGTATATCTGGCACATGATTGTAATACATACAGTATATCTGGCACATGAGTGAATATGCATACAGTTTATCTGGCACATGAGTGAATATGCATACAGTATTTCTGGCACATGAGTGTATATGCATACAGTATTTCTGGCACATGAGTGTATATGCATACAGTATTTCTGGCACATGAGTGTAATACATACAGTATATCTGGCACATGAGTGCATATGCATACAGTATTTCTGGCACATGAGTGTAATACATACAGTATATCTGGCACATGAGTGTAATACATACAGTATATCTGGCACATGAGTGTATATGCACACAGTATTTCTGGCACATGAGTGTAATACATACAGTATATCTGGCACATGAGTGTAATACATACAGTATGTCTGGCACATGAGTGCATATCCATACATTATTTCTGGCACATGAGTGTAATACATACAGTATATCTGGCACATGAGTGTAATACATACAGTATATCTGGCACATGAGTGAATAAGCATACAGTATTTCTGGCACATGAGTGTAATACATACAGTATTTCTGGCACATGAGTGTAATACATACAGTATTTCTGGCACATGAGTGTAATACATACAGTATATCTGGCACATGAGTGTATATGCATACAGTATTTCTGGCACATGAGTGTATATGCATACAGTATTTCTGGCACATGAGTGTAATATATACAGTATATCTGGCACATGAGTGTAATACATACAGTATATCTGGCACATGAGTGCATATGCATACAGTATTTCTGGCACATGAGTGTAATACATACAGTATATCTGGCACATGAGTGTAATACAAACAGTATTTCTGGCACATGAGTGTAATACATACAGTATTTCTGGCACATGAGTGTAATACATACAGTATATCTGGCACATGAGTGAATATGCATACAGTATATCTGGCACATGATTGCATATGTATACAGTATTTCTGGCACATGAGTGTATATGCATACAGTATATCTGGCATATGAGTGAATATGCATACAGTATATCTGGCACATGAGTGAATATGCATACAGTATATCTGGCACATGAGTGAATAAGCATACAGTATTTCTGGCACATGAGTGTATATGCATACAGTATATCTGGCATATGAGTGTAATACATACAGTATATCTGGCACATGAGTGAATATGCATACAGTATATCTGGCACATGAGTGCATATGCATACAGTATTTCTGGCACATGAGTGTATATGCATACAGTATATCTGGCACATGATTGTAATACATACAGTATATCTGGCACATGAGTGAATATGCATACAGTTTATCTGGCACATGAGTGAATATGCATACAGTATTTCTGGCACATGAGTGTATATGCATACAGTATTTCTGGCACATGAGTGTATATGCATACAGTATTTCTGGCACATGAGTGTAATACACACAGTATATCTGGCACATGAGTGCATATGCATACAGTATTTCTGGCACATGAGTGTAATACATATAGTATATCTGGCACATGAGTGTAATACATACAGTATATCTGGCACAGGAGTGTATATGCATACAGTATTTCTGGCACATGAGTGTATATGCATACAGTATTTCTGGCACATGAGTGTAATACATACAGTATATCTGGCACATGAGTGTAATGCATACAGTATATCTGGCACATGAGTGTAATACATACAGTATATCTGGCACAGGAGTGTATATGCATACAGTATTTCTGGCACATGAGTGTAATACATACAGTATATCTGGCACATGAGTGTAATACATACAGTATATCTGGCACATGAGTGAATAAGCATACAGTATTTCTGGCACATGAGTGTATATGCATATAGTATATCTGGCACATGAGTGAATATGCATACAGTATTTCTGGCACATGAGTGAATATGCATACAGTATTTCTGGCACATGAGTGTAATGCATACAGTATATCTGGCACATGAGTGAATATGCATACAGTATTTCTGGCACATGAGTGAATATGCATACAGTATATCTGGCACATGAGTGTAATGCATACAGTTTATCTGGCACATGAGTGAATAAGCATACAGTATTTCTGGCACATGAGTGTATATGCTTTACAGTATTTCTGGCACATGAGTGCAATACACACAGTATATCTGGCACATGAGTGCATATGCATACAGTATTTCTGGCACATGAGTGTAATACATACAGTATATCTGGCACATGAGTGTAATACATACAGTATATCTGGCACATGAGTGTAATACATACAGTGTTTCTAGGCACATGAGTGTAATACATACAGTATATCTGGCACATGACTGTAATATATACAGTATATCTGGCACATGAGTGTAATGCATACAGTATTTCTGGCACATGAGTGTAATGCATACAGTATTTCTGGCACATGAGTGTAATACATACAGTATTTCTGGCACATGAGTGTAATACATACAGTATTTCTGGCACATGAGAGAATATGCATACAGTAATTCTGGCACATGAGTGTAATGCATACAGTACATCTGGCACATGAGTGAATAAGCATACAGTATTTCTGGCACATGAGTGAATAAGCATACAGTTTTTTTGGCACATGAGTGTAATACATCCAGTATTTCTGGCACATGAGTGAATAAGCATACAGTATTTCTGGCACATGAGTGAATAAGCATGCAGTATTTCTGGCACATGAGTGTAATGCATACAGTATATCTGGCACATGAGTGTAATGCATACAGTATATCTGGCACATGAGTGAATATGCATACAGTATTTCTGGCACATGAGTGTATATGCATACAGTATATCTGGCACATGAGTGAATATGCATACAGTATTTCTGGCACATGAGTGTATAAGCATACAGTATATCTGGCACATGAGTGTAATACATACAGTATATCTGGCACATGAGTGAATATGCATACAGTATATCTGGCACATGAGTGCATATGCATACAGTATTTCTGGCACATGAGTGTATATGCATACAGTATATCTGGCACATGATTGTAATACATACAGTATATCTGGCACATGAGTGAATATGCATACAGTTTATCTGGCACATGAGTGAATATGCATACAGTATTTCAGGCACATGAGTGTATATGCATACAGTATTTCTGGCACATGAGTGTATATGCATACAGTATTTCTGGCACATGAGTGTAATACACACAGTATATCTGGCACATGAGTGCATATGCATACAGTATTTCTGGCACATGAGTGTAATACATACAGTATATCTGGCACATGAGTGTAATACATACAGTATATCTGGCACAGGAGTGTATATGCATACAGTATTTCTGGCACATGAGTGTATATGCATACAGTATTTCTGGCACATGAGTGTATATGCATACAGTATTTCTGGCACATGAGTGTAATACATACAGTTTATCTGGCACATGAGTGTAATGCATACAGTATATCTGGCACATGAGTGTAATGCATACAGTATATCTGGCACAGGAGTGTATATGCATACAGTATTTCTGGCACAGGAGTGTATATGCATACAGTATTTCTGGCACATGAGTGAATATGCATACAGTATTTCTGGCACAAGAGTGTAATGCATACAGTATATCTGGCACATGAGTGAATATGCATACAGTATTTCTGGCACATGAGTGAATATGCATACAGTATATCTGGCACATGATTGTAATGCATACAGTTTATCTGGCACATGAGTGAATAAGCATACAGTATTTCTGGCACATGAGTGAATATGCATACAGTATTTCTGGCACATGAGTGTAATGCATACAGTATATCTGGCACATGAGTGAATATGCGTACAGTATTTCTGGCACATGAGTGAATATGCATACATTATATCTGGCACATGAGTGCATATGCATACAGTATATCTCGCACATGAGTGCAATACATACAGTATATCTGGCACATGAGTGAATAAGCATACAGTATTTCTGGCACATGAGTGAATATGCATACAGTATATCTGGCACATGAGTGTAATGCATACAGTATATCTGGCACATGAGTGAATAAGCATACAGTATTTCTGGCACATGAGTGAATAAGCATACAGTATATCTGGCACATGAGTGAATATGCATACAGTATATCTGGCACATGAGTGAAAAAGCATACAATATATCTGGCTCATGAGAGTATATGCATACAGTTTATCTGGCACATGAGTGAATATGCATACAGTATTTCTGGCACATGAGTGTATATGCATACAGTATTTCTGGCACATGAGTGTAATACATACAGTATATCTGGCACATGAGTGCATATGCATACAGTATTTCTGGCACATGAGTGTAATACATACAGTATATCTGGCACATGAGTGTAATATATACAGTATATCTGGCACATGAGTGTATATGCACACAGTATTTCTGGCACATGAGTGTAATACATACAGTATATCTGGCACATGAGTGTAATACATACAGTATATCTGGCACATGAGTGCATATCCATACAGTATTTCTGGCACATGAGTGTAATACATACAGTATATCTGGCACATGAGTGAATAAGCATACAGTATTTCTGGCACATGAGTGTAATACATACAGTATTTCTGGCACATGAGTGTAATACATACAGTATTTCTGGCACATGAGTGTAATACATACAGTATATCTGGCACATGAGTGTATATGCATACAGTATTTCTGGCACATGAGTGTATATGCATACAGTATTTCTGGCACATGAGTGTAATACATACAGTATATCTGGCACATGAGTGTAATACATACAGTATATCTGGCACATGAGTGCATATGCATACAGTATTTCTGGCACATGAGTGTAATACATACAGTATATCTGGCACATGAGTGTAATACAAACAGTATTTCTGGCACATGAGTGTAATACATACAGTATTTCTGGCACATGAATGTAATACATACAGTATATCTGGCACATGAGTGAATATGCATGCAGTATATCTGGCACATGAGTGTAATACATACAGTATATCTGGCACATGAGTGAATAAGCATACAGTATTTCTGGCAAATCAGTGAATATGCATACAGTATTTCTGGCACATGAGTGTATATGCATACAGTATTTATGACACATGAGTGAATATGCATACAGTATTTCTGGCACATGAGTGAATAAGCATACAGTATTTCTGGCACATGAGTGTTATACATACAGTATATCTGGCACATGAGTGTAATACATACAGTATATCTGGCACATGAGTGAAAATGCATACAGTATTTCTGGCACATGAGTGAATATGCATACAGTATTTCTGGCACATGAGTGTAATGCATACAGTATATCTGGCACATGAGTGTAATACATACAGTATTTCTGGCACATGAGAGAATATGCATACAGTAATTCTGGCACATGAGTGTAATGCATACAGTATATCTGGCACATGAGTGAATAAGCATACAGTATTTCTGGCACATGAGTGAATAAGCATACAGTTTTTTTGGCACATGAGTGTAATACATACAGTATTTCTGGCACATGAGTGAATAAGCATACAGTATTTCTGGCACATGAGTGAATAAGCATACAGTATTTCTGGCACATGAGTGTAATACATACAGTATATCTGGCACATGAGTGTAATGCATACAGTATATCTGGCACATGAGTGAATATGCATACAGTATTTCTGGCACATGAGTGTATATGCATACAGTATATCTGGCACATGAGTGAATATGCATACAGTATTTCTGGCACATGAGTGTATATGCATACAGTATATCTGGCACATGAGTGTAATACATACAGTATATCTGGCACATGAGTGAATATGCATACAGTATATCTGGCACATGAGTGCATATGCATACAGTATTTCTGGCACATGAGTGTATATGCATACAGTATATCTGGCACATGATTGTAATACATACAGTATATCTGGCACATGAGTGAATATGCATACAGTTTATCTGGCACATGAGTGAATATGCATACAGTATTTCTGGCACATGAGTGTATATGCATACAGTATTTCTGGCACATGAGTGCAATACACACAGTATATCTGGCACATGAGTGCATATGCATACAGTATTTCTGGCACATGAGTGTAATACATACAGTATATCTGGCACATGAGTGTAATACATACAGTATATCTGGCACATGAGTGTAATACATACAGTGTTTCTAGGCACATGAGTGTAATACATACAGTATATCTGGCACATGAGTGTAATATATACAGTATATCTGGCACATGAGTGTAATGCATACAGTATTTCTGGCACATGAGTGTAATGCATACAGTATTTCTGGCACATGAGTGTAATACATACAGTATTTCTGGCACATGAGTGTAATACATACAGTATTCCTGGCACATGAGAGAATATGCATACAGTAATTCTGGCACATGAGTGTAATGCATACAGTATATCTGGCACATGAGTGAATAAGCATACAGTATTTCTGGCACATGAGTGAATAAGCATACAGTTTTTTTGGCACATGAGTGTAATACATACAGTATTTCTGGCACATGAGTGAATAAGCATACAGTATTTCTGGCACATGAGTGAATAAGCATGCATTATTTCTGGCACATGAGTGTAATGCATACAGTATATCTGGCACATGAGTGTAATGCATACAGTATATCTGGCACATGAGTGAATATGCATACAGTATTTCTGGCACATGAGTGTATATGCATACAGTATTTCTGGCACATGAGTGAATAAGCATACAGTATTTCTGGCACATGAGTGAATAAGCATGCAGTATTTCTGGCACATGAGTGTAATGCATACAGTATATCTGGCACATGAGTGAATATGCATACAGTATATCTGGCACATGAGTGCATATGCATACAGTATTTCTGGCACATGAGTGTATATGCATACAGTATTTCTGGCACATGAGTGTAATACATACAGTATATCTGGCACATGAGTGTAATACATACAGTATATCTGGCACATGAGTGCATATGCATACAGTATTTCTGGCACATGAGTGTAATACATACAGTATATCTGGCACATGAGTGTAATACAAACAGTATTTCTGGCACATGAGTGTAATACATACAGTATTTCTGGCACATGAATGTAATACATACAGTATATCTGGCACATGAGTGAATATGCATGCAGTATATCTGGCACATGAGTGTAATACATACAGTATATCTGGCACATGAGTGAATAAGCATACAGTATTTCTGGCAAATCAGTGAATATGCATACAGTATTTCTGGCACATGAGTGTATATGCATACAGTATTTATGACACATGAGTGAATATGCATACAGTATTTCTGGCACATGAGTGAATAAGCATACAGTATTTCTGGCACATGAGTGTTATACATACAGTATATCTGGCACATGAGTGTAATACATACAGTATATCTGGCACATGAGTGAATATGCATACAGTATTTCTGGCACATGAGTGAATATGCATACAGTATTTCTGGCACATGAGTGTAATGCATACAGTATATCTGGCACATGAGTGTAATACATACAGTATTTCTGGCACATGAGAGAATATGCATACAGTAATTCTGGCACATGAGTGTAATGCATACAGTATATCTGGCACGTGAGTGAATAAGCATACAGTATTTCTGGCACATGAGTGAATAAGCATACAGTTTTTTTGGCACATGAGTGTAATACATACAGTATTTCTGGCACATGAGTGAATAAGCATACAGTATTTCTGGCACATGAGTGAATAAGCATACAGTATTTCTGGCACATGAGTGTAATACATACAGTATATCTGGCACATGAGTGTAATGCATACAGTATATCTGGCACATGAGTGAATATGCATACAGTATTTCTGGCACATGAGTGTATATGCATACAGTATATCTGGCACATGAGTGAATATGCATACAGTATTTCTGGCACATGAGTGTATATGCATACAGTATGTCTGGCACATGAGTGTAATACATACAGTATATCTGGCACATGAGTGAATATGCATACAGTATATCTGGCACATGAGTGCATATGCATACAGTATTTCTGGCACATGAGTGCAATACACACAGTATATCTGGCACATGAGTGCATATGCATACAGTATTTCTGGCACATGAGTGTAATACATACAGTATATCTGGCACATGAGTGTAATACATACAGTATATCTGGCACATGAGTGTAATACATACAGTGTTTCTAGGCACATGAGTGTAATACATACAGTATATCTGGCACATGAGTGTAATATATACAGTATATCTGGCACATGAGTGTAATGCATACAGTATTTCTGGCACATGAGTGTAATGCATACAGTATTTCTGGCACATGAGTGTAATACATACAGTATTTCTGGCACATGAGTGTAATACATACAGTATTTCTGGCACATGAGAGAATATGCATACAGTAATTCTGGCACATGAGTGTAATGCATACAGTATATCTGGCACATGAGTGAATAAGCATACAGTATTTCTGGCACATGAGTGAATAAGCATACAGTTTTTTTGGCACATGAGTGTAATACATACAGTATTTCTGGCACATGAGTGAATAAGCATACAGTATTTCTGGCACATGAGTGAATAAGCATGCAGTATTTCTGGCACATGAGTGTAATGCATACAGTATATCTGGCACATGAGTGTAATGCATACAGTATATCTGGCACATGAGTGAATATGCATACAGTATTTCTGGCACATGAGTGTATATGCATACAGTATATCTGGCACATGAGTGAATATGCATACAGTATTTCTGGCACATGAGTGTATAAGCATACAGTATATCTGGCACATGAGTGTAATACATACAGTATATCTGGCACATGAGTGAATATGCATACAGTATATCTGGCACATGAGTGCATATGCATACAGTATTTCTGGCACATGAGTGTATATGCATACAGTATATCTGGCACATGATTGTAATACATACAGTATATCTGGCACATGAGTGAATATGCATACAGTTTATCTGGCACATGAGTTAATATGCATACAGTATTTCAGGCACATGAGTGTATATGCATACAGTATTTCTGGCACATGAGTGTATATGCATACAGTATTTCTGGCACATGAGTGTAATACACACAGTATATCTGGCACATGAGTGCATATGCATACAGTATTTCTGGCACATGAGTGTAATACATACAGTATATCTGGCACATGAGTGTAATACATACAGTATATCTGGCACAGGAGTGTATATGCATACAGTATTTCTGGCACATGACTGTATATGCATACAGTATTTCTGGCACATGAGTGTAATACATACAGTTTATCTGGCACATGAGTGTAATGCATACAGTATATCTGGCACATGAGTGTAATACATACAGTATATCTGGCACAGGAGTGTATATGCATACAGTATTTCTGGCACATGAGTGTATATGCATACAGTATTTCTGGCACATGAGTGAATATGCATACAGTATTTCTGGCACAAGAGTGTAATGCATACAGTATATCTGGCACATGAGTGAATATGCATACAGTATTTCTGGCACATGAGTGAATATGCATACAGTATATCTGGCACATGATTGTAATGCATACAGTTTATCTGGCACATGAGTGAATAAGCATACAGTATTTCTGGCACATGAGTGAATATGCATACAGTATTTCTGGCACATGAGTGTAATGCATACAGTATATCTGGCACATGAGTGAATATGCGTACAGTATTTCTGGCACATGAGTGAATATGCATACATTATATCTGGCACATGAGTGCATATGCATACAGTATATCTCGCACATGAGTGCAATACATACAGTATATCTGGCACATGAGTGAATAAGCATACAGTATTTCTGGCACATGAGTGAATATGCATACAGTATATCTGGCACATGAGTGTAATGCATACAGTATATCTGGCACATGAGTGAATAAGCATACAGTATTTCTGGCACATGAGTGAATAAGCATACAGTATATCTGGAACATGAGTGAATATGCATACAGTATATCTGGCACATGAGTGAAAAAGCATACAATATATCTGGTTCATGAGAGTATATGCATACAGTTTATCTGGCACATGAGTGAATATGCATACAGTATTTCTGGCACATGAGTGTATATGCATACAGTATTTCTGGCACATGAGTGTAATACATACAGTATATCTGGCACATGAGTGCATATGCATACAGTATTTCTGGCACATGAGTGTAATACATACAGTATATCTGGCACATGAGTGTAATACATACAGTATATCTGGCACATGAGTGTATATGCACACAGTATTTCTGGCACATGAGTGTAATACATACAGTATATCTGGCACATGAGTGTAATACATACAATATATCTGGCACATGAGTGCATATCCATACAGTATTTCTGGCACATGAGTGTAATACATACAGTATATCTGGCACATGAGTGAATAAGCATACAGTATTTCTGGCACATGAGTGTAATACATACAGTATTTCTGGCACATGAGTGTAATACATACAGTATTTCTGGCACATGAGTGTAATACATACAGTATATCTGGCACATGAGTGTATATGCATACAGTATTTCTGGCACATGAGTGTATATGCATACAGTATTTCTGGCACATGAGTGTAATACATACAGTATATCTGGCACATGAGTGTAATACATACAGTATATCTGGCACATGAGTGCATATGCATACAGTATTTCTGGCACATGAGTGTAATACATACAGTATATCTCGCACATGAGTGTAATACAAACAGTATTTCTGGCACATGAGTGTAATACATACAGTATTTCTGGCACATGAATGTAATACATACAGTATATCTGGCACATGAGTGAATATGCATGCAGTATATCTGGCACATGAGTGTAATACATACAGTATATCTGGCACATGAGTGAATAAGCATACAGTATTTCTGGCAAATCAGTGAATATGCATACAGTATTTCTGGCACATGAGTGTATATGCATACAGTATTTATGACACATGAGTGAATATGCATACAGTATTTCTGGCACATGAGTGAATAAGCATACAGTATTTCTGGCACATGAGTGTTATACATACAGTATATCTGGCACATGAGTGTAATACATACAGTATATCTGGCACATGAGTGAATATGCATACAGTATTTCTGGCACATGAGTGAATATGCATACAGTATTTCTGGCACATGAGTGTAATGCATACAGTATATCTGGCACATGAGTGAATATGCATACAGTATTTCTGGCACATGAGTGAATATGCATACAGTATTTCTGGCACATGAGTGTAATGCATACAGTATATCTGGCACATGAGTGAATAAGCATTCAGTATTTCTGGCACATGAGTGTATATGCATACAGTATATCTGGCACATGAGTGAACAAGCATACAGTATATCTGGCACATGAGTGAATAAGCATACAGAATTTCTGGCACATGAGTGTAATACATACAGTATATCTGGCACATGAGTGTAATAGATACAGTATATCTGGCACATGAGTGTAATGCTTACAGTATTTCTGGCACATGAGTGTAATACATACAGTATTTCTGGCACATGAGTGTAATACATACAGTATTTCTGGCACATGAGTGAATATGCATACAGTATATCTGGCACATGAGTGTAATACATACAGTATATCTGGCACATGAGTGTAATGCATACAGTATTTCTGGCACATGAGTGAATAAGCATACAGTATATCTGGCACATGAGTGAATATGCATACAGTATTTCTGGCACATGAGTGTAATACATACAGTATTTCTGGCACATGAGTGAATAAGCATACAGTATTTCTGGCATATGAGTGAAAAAGCATACCTTATTTCTTGCACATGAGTGTAATACATACAGTATATCTGGCACATGAGTGCAATGCATACAGTATATCTGGCACATGAGTGAATATGCATACAGTATTTCTGGCACATGAGTGTATATGCATACAGTATATCTGGCACATGAGTGTAATACATACAGTATATCTGGCACATGAGTGAATATGCATACAGTATATCTGGCACATGAGTGCATAAGCATACAGTATATCTGGCACAAGAGTGTAATACATACAGTATATCTGGCACATGAGTGAATATGCATACAGTTTACCTGGCACATGAGTGTATATGCAATTATGCATACAGTATTTCTGGCACATGAGTGTAATACATACAGTATATCTGGCACATGAGTGCATATGCATACAGTACATCTGGCACATTAGTGAATATCCATACAGTATTTCTGGCACATGAGTGTAATACATACAGTATATCTGGCACATGAGTGTAAGGCATACAGTATATATGGCACATGAGTGTAATACATACAGTATATCTGGCACAGGAGTGTATATGCATACAGTATTTCTGGCACATGAGTGTATATGCATACAGTATTTCTGGCACATGAGTGAATATGCATACAGTATATCTGGCACATGAGTGTAATGCATACAGTTTATCTGGCACAAGAGTGTAATACATACAGTATATCTTGCACATGAGTGCATATGCTTACAGTATTTCTGGCACATGAGTGTAATACATACAGTATATCTGGCACATGAGTGTAATACATACAGTATATCTGGCACATGAGTGTGTATGCACACAGTATTTCTGGCACATGAGTGTAATACATACAGTATATCTGGCACATGAGTGTAATACATACAGTATATCTGGCACATGAGTGCATATGCATACAGTATTTCTGGCACATGAGTGTAATACATACAGTATATCTGGCACATGAGTGTAATACATACAGTATATCTGGCACATGAGTGAATAAGCATACAGTATTTCTGGCACATGAGTGCAATACATACAGTATTTCTGGCACATGAGTGTAATACATACAGTATTTCTGGCACATGAGTGTAATACATACAGTATATCTGGCACAGGAGTGTATATGCATACAGTATTTCTGGCACATGAGTGTATATGCATACAGTATTTCTGGCACATGAGTGTAATACATACAGTATATCTGGCACATGAGTGTAAGGCATACAGTATATATGGCACATGAGTGTAATACATACAGTATATCTGGCACAGGAGTGTATATGCATACAGTATTTCTGGCACATGAGTGTATATGCATACAGTATTTCTGGCACATGAGTGAATATGCATACAGTATATCTGGCACATGAGTGTAATGCATACAGTTTATCTGGCACATGAGAGAATAAGCATACAGTATTTCTGGCACATGAGTGAATATGCATACAGTATTTCTGGCACATGAGTGTAATGCATACAGTATATCTTGCACATGAGTGCATATGCTTACAGTATTTCTGGCACATGAGTGTAATACATACAGTATATCTGGCACATGAGTGTAATACATACAGTATATCTGGCACATGAGTGTGTATGCACACAGTATTTCTGGCACATGAGTGTAATACATACAGTATATCTGGCACATGAGTGTAATACATACAGTATATCTGGCACATGAGTGCATATGCATACAGTATTTCTGGCACATGAGTGTAATACATACAGTATATCTGGCACATGAGTGTAATACATACAGTATATCTGGCACATGAGTGAATAAGCATACAGTATTTCTGGCACATGAGTGCAATACATACAGTATTTCTGGCACATGAGTGTAATACATACAGTATTTCTGGCACATGAGTGTAATACATACAGTATATCTGGCACAGGAGTGTATATGCATACAGTATTTCTGGCACATGAGTGTATATGCATACAGTATTTCTGGCACATGAGTGTAATACATACAGTATATCTGGCACATGAGTGTAAGGCATACAGTATATATGGCACATGAGTGTAATACATACAGTATATCTGGCACAGGAGTGTATATGCATACAGTATTTCTGGCACATGAGTGTATATGCATACAGTATTTCTGGCACATGAGTGAATATGCATACAGTATATCTGGCACATGAGTGTAATGCATACAGTTTATCTGGCACATGAGAGAATAAGCATACAGTATTTCTGGCACATGAGTGAATATGCATACAGTATTTCTGGCACATGAGTGTAATGCATACAGTATATCTGGCACATGAGTGAATATGCATACAGTATTTCTGGCACATGAGTGTATATGCATACAGTATATCTGGCACATGAGTGAATATGCATACAGTATTTCTGGCACATGAGTGTATATGCATACAGTATATCTGGCACATGAGTGTATATGCATACAGTATATCTGGCACATGAGTGTAATGCATACAGTATTTCTGGCACATGAGTGTATATGCATACAGTATATCTGGCACATGAGTGTAATACATACAGTATATCTGGCACATGAGTGAATATGCATACAGTATTTCTGGCACATGAGTGCATATGCATACAGTATTTCTGGCACATGAGTGTATATGCATACAGTATATCTGGCACATGATTGTAATACATACAGTATATCTGGCACATGAGTGAATATGCATACAGTTTATCTGGCACATGAGTGAATATGCATACAGTATTTCTGGCACATGAGTGTATATGCATACAGTATTTCTGGCACATGAGTGTATATGCATACAGTATTTCTGGCACATGAGTGTAATACACACAGTATATCTGGCACATGAGTGCATATGCATACAGTATTTCTGGCACATGAGTGTAATACATACAGTATATCTGGCACATGAGTGTAATACATACAGTATATCTGGCACATGAGTGTAATACATACAGTGTTTCTAGGCACATGAGTGTAATACATACAGTATATCTGGCACATGAGTGTAATACATACAGTATATCTGGCACATGAGTGTAATGCATACAGTATTTCTGGCACATGAGTGTAATACATACAGTATTTCTGGCACATGAGTGTAATACATACAGTATTTCTGGCACATGAGAGAATATGTATACAGTAATTCTGGCACATGAGTGTAATGCATACAGTATATCTGGCACATGAGTGAATAAGCATACAGTATTTCTGGCACATGAGTGAATAAGCATACAGTTTTTTTGGCACATGAGTGTAATACATACAGTATTTCTGGCACATGAGTGAATAAGTATACAGTATTTCTGGCACATGAGTGAATAAGCATGCAGTATTTCTGGCACATGAGTGTAATGCATACAGTATATCTGGCACATGAGTGTAATGCATACAGTATATCTGGCACATGAGTGAATATGCATACAGTATTTCTGGCACATGAGTGTATATGCATACAGTATATCTGGCACATGAGTGAATATGCATACAGTATTTCTGGCACATGAGTGTATATGCATACAGTATATCTGGCACATGAGTGTAATACATACAGTATATCTGGCACATGAGTGAATATGCATACAGTATATCTGGCACATGAGTGCATATGCATACAGTATTTCTGGCACATGAGTGTATATGCATACAGTATATCTGGCACATGATTGTAATACATACAGTATATCTGGCACATTAGTGAATATGCATACAGTTTATCTGGCACATGATTGAATATGCATACAGTATTTCAGGCACATGAGTGTATATGCATACAGTATTTCTGGCACAAGAGCGTATATGCATACAGTATTTCTGGCATATGAGTGTAATACACACAGTATATCTGGCACATGAGTGCATATGCATACAGTATTTCTGGCACATGAGTGTAATACATACAGTATATCTGGCACATGAGTGTAATACATACAGTATATCTGGCACATGAGTGTAATACATACAGTATATCTGGCACAGGAGTGTATATGCATACAGTATATCTGGCACATGAGTGTAATACATACAGTATATCTGGCACATGAGTGAATATGCATACAGTATATCTGGCACATGAGTGCATATGCATACAGTATTTCTGGCACATGAGTGTATATGCATACAGTATATCTGGCACATGATTGTAATACATACAGTATATCTGGCACATTAGTGAATATGCATACAGTTTATCTGGCACATGAGTGAATATGCATACAGTATTTCAGGCACATGAGTGTATATGCAATTATGCATACAGTATTTCTGGCACATGAGCGTATATGCATACAGTATTTCTGGCACATGAGTGTAATACACACAGTATATCTGGCACATGAGTGCATATGCATACAGTATTTCTGGCACATGAGTGTAATACATACAGTATATCTGGCACATGAGTGTAATACATACAGTATATCTGGCACATGAGTGTAATACATACAGTATATCTGGCACAGGAGTGTATATGCATACAGTATTTCTGGCACATGAGTGTATATGCATACAGTATTTCTGGCACATGAGTGAATATGCATACGGTATTTCTGGCACATGAGTGTAATGCATACAGTATATCTGGCACATGAGTGAATATGCATACAGTATTTCTGGCACATGAGTGAATATGCATACAGTATATCTGGCACATGAGTGTAATGCATACAGTTTATCTGGCACATGAGTGAATAAGCATACAGTATTTCTGGCAGATGAGTGAATATGCATACAGTATTTCTGGCACATGAGTGTAATGCATACAGTATATCTGGCACATGAGTGAATATGCGTACAGTATTTCTGGCACATGAGTGAATATGCATACAGTATATCTGGCACATGAGTGCATATGCATACAGTATATCTGGCACATGAGTGTAATACATACAGTATATCTGGCACATTAGTGAATAAGCATACAGTATTTCTGGCACTTGAGTGAATATGCATACAGTATATCTGGCACATGAGTGTAATGCATACAGTATATCTGGCACATGAGTGAATAAGCATACAGTATTTCTGGCACATGAGTGAATAAGCATACAGTATATCTGGCACATGAGTGAATATGCATACAGTATATCTGGCACATGAATGAAAAAGCATACAGTATATCTGGCACATGAGAGTATATGCATACAGTATATCTGGCACATGACTTTAATACATACAGTATTTCTGGCACATGAGTGTAATACATACAGTATATCTGGCACATGAGTGTAATACATACAGTATATCTGGCACATGAGTGTAATGCATACAGTATTTCTGGCACATGAGTGTAATACAAACAGTATTTCTGGCACATGAGTGTAATACATACGGTATTTCTGGCACATGAGAGAATATGCATACAGTAATTCTGGCACATGAGTGTAATGCATACAGTATATCTGGCACATGAGTGAATAAGCATACAGTATTTCTGGCACATGAGTGAATAAGCATACAGTTTTTTTGTCACATGAGTGTAATACATACAGTATTTCTGGCACATGAGTGAATAAGCATACAGTATTTCTGGCACATGAGTGAATAAGCATACAGTATTTCTGGCACATGAGTGTAATACATACAGTATATCTGGCACATGAGTGTAATGCATACAGTATATCTGGCACATGAGTGAATATGCATACAGTATTTCTGGCACATGAGTGTATATGCATACAGTATATCTGGCACATGATTGAATATGCATACAGTATTTCTGGCACATGAGTGTATATGCTTACAGTATATCGGGCACATGAGTGTAATACATACAGTATATCTGGCACATGAGTGAATATGCATACAGTATATCTGGCACATGAGTGCATATGCATACAGTATTTCTGGCACATGAGTGTATATGCATACAGTATATCTGGCACATGATTGTAATACATCAGTATATCTGGCACAGGAGTGTATATGCATACAGTATTTCTGGCACATGAGTGTATATGCATACAGTATTTCTGGCACATGAGTGTAATACACACAGTATATCTGGCACATGAGTGCATATGCATACAGTATTTCTGGCACATGAGTGTAATACATACAGTATATCTGGCACATGAGTGTAATACATACAGTATATCTGGCACATGAGTGTATATGCACACAGTATTTCTGGCACATGAGTGTAATACATACAGTATATCTTGGACATGAGTGTAATACATACAGTATATCTGGCACATGAGTGCATATGCATACAGTATTTCTGGCACATGAGTGTAATACATACAGTATATCTGGCACATGAGTGTAATGCATACAGTATATCTGGCACATGAGTGAATATGCATACAGTATTTCTGGCACATGAGTGTATATGCATACAGTATATCTGGCACATGATTGAATATGCATACAGTATTTCTGGCACATGAGTGTATATGCTTACAGTATATCGGGCACATGAGTGTAATACATACAGTAATTCTGGCACATGAGTGTAATGCATACAGTATATCTGGCACATGAGTGAATAAGCATACAGTATTTCTGGCACATGAGTGAATAAGCATACAGTTTTTTTGGCACATGAGTGTAATACATACAGTATTTCTGGCACATGAGTGAATAAGCATACAGTATTTCTGGCACATGAGTGAATAAGCATACAGTATTTCTGACACATGAGTGTAATACATTCAGTATATCTGGCACATGAGTGTAATGCATACAGTATATCTGGCACATGAGTGAATATGCATACAGTATTTCTGGCACATGAGTGTATATGCATACAGTATATCTGGCACATGATTGAATATGCTACAGTATTTCTGGCACATGAGTGTATATGCATACTGTATATCTGGCACATGAGTGTAATACATACAGTATATCTGGCACATGAGTGAATATGCATACAGTATATCTGGCACATGAGTGCATATGCATACAGTATTTCTGGCACATGAGTGTATATGCATACAGTATATCTGGCACAGGAGTGTATATGCATACAGTATTTCTGGCACATGAGTGTATATGCATACAGTATTTCTGGCACATGAGTGAATATGCATACAGTATTTCTGGCACATGAGTGTAATGCATACAGTATATCTGGCACATGAGTGAATATGCATACAGTATTTCTGGCACATGAGTGAATATGCATACAGTTTTTCTGGCACATGAGTGTAATACATACAGTATTTCTTGCACATGAGTGAATAAGCATACAATATTTCTGGCACATGAGTGAATAAGCATACAGTATTTCTGGCACATGAGTGTAATACATACAGTATATCTGGCACATGAGTGTAATGCATACAGTATATTCGGCACATGAGTGCATATGCATACAGTATTTCTGGCACATGAGTGTTTATGCATACAGTATATCTGGCACATGAGTGTAATACATACAGTATATCTGGCACATGAGTGAATATGCATACAGTATATCTGGCACATGAGTGCATATGCTTACAGTATTTCTGGCACATGAGTGTAATACATACAGCATATCTGGCACATGAGTGCATATGCATACAGTATTTCTGGCACATGAGTGTATATCCATACAGTATTTCTGGCACATGAGTGAACAAGCATACAGTATATCTGGCACATGAGTGTATATGCATACAGTATATCTGGCGCATGAGTTAATATGCATACAGTATTTCTGGCACATGAGTGTATATGCATACAGTATTTCTGGCACATGAGTGTAATACATACAGTATATCTTGCACATGAGTGTAATACATACAGTATTTCTGGCACATGAGTGAATATGCATACAGTATATCTGGCACATGAGTGTATATGCATACAGTATATCTGGCACATGAGTTTAGTACATACAGTAAATCTGGCACATGAGTGAATATGCATGCAGTATATCTGGCACATGAGTGTAATACATACAGTATATCTGGCACATGAGTGTATATGCATACAGTATATCTGGCATATGAGTGTAATACATACAGTATATTTGGCACATGAATGTATATGCATACAGTATTTCTGGCACATGAGTGTAATGCATACAGTATATCTGGCACATGAGTCAATATGTATACAGTATATCTGGCACATGAGTGTAATGCATACAGTATATCTGGCACATGAGTGAATATGCATACAGTATATCTGGCCAGGGCCGCCATCAGGGGGGGACTGCCGGTACTATTGTCCCGGGCCCCGGCAGAGAGGGGGCCCGGCCGGCAGCAGAGTGCATAAGGACTAGTGGTATTTTGAAGTTGGTGCCAGCAGCGAATTAGCTGGTGAACCTGAAGCCAATCAGGAGCGCCCGCAGCGGCGGCTCCTGATTGGCTGCCAGTTTGCGAGTTTTATTGGCTCGCATCTGGCACCAAATCGAAATGCCGCTAGTCCTTATGCACTCTGCTGCCGGCCTGGCCCCCTCTCTGTCTGGGACTTGGGGTGAGTGTAAGCAGCAACGAGGAGCAGCAGCAGCATCATGGCAACCACCTGCCTGTGAGGAGAGGCTGGCCGGAAGAGAGCAGCTGAGGGAAGGGGGAGCAGCAGCGGCGGGGAAGAGGCTATCTACAGCCGACGCCCATGTCATATGAAGTTAAGAGAAAGTGCCCTCTCGGGCAGGAGAGGCGGCGGGGGATCCCACTTCCCATCCAGTTATTCCTGCTACAGATACCAGGTACCGAGACTCCCATTGTCACACCTTCACTTTGCTCTTAATCTCTCAGCCTGCACCCTCACCCTTCACCCTGTACCCTCAGCCTGCACTCTCACCCTGCACCCTTCACCCTGTACTCTCACCCTTCACCCTCAGCCTGCACTCTCACCCTGTACCCTCACCCTGTACCCTCAGCCTGCACCCTCACCCTGTACCCTCAGCCTGCACTCTCACCCTTCACCCTCAGCCTGCACTCTCACCCTGCACCCTTCACCCTCAGCTTGCACTCTCACCCTGTACCCTTCAGCCTGCACTCTCACCCTGCACCCTCACCCTGTACCCTTCACCCTCACCCTGCACCCTCAGCCTGCACTCTCACCCTTCACCCTCAGCCTGCACTCTCACCCTGTACCCTTCACCCTCACACTGCACCCTCACCCTTCACCCTTAGCCTGCACTCTCACCCTTCACCCTCAGCCTGCACTCTCACCCTGCACCCTTCAGCCTCAGCCTGCACTCTCACCCTGCACCCTTCACCCTTCACCCTGCACCCTTCACCCTGCACTCTCACCCTGCACCTGCACCCTCACCCTGCACTCTCACCCTGCACTCTCACCCTGCACCCTCACCCTTCACCCTCAGCCTGCACTCTCACCCTTTACCCTGCACTCTCACCCTGCACTCTCAGCCTGCACTCTCACCCTTCACCCTCACCCTGTACCCTCACCCTCACCCTGTACCTTCACCCTGTACCCTCACCCTGCACCCTTCACCCTGCACCCTTCACCCTCACCCTGTACCCTCACCCTCACCCTGTACCTTCACCCTGTACCCTCACCCTGCACCCAGCACCCTGCACTCTCACCCTGCACTCTCACCCTGCACCCTCACCCTGTACCCTTACCCTGCACCCTCACCCTCAGCCTGCACTCTCACCCTTTACCCTTCACCCTCACCCTGCACTCTCAGCCTGCACCCTCAGCCTGCACCCTCAGCCTGCACTCTCACCCTTCACCCTGCACTCTCACCCTGCACTCTCACCCTGCACCCTCAGCCTGCACTCTCACCCTTCACCCTCAGCCTGCACTCTCACCCTGTACCCTTCACCCTCACACTGCACCCTCACCCTTCACCCTTAGCCTGCACTCTCACCCTTCACCCTCAGCCTGCACTCTCACCCTGCACCCTTCAGCCTCAGCCTGCACTCTCACCCTGCACCCTTCACCCTTCACCCTGCACCCTTCACCCTGCACTCTCACCCTGCACCTGCACCCTCACCCTGCACTCTCACCCTGCACTCTCACCCTGCACCCTCACCCTTCACCCTCAGCCTGCACTCTCACCCTTTACCCTGCACTCTAACCCTGCACTCTCAGCCTGCACTCTCACCCTTCACCCTCACCCTGTACCCTCACCCTCACCCTGTACCTTCACCCTGTACCCTCACCCTGCACCCTTCACCCTGCACCCTTCACCCTCACCCTGTACCCTCACCCTCACCCTGTACCTTCACCCTGTACCCTCACCCTGCACCCAGCACCCTGCACTCTCACCCTGCACTCTCACCCTGCACTCTCACCCTGCACCCTCACCCTGTACCCTTACCCTGCACCCTCACCCTCAGCCTGCACTCTCACCCTTTACCCTTCACCCTCACCCTGCACTCTCAGCCTGCACCCTCAGCCTGCACCCTCAGCCTGCACTCTCACCCTTCACCCTGCACTCTCACCCTGCACTCTCACCCTGCACCCTGCACCCTTCACCCTGCACTCTCACCCTCACCTTACTCCCACACCTTTCTCTAAATTGGTTTACCCACCATTGATGCCATACCTCCACTGTAGCTCCACCCACATTCACAGCAACACCCACCTCTGACAAACTGTCCCCCACCCGCCCAAAGTAAGGGGCCCTGTCTGTTTTGACAGTCTGGGGCCCCACAATTTCTGATGGCAGCCCTGTATCTGGCACAAGAGTGTATATGCATACAGTATTTCTGGCACATGAGTGTAATACATAAACTTTATCTGGCACATGAGTGCATATGCATACAGTATTTCTGGCACATGATTGTATATGCATACAGTATTTCTGGCACATGAGTGTAATACATACAGTATATCTGGCACATGAGTGTAATACATACAATATTTCTGGCACATGAGTGAATATGCATACAGTATTTCTGGCACATGAGTGTATATGCATACAGTATATCTGGCACATGAGTGTAATACATACAGTATATCTGGCACATGAGTGTAATGCATACAGTTTATCTGGCACATGAGTGAATAAGCATACAGTATTTCTGGCACATGAGTGTAATACATACAGTATATCTGGCACATGAGTGTAATACATACAGTATATCTGGCACATGAATGTATATGCATACAGTATTTCTGGCACATGAGTGTAATGCATACAGTATATCTGGCACATGAGTGAATATGCATAGAGTATATCTGGCACATGAGTGTAATACATACAGTATATCTGGCACATGAGTGAATATGCATACAGTATTTCTGGCACATGAGTGAATAAGCATACAGTATATCTGGCACATGAGTGAATATGCATACAGTATATCTGGCACATGAGTGTAATACATACAGTATATCTGGCAAATGAGTGAATATGCATACAGTATTTCTGGCACATGAGTGTATATGCATACAGTATTTATGGCACATGAGTGAATATGCATACAGTATTTCTGGCACATGAGTGTATATGCATACATTATTTCTGGCACATGAGTGTAATACATACAGTATTTTTGGCACATGAGTGTATATGCATACAGTATTTCTGGCACATGAGTGAATAAGCATACAGTATTTCTGGCACATGAGTGTAATACATACAGTATTTCTGGCACATGAGTGTATATGCATACTAGGGGTGAGCGGGTTCGGATTTCTGAAATCCGAACCCCCCCGAGCCCCCCCGATCCGAGTCCGATCCGAATCAGGCTCGACTTTTCCCGCCTGACTCGGATCTGAAATCGAGGCAAAACATCATCATCCCGCCTTCCGAGTCTCGCGGGTTTTGGATCCTATATAAGGTACCCACGTCGGCGCCATTTTCTCACTCGGCTGTGGACAGTGAAGAGGGAGGGTGGGAGTTAGGGCTGTGTAGTGTAGTGTAGTGCTGCTGTTGTCCACTACTTCAAAGTCCATAGGGGCTGGCTGTGTTGTGCTGTGCTGCTGTTGTTAATAGGGGCTGTGTCCACTACTTCAAAGTCCATAGGGGCTGGCTGGACTGTGTTGTGCAGTCAGTTCTCCATAGGGGCTGTGTCCACTCCAAAGTCCTGTGCAGTGTCCCAGTCCTAAAGAGGTGCTGTAGTGTTGTCCAGGGGGTGCTCTGTCCATCAGGGGTGCTCCCCCCAAGTGCTAAAAAAATAATATATTTTCTGTGTTTGTGAATTGTGTGCGCAGTAGCCACACGTGCATCAACAAAGTAGTGCCAAGCGTGCGCCTGTGTCATAAGTAAAGGGCCGGCTGGCTTGACCGTTAAAGGGTGCTGTAACCCCCGAAAGTACACTCCAGTCCAAACCAAAAAAAAATTATTTTCTGTGTTTGTGAATTGTGTGCGCAGTAGCTGCACGTGCATCAACAAAGTAGTGCCAAGCGTGCGCCTGTGTCATAAGTAAAGGGCCGGCTGGCTTGACCGTTAAGGGTGCTGTAACCCCCGAAAGTACACTCCAGTCCAAACCAAAAAAATATATATTTTCTGTGTTTGTGAATTGTGTGCGCAGTAGCCGCACGTGCATCAACAAAGTAGTGCCAAGCGTGCGCCTGTGTCATAAGTAAAGGGCCGGCTGGCTTGACCGTTAAGGGTGCTGTAACCCCCGAAAGTACACTCCAGTCCAAACCAAAAAAAAAATTATTTTCTGTGTTTGTGAATTGTGTGCGCAGTAGCCGCACGTGCATCAACAAAGTAGTGCCAAGCGTGCGCCTGTGTCATAAGTAAAGGGCCGGCTGGCTTGACCGTTAAGGGTGCTGTAACCCCCGAAAGTACACTCCAGTCCAAACCAAAAAAAAAATTATTTTCTGTGTTTGTGAATTGTGTGCGCAGTAGCCGCACGTGCATCAACAAAGTAGTGCCAAGTGTGCGCCTGTGTCATAAGTAAAGGGCCGGCTGGCTTGACCGTTAAAGGGTTCTGTAACCCCCAAAGTACACTCCAAACCAAAAAAATATATATTTTCTGTGTTTGTGACTTGTGTGCACTGTGGCTGCACGTGCATCAACAAAGGAGCAGCGCCAAGCGTGCGCCTGTGTCCCATAAGTAAAGAGCCGGCTGGCTCATTTCTTAAAGGGTGGTGTAACCCACAAAGTGCACTACTCTCCAGCAAAAATAAAAAAATATTTTCTGTGTTTGTGTGCGCTTTAGCCGCACGTATTTATATCAATATAACATAAATGGAGGACCAAACTTTCTCTGATAAAAATAAAATAGGGAAAGATCAAGAACCACTTCCTACTAGTGCTGTTGCTGCTGCTGGGAGTTGTTCATCATCCCAGAGAGGAAGTAGGAACATCACTACTTTTACTAAACAATTGACCCTCCAACAGTCCCTAGCGATGAGGATGAAGTACGACAGCAGTCATCCTGAAGCAAAACGTATAACTGAGGCCTTGACTGCTATGTTGGTGTTAGACGTGCGTCCGGTATCCGACATTAGTGCAGTGGGATTTAGACAATTGATGGAGGTAGTGTGTCCTCGGTTCCAAATCCCGTCTAGATTCCACCTGCATCCTCAAAGCAGCAGCGACAAGCGTGCGTCTGTCTGTTAAAGGGTGGTGACACCCTCAAAGTGTGCTACACAAACAATTAAAATATTGTTCTTTTTTTTTCTGTCTTTGTGAAATGTGTGGGCTGTAGCCGCACCTGCATCCTTAAAGCAGCAGCGACAATCGTGCGTCTGTCTGTTAAAGGGTGGTGACACCCTCAAAGTGTGCTACACAAACAATTAAAATATTGTTCTTTTTTTTTCTGTCTTTGTGAATTGTGTGGGCTGTAGCCGCACTTGCAACCTCAAAGCAGCAGCGACAAGCGTGCGTCTGTCTGTTAAAGGGTGTTGTAACTCTCAAAGTGCTCCAAAAAAATCAAATTTTTTTTTTTAATGTGTTTGTGACTTGTGTGCGATGTAGCCACACTTGCATCCTCAAAGCAGCAGCGACAAGCGTGCGTCTGTCTGTTAAAGGGTGGTGACACCCTCAAAGTGTGCTACACAAACAATAAAAATATTCTTCTTCTTTTTGCTGTCTTTGTGAATTGTGTGGGCTGTAGCCGCACCTGCATCCTTAAAGCAGCAGTGACAAGCGTGCGTCTGTCTGTTAAAGGGTGGTGACACCCTCAAAGTGTTCTACACAAACAATTAAAATATTGTTCTTTTTTTTCGGTCTTTGTGAAATGTGTGGGCTGTAGCCGCACCTGCATCCTTAAAGCAGCAGCGACAAGCGTGCGTCTGTCTGTTAAAGGGTGGTGTAACTCTCAAAGTGCTCCAAAAAATAAAAAACGATTTTTTTAATGTGTTTGTGACTTGTGTGCGATGTAGCCGCACTTGCATCCTCAAAGCAGCAGCGACAAGCGTGCGTCTGTCTGTTAAAGGGTGGTGACACCCTCAAAGTGTGCTACACAAACAATAAAAATATTCTTCTTCTTTTATCTGTCTATGTGAATTGTGTGGGCTGTAGCCGCACCTGCATCGTTAAAGCAGCAGCGACAAGCGTGCGTCTGTCTGTTAAAGGGTGGTGACACCCTCAAAGTGTTCTACACAAACAATTAAAATATTGTTCTTTTTTTTCGGTCTTTGTGAAATGTGTGGGCTGTAGCCGCACCTGCATCCTTAAAGCAGCAGCGACAAGCGTGCGTCTGTCTGTTAAAGGGTGGTGTAACTCTCAAAGTGCTCCAAAAAATAAAAAACTATTTTTTTTATGTGTTTGTGACTTGTGTGCGATGTAGCCGCACTTGCATCCTCAAAGCAGCAGCGACAAGCGTGCGTCTGTCTGTTAAAGGGTGGTGACACCCTCAAAGTGTGCTACACAAAGAATAAAAATATTCTTCTTCTTTTTTCTGTCTTTGTGAATTGTGTGGGCTGTAGCCGCACTTGCATCCTCAAAGCAGCAGCGACAAGCGTGCATCTGTCTGTTAGAGGGTGGTGTAACCCTCAAAGTGTGCTCCACAAACAATAAAAATATTCTTTTTTTTTTTCTGTCTTTGTGAATTGTGTGGGCTGTAGCCGCACTTGAATCCTCAAAGCAGCAACGACAAGCGTGCGTCTGTCTGTTAAAGGATTACATCTGTGACAGTATCCAAGTAGGCATGTCAGACAGTCCGTACCTGTACTGGCAGGAAAAAGAAGCAATTTGGAGGTCCCTGTACAAACTGGCTCTATTTTACCTGAGTTGCCCCCCCTCCAGTGTGTACTCCGAAAGAGTGTTTAGTGCAGCCGGGAACCTTGTTAGCGAAAGGCGTAGGAGGTTGCTTCCACAAAATGTGGAGAAGATGATGTTCATAAAATGAATGATCAACTCTTCCAGGGAGACCAGCCTCCAGAACGTACAGAGGGACCTGTGGTTCCAGCAGGGACGAATTAATACTCTGTGAGGATGAGGATGTACATAACACTGAAGAGGGTGAGGAATCTGTGGATGAGGAGGATGAGGACGACTTCTTGCCTCCGTAGAGCCAGTTTGTGCAGGGACAGATTAATTGCCAGCTTGTTTTGTGGGGGCCCAAACGAACCAATCATTTCAGCCACAGTTGTGTGGCAGACCCTGGCGCTGAAATGAATGGTTTGTTAAAGTGTGCATGTCCTGTTTATACAACATAAGGGTGGGTGGGAGGGCCCAAGGACAATTCCATCTTGCACCTCTTTTTTTTCTTTGCATTATGTACAGTTTGGGGCCTAGTTTTTCAATGCCATCCTGTCTGCCACTGCAGTTTCACGCCTAGATGGGTCACGTGTTTGTGCCGCCCTCTCGTGTCGCTTAGCATAGTCATCCAGCTACCTCGGTGCAACCTTTTGGACATAAAAACACTATTGTGAGGTGTGAGGTATTTAGAATAGACTGGAAATGAGTGGAAATTAAGGTTATTGAGGTTAATAATAGCATAGGAGCAGAAAAACCTACAAATTCTGTGATTTTAGCTGTTTTTATGCTTTTTTTCAAAAAAATACAGATTCAAAACACAAAACCCAGAACCCAAAACACGGAAGGGTGGTTTTGGCAAAACCAATCCAGATCCAAAACACGAAGAAAGATCCAGATCCAAAACCAAAACACAAAACACGAAAAGTGGCCGGTGCACACCCCTAATGCATACAGTATTTCTGGCACATGAGAGTATATGCATACAGTATTTCCTGCACACGAGAGTCGATGCATACAGTATTTATGGCACATGAGTGTATATGCATACAGTATTTCTGGCACATGAGTGAATAAGCATCCAGTATTTCTGGCACATGAGTGTAATACATACAGTATCTCTGGCACATGAGTGTAGATGCATACAGTATTTCTGGCACATGAGAGTATATGCATACAGTATTTCTGGCACATGAGAGTCTATGCATACAGTATTTATGGCACATGAATGTATATGCATACAGTATTTATGGCACATGAATGTATATGCATACAGTATTTAAGGCACATGAATGTATATGCATACAGTATTTATGGCACATGAGTGTATATGCATACAGTATTTCTGGCACATGAGAGTATATGCATACAGTATTTCTGGCACATGACAGTCTATGCATACAGTATTTATGGCACATGAATGTATATGCATACATTACAGCACTCTCCAATTCTTCAGCTGCACATTTGCTTTCCAGTGATCGTTTTATTTATGCCATATTGGGAACAAGGGGCGTAAAGAGATCTGTTGGTCCCCAGTATAAAGTGGTGTGGCCAAATATGTAATTGCATGGCCACGCCACATAGTGAATACCAGGACCCTATGCAAAAGCTTCACAGGGCCATGTGCCACCAATGTAGAAGGCATTGGCCATGCCTTCCTGAGGATATAGTTCAGAGTGGTTCAAAGTTCTGTACTATCTACTGTCACAACTATACAACCCCCTTATTTTTTTTTAAACATTAGTAATTATAGATTTTTTTGATTACAGAAAATAGTATTCAAAATAGAAAAAGGGGGCCAGGAGGAGTACCCAGTATGTAAAATCAAGTATCAAATAACGTAAAATAAATTAGATACAGATACATGCAGTACACAATCATATAATATGAACAACCGTAAGGCACAGTTAGAGCAGCAATAAGCTCTTCATGAAGATCCAAAGTGAGGAGAGTCCAAAAGACTACATTCTGCATGTAGACCAGCTCTGCTATTACCTTTCTGTTCCTTCCAGTATTCACTCCAACCAAATCACCTCATCAAAGGGGAGGAAGCTGAGGTGGAGTATCTGCAATTTTCTGTTTCAAATGTTGAAGTGCTTCTCTGTCTTATTCTCCATGGCAGACAAGCTAGGCTGACAGAAGTAGTGCGCCTTAGCTAAGCTGGGCAATAATTGCTTTAGTAGCTAAAAGGATATGTCCCATAATGTACTTTTCTCCAGATGCTATATTACCTGAAGAAAATGAAAGAGAGTCACTGACAGGAATCGGTATGAGATGCCTGCGCTCGGGATCCCGGCTGTTAGACTCCCGACGCTGGCATCCTAAAAGGGCTAGCATACCGACACTTGTTGGTCGGTATGCTAACCCTCCACCTGTCCCTATCCTAACCGTAACCCTTTCTCTTTGGTGCCTAACCCTAACTACCCCCCCTAGTGCCTAACCCTATCATCCTCCCCCGGTGCCTAACCCTAACCCTTCCCCCTTAGTGCCTAACCCTAACCCTCACCCTAGTGCCTAACCCTAAACCTAACCCCCCCTATCCCCCGATACATACATTCGGTATCCCGGCGGTCGGGATGCGGGCGGTTAGACTCCCGACGCCGGCATCCTGAAAGGGCTAGCATACCGACACTTGTTGGTCGGTATGCTAACCTTCCACCTGTCCCTATCCTAACCGTAACCCTTTCTCTTTGGTGCCTAACCCTAACTTCCACCCATAGTGCCTAACCCTATCATCATCCTCCGGTGCCTAACCCTAACCCTTCTCCCTTAGTGCCTAACCCTAACCCTCACCCTAGTGCCTAACCCTACACCTAAACCCCCCTATCCCCCGATACATACATTCGGTATCCCGGCGGTCGGGATGCGGGCGCCGGGCTTCTGAACGGCGTCAGGATTTCATCTTCGGTAATAGGAGCATCAGCATCCAGACCACCGGGATGCTGAACGTATACCCACTGACACCAGCACCCTGTGATCATTCTAATTGAAGAGAAAACCGCCACCCATAGAAGTCTGAGAATTGGACAGTCCAAAAATACATGGAAAACTTCTCCCACCTGTCCACAATCTCCCCACTAATATTTAGATATGGAGGGACAGATTTTGTTCTGCCTACTCATGGTGAGATATAATCTATTTAGTAATTTAAAGAATATTTCCGCATGATTGAAACGAGACACCTTGAAGCACGTGCAAAATATAACTGCCCATATATTATGTCAGTGGTTGTGTCAGATCTGCCGCCCATTAGAGTTAAACAGGGAATTTACCCTTCTTAGTATCAAGCAGTATCAGGTGGTAACACCAAGTGATATTACCTCTATGGGTAGTAGAGAAAAAATGTGCAAGTCATACTGGGGTAAATTTGTTACATGAGTGCTGGGGATAATCTGTAGTCAATGTTTCAGTTGGAGATATTTAAAAAAAATGGTGGAGGAACAACAAAGGCAGACTGTAAATGAGAGAAAGGAAACAAACGATTATCACATATAACCTCCCCAAGAGTAGATATCCCATTGCTAATCCAATTGATAAACTTTAAGTTTGGGGTCAGGTGGACTATTCCAGCCAAAGAAAGAGTTGGGGAAGACAGCTTTATTTCCTCTGCATTCTTCACTAGAGTACATGCTGCAATGGTGGCTGAATCAACTTTAAAAGCGGTAAAATGATTAGGGCAACTAGATACATGAAGCCATAACAAGTCTGAAAGTGAGAACAGCTGAGATAAATCACTTTCAAGGACAAACCATGGCTTTAGGGTAACTGCAAACCAATCCCGAGCTTGATTTAACAAGCATGCAATCTGGTACTACTTCAAGCTAGGGATTGCCATACCCACTCCTGATTTAGGAATGGACATAACACATCGGGCAATCCATGTTTACCTGATTTCCACATATATTTGGTATGGAAACAATACAACAGTTTTGGGAGCAGAACCATTTTTATCACAGTAAGTCCAAGCTGAAAGACCTCCTGGAACATATAGTTCCTTGTAAGTTTCTATATTTTAATAAGAAGGGGGCAAATAGTTCTTGTTCCTGTACAGGGATCCATACTCCTAAATACCTAAGACTATGAGAATGCCAAGCATATTTATAGTCATCCTGCAGTTTTGATAGCAATATTTTAGTAGTAGTTAACTCAGATTTAGTAGTAGTTAACTCTTAACATAGAATCATAGAATTTGACAGCAGAAAAGAACCATGTGGCCCATCTAGTCTGCCCCCACTCATAGAAGGACACTCCGGGATTTTCCTCCAGCACAGAATGTATGGAAGGAAGAGAGATCTCATGGCTAGAAAGACACAACAAGATATCAACCACAGACAAGCAAATTTTATGTGGAGAACCAGAAATATTGTGTCCAAGGATAGAATGTGTACATCTCATTTTCTCAGCTAGAGGCTCAATTGCAAGCACAAAAATCAAGGGATAAAGCGGGCAATCCTGACATATACCATTTGAAATGTTGAAGGTGGAATCAAAAAGCTCATTGCTAAATATTCTCGCTGAAGGTGAAAAGTACAAAGCTAAAATTAAATAAAAAAACCTGCCTTGAAGTAAAAAACATTGCAGAACAATAGTTTAGTAACCCTAATGGAGCCTATTGAATGCCTTTTCAACATTGAGTGAAAGCAACAACAAAGGTTCATCCATGCCATACACCTTTCCACACTGCTAAACACCTGGTGGTTGTTATCTGGGGCCTGTCTGTTCAGTGCAAATCCCACTTGGTCCAGTTGAAACAAGGAGGGCAACAAGGGACCAAATCTGTTAACAACTAATTTTGCATACAGTTTGACATCTGTATTCAACAATACTATAGGGGAGATAATTGTGAATGGAAGTTGGATTTTTGCCCAGTTTGAGAAGGGCAACAATCTGAGCTTCAAGCATTTCCCAAAGGAAACGTCCCATTGTAGGGGCTTCATTAAACATAGTCACCAAAACAGGGGCCAGAGCAGTTCTGAAGGTTTTGTAAAAGTTATTAATGTATCCATCTGGAATCTGAACTATGTCTAAAGGGATAGAAGTAATAACCCCCACCTTCTCCTCCTCAGACCAAGGAGAGTCAAAGGACTGGCAGACTTCAGGGTAAAGGGTGCGGAGACAAAGATTATTCAAGAAATGGTCAATGCACTCTGCGGTATGTTGAGAAGTGTTAGGGTCAGTCCCAATGTTATACAGTTGGGAATAGTATTTAGCAAAAACATTTGCCACATCCAAAGGGTCAGAAACCTTTCCACCCAATGAGTTAAATATGATCTGGGTTCGTTCTCTAGCCAATTTCCCACTCAACTTCTATGCAAGCACAATTACGACGGAACAATTACGACGGAACAAGTTTCTCTGAACGTCCCTCAAATAGTAAATATTCAAATGTTCTCTAGCCTTGGCCAGCTTCTTAAAAAAGCCACTATTGCTGAGATTATCTTTTATGGTTCTCCTCAATCTGAGAGACCTTAGATTCTAGATCAGATGGCATTTTAAAATTGCTTTTTTGAGTCTAGCTGCCACCTGAATCGTAGAGGTGTCCTCTGGTTTATTAGTATTTAAGAACAGAGGGTATGATTCAAAGATGCACGAAGATGTTGGATGCAGAGGAGCAAGTTTTTGCCACTACTGATGTGTCAAAGTTGCACTGCGCACGTGTTGATGGATTAGTGACAGCGGTCAAAGTGAGGATTTTTTTGTAAAGTGACTGACAGGTAGTCAGCATTTGGCAGAGGTAACGTGGTGTGATTAGAAAAATGCAAGCATATGGAGATTGTTTTCTGGGTGTGCTCTAGTGAAGCTCTGCAAATTCAATCACAGCTGCAGAGAACCTGGCATCTTAGGAGAGCCGCTCTGTCTGAGGCAGCATAGGCTTACTCAGAAGTTCAATGTGCAACCAATGTTTCCAATGTTCCTGCTATTTTACGTCAGCAGCGAATGTCAGACACCAGAGGTGGGCACCTCAATGCACAAGATGGTGGCTGAGACATAGACAAAATATCAACATGTTCAAAATGTCAACATTATGGGTATCTACTTTCTGATGTGAATGGTTAAATATTCTCTGTGAAGCGCTATGGAATATGTGTGCGCTATATAGATAACTGATAATAAATAAAATAAATAAGTAAATAAGATCAGCACCAAGAGGTAAACAATCTCAACTTTACTTTTTGTACATTCACATTTATAGAAACCAGCGGGAACATTGCCAGCACATACTCCACCTTGCAGGTGTCTCTACAATTTGTCTAACATTCCGATTGAAGTCTGACAATTGACATTTGTTTTTAGACGATCACTGCCTGTTGTAGAGGGAGTAAAGAGCAATATTTTCCCCTATCTGCTGAAATTCTTGTCCACTTTCATAATTACTGTATTTCTCTATGTTTTGTTTATCAATGCTTGTTTAACTAGTTCTCTCCATCCTACATTTATACATATGTACAGTATATACTGTATACTTCTTAGATTACCTTTTTAATTTGTGATGATAAAAAAAAAGAATTTGGCTCACTTTATTAATTTGCTTTACTCTAAATTATAATCAGTTGAATTAACCCTTAATTCAGACATCAGGTGCATTTCTCTGTTATATGTTATCATTATTTTTTTCTGTTGGAACTTCCTACTGTCCTGTACTGCTCTGCAGTCATTAGAAACAAGTGTGCAAAAGCATTGGAAAAGTATAAGCATCAGTTTAAGTTTTATTTAGTCTTTACAAAATACAACATTGATATATATTGAAAAGGTTGTAATTTAACTAATTACTTGGCAAAAGATATAAGATCATCACATTTCCAGGGATCAAATTAAACCTGGTTGTTTAGATATTTTTCCCACGTGTAATTATCTTCTGAGAGCTTACTCATTTTCACACCCACAGACATCGAAACAAATGATGCTGAAAAACACACAATACACCAGCACTTGCACTAATTATATTACTATGAGGTTTTTATGATATGTACATTTATCTACAAGCTGTTATAATAGTTATTTGTTGTTTACGGTATTATTAAATTATTTAATTGATTCTAGATTGAAAAAGATCCTTTAAAACAAGTGTTTTTTTTTAAAAAATGCACAGTTTTATTATAACATTTATTTTTCAATTTAATATTGAGATTTATTATTTTGCAGCATGTCCTTTTGTACATGCAATACGGTCTATGAGCCCGATATTGATGTCGGAACTGCAATTTTCGCAGCTGTGGATGTGCAACAATATGCTAATGCACCAGCAGCTGGATTTGTACTGAAATGCCCACCTGAGTCATTGCAGCTGTCCGCAACTGTGTACACCTACGCAGCATCGGATGCAGATCATGCAAACATCAACTTCCTCTGGGAGTCTATGATCACTCAGATTGGCCACTGTAACTGAGTCATGTTTCTCTCATACAGGATCTCAGTCTCCAATCCCTGTTACCTCCTACAAAACAGCCCCTGCTTGTCAACAACTTGCTAATAAATCCTCTGGGCTAGTGTATCTACAATTAAATTGCCACGCGTGCACATTGCAACTGTGACGGATGTGCATTCGACTGATTATCACTCAGCTGTATAGGCATAATGTACATCTCTGAATCAACCTCTATACCAAGCAGTGACTGTCAGGTTCATGACTGTATTTTCAAATTACAATAGACAGTTACCATAAATCATATATGACCATTTTTATTACATTCTTGCACTTTGAATTTGTTAAAAAAAGCAAAAAGTACTTCCCTATGGGGCACACTAAATTTGGAAGCTATAAAAGGATCTTACTGTACCTAATATAATACTTTGAATTTGTTGTCAATCTTTTTATTTCCTACACAGAGGCAATACATTTGCCAATGCTTCCTTATATCTTGTTCCTACTCATAGTAGTTTGTGGCTAATGGTATATCATTGTTGTGGATAATAAAGCCTGTCTATTGTGAGAACTCTGCAATTAATAATGTAATGTTTTTGTCAAATAATATGGAAATTGACCTTAAAAAGGGGGATTTTACATCGTAGTATATCTGTTTTATTTATTAATATTAATCGAATATGGATGGATGTAATGTTTTTGCATAATAGCAACAGTTTGAGAAACTCTAATCTTGCCATTGGGAAATATTGTAACAGATAAGTTTATTATAGCTCTACATTTGTTTTGTTATATTACATATTATTAAATATTATGACATAGTTATTAAAGTATGTAGTTAAGAAGCTTTTGCAAATCATACAACCATGTAATGATCAAACAGTTAGAGATAGCACAAAGGATGGACAAAGGGCCTAATTTAGCTGTGCATGCTAGTGCATTGCTGAACGCAGATTCCCGATGTACGGGAATCTACACAGGCGCCAGACCCGTTATGTGCATGTGCAGAATGGGACTGCGAGCCCGCACTGCTGCCATTTGGGGGCAGGGAGGGGGCAGCGATGCCCATAGTTTGCCGAAATGGAGACATATTGCCACCGTTGCGGAGGAGGGAAGAAGCCAGGATCTCCCTCATGGGTCACCACAGCCGGTCGATGTTACGCAGATTATCCGATGCTGCTTTGGACAACACAGCTCGGATAAGTAATGCACAGGAGGCGTGCTGCATTACTAAGAGGTCTATTTACTAACCAGTGTTAGGAGACAAAGTGAAAGGAGATAAGGTACCAGCCAATCAGCTCCCAACTGTCATTTTTCAAACACAGCCTGTGACATGGCAGTTAGGAGCTGATTGGCTTGTACCTTACCTCATTTCACTCTGTCTCTTAACACTGCTTAGTAAATAGACCCCCATATCTGCAAGGGTTGCAATTGCAAAGCTGCAATTACGATCCTTGCAGAATGAGGCCCAAAGTACAAATGGGTAGACATGGGGGACAGACATGAGACATGAGATATAAGAATGAGAGGCCCTGTCCAGGAGAGCGTACAGTCTAGATGGAGGGGACAGATGGGGCAGATGGGATGAGTGGTAAGAGAGTTATCAGGAATACATTTATCCATGTAGAGTGTATGCTAAACTATATATATATATATATATATATATATATATACTCATCCAACAGACACGGCACTCATGGTGCTTGATAAGTGTTTTAATCCATACGTGATACAGCAGCAACATTTCAGTGCCTCTAAACCAGCACTGTCCTCAGGCTAAAGTACACAATAAATGTTCCTACCTTAAATAGCATCACCCGTGCCTGCCCTCATGCGTCGGAGCCGGAAGCGGGACTGCTCACCCGGACCAGCGGCATACTCAGAGTGACATCATCACTCTGCTTTATCAGTGCCCATCACCATAGCAACTAACATAAACCAATCTAAAACAATACTTAAAAGAATAACAGAAAAACATTAATTGTAAAGCCACATTAATGTATGACTATACAGAGACACAACATAAAAGTATCCTAAATACACACAATACTAGAGTTATATAATACATTAACTAAGACCTTTCAATAATCAAAGATAAATTTAGTCAGGCAAAGAGTAATCCTACTCATAGAACAATACACAAATTTAATATAACATTTACTGATATGCAAATAGTATAAACCACACATCATTGATTTATATATATGCGCATGCCTTAACTATTAGACAAGATATATCAATATATCCGCGTATACTGAATGCTGGATCCCCATATGTGATTTATATATATGTCATGAATGATTCATGTATCCTGTATATAGGGGTATGGCAGATGGTATTAATCTATGGGATCCATTGGTAATGCAGGGATACTAATACTGAATGTGAATGTTAGGGTTCAAGAAACAGTAACAATGTCTCGATATTAGTAAAGCCAATAAAGGGAAACTCACTCCTAGAGTGCTGGTTCCATAGATAATACCTGTCCATAAGAGGGGATAAGATCATTTCAAACGGCAATTTGGTTCCAAATGAAGCACTCTTTAGGTAGCACTAGCCGCGGCTGTCATGAATCCTCAAGTCCTGGCACTCATAGAAGATGCCTCTGTGGCAGGACACCACTGTTACCTGTGTTCGGCCCAGACCCACTGATCGGAGATCGTTTCTCCGGATTCTATAGCCCCAGTTTCCTCAGAAGGTTTATGAGGAAACTGTGGGTATAGAACCCGGAGAAACGCGTCAAGGACTTGTTGCTGTTATTTTTATCCATTATCTCCATCTACCAGCATACCAGCTACATCAACTACTGTACTGCCAGCTGCGGAATATTTCCACCTTTTACTTTTGCCCTGCTGCTGAGAGCTCCAATCAGCGGGTCCGGGCCGAACACACCAGCCGGCTATTACCACTCCTCAGCACTCACTGGTGTGAAGCGCTGACCGCGAGAGCGGCAGGCTGTGTGGGTTTTTCCCCGCTGCTAGATAACAAAATTCCATCTGTTGACTTTCGGAGGCAATAAGGACAACCAGGTACCAGTGGTGCCTGGTTGTCCTTATTGCCTCCAATTGGTTTATGTTAGTTGCTATGGTGATGGGCACTGATAAAGCAGAGTGATGATGTCACTCTGAGTATGCCGCTGGTCCAGATGAGCAGTCCCGCTTCCGGCTCCGACGTGTGAGGGCAGGCACGGGTGATGCTATTTAAGGTAGGAACATTTATTGTGTATTTTAGCCTGAGGACAGTGCTGGTTTAGAGGCACTGAAACGTTGCTGCTGTATCACGTATGGATTAATACACTCATCAAGTACCATGATCTGTTGGATGAGTATACTATTTTTTATGCGGGCACCTGGCCAAGTTTATGCCTAACTGGGAGAGCCGGACACAGTGTATTGTTTTATATATATATATATATATATACGATCTGTGGTCTGGCACTCACACCTGTATGGTGTTACAGTGAATGCTGGGGTGTTATCCTTAGAGTTCCCAATATCATATGGGTAACCCAATAATGTACAAAAGGTAACTCTTGGAGTTACCTTTCGGTTTTATATATATATATATATATATATATATATATTTCATATTCCACACATTCTCCCCATGTCACTACACATCCTTAGACATCACTCGCACTACACACACTCTTTTGTTTCAGCGCGGCATTCTCCAGTGACGTGTCCCGTTGGGCGTCCTGGTTGCTAGGAGACGCGCAGGAGCTCTCCACTTCCGCCGGATGCCCCCGCTGATCCTGCTGCTGGAGCCCGCTGCGCTGAGACAATCAGATTTCAGCACCCTTCCTTAAAGGTAAGCACTTTTCTCTCATTCTGTTGGCAGGTAAAGTCCTGATGAAAAGGCTTTAGAGCCTTGAAACGTTGACCGTTATCTGTACCTATGTTTTTGCTCACTTAAACACCATTTGATCCCCATCGCTGAGAGTGCCGCCTTTTCTTTTCTATACTGGTGTGTTGCTATCTAGCGGCACTCCGGGCTGAAATAACTTAGTACACAAAGACCTTCTTAGTGCAACGTTTCAGCGCCTTTATTAGCGCTTTTTGTGAAGCCAACATATGAACAACAAACAAACAATGCAATTATATAGCTCACCCCTCGTGGAGATTGACTGCGTGTCGTTCAATGGGATACCCAAAAACTTATATACTATATCATAATTAGGGCAAATTAAATTAGCTGCAATAAAACAAAGTTAACATGCGTACCTATTTCCTGTTAATGTCAGTTTTCGCCTGTATGTACGCTCCCATTTTTCACCCAATTCAATTAGAAAATTCATCTTCCAGCATTCAGACAATAATTCTTACAGTTGTTACACATGATAAGTATAGGTGAAAATGGGGAAATCAGCCTGCACCCCAAACAAATGCAAACTAACATAGGATAACAGAATAGAAGTGGGGTTCTTAGAGTGTGTCAAATATCTGTTATAAGCATTTTTCAGTAACAGTGGCATAATCATAGAAAGCAAATTAAATGCTGTAATAGAATAAGGGGTGCATAAACATGCCTGTCAGTTTATTTGTGGGTCATTTTAAGTCATTGTTAAAAAAAACTGTGTTAAAAAAGACCTGTAACAGCCATCTGCAATGTTTAAAACACCTGCCCCATCCATAGAGTACCCCCCATATACCTGTCCCACATCTTTTAACCCATTTTTCTGCGCTTTCCAAAATTTCACCCCAAAACTGATGTAATTATTGCCCAATTTAAGCTAATTAAAAACTTCAAAGTGCACAAATAATTATTAGGGAAGGTGTTCCAGTGGTTCTGAACCAAGTCCTGACATTTTACCTTAAAATAGGAATTTTTCCCAACTTTTCACCTGCTCAGGGGCTCCCAATAAAAAATGATGCATTGACCCCTATGCAGAATTAATGTACGTTAACTAGGCAGCGAATTAAATAAGGCTAAAAAAAAAATTTCACCCAAAATGTACTTTTACACACAAAAAACGTGTTACCATGGCTAATTGAATTCCCCGCTTAATATTTTTCTTTTACTTCTCTGTAATGTGAATTTAAAGCGATTATTTTCTGGGATTGGGTAAGGGATCTTGGCGGTCGGGATATCAGCAGTCTGAATACCGACGGTGGCATCCCGACAGTCACAATCCAGACCCACTAAGGTAAGTGTCCTATCCCTGACCCCTAACCCTCCCCCTAACCCACCTTTCCTGCAGCCTAACCCTCCCCCCACAGCCTAACCCCAACCCTCCCCCTAGTGCCTAACCAAACCTCCCCCTAACCCTAATACTTACTGTCGGGATGCCAACAGTCGGGATACTGGTGCCAGGATTCCATCTGCTGTCAGGATTCAGGCACCGGTATTCTGAGCATCGACATACCGACTGCCGGGATGGTCACTACATCCCATTTTGTGATAGAGGCTCATATTTTATTTCTATCAAGTCATCAAGCATCTGCAGAGTTCTCCAACCAGTAGCTTGTTTCCACTGGTTGGTTATTTCTAATTAAATAAAAAATGATAGAATTGGTCAACAACCATTGAAGCTTTGGAAGTAACTTACATTTTTTAGTTTATGCGCACATGTTGATTCCAGAAAGTACATTTGAATAGACTTCACTTTGTATGATTTATTATGTTTGTGCCATGTGCATTGAAGTATTTGTTCTAAGGGAAACTACTGGGAAATATTAAGCATTCTTGACAGTTACAAAAAAAACAACAAGATCATCCTTATTTTTCTAGTAACTTCTGCTCAATTTAAAAAGGTAATGAGCAACTGCATTTGCCCTTAGGTACTTTTTGAATTAGAATGCATTGTAAACAGCTCAAATTCTTTACGAATTCAAAAAGTAACACAATTGCTTTGTAAATAGATGTTTTTGAAAGTTGCAAAACATACCATTATGAAAACATTGAAGTTTATATAATATATAAAGCTTATGTGAATATGGCTTACTACTGTATCTGAAACAGGTGTAAATTGCTTTCCATCCTAAAACATAAACTGGATTTTTTTTCATGCTTGTGTCTTTTTTTTATCTTTCAGTATTAAATTGTTGAGCTGAGCCATAATTTGCCTACACGCTCCTGTGCTGCTACTATAAATGCTAATCTTATATTTTGGCTCTTAAAAGCACCAGGAGCAATTCCTAACTGACGATTTTACAGCTGAAGAAGTCCACTGTAATGAAGGAATATCTGTAATAAGCATATGGTGGAACATTAATCAGTATTTCAAGAAATACAATCATTTGCAATTGCAAACAGGATGATCCAAAATTGGACACACTTATAAGACTGTAAGTATCATATTTGTTACATTAGGCTGTCATAAAATGCTTATGAATTGCACAGTTAAATAAGAGTTCATAATCATGAAATATTTTTTACTGTGGTGCCAAGCATATAAGATTGCTCAGCCTTGTTTTTTTAGGTTTTAGTCTGTGTTTTGTCATTCACATTTTGTTTCCACAAAACTTTCTCTTATTTAAATTTTGATTTATATATTTTATTGGAACATTATTATTACCATTATAATTTATAGAAACATACTCTGTATGTAATAATATAAAACATGAAGCTGCCATTACATGGAGATTATTTTAATCAGAAAAAACAAATATAGAACTTCATTATAATACTAACACTTATTGCAAAGTGTGTATGTGTGCAGAAATATGTACTAAACATCTATTCAGGTGCCTTTGCAATTGTAGTGTTAGAGATACATTACTATCCATACAGAACAAAAAAGCAGCTTCACAGTTATAGCAAAATAATTATATATGTTGTTCCAAATAAGTCATCAAACCAAATATTGCATATCATCACTGATGTTTCAGAGCATCTTTGGGCTCTTTCCTCAAACATGGCACCCTTAGGAAAGAGCATTAAGACTGAAATGTCGGTGGTGAGATGCCATATTTGGATTGATTACTTGTGTGTAACAAAAAATATAATTGCTTTCTTAGACCTGTTAGTGACTTTTTTGTCCTGTGTGGATAAAAATTACTCTCTCTCCCCCCCTTTATCTCTTTTCCCCTCCCCCCTTCTCTCTCTCTCTCTCTCTCTCTCCCCCTCTCCATCTTTGAAATCAAGACTGATGCTGGGAGCTCATGTCTAGGAATGGATGGAGGTCTCAGGAACCAACTTGTTTCCTGGAGGACAACATATTTTAGAAAATCTGATTGAAACTGTTTTATTTGTGCTTTGCCAGTTTCCACTTGTTAACCTTCATTCAAATAAAAAGATTTTTAATGCAGCATAGGATACATACAAGTAAACATCTCATTTGGTTATTATAACAGACCTTTTTCAAGACAACACATGTAGATCATCACCAGAAGAGTGGATACCACGCATTACCAGACTCAGACTCTGGTATGTAGGACTGGGTCTGGTAATGGGTGGTATTCACTCCCATTTATTCACTCTTCTAGGCGTAACCTATTCCACCCAGGGTAATCCTACATAGTGCGCCCAAGATGGCTGCCTCATTTGGTACCTTTTGTGGGTGGAATATATAACCCATGGAAGTTATTTCCCCAACCACCAACCCTGCAATATGCTTATAGTGCTCTCTAGGTTTCGGATGATTTTAATTATCTCTGTGTGATTTTCTATTTTTTTTGCAACACCAAATTCTTGTACAATGTACCATATTTTCTGATATCTCTAAAGCGACCTATAATACACAATATAAAATAGCTAGTGCCAACCATATTGCATTAAAACTTTTCAAGTGAATCTTTATGTATGTACCAAAAACATTTAAAACCAAGGATGTTTGTATCCTCATTGCATGTACCTTCAAAGCAATTACAATTAGATAGTGTATTATGTTCAATTTCGGTAGGTAAGTTTAAATTTTTTGGATCTGCATTACAGACATTCAACAGATACTTGGGGCTCCCCTGTGACATATGGCATTCTAAACTGATACCTATTGGATGCATACTGGAGGATGGTGTATGGCTAAAGCCTTCTCCCTTTGATGCAACAAGACCTAAGGGAGAAAAGGGAGAAAAGTGCTATATAAATAACATTATTATTATATGCGCCTTCCTCCCCGTCTACCCCATCTGTGTCTCACCTGTTTGTCTGCCCTTCCCCTTTAGAATGTAATCTCTTATGAGCAGGACCCTCTACCCTCTTGTGCTTCTCCTTACTTTAGTTTCATCTTCTTCTTACTCACCACTAGGGCACCTATCACTTGGTTGCTTAAGCTCTGCTGCTTATGTGGGTGTTGTGGTCACTAATGTAGCAATGTATATTTTCCATGTCCTTGTCTTGCATTCTATTGTATTGTACTGTAAGTCTTTAGTCACGTATTTGTTTATATATTTTGTAAGGCACTGCGGAACACTTGTGGCGCCATTTAAATAAATGATAATACCTGTAATAATAATTATAATATTAATGGTGATGATGATCTATACTGTATGCTTTGTCTTGAAAAGGTCTGTTTTAATAACAAACAATGACTTGTACATATATCCTATGCTGGATTCAAAATATTTTTATCTGCATTAAAGCTGGTAAGTCTGTGTGTTTGTGATTGTTATTTTGCAAAAAAAACTGCATATATGTAAAATGTTACACAATATAGGTAGTGCCAACCATATTGGATTAAAACTTTTCAAGTGAATCTTTATGTATGTACCAAAAACAGTTAAAACCAAGGGCTAAAATCATCACTATAGATTCCCTATAGATTGTAAGCTTGCGAGCAGGGCCCTCTTACCCTTATGTATGTCATGTATGTATGTTTTTTACAACCCAGTATAATGTTAATCTTGATTCAAATTGTAAAGCGCAACGGAATTTGCTGCGCTATATAAGAAACTGTTAATAAATAAATAAATAATCACTGGATGTTTGTATCCTCATTGCATGTACCTTCAAAGCAATTACAAATAGATAGTGTATTTTGTTCAACTTCGGTAGGTAAGTTTAAATTTTTTGCATCTGCATTACAGACATTCAACAGATACTTGGGGCTCCCCTGTGACATATGGCATTCTAAACTGATACCTATTGGATGCATACTGGAGGATGGTGTATGGCCAAAGCCTTCTCCCTTTGATGCAACAAAGAGTATCTCAGATAAGTTATTGTCTTTTTCTCTTTCAAAACTTTTATCAGAAGTTCTAAAATAAAATACATATCACATAAACAGATGTAAAATCAGTAAAAAGCAGTATTACACATCATTACAAACCAAAATGTAATAACAATTGCAGCATAATTGTTGAGAAAAGTGTTTATAACAAAATAGTTCCACAACAGTATTCTACTGTATAAATATATAAGTCCCTCTTCATATCAAGAACAAAGGGCCTGATTCAGACCCACTCGCAAGCGGCTGTCCTCTCGCAAGTGGGTCGATGTTGTGCACTGCGCATGCGCACGACGGTGGGAGCTCCATCATGCGCATGCGTCAGACGCGACGAGCGAAGGACTTTCCTTCGCTCGTTGTGTCTGATCAAAGGGGGCGTGCTGTCGATGTTGATTGACAGCACGCCCCCTTTGGTGGGCGTGCCGGGGGCGTGCCTCCCTGACGGGGGCGTTCCCAAGGGAACGCCTACCGTCAGAAGCCGGCCCACTGACATCACTAGTGATGTCAGTGGGAGTGATTTTGGCTCTGATAGAGCCAAGATCACTCCGGGCCTTGCGGTTGAAAACCTCAACCACAGGCTCCGGCTCGCAGTGGCGATGGTCGCGATGGTCAAGACCATCGCGGCCATCAAACTGCATGCTCGTATAGGCTGTGGGTGGTGACCCACAGCTATACAAGCGTCCAGGAGGACGCTCCATTATTATGGAGGGCGGCCCTCATTCAGAGCGTGCGCTCTGCTCAGAGCGTATGGCTCTGAATGAGGGCCAAAATTCCCTCAGGTATGGCTTCCTTGAAACTTAGAAGATATCGTCAGGAAAAGGCAAAACCGGTAAGAGATATTTTGGTTAGACCTAACAAGTTTCCATGTCCTACGTAGTATTTATTAAGGGCTTTTCTGCTAAATTATCTTTTAGACTATTGGAAATAATATGCAAAAGTTCTGCCAAACAGACATCTGCACTGAAATCTTGTTCTAAGAATAAAGTGGATTTGTTAATCCAGTCAATCACATACAGTAGCTATACTTAACAGAATATATTCCTTAATACTGGGAACATGTGTATAACCCCAATATTTAACATTGCTGAAATCAGAAAAAGGCATAATAAAGAATCTTGATATAATTTTTGATCAACATATCAACCTTGTAAAACAAATCATTTTAAAAAAATTACATTGGCTTAAAAAGTATACAAGGTCTGTCTAAAACGTTTGGTGAATGGTCTGATATATCTGTATGCAACACTTGCAACAAGGTCGCTCACATGCATGGACATGCCTGGACCTGCCCCCAGTTAGGGTTTGCCCAAGGCTGCCACCTCACTGCCATTGCATTCATTTCAACAGAGTGTCCCGAGCAGTGTGTGTTGAACAGCAATGGAGCAAAGACACAATATTAAGTCAGGCTTGCCGACTTTCTTGCTGCCCCTTCTGGGAGGGAGCAGCCAGATCGGCATTACAGGGGGCATGGCCATCATGAGGAGGCGGGGCCAGCCAATGTGTATTTGTGGGCGCTGAATCGCGTCATTTTGGCCTCCCCCCGCTACACAATGACGATATTGCAGGCATTGTGAAGCAGGGGGCGAAGCCAAAATGAAGCAATTCAGCGTGAATCTCATCACCGCCCCCCTGCTATGGGGGTTTCTAAGGTAAGTGTGGGGGGATAGGAGGGGTGTGTGGCAGCCGGGAGGATTGCCTGCCTTCCCGAGAGGTTGGGAGCGGCACCCAATTTTCAGGAAGGTAGGCAAGTATGCATTAAGTTCTGCTTCAAATTGGGTAAATCGGCAATGGAGATGTAAGAAATGTTGGTGAAAGTGGACGGGCAGGATGCTGTGAGTAAAAAATGTGTGTATGATTGGTTTGCATGCTTTCACAGTGGCAAGGAATCGGTGGAAGACGAGCTCCATTGCTCCATTGCTGTTCGACACACACAGTGCTCGGGACACTCTGAAAAAATAAAGATTACCTAAGAAAGCAGAAACCTTACAATAAAAAAATTCCCACTGATATACCTGACCATTCATGCAATTTGTCTAAGTGGTGCAAAAAGGAACCCAGTGCTGTATTAGAAAGTAGTGGAAACAGAGGACACCCCTGTCTGGTGCCTCTGCATATCTAAATGATCCAGTGTTTAGATTATCAATGATTAACAAATGTCTTAGGAGTTTTATATATTGTTCTAAGTACAGTAAGTGAAGAAGTGAAGATATATTGATCCAAAATGTTGAAATTTAAAAATTCTAATTAAAAGAAACCAAAAGACAGGGTCAAAAGCTTTGTCCACATCTAAACTAACAATAAAATTATTCTATTCCATTTTCTGCTGTGTATTATCTATAGCTCAAATTAAATGCCTAATGTTATAGAATAAATCCGGTAAAATTGTTTGAATTCTGTTTGCTAAAATTTTTGTTAAAATTTCAAAGTCCTGTTTATAAAGTGAGATACATCGGGATGATAAACTTGAACTTGCTCCGGCTCCTTATTTGAGTGTAATAAAACAGTTATTCATGCTTGATCAAAATTGTGATAAATTGATTTTCCATCTAATGCGTAATTAAATACAGCAGTCAAATTCTGAATAATATGTACAGAAAACATTTGCTAATAATCCACAGTGAATCCAACTGGGTTTGTACAGTATTTTTACATTACACAACAATGTAATGTATTGGACAACTTCTTGATCAGTAAACAGGGCTGATAACATTTGTTTTTCTGTTGCTGTGAATTTATGTACAGTAGGCCAGCCTGTTGCAAGACATCATCAGTTGGATCATCTTCTATGACTTTGTAAAGTTGTTTCTACAGTTGTATGCTAAAACTTTATCAAAAATGTATTGAGGATATGGAACCCATGTGTTGAGAGTTAAAAAATAAAGCTATAATTTGTTTAGGCGAATATGTATTTTGATAAGATTAGCTGGAAATTTACCTGATTTGTTTCCCAACCTAAAATGTTTATTTAGTTTCTAATCTTGGCCAGCAATAGGCAGCCTGATAAAACAGATGCGACCAACCACTTACTGATTAATTGGATATGTGACACTTGTATATCTGTGAGCAAATGAGTCTGTATATAAAACTCAATGGAACTTGGCATGTAAAAAAGCTGCAGTCTCTGCATTTAACAATGTAACACTTCATATACAGATCAGACTCAGTCTGTCACAATTCTCCGGAGAACAGTAGTACTTGCTACTACTTGGGATTGGCAGAGACCCAGTACAGAGTCTAACGTGCCGGTGGTTTTCACAAGCGACCCCTGCAAGGAGGTGTGGACATAAGCTACGCCCAACATGCAGGTAGCGGCCCTCTGCCTGGGTTCCCGCGTACAGGTGCTGGTATACACTGGAGTGTGATAATAGCACATTGGAAGGAAGACGTACAAGAGAAGTCAACAATCTGAGTCAGAACCAACTGAGCGGAGGAGCTGAGCAGTACCAAGGATGAGCCAAAATCAGGTCAAGGAGGACAGCCGAAGTCAAAACGGAATCACCAATCACAGTTCCAAGGGGAAGATGGATAGAGGTCACAAGTGAAGCCAAGGTCAGGAACGGTTATCAGACTGCACAAGAACACAAGGATGCTGCAGTAGGTATGAGCCTATACTATGGCACCTGTCTAGTGCCAGAGACTCCCTCTTATAGGGAGGAGTTCACTTTAAATTTTCTTGCAGGTTCGCGCGCACCCCTAGGGTGCACTTTGCAGCCACATCAGGCAGTGGGCATTGGGGACTCCCCAACCACTGCCTGTCGCAGGCCAAGACCCCAGTACTGCCAGACCCAGTCAGTAATGGCCGGTGTCCGGAGCACTGTAACACGGTCACACACAGATATACAAGTGACATAAATCAAAATAGTCTCGTGAAGCGAAAGAGACATTGAGTGTACGGGACCTGGTGCGCATCTGTTTGGCACAATTGCAGCAATAGAGTATGAGGACACATCTGTATGCAGGAGATCTCCAATATTGGCACCATACAGAACATGGTATAGTGAGATATAATGTAAACAAAATAGGGACATGGTTGTAAAAAATTATATATTTTTTATATAAAATATCCAATCCTAGACAATAAGGTTGATGGAATAAGGCAATAAATTATTCTAGTAAATGACATATTATATTTGAATGAGAATATATGGTAAATTGTCTATACACAGGATACATACATTTTTGTATCAAAACAAATCAGTGGGGCAAGTTATACTATGATTTTTCAGCCTTTTTAAGATAGGCTTCTCCACATTCGGATAATGAACTGATCTCTATCACCTGCTGAAAAACTACTGGCCTCAATCTTGGTGAACCGTATCTATAAATATGAAACAAGTAGTTATATTTGGGGCATATACATTAAGTAAGGTGAACATTTGAACCCTCAATTAGTTTTTTTTTACAAATACCTTTTGACCTTTTTGATAACATTTAACATTATGAATAATATAATAATATAATAAATACGTAAATGTACTAAATAAGATATCCTTAGAAAATAGGCAAATTTTGTATAATGAAGAAACACAATCTTATAAAACTCCAAACATAAGCTAATTCTTAAGCAAGGAAAATAAAAAGGAAAATATGAATAGAAGTCAATATGACAATTGTTAATTAACATGCTGTTGGTATTTGATGTGCCATACGGTATTGGATTAACCAAAGATGGCATATGCAAAGTCTAAATATATTTACACTCTGTTAAGCTGTAATAAAAGAAATAGTATGGTTGGTCCTTTTGGATGATTCAGAGATAAGCCAGCTAAAGTATAGCAAATTTGATTCCATTAGTAAAAAGCTCTTTACATATTGTTGAAAACTCTCATCCCCTCATGGCCACCTGATAAGAAAAATATTGAAAAAAATTTCTTATCTTGATAATAATTGCTTTTCTCAATCTATACCACCTCTCTTGGCAAACTAATCAGCGCTTTTGGTTTTCAGTATCATCTGTACGTGGGCGATACTCAAATCTACCTATCCTCCCCAAATTTATCACCATCTGTGCTGGTCCGTGTCACTGAATGTCTCCCTGCCATTTCATCTTGCATGGCATCTTGCCACCTCAAACTTAATATATCCAAAACAGAATTCATTATATTTCCACCGGCCAATAGTAGTTACCAACCTGATATCTCTATCACTGTTGACAACTCGACAATCAACCCCACCCCACAAGCCCGCTGCCTAGGTGTCATCCTTGACTCTGAACTGTCCTTTGTTCCCCACATTCAATCTGTCTCAAAATTCTGTTGCATACATCTAAAAAACATAGTAAAAATTCGACCATATCTTACACAAGACACTGCAAAAACTCTAATCCATATACTCATTATTTCCCGCATTGACTATTGCAAATAGTCTCTTTACTGGTCTTCCCAAAAACAGACTTTTGCCAGTACAATCCATTCTGAATGCAGCTGCGAGGCTGATCTTTCTCGCCAAACGTTCATTGTCTGCTGATCACCTCTGATGAAACAGCCGGTCATTACAGGCTGAGAAATGCGTCAGTCTTTCTGTTACCCCCGCACGCTGCTGCACCTGAGACTATTCCATCACATCCATTCAGCCGACTCCAGTTATTACCATCACACGACGGGATCGCTTTCCGTTCACCAGACACATTTTGTGCTACAGCAATCCATGTGTTTCAACATCACACAGTGGTCTTCCACTCCATGTGTGAAGGCACAGACATCGGCACACGCCAGACATTAAGGATCCCTTTACTGGATGATTCAGGAGAGGCTGCTCCCAGATCTATGCTGTTTCAGCATTAATACGGTACCATTACTATGTCCTAGTACGGAGGCGGTGTCTAGTCACAGACTGGTGGACTTAAGATATATATCCCCAGATGTGATTGTTCTTCCAGATTATTTTTAATATGCATTTTATGCATTTATTAACAATTGGATAAACCACCTGGTTGTTTCTTCTTAACTGATTTCATCTTGTTATCTAAGGATACTATTCACTAGAGCACATTTATTGCTTTTTGTGAGACATTGCACAAATTATTTTATTCATTTGGAAAATAATTACTTTTTTGGTTTTATCCTGTGGCCACAGTACTTTTTTAAATTGATTTTTTTTCTTTGGGATATACCTTTCCTATTTTTGTTTCCAGAATCTGTTTTATTTTGTATTTATATTTATTTTTATCCCACTTATCTCTACCTTTATATGTCTATACCATTCATGTTATCTGGCCTTTAGTCTTTTCCCAACTGAGATATTAAATACAATATTAGTGATTTGTAGCGCTCCAAGTTCTTTTTGTAATTTTGCACATTTAAAAATGGCATATATTCCTCCTGGGGGAGGCACAAGACCTGTAGTGTTTAACACTAGTAGTGGGGAAGTTGATCTAATGAGACTGATGTTAAAGTTGCAGCTTTTGCCAGGAATTTCGTATTTAAACTGAATCCTTACATCAGGAATACACTATTATCGAAGAACTGCAGAAAGCCTGCTAACAACTCTCTCCATTGGTAGCCGTCCATGGTATGGTTGACCTAGTGTGTCCACTGCTGTCCTACCATGCTGGTAGAGGACCATCGGGGCTAAGTAGCTCTAACCATCTAAATTTTTTGGGTGGACAACATATATTGTGCAAGCACCCATCAGTGACTCCATTCCCATCAGTGACTGGTTGGTGCCAGTAATAACAAGACCTTCATACACTAAACAGCATATGGGCTCAGATGCTGTCAGATGGTGGAGGGCACTTTATGTGTTGATACTTAATGCCATTTCTGTACATAGTTTACACTGCTACATTGCCTGCTGTGTAATAAAGGTATCATTGTAACCTTTGCTATTGCTTGTCCCCTGTGTGATCCATAAACCTATAAAGATGTCAGGGTAAAGTGCTGCTTTAAACATCTGCCTTTGCCAAGGCAAGTTTGGTAAGATCGGTGGGTACACATGAACAGTGATGCAAAAGCTTATAACCACAAGGGCCAATACTAGTGAAATTGAGATCAATAATGTGTTGCATTCACCTATACTCATTGAATACTATTACTAGTAAGAAATGCATGTGAAATCAGGTCTTTTTACACTAGCCAGATCATCCATTAGTAAACCTAGGTTCTATTGAAGGACCCAGACTACTCTAACTTGATTTCATGTTTTGTTTTTATGGCATAGGAGAAAAGGGCCCATGCCAGTATGCTGCTTAGGGCCCCATAGAGTCTTAATTGGGTGAATAAGAAGAACTAATTTGTCAGCTTTCCAATTGTACAGGGAGGTTTAGTCAAGTAGGAATAATACTAAACAGCTCAGTCTCTAATATCTTTCCACCCAGCAAGGGGCTGGCATTATTTGTAATAAAATATCTAATATGAACATATTTTTACTAATGAGGAATAAAAGGGGGTTTGATGTTTTGTTAATAATTTTACTTTTATATATAATTTTACATGATACAACTTGAGGGCTTGCTGTCATTGCATGGAAGTCTCATTAACACAAGTTATATATATATATATATATATATATATATATATATTGTATAGTGACAGTATTTATTATAATTCATCATTCATTTCAAAAGTGGTTGAATTCACCTCCTCCACCACTACAGGCAGATGCCATGACATCATTGGTGGCATTGCTAACAGAGTTTTCTGCATTTTAACTTTCAGTACTATTTTGGAAACTATAATGATAATTGCATCCATTGTAGATAAGAAAGTGCCTGAAATCTAACGCTCCACTGACAAACTGGACAGGACGCAGTGCTGAGCATTGGCTACTCCAATACACAGAGTAAGAGCAGAACTGGCTGCCAATGGCACAGATAAAAACACCTCTATTCCAAACACATATACACACATACACAAAGTAAAACAACAATGCAGACATCAGGAAACAATATTTAGCATTTATACATAGACAACGTATTGTATATTTAAAACAAAGTCACATGATAACGGTTGCATGAATTATTTTACAAAGGTTTTTATTTCACAGAAAAGGCAATAAACAGTTTGGTAGATGAGCTTTTAACCTACAACTGTATCCAAACTCATTTACTGTAGACCATTATAACTTAAGCCTCATTGAGTATATTATTTTCTACAATGCCCACTGTTTACTGGAAACTACTTACATAAAAGTGCAATTCAAATGTTTTGGTAATAATTGTACATGAATGTATATGTATTTTCTGCATGCCATGACTTCTTAAATAAACAGCAAATTGGGAGAGACAAAATAAGTTACTACAATATTATTATATTGAAATAAGCATTTTAAAATACACGCACCTGTTTAAAGCACTGGCACATTTTAGCACAGGGAGGTAAATATATTCATTTCAAAACTAGCTATTACAAATATAAATTATTTTCAATTGTCCAAGAGGTAAAGTTTGAAAAGTATTTAAATGCTTGGATTGAAGAAAAAAACAACAGACAGTTATTTTGTACTATTTCTAGAAGGACACAAAAGGGCACATAGTTTCAAATTGGTTCAATTACAATAGTTTCATGATTCTTAGGAATATATAGATTGCCCAGAAGCTGCACTTAACATTAAAACTAATTTAAATAATGGTACTCATAAAACTAAACTGAATTGCCATATTTGCATAATTAAAAATGATGTTAACATGTATATCACTTTGCATAAAAATAAAAATTGCCCATCTTCTGATGTTGAGTTAAATGCCTATGGTGGATATCTGTAATTACAGACTACAACAATTTGTATGCAGGGTTTTCCTGATTTTACAGTAGACACTTTCAACTGAGCATATATAAGCATCTTTTATGTCATATATTGCTAATCCACTATAAAACAAAAACATTCCATGGCACACAAGCTAAAGGTTGTTCAACTGTAGGACTCAATAAAAGATAATTAGTGATTGATAATGATGCTGATAATAATAGAAATAATAACAACAATATTTGATTATATTTCTTGATCCAATTTAGTCCATTCAGTAATGTTAACCGTCATTTCTGATAGGAGAAAAAAGAAATAAAAAAACTGGACCCTGACTTCCCCCCCCCTGAAGTAATCCTTTCCTTTAACCAAAGCACATAGAGTACATAGAATACATAGAACATAGAAAAAAGTACATAGAAAAGAAAGACTAAAGTGATATAAAAGTCTATTACATAGTGTAGATTGTAGTCCCATCTTCTGAGTTTTAATTAGTTGATTGCTTCAACCATTCAGACAGTGTTTGAACATTTATGCCCTGGAATGGTCTTCTCTTATGTTGGAATGATGGGGAGGTCTTGCTACATGTACTGTTAGGCAAGATAAGAGTAGAATCCCATACCCAGTGATGGACTGGGGCATGAAGGGCTCACTGGGAAACAGTACTGGTAGGGCCCCATGCTTAAGGGTTGTGGCCATCCATCAGAGAGGTAGTTTCTATAGAAGGGAACCATGTTGATCAGTGGTTATTCTCCTCTAAGTAATTGAACATCTAATAGAGTGACAATCTATAATTTGAGGTCTGGAACCTAAAACCTAGAAGAGGAAGGTGGGCCTGTCCATACCTCCCTACTCCTGGGTAGATTGGAGCAAATGCAGTGCCGATCATGACACTGGGACAGAGCACTGAAATAGCGGCTGTCTTTCCAAAATCACAACGGTCCAAAATCCCCTCTGCAAATTACCAAACTTTTCCCTAGAAAGAATAAGATAAACATTTCAGTAATAATACTGTACAGTATATTCTCTTGCATGTAATTTTTAAGTCATTGGAGTATTAACATTGTTGCATTCCTGTAGGACTAACAGTGTTAGACACTAATTACTTATGATACAGCAGTGCTGATGGCTGACCAATGAGATGGTTTAATGGATTGTATATAAAATCAGATGTGCTCATTGGAATGATCTTAATACACCACATTGGGAATCCTAATGTGTTTACATGAACAGGAGCAAATTAACCTCAGGTAAGTACCTTATATTTAGCATATGATTCAGTAGCTTGGATAAATGATTGGCTTCCTGCCGTTCATATTTTCTTTATAACCTTGACTCAAATGCTTTCTTTGAAAGTCAAATGAGAACCTGTACATTAGGCTTTTATTGTATTATGAACTTAGAGCAAACTTATGTAAAATAAATTGAATTGTTATTTCATGTTTTTTGTTAAAGTTTTGGATATGAGCTAATATGGAAACATACTTTTAGATGAGTTTAATACTGTGAGAGAACAAACCAAAACAATTCTAAATCATAGTTCAATTATGTAACATTTGAAAATGTTCATTTTACATTTTTTTTATTATATCATCATAATAAGTCAGATACTTTAATCTTCTTCTCTGCAGGTATATTCCTAGTAATCTGGTAAACACATATTTTAAGTAAGTACTGATGTTCTATCTTTACAAATGACCTTTATAAAATATTAGTCTATTAAAACTTCTTTCTGTCTCATGTTTAATTCAATATATTAAAACTAAGCAGACTTGTCACAGAAGAGACACAGCATAGCTAGAAAACAACATGATAGAGACTCCTTTTCAGAACTACTAATGTGAAGCAGTGTAAGATGTCAACAGGTCTTCAGTATCTAATAAGTTTAGTGAGACATAGAGCCTGTGATAACACAACTTCCTTTGTAAAGTAGGCATATGGGTAAAAATAAATGTTCTACTTTAGATCAACCTCTTCTCAGTAATTCATGCAAATAATGGACTAAGGGGGAGATGTATCAAAACTTGGAGAGAGACAAGTGGAGAGACATAAAGTACCAACCAATCGGTTTCTTTAATTTTTCAAACACACCCTGTAAAGTGACAGTTAGGAACTGTTTGGTTGGTACTTTATGTCTCTCAGCTTTATCTCTCTCCAAAGCTTAGTACATCTACCCCTATATCTTTTACATTGAAAAATTCAATAGCGATGTGTTGCAAATAGGTTTATAAAATGGTGGATTTCTGCCGGTTTTATATTTCGCAAATCAGTGGTTTAATAAATCATGAGATAACCACCAAAAACATTTAGCAAAACTGCCGCTTAGTAAACTTTTCACTTTGTCTACATGTGTAGAAGCTCAGCACGGCTTCTTGACGCTCTTGGTGGTAAAGTCTCTTTGAGATAAAACAATTCATATTAAGTCAAATGATTAAAGATAAAATAAACAATTTCATATAATTATTACATGCATAATGTTGGGGAAGAAGATAGCATTTCATATCAAATCTTGTCAAACTTATTCTTGAAGTAGAAAGCAACATCTTGGGCAGTGATGAATGTCAACAGGTTTGGAGTACAATGTTAGAGAGATTTACATTTATTAAAATAGTGTTTGGGTTTAGAAGCCTGAAAAGAGCTACAGTAATAGATAGCAATAGGAGAAGGTATAATATGGATTTATTTTACACCAATGATATTCTTTACTAAAGGAGAATTTAAGTAGGTAGTGATTTTCCATGGTGTGTCACATCTGAGATTGTGGTGCATGCCAAGGGGAGAGAGAAGCTAGAGCCATTTGATCAAAGACGGATGGTAGGGTTTAATTAACATGTGAGACTGTCAGATCAGGACAGGAGAGGAAATGGACAGGAGAATACAGAAATTGGGGGCAGAAGTTGCTGAGCCAAGAATAGATAAATCAAAAGCAAAAAGTGATTGTTCAGCTGATGAATAATAGTTGGAGGCACTGTGTCATTGAGAAGAATGTGATTAAGCGATAATATACTCACATCAGCACATCTGTGTGTCACCACACACACACACACACACACACACACACACACACGGCTGTAATCAGGAGTATAATAATGTAATAGCGCACCCTGATGAAAATGCTAAGATTATTGAAACATTGGTAAAGTTGTTTGCCTGCAGTGTCTTTATTTATGCACAAAGAGCCGTAGTCTCTCTGTTCATATATATATAAAGAAGCCAGAAAAAGGGCACTCAGTCTTCATCTAAAAGGTCAAAACAGCATTTAATATGCTTACATAATGGCAAAACAAAGTGTCAACATTTCGGTCCCACAGGACAGTATCATATCCACACCAACATCACAGTGCATCAGCTCCATACCTTCCCCTCATCAGGACAGTATCATATCCACACCAACATCACAGTGCATCAGCTCCATACCTTCCCCTCATCAGGTGCCTGATTATATACCAGTATCAATTAGGATGTCATTTCCTGTCTGGGTCAAACACATTCATGGGCCTAAACATTCGCAAACTACAGCTAAAAAAAATCTAAATACATAGATCTATGTGTGCACAAAAGAGAGGTTAATTACCTAACAAGCGCTAAAACAGTCATCATGCAGAACTCTTAGTTTCATAGACACTGGCCGAGTGCTGCGAGACCGGAAATTGATAGAACGCACCTGATAGAACGCACCTCACTAGGAGCAGCATCAACCATCTACTCGCTTCCGCTGGCAGCTCACAGTGGGCTGATCGTCACATGGGGGTGACATCACTTCCAATGTCATGTGACAGGAGGCGGATGCGCTCCAGTGTCTGGAATGCAAACAATGTAGCACATGGTGTCAAATGGAAAAATTACTGCCCAGATCAGACCTGATAACAACCCAATGTACATAATACCACAAGACAACCAGATACCACTGACTACACATTTTGGTGCCATGTGCCAGAAAAAGCATTTGTATCCTCTCCTGTATTGCAAACAGGAAAATCACACGGCTAAGGCGCGCATCCAAAAAAAGGGATTTGGCTTGCTGGAAATGAGTGTGGTCACACAATAGTACCCCCAATTCAAATTGCCCACACAGTAGTGCAACCTTATTCACATTACATTACACAGTAGTGCCCCTTATTCACATTTCACCACACAGTAGTGTCTTTTATTAACATTGTCACACAGTAGTGCCCCTTATTCACATTATGCCACACAGTAGTATGCCTTATATACGTTATGGCACACAATAGAGCCCTTTATTCACATTATTCCACAAAGTAGTACCCCTTGTACGTTACATCACACAGTAGAGCCCCTTATTCACATTATACCACACAGTAGTAATGCCCCTTATACACATGCTACACAGTAATGCCCCTTACACATTATGCCACACAGTAATACCCACATTATAGAAGAATGCAACAGCTGGAAGAGCTGTGGGTAGGGCAAAGCTAACATCACTTTACCTAACTGATACAGAAAGTTCAAATGTCAGACCCTTGATTGACTGAAAGCCACAAACACCTTCTACAAACAAGGGGCTAAATGGCCTCCCTTGAGGAACAGCACAGAAAGGCTAGATCACAAAGATAAACCTGTTGATCTCCAACTGTTGTTATACTACAAGTCCCAGCATGTCCTCCCATGCAATGGCTGTCACTTTTGAGAAACTTGTACTTCCATAGCAGCTGCAATGCAACACATTACCTAAACCTAATCTAGCAGCAGGACTAGTGTTTTTTATGGACAATAAAAAACACTAGTCATGCTGCTAGATCAGAAGGGGAGGGAGACACACATTAGAATTTAAGTTTTAAATTAAAGAACAGTAAATTATTATTCTTTAATAGATTAATTTTAATACCCCCTCTCTTCTTCTGCTTAATCCTGATCTAGCAGCACTGCAAGACTAGTGTTTATTTTATTGATTTTAACTTAATGGTTAAACTTTAATGTCCCCCTGAATCCTCCACCTCCACCCTCACCACTCCATGGCAGATTCTACCTGATTTGTATGTTAATAGTAAAAAAGGCAAATGCAGTCAAATAGCTAGAGCCGCTTCCGTAGGGTGAGTCAGTGATAGCAGTCACCCAGCTGCGATCTGTGAGCTCAGTCAGCTGCTGCCTCACTAGTGTCACTAACATGCTGCACACGGCTTCTCCCACCAGGCCAGCTCCTAAGCCCTTGATCCTCAGTATTGGAGAGACGTCATGATGTCTCTCCTTACACACTGTGAGGGAGCCAGCAGGCGGAGCTCCTGAGTGAGCTCTGCAGAGGGCTATAAGGAAGTCGTGTGCACCACTATTTAAAACATTTCAGCGGGCGCCCAGCAAATGTAGATTGCTCAGTGAGGTAGGCACAGTGCACCTCTCAGTTGATGGGCAACCTGACGCTGTCTCCCACTCTGGAATGTGGCTAAAAAAAGAATGTAATGAAGGAAGTAACTAAATAAAGTTACATATTACAACCTGCCTTATTGAATTGAAGACTGTACCAGCCCTATGTGTTCTAATATTACAAGAAAATTATTTAAGACAAGTGTATTAATATATATTTGGAGTTCTGAAGTTGGCAACACCTCACTTAAACACACTAAAGTCTTATATGCATAATGTTTACAGATGGTTCTGATTATGTGTTGTTATTTCTTTTGAATATGTGAACAACAAAATGATTATCTGCATCTCTATTATGCAAACTTCACACTAATGTTGATGCAATAGACTTATTTTCTTGGGAGGATCAGGATTATACTGTGTATATGTGTGAAAACTGTACCTGTCTTACTGAATTGGAGACTGTACCAGCCCTATGTATTCAAATATTACATGAAAATAATCTGAGGGAAGTGTATTGTCAGGGACCCGTACCCAGTTTCCCTGATGTGGGAGGTGCACCTCTGCTATAGACAGAGTGCCGTAATACAAATACCTTACTTACCAAACTGTCACCACCTATGGAAACGATTTAAAGAGGCCACCGGTCCTCTATTACCCCAATAATTGCACAGGCACGGCAACAAGAGTCCCATGCAGTTAATCTTTTGCTTAACCTCTCCCCAATTGCGCAGACTCGGCATCCCAGATGACCACACAGTTCTCTGAGACCAACCCTCTGCTTCCCGTATTTAACAACAGGTTTAGCGTCGCCCTAGCGGACTAATAATCTTCTTCAAAGACTAGGTTTCGGAGCATATATGAAATAAACTAATAAAGAATACTTTATTTACAAAAGGAGTACAATGCTTAAAAAGAATGATACAGAGAAAAGAATGGTTACAAAGGTACATACATGTTTCGCAATATTAAATAAAAACGGGATACTTACAAATTAACACTCAGCTAATTTGCCTGGAAGGGACAGGAAGAAATGCAAGGCCTGCAGGTTAAAACCTCAATGTAGCATTGACCCCTCAGGTTGACACAGAACCCAGGACTTCAATCCCTTTTATCAGAAGAGTATCACGCTAGGGTGATGTCATACCCATCTGCTCTGATTGGTAGATGAGAAATTGAGGACAGGAACCTCCCAGCTAAGTTTAAATCCCTTTTAAACTTAGAACAGAGTAAGCCTACTGTAACAACTTCCCCTGTGGATGGCTTACCTACAATATGGGATGTTCATCATACTGGTCCTTATTTTATCTGTTATAAAAGTATAAATCAGAGAGGTTTGTGATGGTGCCTTCTTGAGATATTTCATATCTTTAAAACTGTAAGTCTCAGTGATCTGGGAATCGCACCCAACGTGGATATTGAGTCCAGTTATATGTATATAATTTTCCCAGCTTTCAGCTATCACTGATTCATCAATTTTATCTCATAAACCATCCAAATATGACTTTGTTTGATTTGGCCATCTCTTATCACACCTGAATGTCAACTTGGTTACTCTTTATTGTACACCCCCTATGGTGCTTGCTTCCTATAGCCACAAACACAAAGGGCTGAGTACTCCACATGTCCTGGTGACAATGTTATCACAACTGAATGAACTAGCAGATGGACTCTTAGCTAGACAAATCTGTTTAATATTTCCTGACTTCCATACCTGAGCTATTCTGACTGACTGCCTTGTACACTTCCAAGAATAATTGTCATGTGAGTCATACGACATTAGCAATTCTTCAAATTAAGCTGTGGCTTCAAAATGTGAAAATAGGCCGTTTCAGGAACATACAGAGCTAGGTTCCATTTGTATGTCAAATGGTTAGCTTTCCATCTTTCCTGCCTTTCATTAACCACTCTTCTGCCCTCACATTTACAAACCCATTTATTCTATGGCTTTTAATTACCAATCTGTTATGAAATGAAACTATAATTCGCACTATGTGCCATATCGCTAGATTCCTCACATGTATTACTATATATTTGGAGATAATTGAATTATAGGGCCCAGGTGGTGCTGGTACCATGTACTAATTGAAGGTTTAATTATATGATTTGAGTTGAGTGGTTCCTCAATTACAGGACTATTAGGGGTTGCCTGTGGTTTTTGCCTGTGGTTTTTGCCTAACATCAAGACATTTGGATGTAATTGATTAGAGGAAATTTATATGTTTTATTTCTATATAGGAAAAACCATATGTATTATTTTTGCCATATGTATTATTAACTTGCTCTTTCCTATAAATATGAGAGATTGAAGGATCCACAATTTCAGTGTTTAAGGAAAGACAATTGAGATTCGCCACTTGTCGATACCCACTAATTATGAGATGAAAAGTATTACACAGTAAATTGTGAATGGAGTGATTAGTGTGACTTATTTTATTTCATTTAAAGATTGTTCTCTGCTGTTTTAATTGTATTACAACAAAGGTTATATTTTAAATTGATTGGTTAAGGGTGCCCCAGAATAGACATTTGGTCTATTTTTTCTGCTTCTTAGCAAACCCTATAGATACAAGTCACATATTACAACCTGCAATGCCATTTATGGTGTGGATTTGTGGAACCCGTGCATGCAGAAAGTTGATTTCTCATCTAAGAGCTGTTTGAATTTACCTATATTCCCATAATGGTTTGATACAGAAACGTATTATTTTTTGTGGGCTTGAGGCTTGTCACCAGAGGAAAAAATAAAAAAAATCCTCTTTGAGGAAAACAGTATACCGGAGCAGCCAGATTTCTCCATTAAGGATGTACTGTATATCATCAAATAATAAGGATGCGTAAATGCTAAGTGGATTAATTGCTTTACTGACCAAATTATCGTATTATTATTGCCAGAAACTAATTCCACAAGGCTTTCGGGTCCAAAATACACCCTCTATAGGACAGATGAATGCAGAGTTTAGTACAAAATGAGTGGCTGTATTGAACAAATGCAACTTTGATCTCTTGCTGCTTGTTATAGAAGAAGCTGGAATGGAAGTTAAAATAGTATGTTCCAAAATAGAAACCTTCAAAACAGCACATGATACTATTCTACAAGGGCCCAATAATATGTTGTGGTGGATCAAATTGAATCAACAGGATGACAACTATGGAAAGGAGTTGCTAAAGCTTGAAAGATCAAAACTCCAAACTGTCCATATCAACTATAGTATGAAGAACATCGAGTCCATAGTGAAGGGAACGTCAAAATAAGGAATATAGGCCCTCATTCAGAGCCGTACGCTCTGAGCAGAGCGCACGCTCTGAATGAGGGCCGCCCTCCATAATTATGGAGCGTCCTCCTGGACGCTCGTATAGCTGTGGGTCACCACCCACAGCCTATACGAGCGTGCCGTTTAATGGCCGCGATGGTCTTGACCATCGCGACCATCGAAACTGCGAGCCGGAGCCTGCGGTTGAGGTTTTCAACCGCAAGGCCCGGAGTGATTTTGGCTCTATCAGAGCCAAAATCACTCCCACTGACATCACTAGTGATGTCAGTGGGCCGGCTTCTGACGGTAGGCGTTCCCTTGGGAACGCCCCCATCAGGGAGGCACGCCCACCAAAGGGGGCGTGCTGTCAATCAACATCGACAGCACGCCCCCTTTGATCAGACACAACGAGCGAAGGAAAGTCCTTCGCTCGTCGCGTCTGGCGCATGCGCACGACGGAGCTCCCGCCGTCGTGCGCATGCTCAGTGCAGACCATCGACCCACTTGCGAGCAGACAGCCGCTCGCGAGTGGGTCTGAATCAGGCCCATAATACTGTACATCAAATAGCAACAGCAATTTTGTAGTAGCTGACACGGATGACCCACATACATCACAAAGACCCCCTTTAGGAGCGCAAACTAGAACACATGCAGAAACTAGCGGAGACCAACAAGAAGGGGCGGACGAGCGAAAAGGATCCACAAAGGGAACATCCAGAAAGGAAAACTAATTTTCAATTTGTAATCATTTATGCTCACAGCCATCGAGGAGAAGGTAATTAATAAAGGTTTATCGTTTGTGCCCACTAACAAACATAACTCATTTCAATGGCAAGCAGACTTGAACAGCATGGACAGAAAAATGAGACTGAGGGTCTATTTACTAAGCAGTGTTAGGAGACAGAGTGAAAAGTGATAAGGTGCCAGCCAATCAGCTCCTAACTGCCATCTCACAGGTTGTGTTTGAAAAATGACAGCTGGGAGCTGATTGGCTGGCACCTTATCACTTTTCACTCTGTCTCCGAACACTGATTAGTAAATAGACCCATGAGAGAGTATTATCAGAATCCCAATCCATTGTTAGCCAAAAGTGAACACCACATCCAGTCCTTAACAAGTATTTTAAATCTGACTTTGACTCATAGGGCCTGATTCACTACCGTACGCAACTGTATGCAATTGCGATCACGCACGCAGTTCAACTGCAATAGTATGCTGATTCATTGCTATCGCTATCCCATTGCAGCATTGCACAAGGATGCCCACTTTACCTTAAACATATCCGTAATGTTTAGCCAGTCTGCGAAACCATCGGTAGAATCGAGTACCATCGCAGCCTCATGCACACTTGCACGAGCTCTGACCTTACTCAGAAATTGCTACCAACCACGCAGGCGATCAGGCCTCAGGCTGCGTACGGCATCGCAGTGTCTAATTTATACATGCCCCTGCAATGGTGTGTGAATGCACTGGGATGCCTGCGTTTTGCAGAACACCCCCTGTCACCTCCCACAAACGGCACTTCCTGTCAATCACTCTGTGATGGATCTCCATAGTCACTGCGATCTCAGTCCTGATCACAGTGGCCAGTTCGTTCTGTGATGCATACGCATGCTCAGAACGCAACAATCACCTGATTGTGTGCATAATCGCAGTTGCGTATGGAAGTGAATCAAGCCCATAGTCCTCTAACTCTTCCATCAAGATGTACGTACGCCTATTAGACGATTCTGTGGATAGATATATAAAGACTCAGATGAACATTTTCCCTAATATAACCAAGGAGGAATTCCAGGCAGTGAAAAAATTCAAGTGAGGATAAATCCATCATTGTTTATCTCACTGACAAGGGGGGCCGTATTGTGGACCAAGATTTGACACAATATAAAAAAGAGATAGAGTGACAATTAGCAGAAGTTGACACATAAGAGAAATAATTGGAAAATTTAACAAATAAATATTTTAAAGAATTGGAGGATTTCCTTAAAGAAGCAGTGATGCAAAAATACATATTCAATAAAATATTCCAAGCTCTGTTACAGGAGAACCCAATTATTCCTCCTCTATACATACTACCGAAAGTGCACAAGAACCTATACTATCAACTGCAAAGCCTTTTAATGAGATGTATTTCTTGTTTATATCTTTATGTGTTAATCAAGCCTTTTAAGAAACAGCAGATAGAGTGAGCCTATCTTAGAATATGGACCTTAGTTATGTGTATCTATTTATATGTACAATACTGTACACCTGTGAAATTAAACTGTCTTCCACAATCTCACCTTTGTAGCGGAGTTTGGCTGTTCCTCACCCAGTTTTAAGCCTCCTACACAGCTGTTCTATTTCAGCTAATGACTGTGTTTCAACCTACATATGAAAATGATGATCATTATCACTTATTTGATAATCATACACCTGACTATAAGCCTACAAAATTCCTGACTTTGTGCAAGTGTACCTAGAAGAAATGATGCTGTTTTGAAGGCAAAGAGTGGTCATACCAAATATTGATTTGATTTAGATTTCTCTGCTGTTCATTCACTTTGCATATTTTTAATTGATAAAAAGAAACTAACACTTCTATTTTTGAAAGCATTCTTACTTTGCAGCATTTTTTCCACACCTGCCTAAAACTTTTGCACTGTATTGTATATGGGAACTACTGTTAATACCCATGTGCCCTAGGGGGGTATCCAATTAGCTGCAATCAGTGAAAAACAGGGATTTTTTGCTGATTATTCCCAACTTTTCACCTAGGATATAGGATCTGTGATAAGTTCACAGACCTATGTGTTTTTGCCATTTCAGGGGCGAAAAAAAACTCACTTTTTGTGGATTTTTTTCTAAGGACACATCAGTTCCTGAAAAAAAAAGCCACAAAAAGTGCCGGCGTCAGGCGGACTTCGGGGCTAATTGGATAGCCCCAAGGGCTCCATTAGTTCCTGAACAATGTTCGGGGCTAGTTGGATAATTCCCTAAGTGTGAATGTAAGACAGGTTTTATACTGTATGTAGTGCACTATACTACATTAACATATATAAAGTTTTTTCCATGCATTTTTTCTATGTATTTTTTATGTAGTTATGTGATATGGCTACTAGTTATGTGTATACAAATAGCTAACATGCTTCAAAAGTGTAGCTTTTTGTAATATTTAAATTATGTAACTTATTTACTTATTTAGTTACTTGTTTACATTCTCTTTAAAGCTGCATACCAGTGTAGGAGACAACGTCAGGTTGCTTAGCAACTGAGAGGCGCACTGTGCCTATGTCACTGAGCTGCGTCCAGTGGACGGAAGTGCACCTCCTGTCTCCAGGATAACGGTCACTATTGTTAGTGATGAGTTATAAGGTAAGATTGTTTTATTATAAACTTGTTGTTATAATTATTTGTAGCAGCCTGAATACAGGGCCCTGCACGGCCCAGAAACATTGCTGCCATGCTGTCTGTGATTTAGTATAAGTGACTTCAGTACCTGCAGTGCCATGTATGGTGTGGATTTGTCCTTACCTGCTGGGATGCTTATTGTATGGAACATGTGCTCGCAGAAAGTTGTTTGACATATAGGAGAGTGCCAGCATACATTGGAAATTTTATATATATATATATATATATATATATATATATATATATATATAAAAAATCATAGTTGTCCACACTCACTTTAGAACAGCCATCAAGCTGGGGTGCTACACAAAGAGTTGCCATAGGAAAAGTCCATACTCCAAAAAGCATAATAAAATGTAGGGGTGCACTCACCAGTCTTTCGATTCATTAAAGTATCAACATCTTTATTCAATCACATCAAAAATTCTCACCGATGTTTTGGTCCTTTCTGGACCTTTGTCAATGTCCAGACAGGACAAAGGCAGACTCTCCAACATGACCCCTTCCATCCGATTGTCTGCAATCATTAATTAGGTGGGAAACCCAGGAGCAGAGCATTTTGTACCAGATGGAAGGGGACATGTTGGAGGGTAGGCAAAGGTCCAGACAGGACCGAAATGTTGGTGAGAATTTTTGAAGTGATGGAATAAAGATTTTGATACTTTAATGAATTGAAAGACTGGTGAGTGGACCCCTGCATTTTATTACATATACACACACACATATATATATATATATATATATATACGCTGCAATGACGTGACGGCGGCACTCGGGTAATAAATGATCAGCACGAGTCAGGAAATACCAACGTTTCGATAGTTTAATCTATTGTCATCAGGATACAAAACATACAGTAAAACACTCACCTTAAATACCCCCATCCACAAGTAGCCAGCATTCTAACGAACCGGAAGCCAAAAGCTGCGCCCAACAATGATACACTCCAAAGGCTGCCGTCACCATAGTAACATACTGATACAATCATAGTATATGGCAACAAGTGGTGATACTGATACAAATACAGAAATTACTTATCCAATGTTTTAAATCATGCAATCTATCAATCTAATAATACCAGCCACATCTCTTATATCTGTGGCTAATTTAAGGACATGAATGAATACGCCAAAAACTCAAACATCACTGTACACATTGTAAATAATGATAGAGTACCAGTTCCTAGATACTACCCTCTAACGGAATCTATAAAAAGCAATGTAGCCCAAGGCTTTCATTCAAACCTTTTGGAGACATCGTCCCAAGTCTAAGAATCCACCGTGATTCACATCTATGCAGCTTTAGTGATCTATCACCCCCCATAGGGAGACCGGGATGTGATCAATAACCATGTACCTAAGAGCTGCTAGATTATGACCCGCCGATGCAAAGTGCTTTGCCACAGGTTGGCCACTGTTACCACCAGAGATGGCCTGGCATATAGATGATCGATGAACAGCCATTCTCTCACGTAAAGTACTGTATGAACCGTTTTGCCTACATAGCAAAGTCCACATGGACAGGTGATCAAATACATTATGTAGCATGTTGTACAACTCACTCTATGTCTAATTAAATATCGCTTGCTACTGTGAGGATGACTAAAGCTGTCTCCCACTGTAAGGTAACGACAGGCGAGACAGTTGAGGCACTTGAAGCAACCCCATTTGGGCTGCAAAAAGGTTCCCACACTACGCTCTCCCATACCGGACACTTCAGTTTTCATTAACCACTCACGGATGTTGTGGCCATGCCGATAGCATGGCATAATATCCGTGTCCATCAAATTCAAAGTGGCATCTTTTTTCACCATCGACCATAGACATTTAGCCTTTTTGCAAATATAATTGGTTACCATATTATAATAATTCACCCAAGGCAATCTTTTGCAAGTATTGGATTTCTTATGGGGCAATAACAATTGATCACGTGGAATAGCTAACACTCTTCTTTTTGCCTCACATAATAAAACTTAGTCATATCCCCTCTCCAAGAATTTAGACATCATCAAATCAATCTGCTCAATGGCTACAGCGGGCTCACTGCAAATCCGACATGCCCTCACAAATTGAGAAAAAGGGAGACCCAGTTTTAATGGTCTTGGATGAAAACTCCCACAGTGCAATAAAGTATTGCGATCTGTGGGTTTACTAAATAAACTGGTACCTGTGATGCCATTATTGAGAGTCACCTGTACGGCTAAAAAATTCACAACATGTTGATCCATTTGGTATGTAAATTTGATCAAGCTCATAGACGCATTATGGATCTCGATGAATTCCCTGAATTCATCACTAGTACCTGTCCACATGATGAACAAATCATCTATGTATCTAGAATAAAAGGCAATTTTACTAGATACATGATGATTGCTGAAAAAGATTTATTGTTCTGCCTCAAACATATAAGCGTTGGCATATGATGGGGTCACACTGGATCCCATCGCAAACCCCGCTAATTGTAGAAACAACCACCCATCGTACAGAAAATAATTCTTAGTCAAAATCATCCTCAGAAGGTCAACAATCAGTTCCACATTGGGTCCTTTGTATAATGTATTATCAGAAATAAGCTTATGCACTGCTCTCAACCCAGCCTAATTGGGGATAACAGTGTATAGGCTCGATATATCCAAACTGCATAAATAGCTGCCTGCTGGAATAGAGCACAATGTTTCTAATTTATTAAGAAATTATGTAGTATCCAAAATGTAACCAACCTTATTGACAATGCACGGCTGCAACAAATAATTAATGTAGACCGCACATGGTTGAAAAATTGACCCCCGGGCCGATATAATCGGTCGTCCCTGGGGATCCACCATAGACTTGTGAATTTTTGGTAGTGTATAGAGGAGCGGTGTAAGCCGATATTTAGGTATCAACATATCACATAGCTCCCTAGTGATATTTCCATTAGACACCGCTGCCTCTAATCTATCCATTAATTCACTCTTAAACCTTGAAGTAGGATCACTTTCCAAAGCACTATAAACATGCTGATCGGATAACTGATGTGTAATCTCTGCTTTGTACATATTTAAATCCTGTAGCACAATCGCCACGCCCTTACCATCGTATCTAGATAAGTCACGCAGGACTTGTTTCTCCCCACCTGACAGATTCCCGTAACCATTATACATTTCTGGACGCATATCAGACACCTCAGAACTCAACATTCTGGAAAAGGTTTTTTTCATAGCACTATTTGAAAATGGTTCAAATTCAGACTTATGTTGGAGCTTACTTAATGAATCATGTATAGGTAAAGGCAAATTGGTAACAACATTAACATCATCATTGCTACTAGATCTAGAAATTAAATTATTAACATTCCCCATACTACTAGATGATATAACCGCAGTAGACTTCTGAGCCCTAAAATATTCATGCAATTTTAATTGCCTGTTTAGGCAATACTTATCAATTTCCCACTGCATAGCATCAAACTTAACTGTGGGAACAAATTATAATCCACGGTTAAGAACTTTCAGTTCCATCTCGGTGAGGGAGTGTGACAAAAGATTAAACACTATTTCCTCCTTGGGAGTGGTGGTCTTCCCAACTTTCCTCTTCCTCATTTTTGGCCCCCTCTCCTGGTATACCGTCTTTTAGTTCTTGTACCTGAATGCGCGTATGCATTCCTAAAGGGACGGCCATTGTTGCGCCCCTCGTGGAGCCCAAATCATGATCCAATTCACTTGTAGTGCCTTGTTCTGCTGAGGTATCAGAATTAGATTCATACCTATGATAGCATTTACGTGTTTGTTGATTTGGTTGAGACTGACTACCGCCAATCCACATATAAATGCAATTTTGGGCATAATCCATAATGACCTTGGGCAATTTATGCTTTTTCAATTGGACTAGGTTCCTTCTGTATGTTTCCATCTGTCCCCTGAGTCTATCAGTCCAATTGCCCACTTTATCAGAATCTAGTACATTGAGAAGAAGTGTCTCAAACTCAGTGATCGTATCACGTATCCCATTTTTCTCCCGGCCAGCCTCCTCAATGACCAGGAGCAAAAGGTCGTAGCTGCACTTATTTAACACCGAGATCCATCTTTTACAAAAAGAAGCATTGTTATGCCCTATGGTGGGGCAGTTCTTCACTCTAAAGCTGCGTGGTATTAATTTGTCCTTATAATAGTCCCTTAATGTTACACCATGGTAGAAGTAGTCCAATTCATGTTGTTTAAGTTTATGCAGGTCACAGTACAACTGTTCAGGTGATTTAACCTCTGTGTCATCCATGAACTGCTCCTGAAAGAGGATAGCATTGGCCTCTGTATCAGAGAAAGTCAAAGTACTTCCTTGCGTGCTTTTGGAGATATTCACCATGTCCGTGAAATCATAACTTTATATATAACTTTCTATGCGGACCGGCACTCATTCCAAACAGTCGATAGCTCCAGTGCCCTCCGGATATAGATGATGTAAATAATCATTGAAAGCAAATGGTGGCACTCAGGAGACTTTGTGAAATAGCTGATAGGTTTGTGTAATCAAATTACATAATACCACTCCAACGTTTCGGGACACACACGTCCCTTTGTCAAGGTAAAACAGCTGTTGTACCTTGACAAAGGGATGGGTGTGTTCTGAAACGTTGGTGTGGTATTATGTAATTTGATTACATAAACGTATCAGCTGTTTCACAAAGTTTCCTGAGTGCCGCCTCTTGCGTTAAACGATTATTTATATATACATTATATATATAGTACATCCGGAAAGTATTCACAACACTTAACTTTTTCCACATTTTGTTATGTTACAACCTTATTCCAAAATGTAATAAATTTATTTTTGTCCTCAAAATTCTGCACACAATATCCCATAATGACAACGTGTAAAAAGTTTTTTTGAGATTTTTGCAAATGTAATAAAAAAACTCACTAAGAAATCACATGTACATAAGTATTCACAGCCTTTGCCATATAGCTCAAAATTGAGCTCAGGTGCATCCTCTTTCCACTGATCATCCTTGAGATGTTCCTACAGCTTAATTGGAGTCCACCTGTGGTAAATTCAGTTGATTGGACATGATTTTAAAAGGCATACACCTGTCTATATAAGGTCCAACATTTAACAGTGCATGTCAGAGCACAAACCAAGCATGAAATCCAAGGAATTGTCTGTAGACCTCCGACACAGGATTGTCTTGAGGCACAAATCTGGGGAAGGGTACAGAAAAATATCTGCTGCTTTGAAGATCCCAATGAGCACAGTGGCCTCCATCATCTATAAATGGAAAAAGTTCGGAACCACCAGGACTCTTCCTAGAGTTGGCCGGCCGTCTAAACTGAGCAGTCAGGGGAGAAGTGCCCTAGTAAGGGAGGTGACCAAGAACCCAATGGTCACTCTTTCAGAGCTACAGCATTCCTCTGTGGAGAGAACAGAACCTTCCAGAAGGACAACCATCTCTGCAGCAATCCACCAATCAGGCCTGTATGGTAGAGTGGCCAGACAAAAGCCACTTCTTAATAAAAAGCACATGGCAGCCCGCCTGGAGTTTGCCAAAATGCACCTGAAGGACTCTCAGACCATGAGAAACAAAGATTAAACTTTATGCCAGGCGTTATGTTTGGAGGAAACCAGGTACCGCTCATCATCAGGCCAATACCATCCGTACAGTGAGGCATGGTAGTGGCAGCATCATGCTGTGGGGATGTTTTTCAGTGGCAGGAACTGGGAGACTAGCCAGGATAGAGGAAAAGATGAATGCAGCAATGTACAGAGACATCCTGGATGAAAACCTGCTCCAGAGCGTTCTTGACCTCAGACTAGGGCGGCAGTTCATCTTTCAGCAGGACAACGACCCTAAGCACACAGTCAAGATATCAAAGGAGTGGCTTCAGGACCACTCTCTGAATGTCACTGAGTGGCCCAGCCAGAGCTCAGACTTGAATCCAAGTAAACATCTCTGGAGAGATCTGAAAATGGCTGTGCACCGATGCTTCCCATCCATCCTGATGGAACTTGAGAGGTGCTGCAAAGAGGAATGGGCGAAACTGGCCAAAGATTGGTGTGCCAAGCTTGTGGCATCATATTCAAAAAGACTTGAGGCTGTAATTGATGCCAAAGGTGCGTCAACAAAGTATTGAGCAAAGGTTGTGAATACTTATGTACATGTGATTTCTTAGTTGTTTTTTTTATGAAATTTGCAAAAATCTCGAATTTTTTTTTTTTTACACGTTGTCATTATGGGGTATTGTGTGTAGAATTTTCAGAACAAAAATGAATATATTCCATTTTGGAATAAGGCTGTAACCTAACAAAATGTGGAAAAAGTGAATCATTGTGAATACTTTCCGGATGCACTCTGTATTATATATATATATATATATATATATATATATATATATATATATATATACTGTATATATGTTAGTCAATCAAACAGTGTCAAAATTTATGTTTCATTATATCATTAGCAGAAATCTTTTATATAAACCATGAAAGGATTTCAGTGATAATCTTGCTTATACTATGTGCAGGAGTATACTGGTACTTGACAAATATTTTACATGCATTCACCATGTTCAACATGACAGGAGAGGCTAAAAAGTCATTAAAAATCAGGGCTGTAAACCCTTCAAAACAGCATTTTCAGCAAGATGTCATTATTTCTACTGATAATTCTTTCATTATGTGCTCATTGATTTGAAACCCCTTAATCACATAAAATCACAAGACTTACAAAAATGAACAATTAGTTTTGCTCATTTTATTAGAATGTGATGACAAAAGCAACAATTTTCTTTGTTTTGTTAACTGTTATAAAGTTGTATGTGGAATTAATAGGAAAGCCATAAAACAATTAACACATATCTAACACAGATGACAAATGCTGAGAGCTATTTCACACAGTGACTCGTTACATTAACAAATGATAATCATTGTGAATTTACTGTATGCAACATACTCAGTTCTTTTGTGTCTTTGTGGTCCATATTCATATATTCATGTTTAAGTTTTATAGCAATATCTAAGGCCCGGTACACATGAAAACAATGACCAATCAAGGTGATTTCCTTTTGCACCGGACCATCACAGATTGACTGTACACACTACATAATTTACAGAATGATGGAAAGATACCTCGCTCAGTCCTTCATTAAAATGCACAGCCGCACGCACGATATTGCTTGATTGACCATGTGTTCTGATGTGACAAATTGTGCCGATATGTACCTGGCCTAAGTGAGTTACAAGTCCTGAAGGCAGGACAAACTGTCATGTAACAACATTGCAGATGTTTGGCGGATTCCAGACTCATCAACATGAGTACCTGCAAGGTTAGCCATGAGTAATGGCAGGCACACTCACGACACTGTCTCATGCTATACTGCAAACTAGACCATGTCGGGTATACTTAAGTTCACACCTACTGTACAGTCAGCTTTAGAAATTCTTTTTATAAATTGTTCGATGCAGCCATTTGCCAGAGTGCGAAACCAGATGGAAATGTACACGATGAAAGAGATAAAATCCAATTTCAAAGTCCTTCCAGTCCTTCTTATTATAAAATAAGGAAGGAAAGTGGAGTGTGACTGAAAGGTGTTTTAGGGACATTAAAAGTAAAATCCAGAAGTGAAAATACAGAATTGTATTGTAAGTATATTGTATGATTAAAATACAGTGACCACATTTGATAAATTCTTTCTTGCTAAAACGTGTAATTATAGCCTTAGCTCCTCACATCAGAAAATACAGATTTTTGCCCTCTTCTATCAGTTAACACCATCTTGACCCTCACATCCATGCTCTCCCCTATCAAATACACAATTTCCAATGGCATTTGCAACTTTAGACAGGATGAGAAAAGTTCTAACTGAGGTAAGAATAGAAAAATTATTTTATACCGATATTTTTTTTCTAGAACTGTAGCTTCACTGAGCGTATTGTAGGGTCCTTATAAACGTACATTAAAATACCAATATTTCTATTTGGAAATGACAAATCCCCTTTAGACTTGGTTTGTTTGAGCTGATTATTATAGATAGCATACACTATACCAAATTTTAAAATCAATGAATTGAAATATCTGTCAGAGAACATAGGAATAAAAGCACAAATTGTTTCTTTGTATTAAAATGTGCTGTGAAAAGGGATAAAATGGCTTGAAGTAGATTTACTTGATAAAATAGTTTATATAAATAGTGTGGAAATATAGGGCAATCATCTACCATTGAAAAATAAACTGTAGAGATGCTGATACAGCAGATACATTGTAGTGCAGATTATTTATAGCACACAATAAGCATTTGTGACATTTTATAGAACATTTGTAACCTCCAAAAAATACTTCTATCTACAGAGATTTACACTAGAGTTACTTACCTACACACCTAGAATAGGAGAATTTGGGGGAGACCTTGTGGACTCAAACTCCACCCACCTCAGGGACCACTCAGTGGGCAGGGACATGATGACATGACATTAATTGGTGGCAATGTCTGTGAAGTGCCATCGTAATGCCATCAGATGGTCATAACGCCAGCACTTAGCACAATTAACATTGCTACATCGCCTTCGTACCCTATAGACGTGTGTGTATGAATCTGGCGATGGTGGGGTACAATATTCTATCATGACATTTGCAAAATCATAGAGAATTAAAAACCCCATGTAAGTGAATATAAAATAAGTCAGTAGTGTTTGCGATTATTATTTTTGCATTTTATTGTCTTTGTTATTTTAAAAGGGAAATCTGCCTAATAATATAAAAATATCACTTAAGTCATAATAAAATGATTTACAAAACAGTCATTATACAAATCTGTTTTTTTAAGCTACATGCATTGTAAGTAGGTACAACTATAAGTAATGTGTAGGTGCAGAATTTACACTACGTGAAAAATTTTTGCAAAGGTTCAATAAATGTAACCAAAATTAGGAATTTATCAAAGGGGGTTTGCTTAAATTATGTCGGCACGCCCTTGGTGCACTCACCTTCACATGAATGCCACAATCCACCTCTCTATGAGCAAGATGCTACAAATGTCAGATGCCGGCAAACATTGTCCCCATGCATCTGGTGAGCCACAAAATTAGTAAATGCCCTCTTTGCATTGATTCAATAAAAATTCCAAAAATATATTGATTTTATATTAATTTTACAGAATAATAGCAACTGGTAAGATTTGCAAACAAGATGAGATAAATCATACACTGTATTGTGCAGTTATATTAAATAGTTGAACTATAAATTATTAAAAGTACACCTAGCATAGGAAATGAATTCAGCAAAATACAGAAACTTAGACATTTTTAAAACCCAGTACTGTCCCTGAAAATTAGTGACTTTTGAGTACTATAAGATACAGCAGGATGGGAATGAAAATATAAAAGCGTTGATACTGTTATACTGTCATAATAAAAAAAAGTCATAGCTCAGAACCAGCTTGTAGACCAGAATACAAAATTCATAGTCTAAAGCTAGCTTCTAGTCCAGTATAGGGAAATATCGAACTATTGTAGAGCATACCTGAAGGACAAGCAGTACAAAAAGGCTTCTTATATACATTACTGTGTTCAGTACTGGATATTATACAGCAGTAAGCTACAGAAGAAGTATGTAGCATTAACACAAGATACATTTTTGTTTACTTTAAGGGTACCTTTACCTGGTCTTCATCGTTGTTTGTTACATCTTTATTGTACAGTACTGTTATTATAATTTGGTCAGTAACCAAATAACATACCAATATGTTTTTGGAATGTGGAAGGAAACTGCACAGATACATACAAACTCTACACAGGTTAGGCTCTGGTTGGAAATCAAACCCATGATCTGTGCAGTGTGAGTCAGCAAGGCTAATATCAGTGTTAAATGCAATCACATAGTGAATGAAGGAAGTTAGGTGTTGCATCTCTAAAAGAGGGGAGAGAATTGTCATAACTCATTAAAATTAAAACATGAACTCCACGAGCAGATAAAGAGATGAGCTAGGAAACAATATCAACTCCACAAAAATGAGCCTACAAGCAGACGCGCTAGCATTATTCTACACATTTGTAAGTACCATAGCAAGATATTGATCTGTAAGTACTAAAGCAAGATTATATAAAAAAAAATGGAGAATTAATTAAGAAAAGGTCCTTCTAGATAAACACTTTAAAATACTACTGTTGGAGTATAAAAACTTTCACATATAAAAACCTAGTAGTTTTTGTGGACAAAAAGCTGTTGACACCCTTATAAAAGCATATTATTATTATTATTATTATTATTATTATTATTATTATTATTTATTTTGTATGGCTCCACAAGTGTTTTCCGCAGTGTCTTACAAAGTACATAAACAAATAAGTTGACCAGTGACTTACAGTACAATACAATACAATACAATACAATAGCATACAGGACAAGGAACATGGATAATACACATTGCTACATTAGCGACCATAAGACCCAGATAAGCAACAGAGCAAAGCAGCCAAGTGTTAGGTGCCCTAGTGGGGAGTAAGATGTAGATGAAAGTAGAGAAGGAGAATCACAAGAGGGTAGAGGGCCCTGCTTGCAAGAGCTTACATTCTACAATTTATTACAATAAAAAACATGTTATACAGTACCAATACAATTTTAGACAGTGCCGATTAGGTTTACAAGGTTCCACATTTGAACATGGATGATTCACCCTTAGGTTTAAAGCATGTATTCATAGTGATGTAGTCACTGAATTAGGATCAAAAACACAGTTATCTTATGCGTTTCATCTCCTTGGAGACCTCTTCAGGAGTTAACCTAAGGGTGAATCGTCCATGTTCAAATGTGGAACCCTGTAAACCTAATCAGCACAGTCTAAAATTGTATTGGTACTGTATAAAATGTTTTTATTTTAATAAATTGTATTAAGCTTTTTGTCCACAAAAACTACTAGGTTTTTATATGTTATATTATGGTACAAGCGCTATGAATATAAATTGAAAACTGTAATAGGTGTTGTGTTAATCTTTAAATTTGTATCAATAATGAGTGTATGGTAGGATATACAGGTACTATCAATATATATCAGTATATAATGAAAACTAGTAACAGGTGTTTTGTCAACAGTGATTCTGCAAACTTGTAACAAATAATAAGTGTGTGAAAAAATGTTAAAAACGGAATGTGTGTAAGGAAAAAAATGTGTGTACAGTAGAGCACTTCAAAACATATGGGAGCATAAAAATAAAATAATAATAAAAAATGCGCTTTATTCTTAAAACAATAGAATGTTTATAGCTCTCCTGAGACCTAAGTGTGGAGAGTCCATCAGTCTGCAAGTAGCAAATGGATGGCGCACCCCACAGTGGGGCCAGAACATCGGAGGTAGCGTTGTGAACTAGCTAGCCCTATCTTACCTCCTAGGCTTCCTCTGTGGTGGCAGGTCTTCTCCTTGCTGCTGCCGTCGCCGAGTGTAGGAAGGAGCAGCTTGTACTGCCGTGGCTGGGTGCAGGAAAAAGCGGCTTGTGATCTTTGTCAGCCAGGACGGGTGGTATGACATCACCCGCTTCCGTGCACAGTGCGGCTCCTGTGTTGCTGTATGCTGGTTGGACTTTGGTTGCTTCTCCACCTTCTCCAATGCGTTTCATACCCTGCTGAGTACTTTTTCAAGGATAGTGAACTTTCAGAAATCTGCCCTTTTCATTTGATTGAGAAAACTTTTTTTTGTAAAACTTTCCAAAAACTTTATTGTTCAGTTAAAATTGGGGCAGGAAGTTGGATAAAAAAGCGGTAACCTTATGTTCCTGTTGAAAAGTGCTCTAGTGCTGTTAATTATTAATTAAATATGTAAAAATAATATGTGATTAATATGGATAAAATATAATGGTTTGTATGATAATTAATAAAAATATAAATATGACCACTAGGTTGTAAAAAGGGAGAAACACTATAGTAATATAAAATGGTATAGAAAAATGGTACAGAAAAGGATAAAACCGTTCAAAATTCTTCTAAAAAGGCATTCAATTCAATGTCAATATTTAGTCCTCTGAGGGTTAAGGTTCTTAGTGTATGAATCCATTTGTCTCACATCTTTTCAGGGTTGTACTGATATTTCCCCTTCTCCAATTCATTGATATTTTCTTTATACCAATAAATTGATAGGATCAAGACCAAAAATAATATATTCAAGAGCCAAGAACTTAAAACAAGAACTTACAAAAAGCTTCGTACCCATTGAAAAAAACAATGGAAATAAGTTAAATACAGGCTTCTACCATTGTTTGAAATGCAAAGCATGTAAGAAACAGAGTTACAACAATACAAGAAGAATTGAGGAATTCAAATCAAATACCATGAAACAACGTTATAAAATAAAAGAACACATTGCATGCGAGACTGAAGGGTATATACAGTATCTCTTGGAATGCCCATGCGGTCAACAATATGTGGGACAGACCAAAAGGAAAATGAAAACAAGAATCATGGAACACATAAACAATATTAAAAAAGGGCTAGATTCACACAGTGTATCCCATCATTTCCTAGAAAAACATGATAAAAATTCAGGAGGACTTAGGCATCGGAGCAGGCTATTTTGGATTTCTACATGAGTGCCGGGGCATTGCTGGCTTAATATATATATATATACATATATATATATATATATATATATATGTGTGTGTGTATATATATATGTGTATATATATATATATATATATATATATATATACTGTATATATATATATACAGTCAGGTGCATAAGTATTGGGACATTGACAGAATTTTCATATTTTGGCCTCTATTCACCACCACAATGGCTTTGAAATGAAACAAACAAAATGTGCTTTAAATGCTGACTTTCAGATTTAATTTGAGGGTAATTACATCCAAATCAGGTGAACGGTGTAGGAATTACAAAGGTTTCTATATGTGCCTCCCACTTTTTAAGGGGCCAAAAGTAATGGGACTATCAACTCAAAAGCTATTTCATAGACAGGTGTGGGCCATTCCCTCGTTATATCATTATCAATTAAGCAGGTAAAAGGTCTGGAGTTGATTCTAGGTGTGACATTTGCATTTGGAATCAGTTGCTGTCGACTCTCAATATGAGATCCAAAGAGTTGTCACTATCAGTGAAGCAAGCCATCATTAGTCTGAAAAATCAAAACAAACCCATCAGAGAGATAGCAAAAACATTAGATGTGGCCAAATCAACTCTTTGGAACATTCTTAAAAAGAAAGAAGGCACCAGAGCGCTCAGCAACACCAAAAGACCCGGAAGACCACGGAAAACAACTGTGGTGGATGACAGAAGAATTATTTCCCTGGTGAAGAAAAACCCCTTCACAACAGTTGGCCAAATCAAGAAAACTCTCCAGGAGGTATGTAGGTGTATATGTGTCAAAGTCAACAATCAAGAGAAGACTTCACAAGAGTGAATATAGAGGGTTCACAACAAGATGTAAACCATTGGTGGGCCACAAACACAGGAAGACCAGATTGGAGTTTGCCAAACAACATCTAAAAAAGCCATTACAGTTCTGGAACAACATCCTATGGACAGATGAGACAAAGATCAACTTGTACCACAGTGATGGGAAGAGAAGAGTATGGAGAAGTAAAGGAACTGCTCACGATCCAAAACATACCACCTCATCAGTGAAGCATGGTGATGGTAGTGTCATGGCGTGGGCATGTTTGGCTGAAAATGGAACTGGTTCCCTTGTATTTATTGATGATGTGACTGCTGACAAGAGCAGCAGAATGAATTCTGAAGTGTTTCGGGCAATATTATATGCTCATATTCAGTCAAATGCTTCAGAACTCATTGGACAGCGCTTCACAGTGCAGATGGACAATGACCCGAAGCATGCTGCAAAAGCAACCAAAGAGTTTTTTAAGGCTAAAAAGTGGAATGTTATGCAATAGCCAAGTCAATCCCCTGACCTGAATCCGAATGAGCATGCATTTCACTTGATGAAGACAAAACTGAAGGGAAAATGCCCCAAGAACAAGCAGGAACTGAAGACATTTGCAGTAGTGGCCTGGCAGAGCATCACCAGGGATGAAACGCAGCGTCTGGTGATGTCTATGCATTCCAAACTTCAGGCTGTAATTGCCTGCAAAGGATTTGCAACAAAGTATTAAAAAGTAAAAGTTAGATTTAGGATTGTTTAGTTTGTCTCATTACTTTTGGCCCCTTAAAAAGTGGGAGGCACATATAGAAACCGTTGTAATTCCTACACCGTTCACCTGATTTGGATGTTATTACCCTCAAATTAAATCTGAAAGTCTGCAGTTAAAGCACATCTTGTTTGTTTCATTTCAAAGCCATTGTGGTGGTGAATATGAAAATTATGTCAATGTCCCAATATTTATGGACCTGACTGTATATATATATATATATATATATATATACTACATAGTAACCAAAGGGACACACCGTTCAGGATCCACATGTGTTGTTTCCAAGTTTAGTAAGGAATTTACATTCATTCTTCATTGATTAGAACCTACCAAATTTACCTTGATCTGAAAAGAAGTACAGTATGACATTAAAAATTTTGTACACTTTTAACTGTGGAAAATTAATTAGCTACCACTTGTTATACATATGTATGCATCTTCAAATGTCTGAGAAAGAAAAGAAAAGGTCTACTGTATTTCAGAAGCACAATTTAAATGCAAATGCATTTTACATTTTTTTTGTGTGTTTAATGAGTTTTTGGTGAGAGAAATGATAATTACAGTGTAAATTTATTTATTGTTTTTCATCTCTTCAGAGACTTTGTTTTATTCAAACTTATGTGTTCAATTTCATTGAAATGGCAAAAGGGAACCAGAAATCCATAATTAGATACACAAATAGTAGAACGCCAAACATTCACCTTCATTTCTATTTTAGAGCAACTGTTTATCATGTAATGTATAATTGAAAATTTTATCTCATGTAATTTTACTGTATAAACTAAAAATAAACCTTAAGTTTCTGATCCTAACATCAATGCACACTGAACAAATTTCCGACACCGTCTACGGTGAGCATTTAAAGACACAATATGCTTCGGGCATCCATATATTTTAATTAAAAATCCAAAATACCTATATAACGGGGACATTTGCTCAGGGCATAATATTCATTATATAACTTCTTTTTAGTTTCCAAATAAATTAGTTAGCAGGTGTAGGAACATAATGTATTGCCATACATCGTGTTACTTTGGGTTACAAATATCAGCCCCAATTTACAACAAAAGTGGCAAACCTTAATAGATTAAGCACATGACCTTGGCTAAATAGACTCATTGCCAGGTGTATTGACTGTACCATCTCATCATACATGGATCCTATTTTGTCCCACTTTTGTTCTCTTTGGTATATTAGCAGTCAAGGACACATAGGGATTCTCTTAGCATTATTTAATTAAAGAAAAAAGTTAGACTCTTGTTCATAATAATAATGCTCTAATTTATTAGATCTCTTAATAAATATATATTTATTGGAGTTGGCTCCTATCTAACTCATCATTTTATAATCTTGGATCAGAAAGTGAACTCACTCTGTTGGCTGAAATATGATAAGTGTCAAAGTAAAAGACTTTGATGACGCAATCGTCAGGTAGAAATATTCAAGAACCATGCCATAATATTTCAGCAAACAATATAGCATTTGCACATACACTAAGAAGTGTAGCTTATATTTTATAAGTTACTGTAGTTATTGGATCCTATACAGTACCTGATAGATAATTATTTATTCAACATTATAAAAAAATAATAATTAGAAGCTGATTGGTTGCTTTGTGCAATTTCTCCATCTGTCATCTTTAGAAGATTTGAAACATTTAGTGTATTTTAGCCTTTCCCATTAGTACCAAGCTACACTTTTCTCTCGACATCAACCTGGTGAAAACAAACGGATGTCCAGTGAAACGCATATTTGACCCTAGTTCTTAAACATACCACTATCTAATTAACCAATTTGGATATACCTTGCCCATTATATTGTATACATTTCATTACCCTTTTTTAACATATTCTTGCACTACTGCTGAATTATGTTTATTGTACTGTATGTGCTTATACCAGTTTTAATTAAGCCAATCTTTTATTCTATATTCTTCTAAATTTATCCAACAAGGTTTCTTATGTGTTAATTGGATTTTACAGCTTTATTGGTAAAATCTAATTTTTTAAGCACCTATCACGCAGTAGGTATTTTTATACAATTTGTATGTTATTTTTTTTACATTTCGTCATGTGGTTCATTTTACCAATTGTTATATATGTATTATTATATTTTGGTTGACTATACACCAACAGCAATTGGGTCACTAAATGAACATCCAATGTACAGACACCTTAAAAGGTGATTTTACCGTAAATGACACATCTCTTATGGAAGAACCTAAACTCTTGTATATATAGGTGCACAGTATGTTGGAATTTTTCTTGGGGCACTTGAGATGTAGGAAGAACTGAAAAACATTTTGTTATTATCACAACCACCCTAGGACAAGAGTGTGAGATTGT